>JBBCBC010000014.1:0-600000 GCA_037126765.1 Stenogyne calaminthoides
CACAAGGCCAAGAAAACACATAGAAAGAAAATACCATCTTATATGAGAAATCGTTAAGAGAGGAGATATAGAGTTGACAAAGATTGCATCTGAAGACAACCTAGCAGATCCATTCACAAAGGGTCTGCCTCAGTGTACATCCGAGAGACATGTGGAAGGAATTGGTGTCAAGAGCATTGCCAATCTGCTTTGAGTATAAGTGGGAGAAATATTATTAGGTTCGTGTACCCTTCTTTCTGAGTGTACCCTTTAGCAACGAGTCTCTCTTTTAAGGTTTCCACCTTCCCGTCCGGTCCTCTTTTCCTCTTGTATACCCACTTGCATCCAATGGGTTTCACCCCATTAAGTGGTTCGACTAGTGTTGGGGTTATACTGAGAAGTATGCTTTTACTTTGTATAACCAAACTGAATTTCTTATTTATTTTACTGAAATAAATTATTTATCACATGTTTCATTAAATATGAATGAATGTTATATATATTTACTGCATACCCATTCGATTAAGTCAGTACGTGTTACATTGTAGTTAATTTGGTGATACCAGATCACAGAAGATCAAATTAACAGTTCCTCGTGACTAAGTACAAATTCACAACCCAGATGGAAATGAACAACCCATCGTGAAAGGTTGAGGTGTAAAGCTCAGATTGGCTTGTCTTGACCAAGGGATTACACTAGTGCATCATGATGCACTGAAGAGGACCTACGGGAGGATAAATTCTTCGGTACTGAATATACAAGAATTACACCTCAGTGGTTCGTTATTTCTTAATCTTCGTTCCTTAAATAGGATCGTGTGAAATTAATAACTATTGCTTTGACTTATGATGTGAAGAGAATCAATGCGATTCGATACCTTGTATTTTGGGCAATATTATTAATTACATGACGATTGCTAAGATTTAATACGGAGAATCGCGTGCAAACATTGCTTGTTTGATTTGTCCCCTTGGTGGGCTCAAAATATTGGGTAGGAAGAGAGAAAAGTTTTTCTTGATTTTTTTGGAAAGATTTTATGGAATATGTATTCTTGGAATACAAATTTATCCCATAAATTCAAGAAAAGTCAAAGATCTTATTTCTTTCCTAACTAATTAGAATTTTCAAAAATATCCCTTAATATTAGGAGGTGGAATTTTTGTGGAATATTTTAAATATGGAGAAAAGAATATATTGGATATATTCAAGATTTCTTGGAGATCAAGAAAAAAAATTTCCCATCTTATTCCTAGGTCAAATTTTCGACCACCCCTAGTATTATTATAAATAGGGGATGAATTTTCCATCCCCAAGTGCAATGTCATGTGTTGGAAAAATAAGAAATCCACAAAGGTGGTAGCCAAAAAACTTTCTTTTCTCTTTTAAGATTAAAATCGTTAGTTGATTATCCTCCCACCGAATTACGTTCGTGGACGTGAGACATATTTGAGAAGGCACTTTGGGTTGATCCAACGTCTCAGCGGTTGTCTCTACGAGAGGTTAGTATTTACGTGATTCCTAGATTCCGCATGTTTAGGTTTTACGTGAAATACGTGTACGCATGATGTTTATTTGCTTGTTGATTATTATGTTGAATTGATTTGGATTAATTCATGTTAGTAATTAATTGATTAATTTAAATATGTATTTAAATTCAACTCGAATAGATCCGGGCACCCCTTATTTCCCAACAACTAGCTCCCACACTTTATTGTGATCCATTGAACCCATTTCGGCTTCCATTGCAGTTTGCCAAGAATGTGCATCCTTGTCTTGGATCGCCTCGTTGTACGACCATGGGTCTGATTCTTCTCCGGAGATCAAGTCCGAAGACTCTCCTATCCCCAAGAATCGCTCGGGTTGTCTAACAACTCTCCCACTGCGACGAGGTTCTGGTTGTGTAGGTGTGACGCTTGGTATATCGACTTGTACAGTCAGCAAAGAAGTTATCCCTCTAAGTTCTTCTAAGGTAATCTCACTTCTAGGCTTTCTATCGTTCATATAGTCTTCTTTCAAATATCTAAAGTGCGTACCTATTATGACCTTTTGATCTTCGGGACCATAGAACATGCATCATTTAGTTCCCTCGGGGTATCCTATAAACAACCTTAATTCCGAACGTGCATCCAACTTACCGGCTTCCTTGTCCAACACGTATGTCGGACACCCCCAGATTCTCATGTGTCCCAAGCTGGACTTGCGCCCTGTCCACAATTCTCTAGGGGTTTTGGGAACCGATTTGGATGGCACTAGGTTTAGAATGTAAGCAGTTGTTTCTAAGGCATAACCCCAGAATGATTTTGGCAAATCCGCGCAACTCATCATTGATCTGACCATTTCTAAAAGTATTCTGTTTCTTCGTTCTGCAACCCCATTTTGTTGAGGGGTACCGGGTGCAGTCAACTGGGATGCAATCCCTTCATCTGACTGGTAGTTCAAAAATTCATCGCTTAGGTATTCACCTCCACGATCAGATCATAGAAACTTGATACTATTTTCCTTATGATTCTCTGCTTGAGCCTTAAATTCTTTGAATTTATCAAAGGTCTCAGATTTATGCTTCATTAGGAAAGCGTACCCATAGCTTGAGTAATCATCGATAAAGGTAACGAAATACTCGTAGCCTCCTCTAGCTTTGATTTGCATTGGATCACACACGTCAGTGTGAACTATTTTCAACACTTCTTTAGCTCTAAGCCCCTTGGCTCCAAATGCCCTCTTGGTCATTTTACCCTCCAAACATGATTCGCAGGTTGGAAATGGTTCAATCTAGAGGGACTCCAATGAACCATCTTTGACCAACCTTTGGATCCTATTCGGGTTAATATGACCTAATCTCAGATGCCAAAGAAGTGTCTCGTTCACATTATGCGAACGTTTTCTTGTAGTGCTTGAAACGGTCGATGTGTTACAGGATGCATTTTGTGAGTGGTGTGCACAGTTAATAGTATAGAGATTGTTCCGTAAAGTTCCATGACAGATAAACACATCGTTATGAAAAATAGTAACATGTTTATTAAAACGAATAGAATATCCATCAGCAAATAGTTTAGAAACAAAAATAAGGATTTTCCGAAAAATAGGAACATAAAGAACATCTCTTAAAATTAAACTTCTTTCTTCAAAAGACAGGTGCACGTCTCCCACTGCTTCAGCTGCCACTCTCGTAGGATCGCCTAGCGTGATGAGGATCTCACTCCCACTAAGCTGCTGGGTTAGCTTGAACCCGTGAAGTAAACATGATCAGTGGATCCCGTATCAACTACCCACGAATAAGAAGTATACGCCGCTAAACAAGTTTCAACAGCTAGTGTGTGAGAATTACCTTTCTTTCCGGCCCTTTTGGGCTTGGAACAGGCAAACCTCCATTGTCCTTTTTCACCGCAGTTGAAGCACTTCCCCTTTGGATTTTCCTTGACACCACCAGAATTCCTCATCTTACCATTGCCCTTGGCAACAGTTGAGGTTGATTGCTTATGGCTTTTGATCCTCTTCTTATTCTTTCCTTCCCTTGGCCTAGCTTGCCTTCAAAGCTTGAGTTTGGTGCTCCATTAATGTCTCTACCGAGACCAAAGTTTGCAACAAATCAGCTAGCGAGGCCAAAGTGCTCAAAAACTTTTGGATAGAGAGTGGAGTACCAAATCAATCTGGGTCTCCAGATCATAATCTGTACCCAGAACCTCAAGTTTGTTCAGATATGCCATTAATTTTGAGGGCGTAATCCCTTATGGGGTTGCCCTCCACTATTTTCAGCGACGACATCTCTCGCAAGGTGATCTGACGAGCCCCGCGTTTTTGACTCTTTAGTTGGCTCATCTGATTTTTGGTGTGTCAAGAATCCACTTGTGCTTTTGTGCAGTTAGGACAATCATAAATGTTCGTTTCCAATCAACATAGTTTCCTATACAATTCTATTGGCTTTAAGTATATTAACAGTGGATTAAAAGGTTGCGACATGATGATACTGAAATAAACATACATCTTGTGTCAATATCCGGATCAACACGAAGAAAATCACATAATTTGATCACATGAATCATATTAAAATCTCAAAAAAATATGAACATGCATCAGCCAACATCTTAAAACAGTTTAAATGAGCCATGTGGGTGGGTCATCATTTAAATCACATTTAAGCAGGTTACAAACAAGAACAGTTACAAACCTTAAATTCAGAAAAAAATTAATAGTTGGCACCCACTTGACCAATATAAAATTGACAGGGACTTCGGAGAAGTATATGGATATCAATTTTATACCTAAGTAATAACCATGATTAAATATAGAATTATTATTTTGTTTTGAACGAGCCTCATGGGAGGGTCATCGTCGCCACTAGTAATAATTCACAATCATCCTTTTGAGAATTTATTCATGTGAAAGCTTTCTTTTGGTCGTCCCTTAGGGGAATTTCTCCAAAAGAATTCACAAATAAATAAATCATGGAGGTCAAATAAATTTGGTTCAAAACCAAATTAGTTATATAAAACAAACTTAGTAATTTTTTAGTTTGAGATTTTTCACAAGCAATATCTCATGCAAACACATTAAACAAATTTAAACAGAAGCATAAGAAAAAGCAAAAAATCAAAACAAAATTAAACACATTGGACACAAATTATCCAACTGTCATGGTTTAATTTTTTCTTGTCTTGATCTTGAGAAATCGTCAATCTTCAATTTCTCCCACTCGAACGTCTCGAAAAGTCACGTCTCGTGTACCGACCAGCTCGCGGGCCGGGATGCACGCCTTGCATTTGGCCCGGCCATATCGGGTCGCCACCTGGCGCGACACGGCGCCAGCGCCCGTCAATCAATCTTGGCGCGGCCAGGGCCACCCGTGATCACGCACCCAATTGCTACGCGCGAGCTCGCCAGTGTTGTCGCGCAAGGTCAGTACGATCCCGCCCGATGCCCAAAGGGTGCGCGTCTGCACGCACGGGCAACGTTCGGTCGCAGGTGTGCCTCCCTTGGCACATTTTGCGCGATGCACATCTCCCGCATAAGGTTCCGTCTCCATTTTAATTTCTCGTCTCCGTGTTCGTCTTCGATCAAATTACAATTTATTTTACAAAAAATAAATAAACCTAAATCTAGACTAGTCTATTACATTGAGCAAATTAAATAGCCTAATCTACTCGTGGATTTTCTCACGAGAAAAATAAATTCGAACGAGTCGAATTAAAACCAATCATACGCATGAAATTAATAAAGCACATTAAATACCATGACAATGGGATACGTGCAAAACAAATTTAACAATTCTACTATCCAATTTTCAATAAAATTTAATGGCCAACAAATTTAAATAATAATTTAAATACAGAGCTCGAAACCGAGGCTCTGATACCAGTTGTTGGGTGCCCGGATCTATTCGAGGTGTATTTAAATACATATTTAAATTATTCAATTAAATACTAACATGAATCAATCCTAAATTAATTCAACATAATAATTAAATAAGCAACAACAACATGCGTACACGTAATTCACGTAAATCCTAAGCATGCGGAATCTAGGAGTTACGAGATTACATACCTCTTGTAGAGACAACCGTTGATACGATGGATCAACCCAAAGTGCCTTCTCAAATATATCCCAAGTCTACGAACGTAATCCGGTGGAAGGATTCTCACGAACGATTTTAATAAAGGAGAAAACTAAAAATATTTGCCACCACCTTTGTGGATTCTAATTTTTTCCAACACATGGAATTGCATTGGGGATGAAAAATTCATCCCCTATTTATAACATAAGGGGTGGTCGAAAATTTAGTGTAGAATAGGATGGGAAAATCTTTTTCTTGATCTCCAAGAAATCTTGAATATATCTCATATATTCTTTTTCCCATAATTAAATATTCCACAAAATCCCACCTCCTTATTTTATATGTAATTTTTGAAAATTATCTATTAATGTGGAATGAAAAAGATCTTTGACTTATCTTGAATTTATGGGATAAACTTGTATCTCAAGAATACTTATTCCACAAAAATCTTTCCAAGAAAATCTTTTCTCCTCATTCTTAATATTTTTGAAAATAATGGGGAAAAAAATAGGCAATAATATTTTCTTCTCCTTTTCATTAATTGGACTTTAATTGGGCTATTTGAGGGGCCTTTAGGGGAATTAAGATTGGACTTCCAATGAGCTATGAAACTTTAATATCAAGCCAAAATATTATTCAATCCCATTAATATTAATTTACTCCACTATAAAATTAATATTGAACTATCCATCTTAATCCATATTACTATGCTTCAATAATATGGCTCCCGGTTATTATTTCCCGTGTTTAAGATTATCTAGTCCACTAATTAATTAAGCCACTAAAAAAGCTTTATATTATAATATCTTTATCCTTTGAGTAAAGACAACTCAACATTATTATCCATACTGGAAATAAATTTCCACTTGCAAGATTTGGTATGATAAAGCTTCTGAGCCCACCAAGGGGACAAATCAAGCAAGACGTACTTGCACACGATTCTCAAGATTAAATCTTAGCAATCGTCGTGTAACTAATAATATTGCCCAAGATATAAGGTATCAAATCACGTTGATTCTCTTCCCATAATAAGTCAAATCAATAGTTATTAGTTTCACACGATCCTATTTAAGGAGCGGAGATTAAGAAATAATGAACCGCTGATGTCTAATTCTTCCATATTCAGTGCTAAAGAATTTATCATCTTGTAGGTCCTATTCAACGCATCATAATGCACTAGTGTAATCTCTTGGTTAAGACAAGTCAATCTGAGCCTTACACTTCAACCTTTCACGATGGATTGTTCATTTCCATCTAGGTTGTGAATTTGTACTTAGTTACGAGGAACTGTTAATTTGATCTTCCGTGATCTGGTATCACCAAATTAACTACAACGTAATACATACTATTTATTGAATAGGTATGTAGTAAATATATATAACATTCAATCATATTTAATGCAACAATGATAAATAATTTATTTCAGTAAATAAATAAGAAATTAAGTTTGGTTATACAAAGTAAAAAGCATACTTTCCAGTATAACCCCAACACTTTCCTCCACGGAAGTCTTGAAGAAGAAATCAATATGCAACAACCCGAAGGTTTTGTTGAAAAAGGCCAAGAACATCTAGTTTGCAAGCTCAAGAAGTCCATCTACGGACTGAAGCAAGCATCCCGTGCTTGAAACTAATGTTTTGATCAAGTTATAAAGTCTTACGGTGTTGATCAAAACGAATTCGAGAGTTGTGTGTATAAAAAGTGTGTCAGAACTGCCTTGGTATTCTTAGTACTATACGTGGATGACATTCTGCTCATCGGAGACGATGTAAAGGTGTTGTCGGACATAAGGGCTTGTCTGTCAAAACAGTTTGATATGAAGGACTTAGGGGAAGCCGGTCACATCCTTAGAATCAAGATCACTCGAGATCAAAAGAAAATGATGATAGGCTTATCCCAAGCTTCATACATAGACACTGTCTTGAAGCGATTCAGCATGCAAGATTCCAAGAAAGGTTTTGTACCCTTCAGCACAAAATCTATCTATCTAAAGAAATGTGCCCTAAGACACAAGAGGAGATAATTGACATGAAAGGCGTTCCCTATGCTTCAGCTGTCGGAAGCCTAATGTATGCAATGCTGTGCACGAGACTAGATATCTGCTTTGCCATTGACATGGTGGCAAGATATCAGAGTAACCCAGGGAAAGAACATTTGTTGGGATATTTTAGTTTTGATGAATTATGCCAAAACATTATCAACTTGTGTTATTGAAGTTAATTTACAAATAACAAGTTGAGGGGGGAACGAGAGAACAAGTTAAGGGGGAACTCACGAAATCAGACGAAGATGATCGAGATCAGACGAGGCTACAGATGAGGCTGATCGAGATCAGATGAGTAAGATGAGTTCCAGAGTTAACTGATGAGCTGTGCAAAATCAGAAGAGAAGAAAAGCTAAGCCAGCTGATCAGAAGATCAGATGACCAGAACAGACCTGATCAGATGATCAGAAGAACAGACGAGCTGATCAGAAAGAAACTGACCAGAAGATCAGAAGAGAAGGTTGCAGATCAGAAGATGAGCAGATGAGACTGATCAAGATCAGACGTGATCGAGATCAGATAAGATAACCTGATATGCTAACCTGATGTACTGACCTGATGCTATCCTGATATATTGACCTGAAGATGTGCTGATCTGATCAGTCGAGCTGATCAGATAAGGCAAGAAGAAATCCGATAGCCTGAGTCAAGTGACCTGAGGGTCAGTGAGTAAAAGTGACCTGAGAGTCAGGATGTCTGAAATCAGAAGAGCTGAACTCAGTAAGCCTGAGTGTCAGTATACCTGATCAGACAAGGTCCGCTGAAGAGAAGTCTGCTGAATCGAGAAACCTGAGACTCAGAGGAATCCTGAAGACTCAGAAGAACCCTGAAGACTCAGAAGTTCCTGAAGAATATAGCCATTAGATTCAGCTACGTGGACCAATGAGAGGAAGACAACCAACCTGAAAAAGCTGCAGAACTTACAGAATAGTATGAATTTGAATGTGATTCTCTCCAACGGTAACATTCAAATCCACACTATAAATACAAGGTCTTTCATCATTCTAAAGCGTGGAGAGCGTGGAGAGTGTGGAGAGTGTGGAGAATGTGGCAAAAGATGCTACAGAGCCAAGATCCATATACTCAAGCATTCCCACCATAGAACACAAGTCTGTAGACATACAAATATATTCAAGAGTGTTCTTAAACCCAATCTAAGCAACCCAAGATATATCCTAAGCTTAGAGAGATTTTTCCCAACCTTAGCATTGAGGCTAAACAAATGTAAGGGAAAATCTCAACCTAGTTGGAGACACCAACCAAACTCAAACCCTATTGTTAGGTAGTTTGTGTGATTGTTGGAGTTGTAAAGAGTTAGTATGCTGCAGTGAGTAGTCAACCAGAAAACTCTAGAGAAGAAGTGAGTAAACTATCTTAGATAGTCAGAAAGCTTGTGAGTGTTTTAGTAAGTAAGCTGCAGAGTAGTCAGCCAGAAAACTCAAATGTAGAAGAAGTGAGTAAACTATCTTGGATAGTCAGAAAGCTTATAGGCAATCCCGGGGAGGGAGATAAGTCCCGTTTGAAGGAATTTCCCTAGGAACAGGGAGAGTGGACGTAGGAGCTTGAGTCTCCGAACTGTTGGGAAATTTATAGTTTTGATGAAAGTTCCAAAAACACATGTAATAGGACCGGTCGGACACAATTAGTCGATCGATGTTTACATTATCGCTATAGGAGACCGGGGTTGATAATGATTGTATAGAAAAACCGATGTAATAGATAGGTCACATATTGAGGGGAACTCAATATGTATAGGTCGATCCCAAGAATCGGAAGAAAGTTCGATATCCCACAGGCGTATCGCTAAAACGTAACGGAAGATCGATCGAATCGATCTAGTCGATAACTCCGAAGTCATGAAGCTCAAACCTCGAATACTAGAAGATCGATGACTTCCGAAGATAAGACCGTAAGACCTACATCACCGAGTCACCCGGTTGAAGCTAAGTCAACAGCGCCGAAGCATCTATCAGTAGATCGATCGATTCAGATCGACAGTCACTCATAACATGAAAACCGATGTTTCATCTTATCATACGTCTGCGATCTAAACAAGAAGAATACCAACCTTAGTTGGAGGAACAACACCAAAGCAAGGCTTCCATCCAATAAGGAAGAGACACGTATGAACAGAAGCCGACATCGCGGGATTCGATGTTGCTCTCTCAAACGGCTATAAAATACACATTCACGCCATGCCGCTCCTAAAGACGCCACATCAAGCCCTGCAAGTCTACCTAAAATAGCCCGAGATTCAAATTGCTCTCCAACGACTCTTTGATCTCAAGGTCTATAAATATGGGATCACACTTGAGTGAAACACGGAAATGCTTGGACAAACAAAAAATCAAGAAGCTCAAACTATAGTCGATTTCCGCATACGAAGAACACAACAACAAGCTTATTTTATATTGTGTTCATCCCATAAGTTCTTAGCAAGAAATCTTTTCATCTAGCTATTTATCGCTTTGTATGCGAAGGAAAGATTTCATAGTTGGAACCTCAACAATCTTACCCAAACCCCAAGTTAGGATAAGTTGTTTAGCAAGATTCGATCTAGGGTTTCTAGTACTGATTTCTGGGATCGGTTGAGTGAGAACTCTTAAAACATCTGTTGGTGTACTGTGTTGGACTAACACACTAAACTAAGTCCAGTCGGTTAAGTCGGTTAAGTTGGTTAAGTTGGTGCCCCTTGTGAAAGGGAAGAGTGGGACGTGGGGATTTGGTTTGTCCGAACCACTATAAATCTTGTGTGCCTTTCTTTGCTTTTGTTTAATCGCTCTCTCATCGCACAATCTTAAAGCGATACATTCTAAGTTAAGATCGGATAGCACCAAGCTTCCGATCCGACGGACCGATATTTCATTATCCGATTAAAAAGATAAAACTTGGAATCGATTTATACAAACCGGTTTTTTACACGGGTAAAACTTAAGCTTCGCGACACATCGATTAATCGATAGTTACCGAACCGACTGCTTTTCAGCGTTCAAGAAGTTGGTTATCGAGACCAAACCGATTCACTCGCGACTGATCAAAGCATTCCGCTCTCACACCGACCGCACGAAAAGTTTTTCAGAAGTCTATTCACCCCTCCCCTCTAGACTTCTGCCCTCACATAACCCGTTCGGGACCTACAAGTGGTATCAGAGCGGTTGGTTCTTCCGACTAATCGACTCTAGGTCATTGTGGTCAATCGAATCGATCTTGAAAAACCGTTTTTAAAAAAAAAACTCATTCATTTTCCAAAATCACTCAGCATGGATAACACGTCCGGTATGTATCATGATCTGCCGAAGTTCTCAATCGATGAGTATGCAGATTGGGCCATATATATGTCCAACCATCTAGGCTCGATCATGGCGGGATGATGGAAGTCATCGAGAGGACCCATCATCATTTACTACGACAATCCCGCAATCGGAGGAGATCCAGATTTTCCCCGGGAAGTCTTTGTACGAAAAAAGCCCAACCGATGGACACGTAAGAAAGAAAATCAGATACTCTGGACACCATTGCAAGACATATTATCATGAAGACAATGGATAAGGTCACCTAAAGAAAAGATTAAGTATCTCAAATCTGAAAAGCAAATGGGATACCGCCGAGATCTGCGAGGGAAATGAGCAGATAAAAGACAACCGTCTTCGTTTAACGGGTGAAGTTCGAGAAATCAAGATGCTGCCTTCAACGAAAAACCATCAACGAACTCGATGGAAGAATTACAATGTCTATAAACAAGCTTCGAGAACTTGGTAGAGAGATGTCCGATAAAGATATCAACTATAAGATCCTAAGGTCTCTCACCAAGAAGTGGGACATGAAGGTCACCAGAATCAAAGATTGCCGTGACATTTCAAGAATGAAACCTAGTAGCTTGTTCTTGAGTCTTAAAGCTCACGAAGTTCGACCGATTGAAAGAGGTCAAGTTCGATGAAGACGAGGTCCCCACTTTGAAACCTCGACTTCAAAAAATCGCTTGCTTTCAAGGCAACCAGTAGCAGAACAAAGGCCAATGAACCCATTGGAAATATATTAAGTCAGGCAGAACAGATCGCTTTGCTTACCAGGAAGCTTGAGAAGTCAGACATACAACTTGGTAAGTATCGAAGATTTTATAAGGACTATCAACATAGCCGAGGATTTAGATAGGAGATCGCATAATAGATCTCCTCGAAGAACCAGATCTGATGATCGGAGGGATCACAGAGATGAAAGGGAAAGAGATAGTCAGACGAAGGAAGGAAGAGATAACCAATCAGATAGAAGAAACTCAGACTACTATCAGAAAGGGAAATCACCTGATAGGTCATACAGACGGAGTGATTCACCTGGAAGGAAAGGAACGGTGGATCAAGGAGGAGCGGTTTAACCGGTGGAGAAGCCAGTCACTATAGCACAGATCGCCTGCACTGACGCCGAGAGAGAGGGAAGAAAAGAGGAACAAAAGAGAGCAACGCTATAGAGAGATGTAAGAGCCATGGTTGCCGATACGCCAGAATCGACGATTCCTATTCCGCCTCCGAGGACTCCGGATACTCCCTCAGAGAAGACTACCGACGCCAGGCTGCCGTTGACTTCTATGAAAATGAAGATCCGATATTCTCGCCGACGATGATGAACTATGCCCGATGGCCGGGGAGGACCAAATCCGAGGTAACCTCCAAACCCGCTTGCTCGCTTTCTACACCGCTATCATTAGCACACCCGGCCGGGAGATTGACTCGCAGCTCTACTCGTGAGCAATTGCTTGAAGATCTCTCCAATGCAAGAGAAACTTATGCTATTGTGGAAGCCGAGAATGATAAGTCGAGGACCGTAAATAATCACCTTGTCAAGAAAAATGATCTCGTAAAAGCCTCGAACTTAGATCGGTGAAAATCCTTTCGAAGGTAACCGAGGAATTTAAAATTCTCGGGTTAAAGCTTTCGATCGAAAAGCAGATCAAAAGATCGATGGCATTAACAGACAAACAGTCGATGACTTCAAAATCTTGCAAGCAAAATTCGATGAGCTATTCGAATGCATGAAAGTCCGAAATCCTCCTCGAGGATAATGCAGAAGAAAATAGAGGTTTTTTCAAAATCATCTAAAACCGATTCAAGACATGAATGCCTATTTTCGAGTAAAGATTGATAAGGAGGACTTGGCTATGAGAAACCCTCCACATCCTCAAAAGCCCCGATCGATTCATCTCGTAAAGGTGTAATCGCATTTAATTTAAAAAAAGAAACACCAAAAGCTAAACTCAGATCTAATAGGGGTAAGAGACCAGTTGAGCAGGTAAGGCAAGTGCCTAACCAGAAAGGGAACAGAAATGGACCCCAACTGGTAAAGCATCTGCCGAGGAATCAACGGAAGAACCCAGTTCTTCTGAAGAAACCTCAACCTGATCAACAGATCAGAATCGAAAAAGACAACCTACAAAAGGGAAGTCTAATCTCGAGACCGGCCAAGGTCACCGCCTAATAAGCATGCTTCGTAAACCGCGAAAACCATCTATGCGAAAAAGGATATGAATCTTTTGATGGTAGCAAATGTATCTACCCCTATAGTCGTAAATTTAGGTCATTGCTTTTTGAACCATTAATGGATAAAAAGAAGACAAACCGAAAAGTTAAATCATAAGTCTTCTAAGTCATCCAAGGTTCACACAAGTAATCATACAAATCGAAAAAGCATATAAGGATAAGTATGATTATGTTGACAGGTATGGGACACAAATCAGGCCTTCTGATCTGACTGATCACAATAGAAGTGCTCTGTTTGTATGGATCCCCAAATCCAAACCTAACCCCTCAGGACCCAATCCGAAAGGGGTACCTAAAGCCCGATCCGATTGCGAAGTTTGCGTGGGTCCGCCAACAAAGGAGGTGTGCAAGCAACTATCCGGTACATCGATAGTGGATGCTCAAGGCACATGATCGAAGCAAACATCTCCTCGATTCCTACATAGAACGTAAAGGCCCGCGTGTACTTTTCGGTGATGATAACTTTGGTTATACCAAAGGGTTCGGAACCTTAGAGAATGATGATGTACAAGTAACCGGAGTCTCAGATGTCGAAGGTCCCAAGACAACCTATTATCGGTTTCTACAATTCTGCGATTAACGGATTCAAAGGTGTTGAGTTCTCGATCGATCAATGCACTATCAAGAATCGAAGTCACTCAATGATTTTGCTAATCGGTTCAAGAAAAGGGGGACGATCTACACAACCTGATTGGAACAGCTTGTCCAAGAAATGCGTGTTCGATTGTTAAGAGTTCCAAAAGTAGCAAATTGGCTCGCACAAAAAAGAATGAGCCATCCGAACTTTAAAACTCTTAATAAGATAGCTAGGATGTCTCTAGTGGAAGGACTTCGAATGAAGTGTTCTCAAAGGATCGGACATGTCTTGCATGTTAGAAGGAAAACAGTCAAAGCTTCATTCAAAGGAATTTCCGGACCAAAGATCCAAAGAGAGTACCGCAACTTCATATGGATCTGTTTGGACCCGGTTACACCCTATCGATCTCAACGGACGCAAATACACTCTGGTAATCGTGGATGACTATTCCAAGTTTACCTGGGTTATATTCTTACATAAGAAGAATGAGACGACAACCAAGATACCCGAGCTGCTAAGAAGATTACAAAATGAGAAGGGTGTCAGCGTAGTAAAAAATCGATCGGATAAAGGCAATTTCGAACTCTTTTATTCTTGATTTTTGCTCTAAGTTTGGTATACAAAGATGAAACATCACCGCGAGGACGCCACAACAGTAATGGGAGAAATGAAGCGGAGGAACAGAACTCTCAAAGAAGTTCGCCGAACAATGTTATTGAACATGCGATACCAAACCGTTTCGGGCGTATAATCAACCTTTGCATGCCATACGCAGAACAGATGTCTCCTGACTAAGGCTCACTACAAAACACCCTATGAACTATGGAAGGGCAGAAAACCTCGTGTTTCTTACTTCCATGTTTTTGGGTGTAAGTGTTTCATACACAATAATGGGAAAAGTCGGGTTGAAGACCTTTGAGGCCAAGTCCGATGAGGGTATATTTCTAGGGTATTCCTCATCTAGCAAAGCTTTCAGGGTCTACAACAAACGAACCCTAATTGTGGAAGAAACACCCCATGTAGCCTTTGATGAAGCATCTTCGATCAAGAGAAATCATTTCGTAACAAGAAGTACCGATCTACCGTAACTCGATATTCAAAAAAAATGGATCGCCTAACGATCAAGGAAAAAGGATCGTAAATCAGATCAA
This sequence comes from Stenogyne calaminthoides, assembly GCA_037126765.1. Lineage (NCBI taxonomy): Eukaryota > Viridiplantae > Streptophyta > Magnoliopsida > Lamiales > Lamiaceae > Stenogyne > Stenogyne calaminthoides. Next base: position 14,832 of record JBBCBC010000014.1, read on the forward strand.
TTTACATTCCAGATCTAGTCGATTCACCGGATCAATCGATCCTAAGGTACGAACAACTGCCGATGAAAAAGTCGATTCAATTTGAGATAAGAAGAATCGAACCATCCGGTTCGGGGGGAACTTCGGTTCTCACGTAACGACATCAAGACATGATGAGTCCAACATCACCGAGACTTGTTCTTATCAAGTGGACCATAACCTCAAGACCACTCCCAATCGCTAGTAATAAGATTTTATCGTAAACGGACGATGTTCTCAAAACCGACGCAAATCGTAAGCGTAGGACCGGATAACCACCATCCAATCGATCGATAATCGGAGACCCGTCGATAAAATTAAAACTAGACATCGATTGGTGAAAGTGCCATGTATTGTCAATTATCGTCTATGAAGGAACCAACTACAATAGAGGAAGCATTACAAGACGCAAACCGGATTCTCGCCATGCAGAGGAGCCGGAACAGCCGAGAGAAATGAAGTATGGGAACTAGTAGATGCACCGTGTCATCAAGACGTAATTGGCAATTTAAATGGATCTTCAAGAACAAGAGAGATGAGAAAAATGTTATCACCGTAAATAAGGCAAGACTTGTTGCTAAGGGTATTCACAATCGTATGAATTGATTACGATGAGACCTTTGCACCGGTCGCTCGCCTTTGAAGCCATTAGGTCAATTTTCGCATATGCTTCCCACAGAGGGTTCATCAGGTATCGGATGGACGTAAAAGAGTGCTTTCTTAAACGGGGTACTAGCAGAGGAAGTTTATGTCTAACAACCTCCGTGCTTTGAAAAGGGCAACCAAGTGTATCGTTTAAGAAAAGCTCTTTATGGTTCAAACAGTTCATGAGCCCCCGGTATGATACACTCTCTCGGGTTCTTGATTGAAAGTGGGTTCACTAAAGGAATAAATGGACAAAACCTTATTCGAATAGAAGATGGAGAAGATATTACGATGGTTCAGATTCGTGGGATCTACATCATCTTCGGATCTCCTAACAAGAGCCTATGTGAAAGATTCAAAGAACCGATCCAAGGGAAATTCGAGATGTCCATGATGGGTCGATGAATTACTTTCTAGGTCTCCAAGTTAAACAAAGCACGTAAGGGATATTCATCGCCAAGCAAAGTACACTAGGAATCTATTGGCTAAGTTTGGAGTTCAAAATAGTAAGGAAGCCAAAATTCCTATGATGATTTGGATTCAAGATGGATCCGAGATGAAATTTGGTCGAAAACAAATCGGAAGGAATATAGGGCTCTCATTGGATCTCTATTATACCGATCGCCAAACAGACCGGATATCACTTTTGCAAAGAGGTGTATGTGCAAGATTTCAAGCAAATCCAATGATCACCACCCAGAAGCAGACTAAGCGGATTTTAAGTATCTGAAGGAACAATAAACCTTGGTTTATTCTACCCATCGATGATAATCTAGAGCTTAGTGGGTATTTCGATTCTCGATTATGGAGGTTGCAAGATCGACGTAAAATCAACCTCGAGGAACATGTCGGGTTCTTAGGAAGTAAGTCGATCTCGTGGTTTTCAAAGAAGCGCATACATCGGCCATGCGACATCTACAATCAAGCGTAATATATGGGTTTAGGAAGTTGTTGTTCCTTAATCGCTCGCTCGATCGGCGGTGAGGGATTACAACATTGTAGCTAAAAACGTACCTATATTGCATGCGATAATAGTCTTTATTGCAATCACTCGTAATCCGGTTCTACATACAAGATGCAAGCATGTGGATGTCGACACCACTTCATAAGAGATCACGTTGAAAAGAAGAATATCGAGAATGGAAAAGATTCATCTTCGATATACGAATATCGATATTCTAACCAAGCCACTAAATGAGATCGATTCAGAGATTTATGCAATGAGCTAGGACTTCTAGATCTTGGAGAAATGTCACCCAAAAAATGTTTGATGGAATGTTCTCGAGAACTATTTGGTTAAGAGACTAACGGATCGAGAGAAATCAGTTGAGTTTGGTATCTTAATCGATCTCAAGAGATCGATAAGCAAAAAATCGATCGGACTTACACGCTACTAGATCCAAAGGAACCGATCGATTTTAGTTTATCGATTTAAAGTCTATCATTTAAAGGAACTTATCGATTCAAGGTTTATCGATTAAAGGAAAATGCTCGGTTTAAAGGATTATCCGATTAAATCAATTTGGTTATAGTATTTCTTTGTGAATCGATTTAATGATATTCAACAAGCAAGATTCAGAGATTAAGAGCTAACAATCGATAAGAAAGGTGAATTTACACAACGATGAAATAATGTAAGAACTTTTCATTGATAAAAACCCGAAGGTGAGGTTACATTTCGAAGTTACAAGTACAAGAAGACAGGGAGGTCAAGACATAAATGTTAACCAAAATCCTAAACCTATAACCCTAAACCTTCATCCTAACCCCGTAAGTGAAGGAAAAGAGAGATTTTAAACTCTCATTTTCCCCACTTAACAAGGGGTGAGAGAGGCTTTAAAGAACAAAATCCCAAGGCGCCGCAAAAAGTCAAGATCAAGAAAAATGGAGCGACAATGACGCCTTGATAGGATTCTTAAGCCAGAGCCCTAAAAGGAAGAGCAAAGAGGGCTCTCCCAACAAGTTAAATGGAGCACGTGTGCCAAAGAGTTGGTCGTCGCCGATCTCATGGGCACATGTGTTGCATATTTTATACCAGACTAAGTCTGATGGTTCTGGTTACGTCATCCAGATAGACACACAAGGTGCATACGGTTAGGAGAAGTGTCTTCTCAGTTGCAACAAGCCAGATCCATATACACGGTGGTAGAGAAGCTTTGCGCAAAGAATCGTATGTGAAATCGAAGATGATGAAGAAAACAAGAATAAAGGGATGCAAAGGGTTGATTTGAGAAGGTGAAACCATATAAAAGGGTGTAAAAGTGTTTGCCGGAAGTCTCACCGGAAACAAGGGTTCACCAAGATACATGATTCTTACAAAGAAGATAAGTATGGTGAATGGGTGATGTTGTGTAAAACATTGGTCCAATTTATAGAGGCCAAACAAGGATGCAAATGCAATTTCCATTTCAAGAAGCCTATCCAGAAATTTGCATCAAAAGGACAAATGATGTAGAAATCACGATCGATAATTGGATAAATTTACGGTTGATTGACATATCGAAGAGATTCGAGACGATATTTACAAAGATGTCAATTCACGCCTACTTAGGGAATAGAAGTTACTACTCTAGACTAAGTTTTGGCGGTAACACTTATCCCAAGAATTGGCTTAATCGAAAAGAATCGATGAGGTCAACCAAAATCGACATTTACGAGCATGATCGGATGAGAGAGATCAGCTGAGCTTGAAACTCCAACAAATCAGATATATCAGTCTATGTCAGAAATATCAGTTGAAGGGGGAACTTCAACTGATCAAGGAGGATCAAAAGGAAATCGACGTATTAAGGAAAGATCGGCTAAGCTTGAAGTTTCAACAAATCAGATGCAACTGGAGAAGATCAGTTGAAAGGATCAGTTGGGAAATTTCTTAAGGCTTAGGCAGAATGATTAAGATCAACAAGTGGAATCAACATTGACAAGTAATATTGATCGACATAATATCACCAACCAGAATCGATCTCTTTTCTCTTGTTCTTTACTTATTTATCGGATCATATCGATATTATTATTTTCTTGTACCCACTATCCTTGTGGCGTGTACTCGCAAATCATTTAATGCGGACGTGGGGTACATGTATTAACCGCTATTTGATCGTGCTTTTTAAATCCAAAAGTTTTTTTTATGCGTGCGTTTTTCGACCCTACGATCAAAACCGCTAAATCTGGAGCGTACAATCTTTTCAAAACGTTTGATCTTCCAAATCTTGTCTTATTGTTCCCTCCGCCTCTATATAAGATTCATCAAACCTTACCAGAGTTTTTCTGTTTCACAAACTTGCATTATTTTCAATTGAAAAACTTCAAATTTTCTACGTTTCAAAAGCGATCTCTTAGAGTTCAAAATCATCTCCGAAAATTTGAATGGTAATATTTTCTTTGCTTAATGATGAATCTTTCTTTCCGTTAAAAACATTGTTTTTCAAAAGTTGTTTTTTGAATTTATGCTTCATTGCCTCTTGTTTTCCGCAAAGATGATATTGATATTGATTATGCACAAAATTAATGAGTCTATCTCACTGTAGATGGCCACTCATGGACTAGGAAAGATCATGTGCAACTATGCGAATCGCAACGAAGATCTTTGAGGATAAGTTCGTTTCGGTTTGGAACCACCGAGGATCCTGAATCCATGGAGGTGGAACAAATTTGAAGAAATTTGGATTGAAACATATTGCTCGCTCCACCGCAATCCGGTGATGCAAAGATGAGGCACTACAATTCTTGCGAGAATTTGAGTGTGGATCTGAAAATCAGGAGACGAACCGATATCGTCGGTCAACCGAGAAGAAATCGATCGACAAATGCGGATATCACTGCGTCGTTCAGCTTACAAAAAGGAATCTCACCGCACACTCTGGGGAGAATGAGGACGAAGAAATCAGAGAGGAGCTCTTAAGAGAGAAAGGCACAAACATCGAAAAGCCGGATTCATCGGGCCAATGCTCAAAAGAAAGTACAGATCGTTGTTTGACATTCACAAGAACGATCATGGGAATCTCATTTAGCCCGGATGCTCTCACATCACCAAAAAATGTACAAAGATGGCAAAGAATAATTGATGGGGCTCGAGAACATCAATTCGCACGGCTTCTCGAAAGCCATCTTGCTCCAAGAACACGAAAAATTTGGAGTCAATGAATCCAGTGTGTCTTTCGAAAAAGAGAGTCAACAATCTCAACAAGGTTGCAATTATATTGAAGGACAAACCGCCAAGCTACCGAATGGAATCGTAATGGATCAAGTCCTACAATGCCTTCCTCTCATCAACCCGGTTATATATGGGCCACAGGAGACGATGACAAGGAGCCCACTCCAACAAAAATCAAGAAAGGAAAGAGCAAAGAAGTCGCCTCATCCACACCGGGGTTGCTCCACGTAAAAAAAGAAAAATCGGTGAAGGCCCAGAGAAGAGGCCAAAGAAAGCAAAGCAAGCTACCATGACTCTAGCACTAGAAGATGAGTCAAGAAGAAGAAAGAGCGCGTATCAGCGATGCATTGCTAACAACAAAGAACGTAATCGACAGCAAGCTTTCAACCCGAGGGCTTGCCGTAACGATCCGAGGTAGAAGCACAAACCGATAAATCTCCTTCTCCTCAACCTCGAAGTGATTCACCGCCAGACTAAAGGTCGCTAAGCATGTCTCTCCCGCTAGTTCACCCGCCATGAACTCCGAACAGAGATATAATCGCCACTACTGGCAGAGAACCATCGCAGTCGAACCAATCGGATAACTTCCGCCGACTCAAGCACAACCGTAAACTTCCACATCTCATCATCGGAATGCGGACAGATAATTCTCAGATCCAGATCAACAAAGACCATCATGGAAAAATGGTCGACTAAGAATTGAACGAGATTGATGAGACGATCCACAACCGGGTCGCCCATCCCCGCTATCGAGAAGAAGTCATGGAGATCCTCACCGACAGATCTCGATTAAAAAGCTTCTCAGATCTTATTTTACTTGTTGAACAGATGGGTGGTGCGGATGAGTTCGCAGATTTTGACTTCGAGCATGAGGAAGTCCGCCAAAGTGGGATCACCGGTGAGCTCATATCCGATAAAACTGCGGAAAGCTCGATCCACGGGAAGTTGAAATTGGAAGAAGAAAAGCCGGAGATCGCTTTCAAGAAGCTCCGTAAAATGACGCCGAAATGGAGAATGCAAGAGAGTCGCCGATGAAAGTGGAACTGTGTTTGCTCATTTCACGACCAACCACCGGAGGCACAAACAATCGAACTCGATCAAGTGATGGATCCAATTCCTACATCTCAAATCACCACCGATCAACTTCGGAGATCAAATCTTGTCTCAAAGATCTCCGAAAAAGAAGATTGAGGAGTGTTAACCGATCGTCGAGACAAATTAGTCTCAAACAAATCGAAGCAATCAGAGATCAGTTCTCCCAATCCATGACCACCATGTGCTGAGCTTACAAAATCGGTTGATGACAACAAAAAAAAAGTGTGGATCAAAATCAATCTTCTTTTTCTCGACGCCATCGAGAAAAAAGGCTCGAGTTATCGTAAGAGAAATTTGACAAAATGATTTGGACACTCTCTGCTACAATGGAAACCGCCAAGACAGAGCCGATTATAAATCGCTCGAGAATCTAACGGCTCAAACTTCGTGTTTATCGCTAATGATCTAAATCAGCATTATCAATCAACTTTGGGTCTCGACTTCCCACCTCAATGCGCTTTTTTGATCAAACCAAAAAGGGAAGGATCGAGAAACTAACCGACACATCGAAGATCTCGATTCATACGGATAAGGCCCATGGACAAAGCTCAATTGCAAGAAAGGTCGCTGCGGGTCTTTGGGACATCAAAATCTGGACCGCCATTCGCACCAGAAAGTCACGAAGCACAAACTAGTCGACATCTGGTGATAAGGAGCTAGTCAGAAGATTGTCCAAAGAGCGAGATGGTCAAGAAGAAAAGAAGGGCGTAAAAACGGGCACAAGCAGAAGGGTTGAAACAGAAGTTCAAATCAAGGGCTAAGAAAGGATTGACCGAAAATCGCACTGTAACCTCGGTCACCGCCAAAGAAGAGTCCGAGATCATACCAAAAACCGCCGCAGACACGCGCTAAGAGGTTTGAGGAATGGAATAAGATCAAGTGAATGGCTTCTAGATGCCTTTGTCCTTGATCTTGTTCCACAAGAAGAATCACCGGATGATGAGTTCCTCAACCGGTTACGTAATAAATATCCGGATTTTTCAAGTATCCGGAAAATGAGGCCAAACTTATGAATGTAAAAAATATCTCGCCAGGAGTTTGATATGCTAGTATACTCGAAGAAGGCAGATGGCTCATTTGACAGACTGGCATTTGAGAGATTCTACTTTGACATCTTGAGCAAATCGCATATAACTGATCAAGTGCGCACAACTGATGTCAAATGGAAACTCTATCAGATTTTCAACGTTCCACAAGACCAAAGAGAAATGCCAGAAGGATACAAGCCCAAGGAGTGAAGAATCAGAAGACGCGTAGGGATCACCGCTTTTTAAATTCAAAACTTTTCTGATGTAACATGTAATCAACATATCTAATGAAAAGTTTATTTTTTTCGATCCCAAGACAAAATCTCTTTGTCTTCGACATTTGCTCTTAAATCATTCTATACTTATCAACTGTTTGGTTTCTCGGTGTTTTGGTTTCATCAAAAAGGGGAAATTGTTGGGAAATTTATAGTTTTGATGAAAGTTCAAAAACACATGTAATAGGACCAGTCGAATCATTACATTGGACCGATGTTTACATTACTGCTATAGGAGACCAGTTGATAATGATTGTATAGAAAAACTGATGTAATAGATAGGTCACATATTGAGGGGGAACTCAATATGTATAGGTCAGATCTGAAGAATCAGAAGAAAGCTGATATCCCGACAGGCGTAATGCTAAACCGTAGCGGAAGATCGATCGAATCGATCTAGTCGATAACTCAATGAAGTCATGAAGCTCAAACCTCGAATACTAGAAGATCGATGACTTCGGTAAGATAAGACCGGAAGACCTACATCGCCGAGTCACCCGGTTGAAGCTAAGTCAACAGCGCCAGAAGACTCTATCAGTAGACCGATCGATTCAGATCGATCAAAGTCATTTCATAAGATGAAAACTGATGTTTCATCTTATCATACGTCCGCGATCTAAACAAGAAGAATACCAACCTTAGTTGGAGGAACAACACTGCAAAGCAAGGCTTCCATCCAATAAGGAAGAGACACGTATGAACAGAGTCGATATCATGGATTCGATGTTGCTCTCTCAAACGGCTATAAAATACACATTCACGCTTTTCATGCCATGCCGTTCTCAAGACGCCACATCAAGCCCCGCAAGTTCATTTAAAATAGCCCCGAGATTCAAATTGCTCTCCAACGGCTCTTTTGATCTCAAGGTCTATAAATATGGGATCACACTTCAGAGTGAAACACGGAAATGCTTGGACAAACAAAATAATCAAGAAGCTCAAACTATAGTCAGATTTCCGCACGAAGAACACAACAACAAACTTATTTTATATTGTGTTCATCCCATAAGTTCTTAGCAAGAAATCTTTTCATCTAGCTATCGAAAGTCGCTTTTGTACGCTTGAGGAAAGATTTCATAGTTGGAACCTCAACAATCTTACCCAAACCCCAAGTTAGGATAAGTTGTTTAGCAAGATTCGATCTAGGGTTTCTAAGATTGATTTAAGGATCGGTTGAGTGAGAACTCTTAAAACATCTGTTGGTGTACTGTGTTGGACTAACACACTAAACTAAGTCCAGTCGGTTAAGTCGGTTAAGTTGGTTAAGTTGGTGCCCCTTGTGAAAGGGAAGAGTGGACGTAGGACTGGTTTGTCCGAACCACTATAAATCTTGTGTGCCTTTCTTTGCTTTGTTTACTTCGCTCTCTCATCGCACAATCTTAAAGCGCATACATTCTAAGTTAAGATCAGATAGCACCAAGCTTCTGATCTGATCGGACCTGATATTTCTGTCATCTGATTAAAAAGATAAAACTTGGAATCTGATTTATACAAACTGGTTTTTTACACGGGTAAAACTTAAGCTTTGACACATCGGTTAATCGATAGTTACCGAACCGATCTGTTTTGAGCGTTCAAGAAGTTGGTTATCGACCAAACCGATTCACTTTCAAGACTCGATCAAAGCATATCCGCTCTCACACCGACCGCACGAAAAAGTTTTTCGAAGTCTATTCACCCTCCCTCTAGACTTACGCTTCACATAACCTGCGGGACCTACAAGTGGTATCGAGCGGTTGGTTCTTCCGACCATCGACTCGTGTCATTGTGGTCAATCGAATCGATCTTGAAAAACCATTTTTAAAAAAAAACTCATTCATTTTCCAAAATCACTCAAAGATGGATAACACGTCCGGTATGTATCATGATCTGCGAAGTTCTCAATCGATGAGTATGCAGATTGGGCCATATATATGTCCAACCATCTAGGCTCGATCATTGGCGGGATGATGGAAGTCATCGAGAGGACCCATCATCATTTACTACGACAATCCTGCGATCGGAGGAGATCCGGACTTTCCCCGGGGAAGTCTTGTACGAAAAAAGCCCAAATACGATGGACACGTAAGAAAGAAAAGCGATACTCGGACACCATTGCAAGACATATTATCATGAAGACAATGGATAAGGTCACCAAAGAAAAGATTAAGTATCTCAAATCTGCGAAAGCAATGTGGGATACTCTGGCTGAGATCTGCGAGGGAAATGAACAGATAAAAGACAGCCGTCTTCGCTTTAACCGGTGAAGTTCGAGAAATCAAGATGTCGCCAACAAAACCATCAACGAACTCGATGGAAGAATTACAATGTCTATAAACAAGCTTCGAGAACTTGGTAGAGAGATGTCTGATAAAGATATCAACTATAAGATCCTAAGGTCTCTCACCAAGAAGTGGGACATGAAGGTCACGGTAATCAAAGATTGCCAGGACATTTCAAGAATGAAACCTAGTAGCTTGTTCTTGAGTCTTAAAGCTCACGAAGTTCGACTGATTGAAAGAGGTCAAGTTTGATGAAGACGAGGTCCCCTTTGAAACCTCGACTTCAAAATCGGTTGCTTTCAAGGCAAACCAATGTGAGAACAAAGGCCAATGAACCCATTGGAAATATATTAAGTCAAAGAGCAGATCGCTCGCTTACCGGAAGCTTGAGAAGTCGGACATACAACTTGGTAAGTATCGAAGATTTTATAAGGACTATCAACATAGCCGAGATCGAGATAGGAGATCGGATAATAGATCTCGAGAAGAACCAGAATCGATGATCGGAGGGATCACAGAGATGAAAGGGAAAGAGATAGTCGACGAAGGAAGGAAGAGATAACCAATCGGATAGAAGAAACTCAGACTACTATCGAAGGGAAATCACCGATAGGTCATACTGAGACGAAGGATTCACCCGAAGGAAAGGAACGGTGGATCAAGGAGCGCGGTTTCAATCAGGAGAAGCCGTGCAAGTCACTATAAAGACGATCGCCTGCACCGACGCCAGAGAGAGGGAAGAAAAGAGGAACAAAAAGAGAGCAACGCTTATAGAGATGTAAGAGCCATGGTTGCCGATACGTCAGAATCGACGATTCCTATCTGCCCTCCGAGGACTCGGATACTCCTCTCAGAGAAGACTTCCACCGACAAGAAAGGCTGCTGACTTTATGAAAATGAAGATCCGATATTCTCGCCGACGATGATGAACTATGCCCGATGGCCAGGAGGACCAAACCCGAGGTAACCTCCAAACCCGCTTGCTTCGCTTTACACGCTATCATTAAGACACCGCCGGGAGATTGACCAAATTTACTCGAGCAATTGCTTGAAGATCTCTCCAATGCAAGAGAAACTTATGCTATTGTGGAAGCCGAGAATGATAAGTCGAGGACCGTAAATAATCACTTTTGTCAAGAAAATGATCTCGGAAAAGCCTCCGAACTTAGATCATTAAACCGCTTTCGAAGGTAATCGAGGAATTTAAAATTCTCGGTTAAAGCTTCGATCAGAAAAGCAGATCAAAGATCGAATAATTAACAGACAAAGAAGTCGATGACTTCAAAATCTTGCAAGCAAAATTCGATGAGCTATTCAATGCATGAAAGTCCGAAATCCTCTCGAGGATAATCTGCAGAAGAAAATAGAGGTTTTTCAAAATCATCTAAAACCGTTCAAGACATGAACGCCTATTTTTTTCGAGTAAAGATTGATAAGGAGGACTTGGCTATGAGAAACCCTCCACATCCTCAAAAGCCCCGACCGATTCATCTCGGAAAGGTGTAATCGATTTAATTTAAAAAAAAAAGAAACACCAAAAGCTAAACTCAGATCTAATAGGGTAAGAGACCGGTTGAGCGGGTAAAAGTGCCCAACCGTAAAAGGAAACGTAAATGGACCCCAATCGGTAAAGCATCCGCCGAGGAATCAACGGAAGAACCCGGTTCTTACGAAGAAACCTCAACCGATCAACAGATCGAATCGAAAAAAGACAACCTACAAAAGGAAGTCTAATCGAGACCCAGTCAAGGTCACCGCCTAATAAGCATGCTTCGAATGTAAACCGCGAAAACCATCTATGCGAAAAGGATATGAATCTTTTGATGGTAGCAATCGTACCTACCCCTATAGTCGTAAATTTAGGGTCAGCTGCACTTTGAACAACCACATCGATAAAAAAGAAGACAAACCGAAAAGTTAAATCATAAGTCTTCTAAGTCATCCAAGGTTCACACAAGTAATCATACAAATCGAAAGCATATAAGGATAAGTATGATTATGTTGATGTATGGGACACAAATCGGGCCTTCGATCCGACCGATCACAATAGAAGTGCTCGTTTGTATGGATCCCCAAATCCAAACCTAACCCCTCGGGACCCAATCCAAAAGGGGTACCTAAAAGCTCGATCGATTGCGGGGTTTATGTGGGTCCGCCAACAAAGGAGGTGTGCAAGCAACTATATCCGGTACATCGATAGTGGATGCTCAAGGCACATGACCGAAGCAAACATCTCCTCGTTCTACATAGAAGAGAAAGGCCAGCGTGTACTCTCTTCGGTGATGATAACTTTGGTTATACCAAAGGGTTCTAACCTTAGAGAATGATGATGTACAAATAATCGGAGTCTCGTATGTCGAAGGTCCCAAGCACAACCTATTATCGGTTTCACAATTCTGCGACAACGGATTCGGTGTTGAGTTCTCGATCGATCAATGCACTATCAAGAATCGAGTCACTCAACAGATTTTGCTAATTGGTTCAAGAAAAGGGACGATCTACGGTGATTGGAGCAGTTGTCCAAGAAATGCGTGCGATTGTTAAGAGTTCCAAAAGTAGCGAGTTGGCTCGCACAAAAAGAATGAGCCATCCGAACTTTAAAACTCTTAATAAGATAGCTAGGATGTCTCTAGTGGAAGGACTTCGAATGAAGTGTTCTCAAAGGATCGGACATGCATTGCATGTTAGAAGGAAAAAAACAGTCAAAGCTTCATTCAAAGGAATTTTCGGACCAAAGATCCGCCAATCTGCGCAAACGCTTATATGGATCTGTTTGGACCCGTTACACGGTCGATCTCAACGGACGAAATACACTCGTAATCGTGGATGACTATTCCAAGTTTACGGGTTATATTCTTACATAAGAAGAATGAGGCGACAACCAAGATACCCGAAGCCGCTAAGAAGATTACAAAATGAGAAGGGTGTCAACAGTAGTAAAAATCGATCGGATAAAGGTACGAATTTCGAACTCTTTTATTCTTGATTTTTGCTCTAAGTTTGGTATCAAAGATGAAACATCACCATGCGAGGACGCCACAACAGAATGGAGTAAATGAACGAGGAACAGAACTCTCAAAGAAGTTCGCCGAACAATGTTAGTGAACATGCGATACCAAACCGTTTCAAGCGTATAATCAACACTTTTGCATGCCATAATGCCAGTAAGCAGATGTCTCCGACTAAGGCTCACTACAAAACACCTATGAACTATGGAAGGCGAAAACCTCGTGTTTCTTACTTCCATGTTTTTGGGTGTAAGTGTTTCATACACAATAATGGGAAAAGTCGGTTGAAGACCTTTGAGGCCAAGTCGATGAGGGTATATTTCTAGGGTATTCCTCATCTAGCAAAGCTTTCAGGGGTCTACAACAAAGCGAACCCTAATTGTGGAAGAAACACCCCATGTAACCTTTGATGAAGCATCTTACGATCAAGAGAAATCGCCTCGTAACAAGAAGTACGATCTACCGTAACTCGATATTCAAAAAAATGGATCACTAACGATCAAGGAAAAAGGATCTAAATCAGATCAATTTACATTCCGGATCTAGTCGATTCACCGGATCAATCAGATCCTAAGGTACGAACAACTGTCGATGAAAAAAGCCGATTGGTGAGGAGATAAGAGTAACCGAACCATCCGGTTCGAGGGGAACTCGAAGTTCTCACGAAACGGACATCGCCACATGATGAGTCCAACATCACCGAGACTTGTTCTTATCAAGTGGACCATAACCCTGCGACCACTCCCAATCGCTAGTAATAAGATTTTATCGAAACGGACGATGTTCTCAAAACCGACGCCAAATCGAAGCAGAAGGACACGGATAACCGATCATCCAATCGATCGATAATCGGAGACCCGTCGATAAAATTAAAACTAGACATCGATTGGTGAAAGTGCCATGTATTGTTGTTATCCATCTATGAAGGAACCAACTACAATAAAGGAAGCATTACAAGACTTAAACCGGATTCTCGCCATGCGAGGAGGAGCCGAACGATTCGAGAGAAATGAAGTATGGGAACTAGTAGACGGACCAGTCATCAAGACGTAATTGGTACGAAATGGATCTTCAAGAACAAGAGAGATGAGAAAAATGTTATCACTAAAAAAATAAGGCAAGACTTGTTGCTAAGGGGTATTCACAATCGGAAGGAATTGATTACGATGAGACCTTTGCACCGACCGCCGCCGCTTTGAAGCCATTCGGGTTTTACGGCATACGCTTCCTGAGAGGGTTCATCGTGTATCGGATGGACGTAAAGAGTGCTTTTCTTAAGCGGGGTACTAGCAGAGGAAGTTTATGTCGAACAACCTCCGTGCTTTGAAAAGGGAAACCAAGTGTATCGTTTAAGAAAAGCTCTTTATGGTTCGAAAACAGTTCTCATGAGCCTGGTATGATATACTCTCTCGGTTCTTGATTGAAAGTGGGTCACTAAAAGGCAATGGATGTAACCTTATTCGAGAATAGAAGATGGAGAAGATATTCGATGGTTCAGATTTACGTGGGCGACATCATCTTGGATCTCCTAACAAGAGCCTATGTGAAAGATTCAAAGAACCGATGCAAGGGAAATTCGAGATGTCCATGATGGGTCGGATGAATTACTTTCTAGGTCTCCAAGTTAAACAAAGCACGAAGGGATATTCATCTCGCCAAGCAAAGTACACTAGGAATCTATTGGCTAAGTTTGGAGTTCAAAATAGTAAGGAAGCCAAAATTCCTATGATGATTTGGATTCAAGATGGATCCAGATGAGGCCGGGTCGAAAACAAATCGAAGGAATATAGGGCTCTCATTGGATCTCTATTATACCGTTCGCCAAAGAGACCGGATATCACTTTTGCAAAGGGTGTATGTGCAAGATTTCAAGCAAATCAATGATCACCACCCAGAAGAATGACTAAGCGGATTCTTAAGTATCTGAAAGGAACAATAAACCTTGGTTTATTCTACCCATCGATGATAATCTAGAGCTTAGTGGGTATTTCGATTCGATTATGGAGGTTGCAAGATCGATGAAAAATCAACCTCGCGGAACATGTCGGTTCTTAGGAAGTAAAAGTCGATCTCGTGGTTTTCAAAAGAAGACATCGATTCGCGACATCTACAAGTTGAAGCGGCAATATATGGTCAGGAGAAGTCGTTGTTCCCAATCGCCTGGCTCGATCGGCGGTGAGGGATTACAACATTGTAGCTAAAAACGCACCTATATTCGTGTGGTAATAGTCTTTATTGCAATCACTCGAATCCGGTTCTACATACAAGATGCAAGCATGTGGATGTCGACACCACTTCATAAGAGATCACGTTGAAAAGAAGAATATCGAGAATGGAAAAGATTCATACTTGATATCGTATAATGATATTCTAACCAAGCCACTACCGAGATCGATTCGAGAGATTTATCAATGAGCTAGGACTTCTAGATCTTGGAGAAATGTCACCTAAAAATGTTTGATGGAATGTTCTCGAACTAGTGGTTAAGAGACTAACCGGATCGAGAGAAATCGGTTGAGTTTGGTATCTTAACCGATCTCAAGAGACCCGATAAGCAAAAATCGATCGACTTACACATTTACCCGGATCAAAGGAACCGATCGGATTTTAGTTTATCAGATTTAAAGTCTATCAGTTTAAAGGAACTTATCAGATTCAAGGTTTATCAGATTAAAGGAAAATGCTCAGTTTAAAGGATTATCTGATTAAATCAATTTGGTTATAGTATTTCTTTGTGAATCGATTTAGGCGATATTCAACAAGCAAGATTCAGAGATTAAGAGCTAACAATCGCATAAGAAAGGTGAATTTACACAACGATGAAATAACGAGAACTTTTCATTGATAAAAAACCCGAAGGTGAGGTTACATTTCGAGTTACAAGTACAAGAAGAGACGGGAGGTCAAGACATAAATGTTAACCAAAATCCTAAACCTATAACCCTAAACCTTTCATCCTAACCCCGTGAAGTGAAGAAAGAGAGAGATTTTAAACTCTCATTTTCCCCCACTTAACAAGGGGTGAGAGAGGCTTTAAAGAACAAAATCCCAAGGCGCTCGCAAAAGCTGAAGATCAAGAAAAATGGAGCGACAGCGGCCTTGATAGGATTCTTAAGCCAGGAGCCCTAAAAGGAAGAGCGATAGGGCTCTCCAAATTACATTAAATGGAGCACGTGTGCCAAAGAGTTGGTCGTCGGATCTCATGGGCACATGTGTTGCATATTTTATACCGCAGACTAAGTCCGATGGTTCCGTTACGTCATCGAGATAGACACCACAAGGTGCATACGGTTAGGAGAAGTGTCTTCTCGGTTGCAACAAACAGATCCGCATACTGGTGGTAGAGAAGCTTTGCAAAGAATCGTATGTGAAATCGAAGATGATGAAGAAAACAGCAATAAGGGATGCAAAGGGTTGATTTGAGAAGGTGAAACCATATAAAAAGGGTGTAAAAGTGTTTTTGGGAAGTCTCACGGAAACAAGGGTTCACCAAGATACATGATTCTTACAAAGAAGATAAGTATGGTGAATGGGTGATGTTGTGTAAAAAACATTGGTCCAATTTATAGAGGCCAAGCAAGGATGCAAATGCAATTTCCATTTCAAGAAGCCTATCCGAGAAATTTGCATCAAAAAGGACGATGTGTAGAAATCCGACCGATAATTGGATAAATTTACGGTTGATTGACATATCGAAGAGATTCAGACGATATTTACGCATGTCAATTCACGCCTACTTAGGGAATAGAAGTTACTACTCTAGACTAAGTTTTGGCGGTAACACTTATCCCAAGAAACGGAACGCTTCTAGAAATGGTAAGATCAATGATGAGTTATGCGGATTTACCAAAATCGTTTTGGGGTTACGCCTTGCAAACAACGGCTTATATTCTGAACTTA
The DNA here is from genome assembly GCA_037126765.1 of Stenogyne calaminthoides. Taxonomy (NCBI): domain Eukaryota; kingdom Viridiplantae; phylum Streptophyta; class Magnoliopsida; order Lamiales; family Lamiaceae; genus Stenogyne; species Stenogyne calaminthoides. Next base: position 31,215 of record JBBCBC010000014.1, read on the forward strand.
GTGCCATCCAAATCGGTTCCAAAAACCCCTAAGGAGTTGTGGACGGGGCGAAAGCCCAGCTTAGGACACATGAGGATCTGGGGGTGTCCGGCATACGTGTTGGATAGGGAAGCCGAGAAATTGGATGCACGTTCGGAATTAAGGTTGTTTATAGGATACCCCGAAGGAACAAAGGGATGCATGTTCTATGGTCCCGAAGATCAAAAGGTCGTAATCAGTACGCACTTTAGATTTTTGAAGGAAGACTATATGAACGATAAAAAGCCTAGAAGCGAGATTACCTTGGAAGAACTTAAGGGGCCAACTCCGTTGCTAACTGTACAAGAAGATATACCGCGTGTCACGCCTACACAATCGGAACCTCGTCGTAGTGGGAGGGTTGTCCGGCAACCCAAGAGATTCTTAGGGATCGGAGAGTCCTCGGACTTGATCTCGGGAGAAGAATCAAGATCCATGGTCCTACAATGAGGCGATCCAAGACAAGGATGCGACATCTTGACAAACAACAATGGAAACTGAGATGGGTTCAATGGATCACAATAAAGTGTGGGAGCTAGTCGAACCACTTAATGGGATAAAATTCATTGGATGCAAGTGGGTATACAAGAGAAAAAGGGGGCCCGACGGGAAGGTTGAAACCTTCAAAGCAAGACTCGTGGCGAAAGGGTACACTCAGAAAGAAGGGATCGATTATGAGGAAACCTTTTCGCCCGTAGCCATGCTCAAGTCCATCCGAATTCTCTTGTCGATTGCTGCGCACCTAGACTTTGAGATCTGGCAGATGGATGTCAAGACAACTTTCCTCAACGGAAGTCTTGACGAAGAAATCTATATGCAACAACCCGGAGGCTTCATTGAAAAAGACCAAGAGCATCTGGTTTACAAGATGAGAAGTCCATTTATGGGCTGAAGTAGGCATCCCGTGCTTGGAATCAATGTTTTGATCAAGTGATAAAATCCTATGGTTTTGATCAAAATAATTTCGAAAGTTGTGTGTACAAAAAACGTGATGGAACTGCCTTGGTATTCTTGGTACTATACGTAGACGACATTCTGCTCATCGGGAACGATGTAAAGATGTTGTCAGACGTAAGGGCATGGCTGTCAAAATAGTTTGATATGAAGGACTTGGGAGAAGTCGGTCATGTCCTAGGGATCAAGATCACTCGAGATTTCAAGAAAAGGATGATCGGACTTTCGCAAGCTTCATACATAGATACCGTTTTGAAGCGATTCAGCATGCAAGATTCCACCGTAGGAATGGTGGCTAGATATCAAATTAACCCGGGAAAAGAACATTGGACTGCGGTTAAAAACATTCTGAAGTATCTGAAGAGGACACGGGACATAATGTTAGTTTATCAATCGGACAGTCTAATCCCCATCGGATACACGGACTCAGATTTCGAATCAGACATAGACTCCAGAAAGTCAAACTCGGGTAGTGTGTTTTGCATGGGGGAAGGAGCCATGGCATGGAGGAGCGTTAAGCAGAAATGCATAGTCGATTATACCAAGGAAGCCGAATATGTAGCTGCTTGTGAAGCAGTGAAAGAAGCGGTTTGGCTCAAGAACTTCCTGGTGGACTTGTACGTCGTTCAGGATTTGCCCAGCATGATCACGGTCTACTGTGATAATGCCGGAGCAGTTGCAAATTCTAGGGAACCGAGAGCCCACAAGGCCAGCAAACACATAGAAAGAAAATACCATCTTATATGAGAAATCGTTAAGAGAGGAGATATAGAGTTGACAAAGATTGCATCTGAAGACAACCTAGCAGATCCATTCACAAAGGGTCTGCCTCAGTGTACATTCGAGAGACATGTGGAAGGAATTGGTGTCAAGAGCATTGCCAATCTGCTTTGAGTATAAGTGGGAGAAATATTATTAGGTTCGTGTACCCTTCTTTCTGAGTGTACCCTTTAGCAACGAGTCTCTCTTTTAAGGTTTCCACCTTCCCGTCCGGTCCTCTTTTCCTCTTGTATACCCACTTGCATCCAATGGGTTTCACCCCATTAAGTGGTTCGACTAGTGTTGGGGTTATACTGAGAAGTATGCTTTTACTTTGTATAACCAAACTGAATTTCTTATTTATTTTACTGAAATAAATTATTTATCACATGTTTCATTAAATATGAATGAATGTTATATATATTTACTGCATACCCATTCGATTAAGTCAGTACGTGTTACATTGTAGTTAATTTGGTGATACCAGATCACAGAAGATCAAATTAACAGTTCCTCGTGACTAAGTACAAATTCACAACCCAGATGGAAATGAACAACCCATCGTGAAAGGTTGAGGTGTAAAGCTCAGATTGACTTGTCTTGACCAAGGGATTACACTAGTGCATCATGATGCACTGAAGAGGACCTACGGGAGGATAAATTCTTCGGTACTGAATATACAAGAATTACACCTCAGTGGTTCGTTATTTCTTAATCTTCGTTCCTTAAATAGGATCGTGTGAAATTAATAACTATTGCTTTGACTTATGATGTGAAGAGAATCAATGCGATTCGATACCTTGTATTTTGGGCAATATTATTAATTACATGACGATTGCTAAGATTTAATACGGAGAATCGCGTGCAAACATTGCTTGTTTGATTTGTCCCCTTGGTGGCCTCAAAATATTGGGTAGGAGTAGAGAAAAGTTTTTCTTGATTTTTTTGGAAAGATTTTATGGAATATGTATTCTTGGAATACAAATTTATCCCATAAATTCAAGAAAAGTCAAAGATCTTATTTCTTTCCTAACTAATTAGAATTTTCAAAAATATCCCTTAATATTAGGAGGTGGAATTTTTGTGGAATATTTTAAATATGGAGAAAAGAATATATTGGATATATTCAAGATTTCTTGGAGATCAAGAAAAAAAATTTCCCATCTTATTCCTAGGTCAAATTTTCGACCACCCCTAGTATTATTATAAATAGGGGATGAATTTTCCATCCCCAAGTGCAATGTCATGTGTTGGAAAAATTAGAAATCCACAAAGGTGGTAGCCAAAAAACTTTCTTTTCTCTTTTAAGATTAAAATCGTTAGTTGATTATCCTCCCACCGAATTACGTTCGTGGACGTGAGACATATTTGAGAAGGCACTTTGGGTTGATCCAACGTCTCAGCGGTTGTCTCTACGAGAGGTTAGTATTTGCGTGATTCCTAGATTCCGCATGCTTAGGTTTTACGTGAAATACGTGTACGCATGATGTTTATTTGCTTGTTGATTATTATGTTGAATTGATTTGGATTAATTCATGTTAGTAATTAATTGATTAATTTAAATATGTATTTAAATTCAACTCGAATAGATCCGGGCACCCCTTATTTCCCAACAACTAGCTCCCACACTTTATTGTGATCCATTGAACCCATTTCGGCTTCCATTGCAGTTTGCCAAGAATGTGCATCCTTGTCTTGGATCGCCTCGTTGTACGACCATGGGTCTGATTCTTCTCCGGAGATCAAGTCCGAAGACTCTCCTATCCCCAAGAATCGCTCGGGTTGTCTAACAACTCTCCCACTGCGACGAGGTTCTGGTTGTGTAGGTGTGACGCTTGGTATATCGACTTGTACAGTCAGCAAATAAGTTATCCCTCTAAGTTCTTCTAAGGTAATCTCACTTCTAGGCTTTCTATCGTTCATATAGTCTTCTTTCAAATATCTAAAGTGCGTACTTATTACGACCTTTTGATCTTCGGGACCATAGAACATGCATCATTTAGTTCCCTCGGGGTATCCTATAAACAACCTTAATTCCGAACGTGCATCCAACTTACCGGCTTCCTTGTCCAACACGTATGTCGGACACCCCCAGATTCTCATGTGTCCCAAGCTGGACTTGCGCCCTGTCCACAATTCTCTAGGGGTTTTGGGAACCGATTTGGATGGCACTAGGTTTAGAATGTAAGTATTGTTGTTTCAAGGCATAACCCCGAATGATTTTGCAAATCCGCAAGAACTCATCATTGATCTGACCATTTCTAAAAGTATTCTGTTTCTTCGTTCTGCAACCCCATTTTGTTGAGGGGTACCGGGTGCAGTCAACTGGGATGCAATCCCTTCATCTGACTGGTAGTTCAAAAATTCATCGCTTAGGTATTCACCTCCACGATCAGATCATAGAAACTTGATACTATTTTCCTTATGATTCTCTGCTTGAGCCTTAAATTCTTTGAATTTATCAAAGGTCTCAGATTTATGCTTCATTAGGAAAGCGTACCCATAGCTTGAGTAATCATCGATAAAGGTAACGAAATACTCGTAGCCTCCTCTAGCTTTGATTTGCATTGGATCACACACGTCAGTGTGAACTATTTTCAACACTTCTTTAGCTCTAAGCCCCTTGGCTCCAAATGCCCTCTTGGTCATTTTACCCTCCAAACATGATTCGCAGGTTGGAAATGGTTCAATCTAGAGGGACTCCAATGAACCATCTTTGACCAACCTTTGGATCCTATTCGGGTTAATATGACCTAATCTCAGATGCCAAAGAAGTGTCTCGTTCACATTATGCGAACGTTTTCTTGTAGTGCTTGAAACGGTCGATGTGTTACAGGATGCATTTTGTGAGTGGTGTGCACAGTTAATAGTATAGAGATTGTTCCATAAAGTTCCATGACAGATAAACACATCGTTATGAAAAATAGTAACATGTTTATTAAAACGAATAGAATATCCATCAGCAAATAGTTTAGAAACAAAAATAAGGATTTTCCGAAAAATAGGAACATAAAGAACATCTCTTAAAATTAAACTTCTTTCTTCAAAAGACAGGTGCACGTCTCCCACTGCTTCAGCTGCCACTCTCGTAGGATCGCCTAGCGTGATGAGGATCTCACTCCCACTAAGCTGCTGGGTTAGCTTGAACCCGTGAAGTAAACATGATCAGTGGATCCCGTATCAACTACCCACGAATAAGAAGTATACGCCGCTAAACAAGTTTCAACAGCTAGTGTGTGAGAATTACCTTTCTTTCCGGCCCTTTTGGGCTTGGAACAGGCAAACCTCCATTGTCCTTTTTCACCGCAGTTGAAGCACTTCCCCTTTGGATTTTCCTTGACACCACCAGAATTCCTCATCTTACCATTGCCCTTGGCAACAGTTGAGGTTGATTGCTTATGGCTTTTGATCCTCTTCTTATTCTTTCCTTCCCTTGGCCTAGCTTGCCTTCAAAGCTTGAGTTTGGTGCTCCATTAATGTCTCTACCGAGACCAAAGTTTGCAACAAATCAGCTAGCGAGGCCAAAGTGCTCAAAAACTTTTGGACAGAGAGTGGAGTACCAAATCAATCTGGGTCTCCAGATCATAATCTGTACCCAGAACCTCAAGTTTGTTCAGATATGCCATTAATTTTGAGGGCGTAATCCCTTATGGGGTTGCCCTCCACTATTTTCAGCGACGACATCTCTCGCAAGGTGATCTGACGAGCCCCGCGTTTTTGACACTTTAGTTGGCTCATCTGATTTTTGGTGTGTCAAGAACCCACTTGTGCTTTTGTGCAGTTAGGACAATCATAAATGTTCGTTTCCAATCAACATAGTTTCCTATACAATTCTATTGGCTTTAAGTATATTAACAGTGGATTAAAAGGTTGCGACATGATGATACTGAAATAAACATACATCTTGTGTCAATATCCGGATCAACACGAAGAAAATCACATAATTTGATCACATGAATCATATTAAAATCTCAAAAAAATATGAACATGCATCAGCCAACATCTTAAAACAGTTTAAATGAGCCATGTGGGTGGGTCATCATTTAAATCACATTTAAAGGGTTACAAACAAAACGATTACAAACCTTAAATTCAGAAAAAAATTAATAGTTGGCTCCCACTTGACCAATATAAAATTGACAGGGACTTCGGAGAAGTATATGGATATCAATTTTATACCTAAGTAATAACCATGATTAAATATAGAATTATTATTTTGTTTTGAAGCGAGCCTCATGGGAGGTCATAAATCGCCACTAGTAATAATTCACAATCATCCTTTTGAGAATTTATTCATGTGAAAGCTTTCTTTTGGTCGTCCCTTAGGGGAATTTCTCCAAAAGAATTCACAAATAAATAAATCACGGAGGTCAAATAAATTTGGTTCAAAACCAAATTAGTTATATAAAACAAACTTAGTAATTTTTTAGTTTGAGATTTTTCACAAGCAATATCTCATGCAAACACATTAAACAAATTTAAACAGAAGCATAAGAAAAAGCAAAAAATCAAAACAAAATTAAACACATTGGACACAAATTATCCAACTGTCATGGTTTAATTTTTTCTTGTCTTGATCTTGAGAAATCGTCAATCTTCAATTTCTCCCACTCGAACGTCTTGAAAAGTCACGTCTCGTGTACCGACCAGCTCGCGGGCCGGGATGCACGCCTTGCATTCGGCCCGGCCATATCGGTCGTCGCCCGTGCGCACACGCTCAGCGTCCAGCGCCCGTCAATCGTGCGCGCGCGCCAGTCACCCGTGATCACGCACCCAGTGCCATGCGCTAGCTCGGCCAGTGTTGTGCGTGCGTCCAGGGCCGATCCCGCCCGATGCCCAGCGCCGTGCCCGTGCACGCCTGGCAACGTCCGTGTCGCGCGTGTGCCTCCCTTGGCACATTTTACGCGATGCACATCTCCCGCATAAGGTTCCGTCTCCGTTTTAATTTCTCGTCTCCGTGTTCGTCTTCGATCAAATTACAATTTATTTTAAAAAAAATAAATAAACCTAAATCTAGACTAGTCTATTACATTGAGCAAATTAAATAGCCTAATCTACTCGTGGATTTTCTCATGAGAAAAATAAATTCGAACGAGTCGAATTAAAACCAATCATACGCATGAAATTAATAAAACACATTAAATACCATGACAATGGGATACGTGCAAAACAGATTTAACAATTCTACTATCCAATTTTCAATAAAATTTAATGGCCAACAAATTTAAATAATAATTTAAATACAGAGCTCGAAACCGAGGCTCTGATACCAGTTGTTGGGTGCCCGGATCTATTCGAGGTGTATTTAAATACATATTTAAATTATTCAATTAAATACTAACATGAATCAATCCTAAATTAATTCAACATAATAATTAAATAAGCAACAACAACATGCATTACCCGTAATTCACGTAAATCCTAAGCATGCGGAATCTAGGAGTTACGAGATTACATACCTCTTGTAGAGACAACCGTTGATACGATGGATCAACCCAAAGTGCCTTCTCAAATATATCCCAAGTCTACGAACGTAATCCGGTGGAAGGATTCTCACGAACGATTTTAATAAAGGAGAAAACTAAAAATATTTGCCACCACCTTTGTGGATTCTAATTTTTTCCAACACATGGAATTGCATTGGGGATGAAAAATTCATCCCCTATTTATAACATAAGGGGTGGTCGAAAATTTAGTGTAGAATAGGATGGGAAAATCTTTTTCTTGATCTCCAAGAAATCTTGAATATATCTCATATATTCTTTTTCCCATAATTAAATATTCCACAAAATCCCACCTCCTTATTTTATATGTAATTTTTGAAAATTATCTATTAATGTGGAATGAAAAAGATCTTTGACTTATCTTGAATTTATGGGATAAACTTGTATCTCAAGAATACTTATTCCACAAAATCTTTCCAAGAAAATCTTTTCTCCCTCATTCTTAATATTTTTGAAAATAATGGGGAAAAATAGGGCAATAATATTTTCTTCTCCTTTTCATTAATTGGACTTTAATTGGGCTATTTGAGGGGCCTTTAGGGGAATTAAGATTGGACTTCCAATGAGCTATGAAACTTTAATATCAAGCCAAAATATTATTCAATCCCATTAATATTAATTTACTCCACTATAAAATTAATATTGAACTATCCATCTTAATCCATATTACTATGCTTCAATAATATGGCTCCCGGTTATTATTTCCCGTGTTTAAGATTATCTAGTCCACTAATTAATTAAGCCACTGAAAAAGCTTTATATTATAATATCTTTATCCTTTGAGTAAAGACAACTCAACATTATTATCCATACTGGAAATAAATTTCCACTTGCAAGATTTGGTATGATAAAGCTTCTGAGCCCACCAAGGGGACAAATCAAGCAAGACGTACTTGCACACGATTCTCCGTATTAAATCTTAGCAATCGTCGTGTAACTAATAATATTGCCCAAGATATAAGGTATCAAATCACGTTGATTCTCTTCCCATAATAAGTCAAATCAATAGTTATTAGTTTCACACGATCCTATTTAAGGAGCGGAGATTAAGAAATAATGAACCGCTGATGTCTAATTCTTCCATATTCAGTGCTAAAGAATTTATCATCTTGTAGGTCCTATTCAACGCATCATAATGCACTAGTGTAATCTCTTGGTTAAGACAAGTCAATCTGAGCCTTACACTTCAACCTTTCACGATGGATTGTTCATTTCCATCTAGGTTGTGAATTTGTACTTAGTTACGAGGAACTGTTAATTTGATCTTCCGTGATCTGGTATCACCAAATTAACTACAACGTAATACATACTATTTATTGAATAGGTATGTAGTAAATATATATAACATTCAATCATATTTAATGCAACAATGATAAATAATTTATTTCAGTAAATAAATAAGAAATTAAGTTTGGTTATACAAAGTAAAAAGCATACTTTCCAGTATAACCCCAACACTTTCCTCCACGGAAGTCTTGAAGAAGAAATCAATATGCAACAACCCGAAGGTTTTGTTGAAAAAGGCCAAGAACATCTAGTTTGCAAGCTCAAGAAGTCCATCTACGGACTGAAGCAAGCATCCCGTGCTTGAAACTAATGTTTTGATCAAGTTATAAAGTCTTACGGTGTTGATCAAAACGAATTCGAGAGTTGTGTGTATAAAAAGTGTGTCAGAACTGCCTTGGTATTCTTAGTACTATCGTGGATGACATTCGCTCGCGGAGCGCGATGTAAAGGTGTTGTCGGACATAAGGGCTTGTCTGTCAAAACAGTTTGATATGAAGGACTTAGGGGAAGCCGGTCACATCCTTAGAATCAAGATCACTCGAGATCAAAAGAAAATGATGATAGGCTTATCCCAAGCTTCATACATAGACACTGTCTTGAAGCGATTCAGCATGCAAGATTCCAAGAAAGGTTTTGTACCCTTCAGCACAAAATCTATCTATCTAAAGAAATGTGCCCTAAGACACAAGAGGAGATAATTGACATGAAAGGCGTTCCCTATGCTTCAGCTGTCGGAAGCCTAATGTATGCAATGCTGTGCACGAGACTAGATATCTGCTTTGCCATTGACATGGTGGCAAGATATCAGAGTAACCCAGGGAAAGAACATTTGTTGGGATATTTTAGTTTTGATGAATTATGCCAAAACATTATCAACTTGTGTTATTGAAGTTAATTTACAGATAACAAGTTGAGGGGGGAACGAGAGAACAAGTTAAGGGGGAACTCACAAAATCAGACGAAGATGATCGAGATCAGACGAGGCTATAGACGAGGCTGATCGAGATCAGATGAGTAAGATGAGTTCCGGAGTTAACTGATGAGCTGTGCAAAATCAGAAGAGAAGAAAAGCTAAGCCAGCTGATCAGAAGATCAGATGACCAGAACAGACCTGATCAGATGATCAGAAGAACAGACGAGCTGATCTGGTGATCAGATGAGCAGACAAGCTGATCAGAAAGAAATTGACCAGAAGATCAGAAGAGAAGGTTGCAGATCAGAAGATGAGCAGATGAGACTGATCAAGATCAGACGTGATCGAAATCAGATAAGATAACCTGATATGCTAACCTGATGTACTGACCTGATGCTATCCTGATATATTGACCTGAAGATGTGTTGATCTGATCAGTCGAGCTGATCAGATAAGGCAAGAAGAAATCCGATAGCCTGAGTCAAGTGACCTGAGGGTCAGTGAGTAAAAGTGACCTGAGGGTCAGGATGTCTGAAATCAGAAGAGCTGAACTCAGTAAGCCTGAGTGTCAGTATACATGATCAGACAAGGTCCGTTGAATAGAAGTCTGCTGAATCGAGAAACCTGAGATTCAGAGGAATCCTGAAGACTCAGAAGAACCCTGAAGACTCAGAAGTTCCTGAAGAATATAGCCATTAGATTCAGCTAACGTGGACCAATGAGAGGAAGACAACCAACCTGAAAAAGCTGCAGAACTTACAGAATAGTATGGATTTGAATGTGATTCTCTCCAACGGTAACATTCAAATCCACACTATAAATACAAGGTCTTTCATCATTTTAAAGCGTGGAGAGCGTGGAGAGTGTGGAGAGTGTGGAGAATGTGGCAAAAGATGCTACAGAGCCAAGATCCATATACTCAAGCATTCCCACCATAGAACACAAGTCTGTAGACATACAAATATATTCAAGAGTGTTCTTAAACCCAATCTAAGCAACCCAAGATATATCCTAAGCTTAGAGAGATTTTTCCCAACCTTAGCATTGAGGCTAAACAAATGTAAGGGAAAATCTCAACCTAGTTGGAGACACCAACCAAACTCAAACCCTATTGTTAGGTAGTTTGTGTGATTGTTGGAGTTGTAAAGAGTTAGTATGCTGCAGTGAGTAGTCAACCAGAAAACTCTAGAGAAGAAGTGAGTAAACTATCTTAGATAGTCAGAAAGCTTGTGAGTGTTTTAGTAAGTAAGCTGCAGAGTAGTCAGCCAGAAAACTCAAATGTAGAAGAAGTGAGTAAACTATCTTGGATAGTCAGAAAGCTTATAGGCAATCCCGTGGAGGGAGATAAGTCCCGTTTGAAGGAATTTCCCTAGGAACAGGGAGAGTGGATGTAGGAGCTTGAGTCTCCGAACCACTATACTTTGTTGTGTTCTTTATTGCTTTACGTTCTTATCTTGTCATATGCATTCGATTATAAGCAAAATACAACACATCGTTCTTAAAAGCAAAAAAAAATCTGGAATCACCATTCCTTCACCCCTGTTTTATATGCATTACATGATTTTTTCCGCATTTCATGGGTTTTTCACCGGGACCAACAAGTGGTATCAGAGCGGGAGTTCAAAAGTTCACTGATTTCAAATGTGACCATCTGAACTGATCTCTTTTAAAACCCATTTCTGTACTGATACCAACAAGTGGTATCAGAGCGGGAGTTCAAAAGTTCACTGATTTCAAATGTGACAATCTGAACTGATCTTTTTAAACAAAAACCCATTTCTGTACCGGGACCCATTTCTTTAAAGATGCATATATCTTAATGTTTTGGCGTCATTATCAAAAATGGGAAATTGTTGGGATATTTTAGTTTTGATGAATTATGCCAAAACATTATCAACTTGTGTTATTGAAGTTAATTTACAGATAACAAGTTGAGGGGGGAACGAGAGAACAAGTTAAGGGGGAACTCACAAAATCAGACGAAGATGATCGAGATCAGACGAGGCTATAGACGAGGCTGATCGAGATCAGATGAGTAAGATGAGTTCGAGTTAATCGATGAGTTATGCAAAATCGAAGAGAAGAAAAGCTAAGCCACTAAGCGTAAGATCGGATGATCGGATGCACGAAACGAATGATCGGATGATCGGAAGAATTTAGCCGTGATCTGGTGATCGGATGAGCGCACAAGCCGATCGAAAAGAAATTGACGGTAAGATCGAGAGAAGAAGGTTGCAGATCAGAAGATGAGCAGATGAGACTGATCAAGATCAGACGTGATCGAAATCAGATAAGATAACCTGATATGCTAACCTGATGTACTGACCTGATGCTATCCTGATATATTGACCTGAAGATGTGTTGATTCGATCGGGCCGAAATGATCGATAAGGCAAGAAGAAATCCGATGCGAAGTCAAGTGACCGAGGGTCATGAGTTAAAAAAGTGACTCGAGGGTCGATGTCCGAAATCGAAGATTTGAACTCAAGAAGCTCGAGTGTCGAGATACATGATCAGACAAGGTCCGTTGAATAGAAGTCTGCTGAATCGAGAAACCTGAGATTCAGAGGAATCCTGATGACTCAGAAGAACCCTGAAGACTCAGAAGTTCCTGAAGAATATAGCCATTAGATTCAGCTAACGTGGACCAATGAGAGGAAGACAACCAACCTGAAAAAGCTGCAGAACTTACAGAATAGTATGGATTTGAATGTGATTCTCTCCAACGGTAACATTCAAATCCACACTATAAATACAAGGCCTTTCATCATTCTAAAGCGTGGAGAGCGTGGAGAGTGTGGAGAGTGTGGAGAATGTGGCAAAAGATGCTACAGAGCCAAGATCCATATACTCAAGCATTTCCACCATAGAACACAAGTCTGTAGACATACAAATATATTCAAGAGTGTTCTTAAACCCAATCTAAGCAACCCAAGATATATCCTAAGCTTAGAGAGATTTTTCCCAACCTTAGCATTGGGGCTAAATAAATGTAAGGGAAAATCTCAACCTAGTTGGAGACACCAACCAAACCCAAACCCTATTGTTAGGTAGTTTGTGTGATTGTTGGAGTTGTAAAGAGTTAGTAAGCTGCAGTGAGTAGTCAGCCAGAATACTCTAGAGAAGAAGTGAGTAAACTATCTTGGATAGTCAGAAAGCTTGTGAGTGTTTGAGTAAGTAAGTTGCAGAGTAGTCAGCCAGAAAACTCAAATGTAGAAGAAGTGAGTAAACTATCTTGGATAGTCAGAAAGCTTATAGGCAATCCTGTGGAGGGAGATGAGTCCCGTTTGAAGGAATTTCCCTAGGAACAGGGAGAGTGGATGTAGGAGCTTGAGTCTCCGAACCACTATACTTTGTTGTGTTCTTTATTGCTTACATTCTTATCTTGTCATATGCATTCGATTATAAGCAAAACACAACACATCGTTCTTAAAAGCAAAAAAAAAATCTGGAATCACCATTCCTTCACCCCTGTTTTATATGCATTACATGTTTTTTCTGCATTTCATGGGTTTTTCACCGGGACCAACAACATTGGACTGCAGTTAAAAACATTCTGAAGTATCTGAAGAGAACTTAGGATAGAATGTTGGTTTATCAATCAGACAGTCTGATTCCCGTCGGTTACACGGACTCGGATTTCCAATCGGACATAGATTCCAGAAACTATCTGCCTCAGTTAGTGTGTTTTCATTTTGGAAGTGTAGCCATGAAATGGACGAGTGTGAAGCAGAAATGCATCACTGACTCAACCATGGAAGCCAGGTAAGTAGCTGCTTGTGAAGTAGTGAAGGAACCAGTTTGGCTCTACACCTTCTAAGTGGACTTGGATGGAGTTTCGAATTTGTCTAGCAATATTTGCTAGGGGTAGTTGCAAATTCAAGAGAACCAAGAGTCCACGAGTCAAACAAGCTCACTGAAGGAAAGAAATCTTAGACGAGAAATCGTTAAGAGAGGAGATGTAGAGGTGGCTAAGATCGCATTGGAGGATAACCTAGTTAATCCTTTCACAAAGTGTCTGCCTCTGGAAACATTCAAGAGACATGTGGGAGGAATGGTTGTCAAGTGCGTAGCCAATCTGCTTTGAGTATAAGTGGAAGAAATATTATTAGGTTCATGTTGGTAACATTAGATGTCACGAACGACATGAGATATGTTTTAGTATACTTAAAAGCAGACTTTGAGTATAAGTGAGAGATTGTTGGGGTTATACTGGAAAATATGCTTTTACTTTGTATAACCAAACAGAATTTATGTCTTATTTGCTGAAATAAATTATTTATCACTAATGCTTTAAATATGATTGAATGTTACATATATTTACTGCATATCTGTTCAATAAATAAGTACGTGTTACATTGTAATTAATTTGGTGATACCAGATCACAGAAGATCAAATTAACAGTTCCTTGTAACTAAGTACAAATTCACAACCTAGATGGAAATTAACAATCCATCATGAAAGGTTGAAGTGTAAGGCTCAGATTGGCTTGTCTTGACCAAGAGATTACACTAATGCATTATGATGCGCTGAATAGGACCTACAGGAGGATAAATTCTTCAGTGCTGAATATAGAAGAATTAGACCTCAGTGGTTCGTTATTTCTTAATCCCCGTCCCTTAAATAGGATCGTGTGGAGTTAATAATTATTACTTTGATTCATGTTGGGTAGAGAATCAATGCGATTCAATACTTTGTATTTTGGGCAATATTATTAGTTACATGACGATTGCTAAGATTTAATACGAAGAATCGTGTGCAAGTACGTCTTGCTTGATTTGTCCCATTGGGAGAATCAGAAGTTTTATCATACTAAATCTTGCAAGTGGAATTAGTTTCCGGTATGGATAATAATGTTGAGCCGTTTCCTGAACCAAGGAAAAAGATATTAATTAATATGAAGCTCTTCAGTGGCTTAAATTAATTAATTGACTAGATAATCTTAAACACGGGAAATAACAACCGGGAGCCATATTAACAATAATATGGATTAAGATGGATAATGCAATATTAATTATGTAGTGGGATTAATTAATATTTATGGGCTTGAATAATATTGTGGCTCAATATTGATAATGCAAGGTCCATTGGAAGGTTCAATCTTAATTCTCCTAAAGGCCCCTCAAGTAGCCCAAAGACAAAGTCCAATAACTGAAAATGCGATTAAAATAAAATAAATATTTTGTTGCATATTTTTCCTTAAATTTCGAAATTATTAAAGAAAAGAGGGAGAAGGATTTTCTTGAAAATATTTTATGAAAAGGAGATAAGTATTCTTGGAATACAAGATTATCCCATAAATTCAAGAAATCTCCCACTTGGCTTCTTTAATTGACTTTTTCGAAAATTTGGGGATTAAGAAGGAAGAAAAGATTTTCTTGGAAAGATTTTATGGAAAAAGATATGTATTCTTTGGAATACAAGAATATCTCATAAATTCAAGAAAGATCCAATCTTGAAAATTACCTACTTAATTTTCGAAAATTTAGGAAAATTGGGGTGTGAGATTTTTGTTGAAAAAAGACACATGAAAAGAAGAATATATGGAATATGTTGGGAGATGAATTTAATAAAAGATTATATGATTTTGATTAGATCCCAAAACCCCTAAGTATGACATGTTCAGGATAATCTTGATAGATGAATCAGGATTCAGTTTTAGAGTGTTCAGGATATTATCTGCACCGTGTATAGTCGGCAGATATAGAACAGGTTAGTTTTTCTGAAGACTCAGTAAGAAACTGAGATACTGAAGACTCAGTAAGATACAGAGAACCTGAAGACTCAGAGAAACTGAAGGCTCAGAGAAAACTGAAGGCTCAGAGAAAACTGAAGACTCAGAGAAATACTGAAGGCACAGTATTTACTGAAGACTCAGTAACATACTGAATGCTCAGTATATCCTGAATGTTCCGAGGCACTGAAGCTGAGGAATATAGCCGTTGGAATCCAGCTGACGTGGACCAACGAGAGGAAGACAACCAGCCAGGAAAAGCTGCAGAACTTACAAAGAATAGTATGGATTTGAATGTGATTCTCTCCAACGGTAACATTCAAATCCACACTATAAATACAAGTTCTTCCTTCATTATCAAGTGTGGAAGTGTGAAAAAGATAGCAACAATGCTACAGAGCCAAAAAGTGTTATAGCCAAAGCATTCCCACCCTAGAACACAAGCCTATAGATATACAAATATATTCAAAGAGTGTTCTAGAACCCAATCTAAGCAACCCACGATGTATCATAAGCTTAGAGAGATTTTCCCAACCTTAGCATTGAGGCTAAACCATTGTAAGGGAAAATCTCACCATAGTTGGAGACAACACCAAAACCCAAACCCAGTGGTGAAGTGAGGTAGTTGTTAGGCAAACCCGAGTGAGGGTGATAAGTCCCGATGGAGTGTGAACTCGTTAAACATCTGTAGGCGATCCCGTGGAGGGTGATAAGTCCCGAGGCGAACCCGAGAGAGGGTTATAAGTCCAGTTCGAGTGTGAGCTCGGTAAATATCTATTGGCAATCCCGTGGAGGGTGATAAGTCCCGTTTAAAGGAATTTCCCTAGAGAGGGAGAGTGGATGTAGGACTGGTTGTCCGAACCACTATATATTGCTGTGTTGTTTACTGCTTTATGTTTATACTTGTCATACGCATTCGTTTATAAGCAAAGCACAAACATGAGCACAAAAGTTTCGAAAAATTGGAAGCACTCTGCCCTCATCCCTGTTTTTATGCACCGAAATGAAAACGTCTTGCTTCCGCACGCGCAAAATAGGTTTTCCCACCGGGACCAACAAAATATATTCAAGATTTCTTGGAGATCAAGAAAAGATCTTTCCTAACCCTAAATAAATCCAAATTTTCGTCCAAACCCCTTGTTATAAATAGGGGATGAATTTTTCATCCCCAATGCAATTCCATGTGTTGGAAAAATTAGAAATCCACAAAGGTAGTGCAACATAATTTTATTTTTCCTTTTGTTAATTGTTCGTGAGCATCCTTCCACCGGATTATTGAACAAGGACGAGAGAATACTTGAGAAGACTCTTTGGGTTTGTTCGTGTGAATGGGTATCCATCTTCTCAACGGTTGTCACTCCAAGAGGTCAGTTCACGTAAACTCCTAGTAATTCCGCATGCGTAGGATTTATGTGACTTGTTGTTGGATTATTATTTGAATTAATATAGGATTAATTCATGCTAGTAATAATTGTTAAAATTAAATTTGTATTTAAATATTCACCCCGAATAGATCCGGGCAATTAATTCCCCAACAAAGTGTTCAAGAAGGAGGATAGTTTAAAAATTCTAAAAATTACTCTGGCGCCTTAGTTGAAGACAAATTAATATGGCACTTTTCGTCGAATGAGAAGTTCTCTGTTAAGTTGGCTTATCATTTAGCTATGAGAATTATTGAGGATTTGTGGGAATTCAATGTATCACCTTGGAGATTTAGGGTTTCTCTGAAGGCAAAAACATTCTACTGACGCTTGTGTAAGGGATGGATGACTGTCAAAGATAAAATCTCTAAGTGGTACTTTGAATTAAAGCTACTTGCTCTCATTGTATGGCAATGGATGAGGCTATTTGACACTTATTTGTGGACTGCGAATTTGCAAAAAGTTGCTAGAAGAATGGTGGGTTGTTTGTAGTCCTGTCAAAACGGGCTGGCGGGGCGACTCGGCCCACAATCCACTTCAACCCACCTTTTTGCGGGTTTTGGCGTGCCAACCCACATTGGGCATGGGTTGAAAACAGTCAACCCAACCCAACCCAACCCAACCCATTGCGAGTAGCGGGCTAGCCCTCAATTTTTTTTTTATAAAATATTATTTTTTTCACGTGTATTTATAATAAATTTTAAACATGTAAACTATGCATACAAAAATAGTTTTAATAAATAAAAGTACATATCAATAGTCTCAAAATAGCAATTGTTGGTCCCGGTGCAAACGAGTCTTACACGTGTATGGGGGGGGAATACACGTGTTCAGTGTTTTTAAAACTTTTTCTTACTGAGGTCAGCTTGGGTCAGATAATCCTGAAGATTAGGTTCTGAGAAGCACAGATCGCTCTGAGTCAAAGTCTACTGAGACAGTGATCCTGAGCTGCTTTCAGATACCTCAGATAATCCCAACTGAGTCCTGAGTGTCAGAGATCCTGAGTTGCTTGGATCAGATAACTAACTTACTGAACCCTCAGAAGAGTATGTTCAGTTTGGTAACTATCTGTTCTAGCTACTCAGATGTGCGGAATGGTTGGCCCTTAGTTTATACTCGTTTTAAGCTTTGCTGAAAACCTTCCCTTTATGAGATAGTGATTAGGCTGTGATTCAATTTACATGCAACTTCAGTGGATTGATTCCAACTGAATATCAGTGAAAAGTATGCTTTCAAAATCAAGTCAATGCAACAATTAAGCACAGATAAGGAAAGCAGTAAACAACACAACAATTATAGTGGTTCAGAGACTCAAGCTCCTACGTCCACTCTCTCTGATCTTTAGAGAAATTCACTAATCACTTCTGAATTTTCTGACTACCTCGCGTAGTTTACTTACTCAACTCGGCCCTGAGTTTTCTGACTACTCCACGTAGTTTACTTACTCAACCCGACCTTGAGCTTTCTGACTACCTCCGTAGTTTACTTACTCAAACACAAACAAGCTTTCAGACTACCCATGTAGCTTACTAACTTCTCTTCTAGAGTTTTCTGACTACTCTGCGTAGTTTACTAACTCTTTACAACTCTTTCTCACCAACAAACACACTCCAACTACCTTCTCAAGGGTTTGGGGTTTCTCGGTTGATTTCCAACTAGGATGAGATATCCTTTACAATGAAGCACAATGCAAAGGGTTAGGATATCTCGACTAAGCTTTGGATAAATCTTATCAAGCTAGGCTTAGTATAGTGAGCTCTCTTCAATATAGAAGCACTTGGGAAATTCTAGGTTTTTTCGAGTGCTTTAACTTTTGCAAGAATAAGTTTGAGCTCTTGAGTTGCGTATAAATTTCCGTAACCTTACAATGTGAGGGTCACGGTGATTTATAGGCATACACCAAGGTCACTCTTTGAAAACTATCCGTTGGAGAGACAGCTTCGTGAGTTCCCTCTTATGGTGTGTGAGGAACGGCTATATTTAGGGTTTGAAACTCCCTAACACATTTTAGGCAATAGCCTTTCATGTAGCCGGTCTTCACTTTCTGCAGTCTGGAACTTTTGTACTTCTGACATCTTTTTCTGCGACCTGTCATTGTCGATTGGCGATATATGGTATGATGTTGTCTTCCTCTTTTTGACTTTTGTCTCCAGTTAAAGGTAGACATCTTCAACGGCTCTTTTGGTTACAAACTCTGAGTTTGATATAACCTTAACAACACTTCTAACTTAGTTCATTTTGTCTGCATTTGAATGTCTTGGCAAGTATCTATTCTTCTAAGGAATCGCGATCTTCTCAGTATTGCATCCTTCAGATAGATATATTCAGTGCCTCGGAACATTCAGGTTTATACTGAGCATTAAGTACATTCTTGAGTCTTGATAATTACGTGCCGATATTCTTGATCTTGATTTTTGGTCTTCGGTCTCTTGCGTCTCTGAGTCTTACGAGTCTTGAGGTCTTGAGTCTTCAGGGTCTTCTGAGACATATTGACTGTTGTACTTAATCTTCATATTTGAGTCTTGATTTACTCGGTATCTCTCTTGAGTCTTGATATCTCGATTTTTTCTTGAGTCTTCTTGATACTTAGTTTCATACTGAATCTTCAGTTTCTTCATAAACATACTGAGTTCTTGAGTCTTTGAACCTATCTGAACTATATCTGCACGACTATACATTTTGCGAGATAACATCACGAATACTCTAAAACTGAATCCTGACTCAATCTATCAAGATCATTCTTGAACATGTCATACTCAGGGGTTTTGGGATCTTAATCAAAATCATATATCTTTTATTAAATTCATCTCCCAACAATTTCCCCCTTTTTGATGATGCCAAAACCTATCTTGTTACAAACATATAACTTATACTCAGGTTTCAGTTTATCCTATTACAAGATTGATTAACAATTTTCAACAATCTTCCCCCTGCAATGATGAGTTTCCCAACAATTTCAGAGGGTCTCTCAACAATTTATCATTCAATAATTTCTTCAGTAATGAATTTTTTTTTTAAATAGTTCATTACTAAATACTTAAACAATTTCCATATAAACAATTAATTCAGAGACATTCATCCAGGCATATAAAATATAAAAGACATGTAAATAAGATAATGAGATATTATCTTTTGAGCATAAATGATAAATCTTCATTGATGATTGGTTTGAGTTACAGATTACAATGAGTTTATCAACAAAATCAAAAAGACAAAAATTTAAAGATTACAGAATCTTGAGAGTCTTGATTTTGGCTCTTGATCTTCTTGCTCTTGTTTTGCTTCTACTTCTTCTTCATCACGGCACCTCGTGTCGAACATTCGAAAAATCTCTTCTTCAGCTCATTTCTCTCTTTGATGATGACCGGACTGTTTCCTGTTAAACCCAACTGACCAGCATACTGAGCAATTTCTTGAGTAATGGCCTTTTCATTCACCAAGCCATTACCAAGTCTTGGAGGAGGATAGGAATATGGACCGGGGGCTACTATCTGTACCTCTCCTTCATCCGCAAGGTTAATCCAGCTTTGGAGATATTTTGGATAAAAGGTTAGGAGATATTCAATGAATGCTTCATTCTGATCTGAGTTTTCCCCTGTCCACTCCCTGAGCACATCATAATAGAACCAGAAGGTTCTCTTGACCTCTTCCTACATATCGTTGAGTTTGATAGGAATCCATTTATCAATGTGGGGCCACTTCAGTGCTTTTGATGTCTCTCTCCTTTTGCTCGCAAAATTCTTGAATCCACTCTCGCCGCTTTGGCTCCTCTTGATCTTTTTTCACGATCCGCAGTGCGCTTTGAGGACCCAGGCGGCAACTTTCTTAGCTTGTTCTACTTGGAGTGTCTTCAGAGCATTCCTCGTATTGAAGACTTTCTTCTGAGGTTGAGACTCAGATTCTTCCGTTTCTTCATCATCCAGAATCAGCTTTCTCTGGATTGGCTTAGAATCCATTGAACGCTTGCTTTCAGGTTGAACAACGCCCAAGGCTTTCCTTTTCATATGCAATTCAGCAGCAGCCTGGCTTGTTCCAACCTTAGCTATATCACTCAGTTTCTCTCTTGCAGCCTCAAGCATGGTTTGCTCAGAAACTCGAGTGTAGATAAGCTTCTCCACCTGAGCGAACTTCATCTTCTCAGTAGCTTCAACTTCTTTTAAGGCTTTGGTTAGAATGTACATTTCAGCATCTTTCTGAGCCTGTTTCTCCAAAGTACGTGCCAATAACTTCCTGAGGTCCTCATTTGGTCTTTCCCCCTTCTTGGCACCGTAGTTTGGAAGAAGTCTGGAGAGTGCTGTGTCCATGTGATACTGCTCTTTGCTCACACAGCGAACCTCCCCTGCTATCTGATCTTGCTCATCTTCCAGCCTCCTGATGTGGTTCTTAGCCACAGAAAATTCTTCAGACATATGGGCAAACTGGCCAGAGAGTGCTTCCTTGAACATCTCTGTCATCTTGGTCATGAGCACAGAGCTCATTTCCTCAACAGCAGATTTAATCATCACTTCATTCCTCTCTGCCAATTTCACCTCTAGAAATGCAGTTGACTCCTGGTGCTTCTGTTTCATTTCAGTATTGAGCTCAGCCTTGACTCCCTCCAGCTTTTCATTCAGCTTTTCTTCCATGGAGGTCATCTGTGAGGTCAGAGTGTTTTGGATTAGCACCAGCTCTGAAGAGTGACTAAGACTTTCCATCTTCTGAGCTTGATTGGCCAATGTTTCTTCCATCCGAGCAATCTTGATCATCATTGGCTCAACCTTCTCAAGTTTCTCCATCACGGGAGTGAGATCGATCTCGAGGCGTTCGCTCTTCCTTCGTGATGTTTGATCATCTCGAGGTTGAGACACAACAACACGAGGGTCGGATGCACTTTTGAGCTTCGACTTCATCACGAGCTCGATCTCCAATCGAGCCTCGATCATTTTATCGAGACAATTCATAATTAAAGATAGAACTTTCAGTAACTTTGGCATAATTGTTAATAGTGCCAAAAGGTACCAAGAGTGCTAACTTTCGATCCGAGGTTGACCAATTTCGGGTTGATCGACACCGAAGTCTCCTTTTCCATCCGAGACCGATCCTCGGCATCTCCTGTTGGTCCCCATCTCCATCTTGAGATTTGTCTCATTTCTTTAGGGGCACCAACTTGATAGCTTTCCTTTCGCCTATCTTCCTCCGAACACTCATCAAAATTGGAGTTTTTCATCCCGAGCTTTGTCCTCTGAACCACGAGAAGTCGATCAAGAAAGTTTGTCTCCTCATTCCACCGATCTTCCCCTCTGAATGCGGCAATATCAAGCATCTCGGGAAGAGTCGATTGAGGATGAACACTGGTAGATCCTTAATCTGAAGAAGATATCTTGCGGATCGGTATGACTGAGCTCGGGGTAGCGGTCAGAATGAACCGTTCCCCTTGCTCCTCCATTCTCCTTCTTCAGCCTCGCCCTTCATCCATCTCGGGCTCTCTGGTTCAGTTGAAGCATTAGCTGAAGGATCAAGAAGTAGATCACTGAGGAGCTCATCAAGGATATTACGCTCACGAGTCTCGATGCTTTCGATCGTTGTACATTCAGTCCTCGGTTTACATCCGAGTGGGTTAAGGACTGGTGGCATATCCTCGATTGACTCTGAGTTGACTCTTCTTTATGCGGTAGGCACATCTTGATGGAATCTACGAGGCTTGAGTTCCTTTGAAAATTTTCTAAGAAATTTTGTCTGAACTTAATGATGTCTCAAGCACCTCAGAGAAGACCTGCTCCTCAGTTTGTTCTTGTGCCTTAGAGATAACCTGAGCCAACACTTGCAATGGTGAACTCTGAGCGGTTTGGCCCTCAGGTTGAATCTCTCGAGAATCCTTTGCCATCATCATCAGTGAGAACCACCAATCTTCTGCGCTTTGGGGCAAGGTCCTTCTGCTTCATCATTTTTGCACCCTGCTCCATCTTTGCTTCCAACAAAACCTTCCCCCTGGTTTGTTGAGTCTCAGCAGCAGCAACTTTAGGCGATTCTGCTTTCTTTTCTCTCTTCCCTCTGATGGCCTGCTTCTTCGCAGCAATGGGTTTAAAGAGAATTTTGGACTTAGGGAATGGGGTCGAATTGGTGAAGATATCCTCCTCCTCTCTGCACATCTCCAAAATATAAGCTATTTTGGTTGCATGGTGGATCTTGCCTTTAATTGTGATCGCCCCGTCAACCTTCTTGAAGACTTTGGATTGCTCACTCACCATCTGAATCAGAAATTTCAGCCAGTTGAAGTCAGTGGTGGTTGAGGCTTCGATCGCCGCCATCAATCTGAGCTTCGGGGTACTGATTTGCTCAAAACTCCCCGCAAGACTCATGATGCATTTGCTCACAATATCCATCAAAACACGATATTGTGGCTTCAAGTGCCTCTTATGCAATGTCGCCTCAAATTTAACAGGATTCTCAGCAATCCTATCTAAATACTCCTGCTCTCTACCCAACATATACATCGCAGGATCCTCTCCTCTATCACAGAGCTCAAAAACATCATTCAAATTTTTCGGAACTATATACAAATCCCTCTCAAAATCGATGTATTTTGATGAATGCTCTAAATGTGATACTGTAATTGAAGAATGCATACCATCCTCTTCATCTATCTTCAAGTTACAGATGAATTCGATTACCTCTTTCGCAAACTCCTAGTCTGGTCGGCTTGCGACTAGATGGGTGAGTTTAGCCAGTCGAATCATATGCAGAGCCTCCTCTTCTGGCTTTGAGTTGGTTGTGCTTTCGAGTGAGACAACGAACTCGTACCATGGCTTGTTGGTTTCGGCTAATCTCTCGAACAAGGTTGGAGCCATTTCAGAGATTGATTGAAGAAATGAAGATTTTAGGGTTTGGGGGATTTTCTGGGCAAAGGGGATTTATTTGCAGAGGATTTGGGAACGAAGGGTTTGATAAAATTTTGGCTTGAATGGCTTATTGGGGAATATATAGCTTTGAGATCGTGGGGAATTGCGTTGGTTAGGTGAAAAGCGACGGTTGAGATTAATCTCCAATTAATCGGGTATACGAACCGACGATCTCCGAAAAGTAAGCCGCCAAAATATCCTCATTGGTCAAGAAATGTAACAGAGCATTTAATGACTGTTGACCTTCTTCGGAATTTCAAACGATCCCGCCCAAACACATTCTTCAGGTGTTTTGTATTTATTGCAAATGATTACTGAGTTTCACTTAAGCAATAAATGAGTTGCATGAGTCATTACTACTTCAGACTAATTTCTCTCTATTAGTCTTACTGAGTACTGACCTTGATAAAATGTCAGTATGATATTGAGTACTGAATGGGTTCAGTATGCTACTGAGTACTGACCTTCAGTAAATCTGAGTTTCCTGAGACTCAGTTTAGTATTTCCATTTTATCCTGAGCTTCTCAGTAGAATTCTGAGAAAACTTCATGCATCTGAAAACCTTCAATTTTTCAGATTTTACTCTATACACCTTGTTGGTCCCGGTGGGAAAACCTATTTTGCGCGTGCGGAAGCAAGACGTTTTCATTTCGGTGCATATAAAACAGGGATGAGGGCAGAGTGTTCCAATTTCTTTTTTAAACTTTTTGAGCTCGTGTGTGTGCTTTGCTTATAAACGAATGCGTATGACAAGTATAAACATAAAGCAGTAAACAACACAGCAATATATAGTGGTTCGGACAACCAGTCCTACATCCACTCTCCCTCTCTAGGGAAATTCTTTCAAACGGGACTTATCACCCTCCACGGGATTGCCAATAGATATTTACCGAGCTCACACGCCTCGGGACTTATCACCCTCCACGGGATCGCCTACAGATGTTTAACGAGTTCACACTCCAACGGGACTTATCACCCTCACTCGGGTTTGCCTAACAACTACCTCACTTCACCACTGGGTTTGGGTTTTGGTGTTGTCTCCAACTATGGTGAGATTTTCCCTTACAATGGTTTAGCCTCAATGCTAAGGTTGGGAAAATCTCTCTAAGCTTATGATACATCGTGGGTTGCTTAGATTGGGTTCTAGAACACTCTTTGAATATATTTGTATATCTATAGACTTGTGTTCTAGGGTGGGAATGCTTTGGCTATAACACTCTTTGGCTCTGTAGCATTGTTGCTATCTTTTTCGCACTTCCACACACCTGATAATGAAGGAAGAACTTGTATTTATAGTGTGGATTTGAATGTTACCGTTGGAGAGAATCACATTCAAATCCATACTATTCTTTGTAAGTTCTGCAGCTTTTCCCGGCTGGTTGTCTTCCTCTCGCTGGTCCACGTCAGCTGGATTCCAACGGCTATATTCCTCAGCTTCAGTGCCTCGGAACATTCAGGATATACTGAGCATTCAGTATGTTACTGATTCTTCAGTAATTACTGTGCCTTCAGTATTTCTCTGAGTCTTCAGTTTCTCTGAGTCTTCAGGTTCTCAGTATCCTACTGAGTCTTCAGTATCTCAGTTTCTTACTGAGTCTTCAGAAAACTAACCTGTTCTATATCTGCCGACTATACACGGTGCAGATAATATCCTGAACACTCTAAAACTGAATCCTGATTCATCTATCAAGATTATCCTGAACATGTCATACTCAGGGGTTTTGGGATCTAATCAAAATCCTATAATCTTTTATTAAATTCATCTCCCAACAATTTCCCCCTTTTTGATGATGCCAAAACCTATCTTGTTACAAACATATAACCTATACTCAGGTTTCAGTTTTTCCTATTACAAGAAAGGTAAGTCTCCACTTAATTTAAAAACTTTCAACAAATTTCTTTAGTAATGAATCTTTTCTAAATAGATCATTACTAAATACTTAAGTAATTTCTTATAGCATCATATAGTTTCCTTTATATATGAGCATATAATCAGATCAGAGACATTCAATTAGGCATATCTAAATAAAAGACATGTAAAAAAGATAATGAGGTATTATCTTTGAGCATAAAGATAAAAGTTTCATTGATTGTATGTTATCAGTTACAAATTACAATGAACTTATTAAAGAAATAAAGACACAAACATAAAGAGTTACAAGTCTTCAGTCTTGTTCTTCAGTCTTCTATCTTCTGCTCGACTCCTCATTCCTCTTCTTCTACGGACCTTGTCTGATCAGGCATACTGATGCTCATGCTGACTGAGTTCAGTTTCTTCTGATTTCAGACATCCTGACCCTCAGGTCTCTTTTGCTTACTGACCCTCAGGTCACTTGACCTATACTGAGTCTCAGTCCACTTTATTTACTGATCCTTCAGTATTCCTTTTCACTCATGCTATCTGATTTCCTTTTTTTCTTGATCTGATCAGTTCGACTGATTAGATCAACACTTCTTTAGATCAACATATCAGAATAGCATCAGGTCATTATATCAGGTTAGCATATCAGGTTTATCATATCGATCTCGATCCGTCGATCTTGATCGATCTCTTTTTATTTCATCTTCGATTTGCAACCTTTTCTTACGATTTCTTTGGCTTTAGCTTTTCTTCATTTCGATTACGAGCGGCTCATCGGTTCACTCTCGGAACTCATCTAACTCATCGATTTTGATCGGTCTTGTCTGCTGACCTCGTCCCGATCTCAATCATTTACTTTTGATTCCGTGAGTTCCCCCTCAAGTTGAAGTTCCCTTTCAACGTGATATAGACCGATATATATCGATTTGGTGAAGTTTTCAAGCTCGGTGATTTTCTTCATTTGATCGACTTTTATATGTAATCGATTTTTGTTGACCTAATCGATTCTTCTCGAGATAAGACAATTCTTGGAAAATATTCTTTGCCCGGAACTTAGTCTAGAGTAGTAGACTCTCTTCCCTAAGTTGGTGCGATTTGACATGCGTAGATATCGTCTGATACACTCGATATGTCAATCCGTCGTAACTTTATCCAATTATCGGTCGCGTGATTTCTACACGCTGTCCTTGTGATGCAAATTTTTCTAAAATAGGCTTTGAGAACTCAAATTTGCATCTGCACCCTTGCTTGGCCTCTATAAATTGGACCAATGTTTTACACAACATAACTCATTCACCATACATATCTTCTTCGTAGAATCATGTATCCTGGTGAACCCTTGTTTCCGGTGAGACTTCCGGCAAACACTTTTACCCCTTTTTCCATGATTTCATCTTCTCAAATCAACTCTGTTCATCCCTTATTGCTGCTTTCGTCATCGTCAACGATTTCACATACGATCGTTGCAAAGCTTCTCTTCCACCATGGCGGGCGGTTTCATTGCAGAACCGAGAAGACACTTCTCCTAACCAAGATGCACCTTGTGTGTCTATCGTTATGAGCGTGACTACCATCAACAGACTTAGTGCGAAAATGAACGTGAGTTTGATATACGATCTTGATCGGACAACGGTGATCTTCCTATATCAAACTCACCCTTTAACAATTTGGGCGCCTTTTGCTCCTCCTAGGGCTCTCGGCTTAAAAATCCTATTAATGCCGCTCTCACTCCTTGGAGAGTCCATCGGGTTCTTGGCATAGGATTACCTTTCAAGCCTCCTCACCTGTTAAGTGGGGAAAATGAGAGCATCGAGTTTAAAATCTCTCTTTCCTCCTCTTAATCACCCCCCTGTAGATCGGGTTTGGGTTTGGATGAAGGTTTAGGGATATGGCTTAAGGGTTTAGGGTTTAGAGTTATGTATTGACCTCCAGGTTTTCTTGCATTTGTAACTTGTAATGTAACCTGACCTTCGGGTCTTTATCAATGAAAAGTTCTATTATTCCATTGTTGTGTAAAACTTTCTGTTTCCTTGGTGCTTTTGTTGATATCAGATCAGAGATAGGTTTTAAAAAGAAAGATCTGCTCAGGCGAAAACATTGAAAAAGTAATCTTTTGAGCACCTGCTCTGATACCACTTGATGGTATCAGATCAGAGACATGTTTTAAAATAGATCAGCTCAGGCGATCACTTTGAAAATAGTGATCTGTTGAGTACCTGCTCTGATACCACTTGTTGGTCCCGGTGGGAAAACCTATTTTGCGCGTGCGGAAGCAAGACGTTTTCATTTCGGTGCATATAAAATAGGGATGAGGGCAGAGTGTTCCAATTTCTTTTTTAAACTTTTTGAGCTCGTGTGTGTGCTTTGCTTATAAACGAATGCGTATGACAAGTATAAACATAAAGCAGTAAACAACACAGCAATATATAGTGGTTCGGACAACCAGTCCTACATCCACTCTCCCTCTCTAGGGAAATTCCTTCAAACGGGACTTATCACCCTCCATGGGATTGCCAATAGATATTTACCGAGCTCACACTCGAACTGGACTTATAACCCTCCCTCGGGTTCGCCTCGGGACTTATCACCCTCCACGGGATCGCCTACAGATGTTTAACGAGTTCACACTCCAACGGGACTTATCACCCTCACTCGGGTTTGCCTAACAACTACCTCACTTCACCACTTTGGGTTTGGGTTTTTGGTGTTGTCTCCAACTATGGTGAGATTTTCCCTTACAATGGTTTTAGCCTCAATGCTAAGGTTGGGAAAATCTCTCTAAGCTATGATACATCGTGGGTTGCTTAGATTGGGTTCTAGAACACTCTTTGAATATATTTGTATATCTATAGACTTGTGTTCTAGGGTGGGAATGCTTTGGCTATAACACTCTTTGGCTCAGTAGCATTGTTCTTTATCTTTTTCGCACTTCCACACACGATAATGAAGGAAGAACTTGTATTTATAGTGTGGATTTGAATGTTACCGTTGGGAGAATCACATTCAAATCCATACTATTCTTTGTAAGTTCTATGACTTTTCTTTGGTTGTCTTCCTCTCGTTGGTCCACGTCGGTTTGGATTCAGCGGCTATATTCCTCACTTGATTGCCTCGGAACATTCAGGATATCTTGAGCATTCGGTATATTCTACCGATTCTTGATAATCTATGTGCCTTGATATTTACGTGAGTCTTTGCTTTTCTCGAGTCTTCGTTTCTCTGAGTCTTGAGTTCTCTCGAGTCTTCGTGTTCTCAATATCCTCATCGAGTCTTGATATCTCGATTTCTTCTTGAGTCTTGAGGAAAACTAACTTTGTTCTATATCTCTGCCGACTATACACGGTGCGAGATAATATCCTGAACACTCTAAAAAGCGAATCTGATTCATCTATCAAGATTATCCACGAACATGTCATACTCGGGGTTTTGGGATCTAATCAAAATCCTATAATCTTTTATTAAATTCATCTCCCAACACACCGGATCTAACATCCCTAATTCAACTTAAAGTTCACGAAATCTTGATTGACCAAAGGTTTAGTCAAGATATCATTTCTCTCTGCTTATCGGTATGAATTTTCTCCATCCTTATGTCCTTCTTCTTCCGACATGATCTCTCGATGAAGTGATGTCGATATCCACATGCTTGCATCCGGTGTGCAATAACGGATTTTGTGAAATAGCAATGGCACTATTATTATTGTCACAAAATATTGGTACTTCATTGCTTACAACTTTATAATCCCTCAATTGTTATGCGAGGCAAAAGAATCGAGCACAAAGACTTCTGCGACCATGTATTAAACTTCAATAGTCTTGGTTACTATCGAGGTCCTGCATTTCTTGAAAACCAAGATATCACCACTTCCTAGAAATTTACAAGTTCCTGAAGTGGACTTCCTGTCAATTATGCAACCTCCATAATCAGCATCTGAGTAACCAGTTAATTCAAGGTTATCATCAGCTGGATACCATAATCCTCTATTTACTGTGCCCTTAAGATACTTCAGTATCTTTTTGGCAGCCTCCATGTGACTAGCCTTAGGATTTGCTTGGTATCTTGCACATATCCCAACAAAGAAATGTTATATCCGCCTACTTGTCGTGAGATAGAGCAATGATCCAATGATTCCTCTATAATCAGTATGACTCACTGATTTGCCTTCAGAATCAGGATCCAACTTGTAGTTAGTGTTCATAGGAATCCTAACTGTATTGCAATTTTGTACACCATATTTGGAAATCAGATCTCTGGTGTACTTTGCCTGGTTGATGAATATTCCTTCCTTTGATTGTTTCACTTGAAGACCTAGAAAGAAATTCATCTCTCCCATCATTGACATCTCAAACTTGCCTTTCATCGGTGTTGAAAACTTTTCACACACGGTGATGGTTTGGAGATCCAAAAATGATGTCATCAACATATATATCCGAACCCGAAGAAGATATCTTCCCCATCTTCTATCACGAGCAGAGTTCTATCAAGCGATCCCTTTGACAAAACCATGGTCAAGAAGAAACCGAGAAAGAGTATCATACCATGCTCTGGGTGCTTGTTTAAGACCATACAAAGCTTTTTCCGAGCACAGTAAACTTGGTCATTCCGTTTGAAAACGGGGAGGTTGTTCCCATAAACCTCTTCTTTAAGCACACCGTTCAGAAATGCACTTTTCACATCCATTTGATAGACTGTGAACTTCATGTGTGAAGCATATGCAAGAAACAATCTGATGGCTTCTAGTCTTGCAACAGGTACAAAGGTTTCATCATAATCCAAGCCTTCTTCTTGGGAATAACCTTGTGCAACTAGCCTTGCCTTGTTTCTCACAATGTTGTTGTTTTCATCTCTCTTATTCTTGAAAACCCACTTGGTTCCAATGACATTGTGCCTTTCTGGTCTATCTACTAGCTCCCATACTTCATTCCTTGAGAATTGATTCAGCTCATCTTGCATATCAGTAATCCAATGAGAATCTTGTAGAGCTTCACCAATCTCAGTAGGCTCTTTCTCTGATAGGAAGTAGTAGAATAGTGCACTCTCACCATGGAACCTTCTTGTTTTGACACCTTCAGTTAGATCACCCACAATTTGACTTGTAGGATGACTATCTAACCATTTCCTTCTTGATGTTCCTGTTTCAGTAGAATCCTCAACATTTGAAATGTTAGGTTCAGTTAATTCAGTAAACTCAGGAAACAACAGAAAAGGAGAAAGGGAATCATCTTCCTCAGGGGAAATTCTATTCAGAACATTGTCAGAGACATTTGTTCCCCTTAGGTTGATAGATTCAGAATTTACCTCAGCTGTGACCACATCTTCATTGGCATCACATACCGAGTCCGAGGCGGTGTCTGTTCGGATTGGTCACCTTTGGGCGTTGGTTTTCTGAGTCTCACCATCTCGAGTTCCATCTGAACTTCTTTATCTCGAAGTCCGAAGTCACTCCAATCATAGGATGTGGATGACTTCTTCTTTTCGAGTTCCTTTGGATGATTTATCTTTACATTTGGGCTTAATCTGGTGATCCTCTTAGTGGGTTCATCGCATCATGTTCTGTTTCTTCCGAACACGGGTAGATTCATCAAAAAATAAGATGAGGTGTTTCCTCCACAATAAGAGTCCTACTGATTTGTAAACTCGAAAGCTTTATTGACTTGAGAATATCCTAAGAATATTCCTTCATCGAACTTTACTATCAAATATTTTCAACCGATCTTTACCATTATTGTGTATGAAACACTTGCAACCAAACACACGAAAAAGAAAACAAGAGGCTTCCTTTCATTCCAAAGCTCATAAGGCATTTTGCCTTGACTCTTTGTCAAGATGGATGCGTTACGTAAGTAGCATGCAATATTGATGACTTTCAAATTTCAAAACCTTTTAGGAATATCGACCAACTATCATTGTTCTTTGCGAGCTTCTTTAAGAGTCATGTTCCTCCTTTCAAGAAGAACACCATTTTGTTGAGGGTCCTTGCGGTGATGTTTCATGTGAAATTCCATTTGTTTGCACAATAATCGATATGATATGATTAATAAATTGGTTCCTTGTCGGATCGATTTTGACCACACTCAGATTTTTTCTCAATCTTCGAGCCTTTTGATAATTCTGGCAATTTTATCTGAGTCTCTTTCTTACTGAGTAAGAATATGACCCAAGTATATCTTGAGTAGTCATCAACTACTACTAGTGTGTATTTCCTGCCATTGGTGCTCACTGGTGTTATAGGACCAAAGAGATCCATATGCAATAGCTGAAGTATTCTCTCAGTAGAAACTTCTACTTTGATTTTAAATGATGCTTTAACTTGTTTCCCTTTCTGGCATGCATCACAAATGTGTTCCTTACTGAACACTTCATTAGGCAACCCTCTTACAAGAGCTAATCTTGCAAGCTTGTTCAGGGTTTTAAAATTCAGGTGATTCATTCTTTTATTCCATAACCAACTGGTATCTGTGGAACTTTTAGCAACCAAACATGTATCTTTAGGAGTTGAACTCCAATCAGCAAGATACACATTTCCTTTTCTTGTACCATTCAGTAATACTTTCTGTGATGTATCATCTTTCACAAAACATAAGTTCTTAGAGAACTCAACATTAAAACCTTTATCACAGAATTGGCTAATTGAAAGCAAATTATGCTTCAATCCAGATACATATGAAACACCATGGATATGAACTGAGTCAATTTCGAAAGTTCCATATCCTTCAGTCTGTCCCTTGGAGTTATCTCCAAAACTGATCTGTGGGCCTCTTTGTTCAACATAGTCACTGAGCATCTTCTTGAATCCTGTCATATGTCTTGAGCATCCACTGTCAAGATACCATACATCAGGAGCTTTTTCATCTCTGCTCATCAGTGCCATGTGATCTTTCATCAGCTTAGTGTCCTTGTTTTCCTCCTGAAAAATAGATCAATTCTTAGGTACCCAGTTTGTGTAGGGTCCTACAAGGTTAGATGTACCTTTCGGAATCCAAATTTGCCTGACAACTCTAATTACTTTAGAGTGGCTAATCTGTCTTCCATAAACATCAACATACACATTTACTACTTTGGGTGCCTTAGCAGTTTTCTGTGTATGTGTGCTCGCTTTAGCATGAACATGTGCCTTTGAATTCTTCTTTGGTTCAGGCCTTCTGTTCATTTGCTTTGGCTTCAGTGCAGCCGGTCTAAATCTTTGATGACTTGGGTTCAGATAACCTTTACCCTTAGGCAAGTGGGGTTCAGGTTGTCTGTGCTGAAATCTGGGTCTTTCAGCATACTGAAGACTTGGTCTCTTCAGTTGAGAATATCTCTGCTGAGTGTTTCTCATCTGAGGATTCCTCTGATGGTTCAGTGTGGAGCCTTTCAGGTTTGCATTCTTAGCCTGAGGCTTTGAAGTACTTGCCTGAAACTTTCCAACTGATTGCTCAGGTTTTCTAGCCTTTACCTGAGGTTTGGGCTTTCCAACCTGATCATTCAGTTTTACTGATACCATAGGTCTTTTTCCCTTGTCTACAACCTTGGGCATTACTTCATCTTGAAGTGTAGGTGCCACTGGTTTTACAAAGATTGTCTTCTTGCTACTTTATGCAGCATTCAGATGACCTTGTGAGGTTCCCCCTGGAATGTATCCCAATCCAGATTTTATAGTCACAGATCTCTGGTAACTCTGAATTTCATCTATTACATTAGATGCATTTTTCAATAGAGTTAACTTCTTCTGTGCACTATCCTCACAGTTCGGTAGAGTTTCATGCTTCTCAGAGAGGTCATTGAACTTAGTCCTAATTAGCTGAATCTCTTCAGTGGATTTCTCTAGCTTTTCAGTTAGGGTCATTATCAACTTCTCTTTCTCTGAGAGTTGTACTTTTAGAACATCCAGTTCATCAGTAGCTCCCATTAATTGAGAAGTGATTTCAATATTGCTAGAGTCTTTCCATTTTAGATTTTTAGCTTTCAGTTCCTTATTCTGCTCTTGAGTTTTATTTAGCGATCCTTGCCAAAACAAAGATAGTCCTTCATCGATTCTCAAAAGAATCCATCAGTCAAAATGATTTATTTTCGATTGGAATTTGAAAACTCTTGTGCTAGTGTAGGAGCAACAACAGAGAAAGAAGAGTTTACCTCCTCAATGGCCATCGACGAGATGTCATCACTTTCCTTTTATCGAGAATATTTCATCTGAAGAGCTAGATCCCTCCTCGTAGTGTGTTCTTCTTTACGCAACCATGGCATTTTTTTGCTAGAGAACTTCTTGTCTCTTTTAGCTTGCCTTTCTCTTCTCTCCTTAGCACTCAAATCTGGACAATCGTACTGGAAGTGACCTTTCTTTTGGCAATTATAACATCTGTTGGCATCATCATCCTGATCAGTTTCTTCTTTGGAGTCCTTTCTTTTGGATGAAGATCCTTCAGCTTTCAGGTCTTTCTTCTTCTTCTCGGTTGATCTCGTCCTCGGTTTTCTTCGGTACTGTGGGTTCTGTAATAGCTTTTGTATTTTCCAAATCTACTATTAAGTCTATCAAACCTCCTTGCCATCAGTCTAGCTTTTCCTCAAGCTCATCCCGATTTTTTGCATGGGGGTTCTCAGACTCTCTAGTTTTCACAGGTTTTATCTTTGGCTTTTAAAGCCACATTCTTACTAGATGATGAATGAATCATCTTTGCTGTCAGCCTTTTTGGATTTCTTATCAATTACAAATTCATAGGCCTTCAAATTTCGGAGAAGACTTGTTGATATGGCATTGAATTAATGTTCTTGGTGTTTTCAATCACCCTTTGCATGAATATCCCATTTCTTAGAAAGACCTCTAAGAATTTTCAATGCAACTTCTCTTTGTGGATATTTCTTTCCAAGTGCATTTAGATCATTCATGATGCTAGTGAATCTAACTTCCAATTTGTCTATTGATTCACCATCATCCATTTCAAAACTATCAAACTTTCCAATTGCCACTGAAAGTTTGTTCTCTTTTATATGATCTGTGACTTGGCACATTACAGCTAGTGTATCCCAAATCTCTTTAGCAGTATTACAGTGAGAGATCATTCCCATCACACCATCATCAATTGTACTGTATAGTGTGTCTTTTGCAATGTAGTCTAGATTGACTAACTTTCTCTCCTCAGAGTCGGGTTGGTCATCGGACTTAGGAAATTCGCTTTCTAGGATCAATTCTCTCATCTTCTGTTCCTCTGGGATTCACCACAGTAAATTGGAATGGTCCTTGAGAGACCACTATCCACATACGCTCATGTTTGGAATACAGGTGAGCCTGCATTCTTAGTCTCCATAGATCATAGTTCTCCACTGAGAACATGAGAAGTTTTTTAGAAGATATTTTTTATCTGATCTTTTGAAAAGGAAAATTTTTTTCAGCAAATAAGATCAGTTCAGATAGACCACAAGTATTTTTGAAGATAAAACTTTGGTCAACACAGCAGGTGGTCAAGTTGAACCACCGCTCGATACCACTTGTTGGTCGGTGCAACGAAGTCTTACGTGTATGGGGGGATACACGTGTTCGGTGTTTTTAAAACTTTTTTCTTCTTCGAGGTCACTTGGGTCGATAATCCTCGAAGATTAGGTTTCGAGAAGCACAGATCGCTCGAGTCAAAGTCTCATCGAGGCGGTGATCCGAGCGCTTTCGGATACCTCGGATAATCCCAACCGAGTCCGAGTGTCAGAGATCTGAGTTGCTTGGATCGGATAACTAACTTCATGAACCCTCGTAAGAGTATGTTCGGTTTGGTAACTATCCGTTCTAGCTACTCGGATGTCTTGAATGGTTGGCCCTTAGTTTATACTCGTTTTAAGCTTTGCTGAAAACCTTCCCTTTATGAGATAGTGATTAGGCTGTGATTCAATTTACATGCAACTTCAGTGGATTGATTCCAACTGAATATCAGTGAAAAGTATGCTTTCAAAATCAAGTCAATGCAACAATTAAGCACAGATAAGGAAAGCAGTAAACAACACATCAATTATAGTGGTTCAGAGACTCAAGCTCCTACGTCCACTCTCTCTGATCCTCAGAGAAATTCACTAATCACTTCTGAGTTTTCTGACTACCTCGCGTAGTTTACTTACTCAACTCGGCCCTTAGTTTTCTGACTACTCCACGTAGTTTACTTACTCAACCCGACCTTGAGCTTTCTGACTACCTCCGTAGTTTACTTACTCAAACACAAACAAGCTTTCAGACTACCCCCAGAGGCTTACTAACTTCTCCTCTAGAGTTTTCTGACTACTCCGCGTAGTTTACTAACTCTTTACAACTCTTTCTCACCAACAAACACACTCCAACTACCTTCTCAAGGGTTTGGGGTTTCTCGGTTGATTTCCAACTAGGATGAGATATCCTTTACAATGAAGCACAATGCAAAGGGTTAGGATATCTCGACTAAGCTTTGGATAAATCTTATCAAGCTAGGCTTAGTATAGTGAGCTCTCTTCAATATAGAAGCACTTGGGAAATTCTAGGTTTTTTCGAGTGCTTTAACTTTTGCAAGAATAAGTTTGAGCTCTTGAGTTGCGTATAAATTTCCCGTAACCTTACAATGTAGAGGGTCACCAGTATTTATAGGCATACACCAAGGTCACTCTTTGAAAACTATCCGTTGGAGAGACAGCTTCGTGAGTTCCCTCTTATGGTGTGTGAGGAACGGCTATATTTAGGGTTTGAAACTCCCTAACACATTTTAGGCAATAGCCTTTCATGTAGCCGGTCTTCACTTTCTGCAGTCTGGAACTTTTGTACTTCTGACATCTTTTTCTGCGACCTGTCATTGTCAGTGTCAGTATGGTACAGTGTTGTCTTCCTCTTTTTGAGTTTTGTCTCCAGTTAAAGGTAGACATCTTCAACGGCTCTTTTGGTTACAAACTCTGAGTTTGATATAACCTTAACAACACTTCTAACTTAGTTCCTTTTGTCTGCATTTGAATGTCTTGGCAAGTATCTATTCTTCTAAGGAATCGCGATCTTCTCAGTATTGCATCCTTCAGATAGATATATTCAGTGCCTCGGAACATACAGGTTTATACTGAGCATTCAGTACATTACTGAGTCTTCAGTAATTACTGTGCCTTCAGTATTCTTGATCTTCAGTTTTCAGTCTTCAGTCTTGCGTCTTTAGAGTCTTCTGAGTCTTCAGGGTCTTCTGAGACATATTGACTGTTGTACTGAATCTTTACGCTGAGTCTTCAGTTACTCAGTATCCTACTGAGTCTTCAGTATCTCAGTTTCACACTGAGTCTTCAGATACTTAGTTTCATACTGAAACTTCAGTTTCTTCATAAACATACTGAGTTCTTCAGAGTCTTCAGAACCTATCCTGAACTATATCTGCTGACTATACATTTTGCAGATAACATCCTGAATACTCTAAAACTGAATCCTGACTCAATCTATCAAGATCATTCTTGAACATGTCATACTCAGGGGTTTTTGGATCTTAATCAAAATCATATATCTTTTATTAAATTCATCTCCCAACAGCAATTAAAGTTCATAAGCATGAGTTTAAATACACACACTTTCTTAACTAAAACTTATCATCCATATCATTATTAAAGTTGTCTTCATTTTCTTCCCATTCATTCTCGAAATGCCAACATGTTGGCGCATATTCTTGCTAGCTAGAAATTTCTTGAAATTTTGATAGTTTTCATTACTAGGTCAATCCTCTTTTCTCCGTGGATGACCTTCTCGATAAGTGCAGTGAGTTCACCTAATTTTTTTTGTTGTTAAAAAAATAATAATTAATCTCATATTTTCATTGAATAGTATTTCTTTCAACTTAAACTCGTGACTTGATTTTTTTTATTAAGCATTATAGGTTAATATTGATTAATTCATGATTAATTTATAATGTAAAAGTTAATCATAAAAATTTTAAGTAACCCAAGTCTCAACCGGAAGTACGTGGGGTTTACTGTTTTAGGAATAAGGTTATTCTGATGATCAAATCCAAAGTATTGATCAAGTATAATGGTCAAACTAAGTCAAGTGTGGTGTGTGGAGTGTGGAACCGGGTTCAGTTCATTCAGAACCGGTCTAATTCGCTTGAACCGGACTCAACTTGCACCTGCAACAGAAACCGGCTCAAGGCCGTTATAACTGCCGAAGCAGCAGCGCAGAGGCCATTTTCAAGGCTCGATTCTCTTGCTTTCCACACCTTTTTCATAATTAGTTGAGGTCTTTTACTTGTTGTCATTAGGAGGGTCGATTACTTATCTTATCATCCTTGATTGTTCATTTTACAGAGAGTACACAAAACTTGAGGTTCTTGAGCGGGTTTGAGTGAATTTGATTCAATCGGGACGATTTGTGAAGTGTAATCTGTAATTGCTTGTTCGTATAGTGAAAGTGAAGTGCCCTGATCCCGTGAATGTAGGCAATTTGGCCGAACAGCGTATATATTGTGTTTTGCCATTATCGTTTTTCTTTCGGTTCTCAAGCTTTCATCAAATCTAGATTGTAGCCATTGATTCAATCTCATTGGGTGATTTATTGATTTTGTGAGTAATCTCTAACCGCTATTATTTGAAATGTTTTAGTTAATGCCCTAAGTATCATAAATTCTACTTTGATGA
Organism: Stenogyne calaminthoides; assembly: GCA_037126765.1. Classification (NCBI taxonomy): domain Eukaryota; kingdom Viridiplantae; phylum Streptophyta; class Magnoliopsida; order Lamiales; family Lamiaceae; genus Stenogyne; species Stenogyne calaminthoides. The sequence goes on from JBBCBC010000014.1 coordinate 69,128, forward strand.
TTCAAATAGAAAGGGTTTTAAGATCTGAAATTATGATCAGGTGGGGGTGGGTTAGGAGTGGCAATGGGGCAGGGCGGGGCCGGTTTATGCCTCCTCGGCTCCGGCACCGATGGGGAATTTTCATCCCCGAAACTGACCCGAACTCAGACGGGAGAATTTTCTTAGTCTCCTTCCCCGCCCCTAACGTTTTCGGGTATTCCCGAACTAGACCTGAAAACCGACTAATATATTTAATTTTTATTTTTTATTATCATAATTATTTTATCTCCCTAAAAATCATGGAGAGCCAATTATGTTATAAAATTATTTTTTATAAATAACTTAAAAGAACAAAATATAAATAATCAAACCCATATTTAAATATATATAGTGATATATACATATATAAATATAAAAAATATTAATATAAATATCGTCCCCGCCCCGTCCCCGATTTAGATTTTATCGATTTTTCCCGAAAGCGAACCGAAACCGAAAATTAGTCAAAATAACTGCCCGATCGGGGCGGGGCTGGAGCGGATCACCGCGGGGACGGGGCAAATTGCCATAACTAGGGTGGGTCCATTCCTTTCCTATCACAGGGTGTTATGCACTTTAAAACTTGTTCATCATTTTTGTGGGGATAATCCAAGATTGAGATTTCGTTTTTATACAAGATTACTCCAAGATTAAGGTTGTAGAATTAATCCAAGATTAAGATTCTGCTTTAAACGAAATATTTATTTATTTTTATTTATTAAACAACTTTGTAGACCCCACACTGAATATTTAATATTTTAGTCAATGTTCGAGTGATTTCTAATTTGCGTCGTGCAAAGCATAATTAGTGTATTAACTAATAAATTATTATGTAATCAAATGCATTAATGTGAGTTAGATAAAAAAACAAATATATCCAATTTCAAATATTTTTTATATACATATAAGAGTAAGTCTAATGTGAAAATTTTCATGTATGAAAATCTATAAAATTGTCTTAAATCAACCGTCTACACACTAAACACTAAATAATGAACCCTAATTTATGATCTATTTGGGCCTAGTGAACTCAATTTTTTCTTACCTTCACCAATTGCAGAATTTAATTGTAAATTAAAGTTTTTTCATGTATGAAAATTTTCATAGTAAACTTCGCCTACGTATAATACAATAAGAATGTCAAACTAAAGATTAAGAAAAAACACAGTTTTCACGTTTTGGATAGAAATATTAATTTGAGATTTATTTATTTTTATTTTTTGACGGGATTAATTTGAGATTTTGGTGCTGGTGTAAAAAGAGTAAAAGAAAAACGGCAACGCGACATATAGCGTGAACAAGTTTCAAAAACAAAAAAAAATAGTGAAATTAACTATATGAGGTATGACTTATATTATTAAAGAATATCAATCGTGATAATTGAAGAGTATGACTTATTATTACCAAAAAAATATTACTCGTGATACTGAAGGATATGTATGACTTATATTACAATAATAATTTAATAATAATAATTTAAAAAATATTATTTAAATTACAAAAAATATTAATCGTGATAATTGAAGGATCAAATTTATAAATATGAAATCAATTTTATCGTGATCAAATTTTATAGTATGCATACTAAAAGATAAAACCAACTATATGAAGTGCTAAAATTTTCAGTTTTGGCTGTGGTTTTGGCCGAAAATTGAGAATTGAGAACTTTCTAATTTTTTTTAATAACATGGTATTCGGTTCGAGGGCCGACTAATTTGGGGGAACATAACCCACCGTCAACTAGCGAGGGCCCCACTTCAAGCCAGAACTAAGCTCTGTATGGACTGACTCATCTCAAGAGTTGATCGCACCTGAAAGGGTTCGAACCTGAGACCTAGAGAGGAGCATACTCCTAAGTCTCAAGCCTACAACCACTAGGCCAACCCTTGGGGTTGAGAACTTTCTAATTTGGATAATATTCTGTTTATGTTTTTATTTATATACAGTATAGTAAATCAAAACTTCATTGGGATTTGTCGAAATTATTAATAAAATTCAATAGTTGAATAATTATCAAATGTTTATAGTCAGTGGCTTGACTTATGGAAAGAGGCATCACAAAACAAAGTTATTAACATATATACAATAAAAATATAATAAATGAAATAATTTTTCGCGGTTTTGATGCTGATGGTGCCTTAAAAATAATGAAAACCCTTCATTCTTTTACGATTGAGATAGATATTTTAGTGAATGATTTTTGTTCTGTATTGTTTGATTTTGAGACTGTATCAGTTTAAGTTTTGCTAAAACCAAAAAAATTAAATACATAAGAAAAAACAAAAAAAACACAAAGAAATAATTTTTATATATGTACACACATAGGGTCCGCTCGGTTCAGAGTAATGAAAATGGATAATGAAAAATTACTTATATCAATGTAATTACTTTATAGTTTGATACACAAATAATGCGAATAGAAGTAAGTAATTGATTACCCCACTCACTCAACTAACCTCACATGATATTCATTGTTAATGTTTTAACCAAACAATAACAATGCAATCCAATAACCCTTAAAAATTGACTGATACTCATTACCATTATCATTCCAAGTTAGTTACTAGTTGGTAAGAAATGAAGAATCTGAACTAATTTTCAAGGCTGAATAAAAAATTTCATAATAAATACTTCTACTTTTCCACACAAAAAATTTCAAATAAATTTAACATTTTTGTTTCTAGTCAAATTTTTTTGTGCAATACATCAAATTAACATTTTTTTGTATGCTTTTTAATTTTTTAATATTGTGATTCGAAGTTATTATTATTTTTTTGATAAAATTTATTTTGATTTGGTTAGATTTTATAACATTTTTTTTATTAAATTAAACCACCATTGCACGAGAGTTCAAAGATAAAAGAAAGTGAAAAAAAAAGTTTAATAACAAATTGCAATCTATACTATTATTTTATTTACAAATTACAACTTATATTATGTAGTATTTTTTTTAAAAAAAGAATGCAACCATTACTAATAAAAACTAAAAATTGACAAATTTTAAAACGTTCTCATTGTTTTTGAAATCTTTATATTGAATTTTTTCAATTTAATGTTGCAAAAATATTTTTAAGCATTATGGTATATACAACATACTCCCTCCGTCTCAATCTTCGTGGGATTATGATTGTTCATAAGCATTTAGTGTAATAGTAGAATAGTGATAAAGCGGTTGAATATGAAGAATTGTTTATTAGTATTTTATATAATAAAATGATAAAGTGATGGGTAATTGGGGGTAGAAAGTGTAGTTTATTAATATTTTATGTGATAAAGTGATAAAGCGATAAAGTGATAAAATATGTAAGTAACTTTACCATAAAGATTGAGACAAAAAAAATGGTACTTTATCATAAAGATTGAGACGGATTGAGTATTATTTATAGATGATATTTAGTCGAAAAATTTCACAACAAATGAGTATCGAGTTGGAATCGATCACTCTTTATTAATACAAGTTGTATTTTGTTAAAATGTTAATAATAATACATATTGCAATTTATAAAAAAGATAATAATATAAATTATAATTTATAATTAACCCTAAAAAGAAATAAAAAAATAAACCATATGGGTACGGATCAACTTCATTTAAAAAAAAAATGGATTTCATTTAAATTTAGGTAGAGATAGATCATTTCTCTGGTATTTTCACCCGTTAATGTTTGAATTTACACAAAACTTATCCATTTACAAACAATTTAGTGTTCAAAGAGCAAGAGGCTCTGAAAATTATAAAGTGGACAACTTGACTTGGGAATGAGCGTTGACTGTAATCATCAAAATTGGCAGATACTCTCTGACTACAGTATCTTCGATATCAATACTCTGTACGTTATTTATTTATTTATTTCTATATTTTATGAATAGCCGAATTAACACTCGAAAAAATTAACAAAATAAATAGTTATAATATGATTTATTATTAAAAACGAGTTATATAGTGTCAAATAAACTAAAATATAATTCCAGAACTAATTCAAGTGAGGTTCTAGTTAAGAGCATTTTTTAAAATTCTAATTAATGTAGATTTGTAAATTTCTCATCTTATCATTTAATTCAGTATCTAATAAACTTTCAACAATAATAAAAATTAGCGTTGTTTTTATTGGGTAAATTTTTCTTTCAGAACATTCCACTTATTCTAATTTTATTTCGTTAATTTAACTTTCGAAATTCAATGTTTTAATTACGAATCTATAATATGTTTCGTTTTGAAATAACGTGATTCTTTTTCTCAATATTTATAATTTTTATTATAGTCATGTCGTGTAAAATTTCAAAATCGGCTTAAAACTTCAAAATGGAGATCTCTATACTAAAAAATGAAGTTTTCTGTAATCTATTTTCAAAACATTATCCAATCATAAACTCTAAATTTTATTCTATTTATTATTTTATTTATTTTCAATATAATCGAGTCATTAAACAATATATTAATATTGATATTTAAACTTATTAATCAAATTAAATACCTAATTAGTTAATTAAATTATTTAATTAATTATAAATATAATTAATTTTTTTATTAAATTCATAAAAAATAAATAAATATGTACTTTTCAAATACTATTTTTATTTAAACATTAAATTACGACACATAGACCGACTTAAAAACATACAAGCGACTTAAATATAATAAACATTAAATTGTAAAATAAAATTAATTATTAAAACTTTTAAATTAAATTATAATTATAATATAAAGTAACTCTAATTAAATATAATTCTAATTAAACAACAAAATAACTCTAATTGTAATTGATATATTAATTAATTGTATAATTATATTTATAAATATGAATAAAATAATAGATATAGAGTTTAAAATAGTGAATAGTGAAACTCAAAATATGTAGTTCACTGTTTAAAACTCTATCTCTAAATTCTAAAATAGAGTACAGTTGAAAGAGGAACTGTACTCCATTTTGAAGTTAAACTCTAAAATGGACTCCATTTTGAAGTTAAACTCCAAAATGGAGTATCACTTAAGATGGTCTAACCCATTGAAGTCAGTTAAAAATTTAAAAATTAAATATCGAGAGTTATCATGACCGAATTCAATTTTGAAAGAGTGCGGTGCTCTAAAACAAAATGAACATTCTCTACTAGTGCTAGCTTATTAATTAACTGATGTCTTTTTTTAAATAAAATCACAAGTTTCAATATAGACTCGATGAAGCTCTTGAACCAAAGGATATGTATAAAAGAATCAAGTTCAAACACTTTCAAATTATTTCCATTGATGACATTCTAATCAAAGGACATGTACAAAGGTAAAAATAAGAATAGTGAGTTTCCGCTAAAACGTGTTTATATTATAAAATTTATACCACTATATTTATCAACTTATATATTTTACACTTATAAACTAATCATAACCAGTGTTTTCAGAAATCGGTTGAACCGGGTTCAACTGGGAACCGGCCATCGAACTGATTTGATTACCGTAAAAAATTCATTTTTACGGTTGAACATGAAAAAATCGATCAAAACCGGGAAGCCGGTAAAATCGATTGAACCAGTTTTTTATTTTTATTTTTTTTATCCTTATTTTAAATTGTATTGTGTTGTATTGTCTTGATTCTATTGTATTTATTTCAATATGAAACTTATAAGTCATAGCTTTAAATTTTAGAAGTGCACCTTATATTTATTTTATTTTTTAATGTAATATATTGAAAATATTTTTTAAAAATTATGGGTCATTTTAACGGTTGGACCGTCGATTTGATCGGTTGAACTACCAATTGGTGTCCAGTCCGATTTGATCGCCGATTCGCTTATAAAAACATTAATCATAATATTAAATATTATTAATATTAATTTATATGAATACGTAGTGATATTAATTTATAAGTGTAATATTATCAATTTCGTACTATGTTCGAGAGAGTTAATAATTAGATGGCCAGAGATATAGAAGAAGCAGCAGCACCGATCTTTTCATTATAAATGTTGGAGAGACGTGCAATTTATATTTTGCAGGTTGTATTACACAGTAGTACTACTCACCAAAATTGTCACCTGCACAAATGACAAATCACTCATATAACTACTCAACCTTCACACTCCACATCCTATACTCTTTAATATGCATCTTTTTTTATCCTTTTTCTGTTTTCGTAAGGTTCTATTAATTTTTTGTTTTTATTGTCTATTTATTATTGAGAGAGTATTTTTTTTTTTAGTCGAAATATTAATGTAAATTGAGAAGTAATTGAAAACTCACGGGTTGAAAGTCGAAACGAATCAAAAGGATTTTCTCGAAAATTCGTGTAAGGGCAAGACCGGAAATTTTACTTCCAAATTTGTGTTACTATAAAAATAAATATGTGAGAAATCCTGAACGTGAAGAATAATATACAGGGGGTTTCCTTGGATATATGTATTATTGTAAGAAGAAGTAACACATACTTATTTTTTTCGGTATATATATCCGTTCTTATATATAGTAACACATGTAAATATATTGAAAATTGTGTTACTATACGAACACAAATATGTTACTGTGAAGAGAAATTTTTGTGATTGTTAAAACAAAACGATTCCATCTGTTTTATCCGTTTTTTTCTCTGTTTTTATCGGATTCTCTTTCTAAATAGGTCATATTTCACGGATTTTTTAAAATGTGTATAATATATATATATATATATATATATATAGTACTTACACTTTAATTTCCAAGAATCGAGCAGTACATGGAAAACATCTTTTGTGATGTGTGACAATATTAGCAAGAAAGTAAACTAATCACATGTTGAAATTGTTCATTTTTTTGGGGTGATGCTACACGGGAAGATTCACCCCTGGGGTGACAAAAAAAAATGTAAAAAGACCATGTTGCCCTTATTAGTTGATTGGGTCCCTTACCTTTCTCCTTCAGCCGATTTAGGCGGCAAGTTTCCCCCCATGTTGATGAACAGTAGAAAGCCCATTCCTTTCACCAAAACCCCTAATACGTACAAGATACTCGCCCAAAACCTCGTTATTGGTGAATCTTATTGAAGAAGATTGATACAATTCAATAATTGAATGATTTTCATCAAATACACATCTAAGTTTCATACGCATAATCGAATCGAAAAAACCCTAAACCCAACGAAACATGAACATCAACCTAAACGCCGATTTGAATGACGAAGAACCATTTAATGAAGATGATTTTGTTGGATATGTCTCAGACTCAAACGTCGACTTAAATGGTGATGGAGATGATTATAATGGTGAAAATGGTATGGCAGGGCAAGATGAATATTATGGAGAAGGACCAGGTGTTGATGATAATGTACCTCATGAACACGAACACGAGTCCGTTCAAGTAGAAGACGATCCCTCGGCAAATGATTTTCCTGAACACGAGTACGTTGAAGTTGAAGACGATCCCTCGGAAGATGATTTACCTGATGACAATCCCATTCCCGAAGGTGATGACGATCCAATGGCCGAAGGTGAGAGCGATACATTTATGGAAGAGAACCCTTCAGGTGGTGGACCAACCACATGTATGGTTTATCCTAATTACGAGAGTATGTTTAATGCTTATCAAGAACATGCTAATAGAATGGGGTTTAGTGTTATTAGGAGAACAAGACGAAAAAATAAGTATGTGGTGATTGCCTGCGATAGATCACGAATTGGAATCACTTGCAACAAAACTAAAAGAATTGGTTGTAATGCAAGGATAAATGCAATTAAGAAACCGGATGATTCATGGTTGGTTTCGAAAATGATTACAGGCCACAATCATGAACTTCATCCTTCTATGTCTATTCTAATGCGTGCTCATAGAAAATTGAGTGTCCACATGAAGAGGCAATTGGAGGCGAATGATATTGCAGGTATTACGCCATCTAGAAATATTAAATTGTGTGAAGTTCAAGCTGGTGGTCCAAATTGTATTGGTTGCATTCCAGAAATCACATAGACAAAAGTAGAAGGTTGAGACTAGGGGATGGAGATGCCGAGGCAATCCGAAAGCTTTTTTCGAGGTTGCAACTTTTAGATTCTAATTTTTTCCATTTGATTGACCTTGATGATGAAGCGAGGTTAAGAAATGTGTTATGGATTCACCCTAGAAGTCGAGCCTCTTATGAGGATTTCTGTGATGTGGTTAGTTTCGATACGACTTATCTAGTGAATCGTTATGAAATGCAATTTGGAGCATTTGTGGGGGTCAATCATCATGGACAGTCGATATTGTTGGGATGTGCTTTGGTGACGAAGGAAGACACAATTTCAATGAAATGGCTTTTTGAAAATTGGGTTGCTGCAATGGATGGTATCCATCCTAAAGCCATATTGATTGATCAAGCCGAAAGCATAAAGATAGCAATAGGAGATGTGATGCCCACAACTGTTCATCGATATTGCTTGTGGCACATTCTGTCAAAGCTGCCTGTCAAATTCAAGGGTGTTCGTAATTATCACCATGCTCGTTTTGAATTCACCAACATTGTATACGATACCCTTACTATTGAAGCTTTTGAGACAAAGTGGGCTGCATTTTCGGTTAAATATGAACTTGAAAACAATAGGTGGATGAATGATTTATATAGTGAGAGGCAAAAGTGGGCCCGTGTATTTAAATAACATGTTTTGGGCTGGTATGGTTTCAACACAAAGGAGTGAAGGTATGCATGCGTACTTTGATGATTACCTTTCATCAAGTTCCAGTTTAAAACAATTTATGGAACAATATGAGATTGCAATTTCAAAGAAGGTCCAAAAGGAGTTTATTGTTGAGTTTGAGTCAAAGACGAAGCTTATTTCTCTAAAGACATATTTTGTTTGGGAGGAACAATTTAGACAAGCATACACAAATGTCATGTTTGGCAAAGTACAAGATGAGATTGATAGAATAATATATTGTACCATTGTTCCAACAGACGGATGTTTAGTATTTGTTGGGAGATGAATTTAATAAAAGATATATGATTTTAATTTGATCCCAAAACCCCTGAGTATGACATGTTCAGAATGATCTTGATAGTTGAGTCAGGATTCAGTTTTAGAGTATTCAGGATGTTATCTGCAAAATGTATAGTCAGCAGATATAGTTCAGAATAGGTTTTGAAGACTCTGAAGAACTCAGTATGTTTCTGAAGAAACTAAAGTTTCAGTATGAAAACTGAAGGTTCTAAAGACTCAAAGATAAAATCGAGATATCAAGACTCAAGAGATCTCGAGAACCCAAGACTCAAAGACGAAGATTCAAAGCAGTATCGGTCAAGAGACTCGAGAAGACTCAAGACTCGAAGACTCAAGACTCAAGACTCAAGACGCAAGATCAAGATCAAGATCAAGATCAAGAATATCAAGGCACAATAATACCATCAAGACTCAAGAAGGTATGAATGCTCAGTATGAACCTGAATGTTCCGAGGCACTGAATATACCTATCTGAAGGATGCAATACTGAGGAAAACGCGATTCCTTAAAAAGTTAGATATTGCCAAGACATTCAAATGCAGACAAAAGGAACTAAGTCAGAAGTGTTGTTAAGGTTATATCAAACTCAGAGTTTGTAACCAAAAAGAGCGTCAAGATGTCTACCTTTAACCGGAGACAAAAGTCAAAAAAGAGGAAGACGACATCGTACCATACCGACAATCGATAAAGGACAAGTAGTGAAAAAGATGTCAGATGTACAAAAGTTCCAGACTGCAAAAAGTGAAGACCGGCTACATGAAAGGCTATTGCCTAAAACGTGTTAGGGAGTTTCAAACCCTAAATATAGCCGTTTCTCACACACCATAAGAGGAAACTCACGAAGCTATCTCTCTAACGGATAGTTTTCAAGAGTGACCTTGGTGTATGCCTATAAATACTGGTGACCCTCTACATTGTAAGGTTACGGAAATTTATACGCAACTCAAGAGCTCAAACTTATTCTTGCAAAAGTTAAAGCACTCGAAAAACTTAGAATTTCCCAAGTGCTTCTACATTGAAGAGAGCTCACTATACTAAGCCTAGCTTGATAAGAATTATCCAAAGCTTAGTCGAGATATCCTAACCCCTTTGCATTGTGCTTCATTGTAAAGGATATCTCATCCTAGTTGGAAACCAACCGAGAAACCCCAAACCCTTGAGAAGGTAGTTGGAGTGTGTTTGTTGGTGAGAAAGAGTTGTAAAGAGTTAGTAAACTACGCGGAGTAGTCAGAAAACTCTAGAGGAGAAGTTAGTAAGCTACAGGGGTAGTCTGAAAGCTTGTTTGTGTTTGAGTAAGTAAACTACGGAGGTAGTCAGAAAGCTCAAGGTCGGGTTGAGTAAGTAAACTCGTGGAGTAGTCGTAAAAACTCAGGGCGAAGTTGAGTAAGTAAACTACGCGAGGTAGTCGTAAAGTTTTAAATTGATAGTGAATTTCTCTCAAGATCGAGAGAGTGGATGTAGGAGCTTGAGTCTCTCGAACCACTATAATTCTTTGTGTTCTTTATTGCTTTCCTTATCGTGCTAAACCTGCTTTGCATTGACTTGATTTTGAAAGCATACTTTTCACTGATATTCAGTTGGAATCAATCCACTGAAGTTACATGTAATTGAATCACAGCCTAATCACTATTTCATAAATGGAAGGTTTTCAGTAAAGCTTAAAACGAGTATAAACTAAGGGCCAACCATTCCGCACGACTGAGTAGCTAGAACAAATAGTTACCAAACTGAACTCTCTTCTGAGGACTCAGTAAGTTAGTTATCTGATCCAAGCAACTCGGGATCTCGACACTCGGGACTCGATTTGGGATTATCTCGAGGTATCTGGCGACTTAGGATCCTTTGTCTCAATAGACTTTGACTCAGAGCGATCTGTGCTTCTCGTAACCTAATCTTGAGGATTATCGACCCAAAGTGACCTCGAAGAAAAAGTTTTAAAAACACTGAACACGTGTATTCCCCCCCCCCATACACGTGTAAGACTCGTTTGCACCGGGACCAATAGTATTGGATGTTGGTGCTGAGAAGTACAATATGTTGGATCGAAATATTGGACATAATGTGTTTACTAGAGAATTTACATATTCAGTGGATTATCAAGGCGTTGGATAATTTTTTAATTGTAATTGCAGAAAATTTGAGTTCATGGGCATCATATGTTGTCATATATTCAGGGTTATGACTCATCTAGGTCTCCAGGACATACACGATAGGTACTTATTGGATAGATGGAGAATAGATGTGTTCAGAAGACACTGCTCAATATTTTTTTCGGAGGGATATCCGCATATGACTGAGGATTACAAGAAATATAAGGATTCTGAAAAAATATATCAAGATTGTGTTGATTTAGGGACAGGGAGTGTAGAGAAGTTTGAGTACATTAAGCAAGTTATGTTGGAATTGAAAAATGGTTTACTAAACTGGTCAGATGAAAGTGAAACTGATGAAGCGGGAAATGAAAATGTAGTTAATGATGATACAGACGTTGGAGGTAACCCGATACAGAACCCTCGCAGGACTCGTAGAAGGGGTAGGCCTAGAAGTTCTCGTTACATGTCGGCTGCAGAGATTTGTAGGAGAGAAAAGGTAAGAGCAACAGGTGGGCATGGTGGTGCACCTACAGGAAGAGGTGGTGGAGCAAGAGGTGGTGGAGCAAGAGGAGGTGGCGCAAGAGGAGGTCGAGGAGGCGGTGGAGGTCGAGCAAGAGGTGGGGCAAGAGGAGGAGGTGCAGGGCGAGGAGGAGGGCGAGCAGGTCGAGAAGGTGGGCGAGGAGGGGGAGCGTCATCTTCACAAGCACAGAACAATGCTGATTTGGGGGACGGTACTGGTTTTTACGCAACTCAGTGAATTAGGGTTACGTTTTTAAAGACAAATTTAATGTTGTTTTTGCGATATTAGAAGTATGAGTAGTGATGTTGATAATTTATGAAATTAATGGTATGATACTTTGGTGTGGATCGTATTTTGTTGAATGAGTATTGACGCACTACCTTTGCTTAGGGTTTGCTTGAAATTATGATCATGTTATTTTGAAACGAGAATCCGCAAATTTTCACCCTTGTATTTTGTGGAATTGGTTTGTTGATTTTTTGTTCATTCCATTACAAGTTATGATGGAATGCATGTTACTTTTCAGTGTATTGCATTAACAAGTTCTGATGAAATGCGTTATCAAACCCTAAAGTATACAAATATTCGAAATACTATTGGTTTGGTCATGAAGTGTGAATGGATACAACTGTTCGAATCCCACTATTGTGACCATGAAGCTTGAAGAGATATGACTGTTCGAATCCCACAGTTTTTACCATGAAGTCTGAACGGATATGAGTATTGGAATCCAACAATTATGACCATGAAATATGAAGGGATACGACTCCTTGAATCCCACGTGTTTCTGTAGTTATAGTCTGAATCCCCACATTATATAAGGTTGATATTGTTATTCTGATTTCCTCCATGACATTATCTTTTGCTTATTTCAGTTAGTATCTTAAATATATATTTTATCACGTTTAAGATGGGTTGCAACAGCTCATAATCAGAAATTAGTGATTCAGAAATCAAGGATAATAAACATAAGTCATATGATCGTTTCAAGTCTGGGAAATACAGTGTGAAGGGTCATCAGAGTCAAATAAGATGCCCATTTTGTCTTGGGTAGAAGAAACAACATTATGAATTCGATCATCTTGCCCAACATGCTAGATCAATAGATGGTATGTCTAGCAGAAGAACTGCAAAAGTGAAGGCACAACACCTTAGTCTTGCAATGTACCTCGATGAGTGGCTAGACGAATTGCGTAGTAATGAAGAAAATGATCCTGATTCAGATTATGATAATCTGATCAGTGACAATAAATTGCAATGTGATCAAGGTATGTTTAATGGTAAATTTAACGTTATGCGTGTTCAATTACATAATGATGTAATGTTGTGTCAAAATAGAATAGTAGTTTATGCTGATACTTTGTTTAACCTTCTTGTTTGTAGAGAAAACGAATGAAAAGACTCATAGTATGTTGGAGGTGCATGAGAAGTGTAGTCTGGATTTCGAGAATAAAAGCAGTAAAAGAAAAGGAGTTGGTTCGTCGTCTAGTGAAGATGTGGACGAACGTGACAATCCATCGAAGATGTACAAGCGCAAGAGGGTGTAATAAAGTTGATTTGGGCCTTATTTAATTGTTGGTTTGGGCCTTATTTAATTGTAGAATGGGCCGCTTTATACATTAGTTGATTTGGGCCTTTTTAATTATTATAACTTCTTTAATATTACTAAATATTTGTGCCTTCAGAAATTTTAAATTAATTCATTCATAATTCAACATAAAAAAAGGCAAAAAAACATAAGATATATCTACTGATTTTGGACATTTTCAAGTTTGATGGCGTAAGCAGTTTGACGGTCTTGAAGTCTCTCTTGAGTAACTACATATTGTTCAACAAGCTTGATCTTTTGCACAGAAGAGATGGAATCATCGGACAAATTGACTGATATTTTCTCTAATTTCGCTTCAAAACTTTTTATATTGTTGCGCATGTCCTCCAAAATTAATTTGTCAAGCACCCTATATGCCGCACGCGTCTGGTTAATATTTTTTTTTAATTAACACATAAATAAAAATATAAAAAATTAACAAGGTAAGCGAAAGGAATACGAAAAACCTTCTCTGCTGGTGACTCACCGGGATACCATAAAAGGTTCTCACGGAATGCTTTTTGAATCATTTCATCAGTCAACTGTTTTACCAAAAAACTAACAAAATTAGAAGCAAGATATTCAGATAGAGATCGGATGAATTTTAATATAAATGAATGGAGTGTTTTACCATTTCAACTCACTAATGAAGGATTAATATATCGGATGATTGGATAACGGAAGGGACGGAGGGTGATGTATTTGAGGTATGAGTGAATTTTATCGGTACGCTGTGAGTATTTACTTCAATTTATGTGTGTTGTGGACCTGTGGTGTGTAAATGGAGGGAAAACCCAAATGTTGATGGTGGGAAAATTAATGAAATGAGGGGGAAATTTTAGGGGTGATTCGAATGGGAGGGAAATCGAAATCTTAAAAGTAGAAAAACAAATTGGATGGTGGGTAAATTAATACGTGTATTTTAAGGTAGTTTTATGGAGTACTAGTTGCGTCAACTAATACCTTTCATGCTTCACAAGTGATACTCATTAGTGAAACATAAGTGATACCTTTCAACTAATACCTTTCATACTTCACAAGTGATACTCATTAGTGAAACTTAAGTGATACCAATCAACTAATACCTTTCATACTTCACAAGTGATACTCATTAGTGAAACTTAAGTGATACCTTTCAAGTAATACCTTTCATACTTCACAAGTGATACTCATTAGTGAAACTTAAGTGATACCAATCAACTAATACCTTTCATACTTCACAAGTGATACTCATTAGTGAAACTTAAGTGATACCTTTCAAGTAATACCTTTCATACTTCACAAGTGATACTCATTAGTGAAACTTAAGTGATACCAATCCACTAATACCTTTCATACTTCACAAGCGATTCTCATTAGTGAAACTTAAGTGTTACCAATCAACTAATACCTTTCATACTTCACAAGTGATACTCATTAGTGAAACTTAAGTGATACCAATCAACTAATAATTTTCATACTTCACAAGTGATACTCATTAGTGAAACTTAAGTGATATCAATCAACTAATAATTTTGTATTAAAATTTATCTTAATAATTTTTTATCACTAATTTGTATTAAAATTTAATAATTTGTTACATAAAAATTTGATTGATCGATTTTTATTAAAAATAAACTTATGATTCATTCTTCCCTCAAATCTCCACTCGTCCCACGTTAACATGTATGTTGGCAAGTTCACTCCAATTGTCTCCAACTATTCTCCCATTTCATCAACCATTTCAACACCTACCACGTGTCACTCAATTAAACAATCTAATTTAATCCAACGGTTGGTTGAAGTACCATTTCCCCATTCCGATTTGACAAGTCGCCGGCCTATGAGTCTAGAGTAAGTAAATGCCGAATTGACATTGTCCTTGACCTCATCTACACGGTAACTTCCTCCTCACAACAACATTGGGTTTGCAAATTCTTCCCCTTCCCAACTCATTTGCCTTCATTGCATTTCTTTTGCTATCGACGACCAAAACCAAATAAATTAATAAATTAAGGGACAAAATTAAATATTAATTACATTATTTATTATCAGAAAATAAAAATTATGGTTGTTGTGCAAAACATAATTTTAAAAAAACATTATAAAAACCCCCTAACATTAAAAACCCCCAAAAGACATTAAAAAAATTCATGAACTTACCAAGTAATTCCTTTGTGAAAAACTCTAATGACGCCTGTATGTAAACATATATTGAAACTTCATATGAGCACATTAGTGAAACTACAATGGCATATTTATATGGGTGGAAAAACTTAAGGTTGTTGTGCCATAAATGTATGATGGCCAACCAATTCATTCAATGTTTTGTTTGCATGGATTTTTTTTTTCTTAAACAGTCAGGGTCAAATAAAATAATATATTATTGCATTCAATTGTTAATCATTGGTATAACATGTAATTATTAAGATTGCCCACCGAATAATACTATTTGTACAGTAAATGAAACAATTGTGGACATGTAAACATAATACATCCACCAATACGATAACATGCATTTCTATTCAAATTCATTTAATACTAATTAATATTTTTGTTGCACCACTATTTTTTTAGATGAACATTAACCAAGTAAACAAGTTAGTTGGTCAAGAATCATTACCCCGAAAATCAATGATATCATACATGAAGAAGGAAGACAATGTTGGAAGTTGTGTCAGTGCTGATGATGAAAGCATTTCACTCAATTCATTTTGTACATCTATGTATGTTAATGTTATGTATGATACACTTAAATTGTGGTACTCGTTATTTATATGTTTCAAATTTGTAGTAATACAATTATAAATCAAATACGTATATATGTAAATTATATACACCTATTGATTTATTATATACACCATTTTAATTATGTTACACTCATTATATGTAAATTATGTAAATTATATACACCATTAAAAATCATTTCATCAGTTATAAGTTGTACACATACATGATAGGTACCTCTTACATACATACAATGTTATACACCTATATTGTTTTGGAGGGAAAATGCTCCATCATTCCTGCCTAAATCAGATGATTATTAAATTAATTTTAATAGTGTATCGTCCCATGCATGATGATCACTTCCATCTATATAATTGTTGTTCATTGTTCATATATTTCTACCCCAAAAATACTTCACCCACTTTGTTCAAATTCTCCAACACTCAACATAAACAAAAAATGGCTCGTACCCCAACTAAATCTGTGAGTCCGGCTAAGGAGTGGATTTCACCTCCTTCTCCAAAAGCCCTAAAGGCACTGTATGTGAAGGTGAAGCAAGAATTAGTTGATTTGAAGGAGGAAATTCTTGCGTTCCACAAATGATTAATCTTGGCTTCTTCAAAAAGGCTGCTTCGTGATTTGATTCTCGATGACGTTCCACTTTTACAGATGTACGACATGAATCTCGAAGCTGATGAGATACTATACGCAGAGGCCATCCCCATTGACATCACTTCCGATGAGGAAGATGAACCCAACGTCAATGGTGGTAACCTGTCCCAGCCCATCGAAATCTCGTCGAATGACTCTGATTCTGATTCCTCTAATGCTATCTAATATGTTATGTCTATATCTAGTTGTAGGTCCCGAACGGGTTATGTGAGGGCAGAAGTCTAGAGGGGAGGGGTGAATAGACTTCTGAAAAACTTTTCGTGCAGATCAGGTGTGAGAGCAGATAGCCTGATCAGAGGCGAAGTGAATCGGATTTGGTCGATAACCAACTTACTGAACGCCTGAAAACAGATCAGTTCGGTAACTATCAGATTAACTGATGTGTGCGGAAGCTTTAAGTTTTACCCGTGTGAAAAACCAGTTTGTATAAATCAGATTCCAAGTTTTATCTTTTTAATCAGATGACAGAAATATCAGGTCCGATCAGATCAGAAGCTTGGTGCTATCTGATCTTAACTTAGAATGTATGCGCTTTAAGATTGTGCGATGTGAGAGCAGTTAATCAAAGCAGTAAAGGCACACAAGATTTATAGTGGTTCGGACAAACCAGTCCTACGTCCACTCTTCCCTTTCACAAGGGGCACCAACTTAACCAACTTAACCGACTTAACCGACTGGACTTAGTTTAGTGTGTTAGTCCAACACAGTACACCAACAGATGTTTTAAGAGTTCTCACTCAATCGATCCCGTAAATCAAGATTTAGAAACCCTAGATGAAATCTTGCTAAACAACTTATCCTAACTTGGGGTTTGGGTAAGATTGTTGAGGTTCCAACTATGAAATCTTTCTCATGCATACAAGCGGCACGATAGCTAGATGAAAAGATTTCTTGCTAAGAACTTATGGGATGAACACAATATAAAATAAGCTTGTTGTTGTGTTCTTCGTGCGGAAATCTGACTATAGTTTGAGCTTCTTGATTATTTTGTTTGTCCAAGCATTTCCGTGTTTCACTCTGAAGTGTGATCCCATATTTATAGACCTTGAAATCAAAGAGCCGTTGGAGAGCAATTTGAATCTCGGGCTATTTTAGGTAGACTTGCGAGGCTTGATGTGACGTCTTGAGGCGGCATGGCGAAAAAGCGTGAATGTGTATTTTATAGCCGTTTGAGAGAGCAACATCGAATCCATGATATCGGCTCTGTTCATCGTGTTTCTTCCTTATTGGATGGAAGACTTGCTTTGCGATGTTGTTCCTCCAACTAAGGTTGGTATTCTTCTTGTTTAGATCGCAGACGTATGATAAGATGAAACATCGGTTTTCATCTTATGGTGATTTGATCGAACCGAATCGATCTACCCGATAGAGTCTTCGGCGCTGTTGACTTAGCTTCATTTGGCCGACTCTACTGATGTAGGTCTTACGGTCTTATCTTCGGAAGTCATCCGATCTTCTAGTATTCGAGGTTTGAGCTTCATGACTTCCGTTGAGTTATCCGATTAGATCGGTTTGATCGATCTTCCGATTCTGGGTTTAACGTTACGCCTGTGGGATATCGACTTTCTTACGATTCTTTGATTCGACCTATACATATTGAGTTCCCCTCAATATGTGACCTATCTATTACATCGATTTTTTCTATACAATCATTATCAACTGGTCTCCTATAGCAATAATGTAAACATCGATCACCTAACAGTCCGATGGTCCTATTACATGTGTTTTTGGAACTTTCATCAAAACTATAAATTTCCCAACAATTTCCTTTTTTTGATGAAACCAAAACACCGAGAAACCAAACAGATTGATAAGTATAGAACGCTTAAAGAGCAAGTAATCGAAGACAAAGAGATTTTGTCTTGGGATCGAAAAATAAACTTTTCATTAGATATGTTGATTACATGTTACATCGAAAAGTTTTGAATTTAAAAAGCGGTGATCCCTAGACGTCTTTCGATTCTTCTCCTTGGGCTTGTATCCTTTCGGCATTTCTCTTTGGTCTTGTGGAGCGTTGAAAATCGATAGAGTTTCCATTTGACATCGGTTATCGTGACTTGATCGGTTATATGCGATTTGCTCAAGATGTCAAAGTAGAATCTCTCAAATGCCGGTCTGTCAAATGAGCCATCCGCCTTCTTCGAAAGTATACTAGCATATCAAACTCTGGCGTAGATATTTTTACATTCATAAGTTTGGCCTCATTTTCCGGATACTTGAAAGTCCGGATATTTATTACGTAACCGGTTGAGGAACTCATCATCCGGTGATTCTTCTTTTGGAACAAGATCAAGGACAAAGGCATCCGAAGCCATTCACTTCGATCTTATTCCATTCCTCAAACCTCTTAGCGTGTGCGGCGGTTTTTTGGTATGATCTCGTCGAGCTCTTTTGCTTGGCAACCGAGGTTCAGTGCGATTTTCCGGTCAATCCTTTCTTAGCCCTTGATTTGAACTTGTTTCAACCCTTCGCTTGTGCGCTTTTTACGCCCTTCTTTCTTCTTCTTCATCATGCTCTTTGGATAATTTCTGACTAGCTCCTTATCACCAGTATCGACTATTTGGCTTCGGTGACTTTTCACGTGCGAGTGGCGGTCCAGATTTTGATGTCCAAAGCACCAAGAATTGACCTTTCTTGCGATTGATCTTTGTCCATGGGCCTTATCCGTATGAATCAGATCTTCTGATGTGTCAGTTGGTTTCTCAGATCCTTCCCCCTTTTTGGTTTGATCAAAAAGCGCATTGAGGTGGGAAGTCGAGAGCCAAAGATTAGCGATAATGCCCGATTTAGATCATTAGCGAGATAAACTGAAGTTTGAGTTGTTAGATTACGAGCGGTTATGTCGGCTCTGTCTTGGCAGTTTCCATTGTAGCAGAGAGTGTCCAAATCATTTTGTCAAATTTCTCTTCTGATAACTCGAGCCTTTTCTCAGTGAGCGTCAGAAAAGAAGATTGATTTTGATCCACTCATTTTGAACTTGTCATCAAGCGATTTTGTAAGCTCGGCAGAACATGGTGGTCATGGATTGGGAGAACTCGATCTCTCGATTGCTTCGATTTGTTTGAGACTAATTTGTCTCGATCGATTAGCACTCCTCAATCTCTTCTTTCGCGAGAGATCTTTGAGACATGATCGATCTCTGAAGTTGATCGATGGTGATTTGAGATGTAGGAATTGGATCCATCACTTGATCGAGTTCGATTGTTTGTGCCTCCGGTGGTTGGTCGTGAACTGCGACACAGTTCCACTTTCATCGGCGACTCGCATTCTCCATTTCGGCGTCTGTTTTTCGGAGCTTCTTGGCGATCTCGGCTTTTTCTTCTTCCGCAATTCCAACTTCACGTGGATCGAGCTTTCCGCATTTATCGGATATTAGCTCAGCTGGTGATCCCACTTTGGCAGACTTCCTCATATCGAAGTCAAAATCTGCGAACTCATCCGCACCACCCATCTGTTCAACAAGTAAAATAAGATCTGAGAAGCTTTTTAATCTGAGATCTCTCGGTGAGGATCTCCATGACTTCTTCTCGATAAGCGGGATGGGCGACGGTTGTGGATCGTCTCATCAATTTCTCGTTCAATTCTTAGTCGACCATTTTTCGGTGATGGTCTTTGTTGATCTGGATACGAGGAATTATCATCCGGATTCTCGTTGGATGAGATGTGGAAGTTTCTGGTTGTGCTTGAGTCGGCGGAAGTTTTCGATTGGTTCGACTGCGGTGGTTTACCTTTGTAGTGGCGGTTATATCCGGTTCGGAGTTCATGAGCGGTGAACTAGCAGGAGAGACATGCTTTCGGCGACCTTTAGTCCGGCGGTGAATCGACTTTGAGGTTGAGGAGAAAGAGATTTATCGACTTGTGCTTCTACCTCGGATCGTTTTGGCGAGCCCTCGGGTTGAGAAGCTTACTGTCGATTCTGTTTCTTTGTTCAAATGATCGTTTCGGGCGCTCTTTCTTCTTCTCGACTCATCTTCTAGTGCTAGAGTCATGGTAGCTTGCTTTGCTTTCTTTGGCCTCTTCTCACGGGCCTTCACCGGTTTTTCGTTTTTTTTTTACGTGGAGCAACCGGGTGTGGATGAGGCGCTTCTTTGCTCTTTCCTTTCTTCAGTTTTGTTGGAGTGGGCTCCTTGTCATCGTCTGGTGGCCCGTATATATAGCTGAAGTTGATGAGAGGAAGGCATTGTAGGACTTGGTCCATTCGATTCCATTCGGTAGCTTGGCGGTTTGTCCTTCAATATAACCGCAACCTTGTTGAGATTCTTTGATTCTCTTTTTCGAAAAGACACGCTGGATTCATTGACTCCAAATTTTTCGTGTTCTTGGAGCAAGATGGCTTTCGAGGAAGCCGTGCAATTGATGTTTCGAGCCCCATCAATTATTCTTTGCGATCTTTGTACATTTTGGTGATGTGAGAGCATCGGGCTAAATGAGATTCCCATGATCGTTCTTGATGAGAATGTCAAACAACGATCTGTACTTTTTTTTGAGCATTGGCGCGATGAATCCGGCTTTTCGATGTTTGTCGCCTCTCTTAAGAGCTCTCTTCGATTTCTTCGTCCTCATTCTCCCAGAAGTGTGCGGGTGAGATTCGCCCTTTTGGTAAGTTTGAGCAGGGACGAGTGATGTGCGCATTTGTCGGTCGATTTCTTCTCCG
Source organism: Stenogyne calaminthoides (assembly GCA_037126765.1). Lineage (NCBI taxonomy): Eukaryota > Viridiplantae > Streptophyta > Magnoliopsida > Lamiales > Lamiaceae > Stenogyne > Stenogyne calaminthoides. Next base: position 90,312 of record JBBCBC010000014.1, read on the forward strand.
CTGATTTGACGATATCGGTTCGTCTCTCGGATTTTTCAGATCCACACTCAAATTCTGCAGGAATTGTAGTGCTTCATCTTTGCATCTTTGGATTGCGGTGAAAGAGCAATATGTTTCCAATCGGCCTTCTTCAAAATTTGTTCCACCTCCATGGATTCGGGATCCTCGGTGGTTCCAAACTGAAACGAACTTATCCTCAAAGATCTTCGTTGCCGTTCCGCATAGTTGCACATGATCTTTCCTAGTCCATGAGTGGCCATCTACAGGTGAGATAGACTCATTAAATTTGTGCATAATCAATATCAATATCATACCGCGGAAAACAAGAGGCAATGAAGCATAAATTCAAAAAAAAACTTTTGAAAACAATGTTTTTAACGGAAAGAAAGATTCATCATTGCTTAAAAGAAAATATTACCGATTCAAATTTTCGGAGATGATTTTGAACTCTAAGAAATCGTTTTGAAACGTATAGAGAAAATTTGAAGTTTTTCAGTGATAATAATGCAAGTTTGTGAAACAGAAAAACTCTGGTAAGGTTTGATGAATCTTATATAGAGGCGGAGGAACAATAAGACAAGATTTGGAAGATCAAAGCGTTTTGAAAAGATTATACGCTCCAGAGTTTAGCGGTTTTTGATCGTAGGGTCGAAAACGCACGTATAAAAAAAAACTTTTGGATTTAAAAGCACGATCAAATAGCAGTTAATACATGTACCCCACGTCCGCATTAAATGATTTGCAGAGTACACGTCACAAGGATAGTGGGTACAGTAAGGCAAATAATATCAGATACGATCCGATAAATAAGTAAAGAACAAGAGAAAAGAGATCAGATCTGGTTGACTGATATTGTAATCAGTCAATATTACTTGTCAATGTTGATTCCACTTGTTGATCTTAATCATTCACTTTAAGCCTTAAGAAATTTCCCAACTGATCCTTTCAACTGATCTTCTCCAGTTGCATCTGATTTGTTGAAACTTCAAGCTTAGCTGATCTTTCCTTGAGTACGTCTGATTTCCCTTTTTGATCCTCCTTGATCAGTTGAAGTTCCCCCTTCAACTGATATTTCTGACATAGACTGATATATCTGATTTGTTGGAGTTTCAAGCTCAGCTGATCTCTCTCGATCTGGTTAGTCTCTTAACCAGCTAGTTCTGGAGAACATTCCATCAAACATTTTTCGGTGACATTTCTCCAAGATCTAGAAGTCCTAGCTCATTGCATAAATCTCGAATCGATCTCGGCTAGTGGCTTGGTTAGAATATCGGTATACGTATATCGGTATGAATCTTTTCCATTTCGATATTCTTCTTTTCAACGTGATCTCTTATAAAGTGGTGTCGACATCCACATGCTTGCATCTTGTATGTAGAACCGGATTACGAGTGATTGCAATAGCACTATTATCGTCACGTATATAGGCACGTTTTTTAGCTACAATGTTGTAATCCTCGATTCTTCGATCGAGCAGAGCGATTGGGAACAACATGACTTCCTCGCAGACCATATATTCGCTTCGATTTGTAGATGTCCATGAATCGATGTCCGCTTTTGAAAACCACGAGATCGCTTTTACTTCCTAAGAACCGACATGTTCTCGAGGTTGATTTTTTCGCCGATCTTGCAACCTCCATAATCGTAAATCGTAATACCCACTAAGCTCTAGATTATCATCGATGGGTAGAATAAACCAAGGTTTATTGTTCCTTCAGATACTTAAGAATCCGCTTTTAGTTGCTTCTAGGTGGTCGATCATTGGATTTGCTTGAAATCTTGCACATACACCTCTTCCAAAAGTGATATCCGGTTTTTGGCGGTCAGGGTATAATAGAGATCCAATGAGAGCCCTATATTCTTCCGATTTGTTTTCGACCAGCCTCATCGGATCCATCTTGAATCCGGTCATCATAGGAATTTTGGCTTCCTTACTATTTTGAACTCCAAACTTAGCCAATAGATTCCTAGTGTACTTTGCTTGGCGAGATGAATATCCCTTACGTGCTTTGTTTAACTTGGAGACCTAGAAAGTAATTCATCGACCCATCATGGACATCTCGAATTTCCCTTGCATCGGTTTCTTTGAATCTTTCACATAGGCTCTTGTTAGGAGATCCGAAGATGATGTCGCCCACGTAAATCGAACCATCGAATATCTTCTCCATCTTCTATTTCGAATAAGGTTACATCCCTTTGTTCCTTTAGTGAACCCACTTTCAATCAAGAATCGAGAGAGTGTATCATACCGTGCTCATGACTGTTCGTGCCATAAAGAGCTTTTCTTAAACGATACACTTGGTTGCCCTTTTCAAAGCACGGAGGTTGTTCGACATAAACTTCCTCTCGCTAGTACCCCGTTTAAGAAAGCACTCTTTACGTCCATCCGATACAGTGAACCCCTCGTGGGAAGCATAAGCGAAGCTTGACGAATGGCTTCAAAGGCGGCGGCCCGGTGCAAAGGTCTCATCGTAATCAATTCCTTCCGATTGTGAATACCCCTTAGCAACAAGTCTTGCCTTATTTTCGGTGATAACATTTTTCTCATCTCTCTTGTTCTTGAAGATCCATTTCGTGCCAATTACGTCTTGATGACACGGGTGCGTCTACTAGTTCCCATACTTCATTTCTCTTAACTCATTTCGGCTCTCCCGCATGGCCGGAATCCGGTTTCGCGTCTTGTAATGCTTCCTCTATTGTAGTTGGTTCCTTCATAGCGGATAATAAACAATACATGGCACTTTCACTGTCGATGTCTAGTTTTAATTTTATCGACGGGTCTCCGATTATCGGATCGGTTGGATGACCGGTTATCCGTGTCCTTCGATTCGATTTGCGTCGGTTTTGAGAACATCGTCCGGTTTACGATAAAATCTCATTACTAGCGATTGGGAGTGGGTCAGGTTATGGTCCACTTGATAAGAACAAGTCTCGGTGATGTTGGACTCATCATGTGCCGATGTTCGTTCGTGAGAACCAGTTCCCTCGAACCGGATGGTTCGATTCTTCTTATCTGCCAAATTGAATCAACTTTCTCATCGACGGTTGTTCGTACCTTAGGATCGATTGATCCGGTGAATCAGCTAGATCCGGAATGTAAATTGATCTGATTTCGATCCTTTTTCCTTGATCGTTAATGATCCATTTTTCGAATATCGGGTTACGTAGATCGGTACTTTTGTTACGAGGCGATTTCTCTTGATCGAGAAGATGCTTCATCAAAGGTTACATGGGTGTTTCTTCCACAATAAGGGTTCGTTTGTTGTAGACCCGAAAGCTTTTTGCTAGATGAGGAATACCCTAGAAATATACCCTCATCGGACTTGGCCTCAAAAGTCTTCAACCCGACTTTTCCCATTATTGTATATGAAACACTTACACCCAAAAAAACATGGAAGTAAGAAACACGAGGTTTTACGCCCTTCCATAGTTCATAAGGGTGTTTTGTAGTGAGCCTTAGTCGGGAGACATCGTTACTGCGTATGGCATGCGGTGTTGATTGCTTACGCCTTGAAAACGGTTTGGTATCGCATGTTCAAATTTAACATTGTTCGGCGAACTTCTTTGAGAGTTGTTTCTCCGTTCATTTACTCCATTCTGTTGTGGCGTCCTCGCGGTGATGTTTCATCTTTGTATACCAAACTTAGAGCAAAAATCAGTAATAAAAGAGTTGTAAATTCTCGTACCTTTATCGATCGATTTTTACTCTGGCGACACCCCTTCTCATTTTGTAATCTTCTTAGCGTTTCGGGTATCTTGGTTGTCGTCTCATTCTTCTTATGTAAGAATATAACCGAGTAAACTTGGAATAGTCATCCACGATTACGAGTGTATTTCGTCCGTTGAGAGGACCGGTGTAACTGGTCCAAATAGATCCATATGAATTGCAAGAAGAGACTCATTTGATGTCGGGTCCGGAAATTCCTTTGAATGAAGCTTTGACTGTTTTTCCTTCCGACATGCAAGACATGTCCGATCCTTTGAGAACACTTCATTCGGAAGTCCTTCCACTAGAGACATCCTAGCTATCTTATTAAGAGTTTTAAAGTTCGGATGGCTCATCATTTTTGTGCCGAGCCAACCGCCACTTTTGGAACTCTTAACAATCAGCACGCATTTCTTGGACAACTGTTCCAATCGGTTTGTGTAGATCGTCCCTTTTCTTGAACCGATTAGCAAAATCGTTGAGTGACTCGATTCTTGATAGTGCATTGATCGGTCGAGAACTCAACTTTGAATCCGTTGTCGCAAATTGTGAAACCGATAATAGGTTGTGCTTCGGACCTTCGACATACGAGACTCCGGTTATTTGTACATCATCATTCTCTAAGGTTCGAACCCTTTGGTATAACCAAAGTTATCATCACCGAAGAGTACACGCTGGCCTTTTCGTTCTATAGGAACCGAGGAGATGTTTGCTTCAAATCATGTGCCTTGAGCATCCACTATCGATGTACCGGATAGTTGCTTGCACACCTCCTTTGTTGGCGGACCCACGCGAACGCAATCGATCGGGTTTTAGGTACCCCTTCGGATTGGGTCCCGAGGGTTAGGTTTGGATTTGGGGATCCATACAAACAGAGCACTTCTATTGTGATCGGTCGGATCGAAGGCGATTTGTCTCCCATACTGTCAACATAATCATACTTATCCTTATATGCTTTTCGATTTGTATGATTACTTGTGTGAACCTTGGATGACTTAGAAGACTTATGATTTAACTTTTCAGTTTGTCTTCTTTTTATCCAGTGTGGTTCAAAGTCTTGGTGACCTAAATTTTCGACTATAGGGTAGGTACGACCGCTACCATCAAAAGATTCATATCCTTTTTCAGATAGATGGTTTTCGATTTTTTACGAAGCATGCTTATTAGGCGGTGACCTTGATCGGGTCTCGATTAGACTTCCCTTTTGTAGGTTGTCTTTTTCTCGATTCTCGATCTGTTGATCGGGTTGAGGTCTCTTCGGAAGAACCGGGTTCTTCCGATTTGATTCTCTACCGATGCTTTTACCGGTTGGGGTCCATTTTACATTTCCTTTACGGTTAGGCACTTGCCTTACCCGCTCAACCTGGTCTCTTACCCCTATTAGATCTGAGTTTAGCTTTTGGTGTGTCTTTTTTTAAATTTAAATGCGATTACACCTTTTCGAGATGAATCGGTCGGGGCTTTTGAGGATGTGGAGGGTTTCTCATAGCCAAGTCCTCCTTATCAATCTTTACTTTCGAAAATAGGCGTTCATGTCTTGAACGGTTTTAGATGATTTTGAAAAAACCTCTATTTTCTTACGCAGATTATCCTCAGAGGATTTCAGACTTTCATGCATTCGGAATAGCTCATCGAATTTTGCTTGCAAGATTTTGAAGTCATCAGCTTGCTGTCTGTTAATTGCCATCTGATCTTTGATCTGCTTTTTCGATCGAAGCTTTAACTTCGAGAATTTTAAATTCCTCGGTTACATACGGCGGTTTGGTGATCTAAGTTCGGAGGCTTTTCTCGAGATCATTTTCTTGAAAAAGTCGATTATTTACGGTCTCGACTTATCATTCTCGGCTTCCACAATAGCATAAGTGTCTCTTTGCATTGGAGAGATCTTCAAGCAATTGCTCTGACGAGTAGATTTGCGAGTCAATCTCCCCAAAGAAGGTGTCTTAATGATAGCAGTGTAGAAGCGAACGAAGCGAGGTTTGGAGGTTACCTCGAATTTGGTCCTCCCCGCCATCGGCGAGTTCATCATCGTCGACGAGAATATCGATCTTCATTTTCATAGAAGTCGACGGCCTTTCTTGATCGGTGAAGTCTTCTCTGAGGAGGAGTATCGGAGTCCTCGGAGGAAAGATAGGAATCGTCAATTTCGATCGGCAACCATGGCTCTTCTATCTCTATAAGCGTTGCTCTCTTTTGTTCCTCTTTTCTTCCCTCTCTCTCGGCGTCCGGTGTACCGTGCTATAGTGACTGGCTTCTCACGATTGAAGCACATTTCCTTGATCCAATCGAACTTTTTCTTCGGGTGAATCACTCCGTCTGTATGACCTATCGGTGACTTTCCTTTCGATAGTGGTCCGAACTTCTCTTTGTCGATTGATTTTTCTTCTTTCCTTCGTCTGACTATCTCTTTCCCTTTCATCTCTGTGATCCCTCCGATCATCAGATCTGGTTCTTTCTGGAGATCTATTGTCCGATCTCCTATCTCGTCCTCGGCTATGTTGATAGTCCTTATAAAATCTTCGATACTTACCAAGTTGTATATCGACTTCTCAAGCTTCCCGGTAAGTAAAAGCGTCTGTTACGCCCGACTTAATATATTTCCAATGGGTTCATTGGCCTTTGTTCTCGCTCTTTGGTTGCCTTGAAAGCAATCGGTTTTGAAGTCGAGGTTTCATTGAGGGACCTCGTCTTCATCGACTTGACCTCTTTCAATCAGGTCGAACTCGTGAGCTTTAAGACTCAAGAACAAGCTACTAGGTTTCATTCTTGAAATGTCCTGGCAATCTTTGATTACCGTGACCTTCATGTCCCACTTCTTGGTGAGAGACCTTAGGATCTTATAGTTGATATCTTTATCGGACATCTCTACCAAGTTCTCGAAGCTTGTTTATAGACATTGTAATTCTTCCATCGAGTTCGTTGATGGTTTCGTTGAAGGCAACATCTTGATTTCTCGAACTTCACCGGTTCGCTTGAAGACGGTTTGTTTTTATCTATTCATTTCCCTCGCAGATCTCGCCGGAGTATCCCACATTGCTTTTGATTTGATTTGAGATACTTAATCTTTTCTTTGGTGACCTTATCCATTGTCTTCATGATGATATGTCTTGCAATGGTGTCAGTATGCGATTTTCTTTCTTCCGCGGTCCATCGTTTGGGCTTTTTTCGCACAAGACTTCCGTGGGAAAGTCCGGATCTCCTCCGATCGCAGGATTGTCGTAGTAAATGATGATGGGTCCTCTCTCGATGACTTCCATCATTCTGCCACTGATCGAGCCTAGATGGTTGGACATATATATGGCCCAATCTGCATACTCATCAATTGAGAACTTCGGCAGATCATGATACATACCGGACGTGTTATCCATGCTGAGTGATTTTGGAAAATGAATGAGTTTTTTTTTTTTAAAAACGGTTTTTCAAGATCAGTTCAGTTGACCACAATGACACAGAGTCAGTGGTCGGAAGAACCAACCGCTTTGATACCACTTGTAGGTCCCGAACGGGTTATGTGAGGGCAGAAGTCTAGAGGGGAGGGGTGAATAGACTTCTGAAAAACTTTTCGTGCAGATCAGGTGTGAGAGCAGATAGCCTGATCAGAGTGCGAGTGAATCAGTTTGGTCTGATAACCAACTTTATGAACGCCTTGAAAAACAGATCAGTTCGGTAACTATCAGATTAACTGATGTGTGCGGAAGCTTAAGTTTTACCCGTGTGAAAAACCAGTTTGTATAAATCAGATTCCAAGTTTTATCTTTTTAATCAGATGACAGAAATATCAGGTCCGATCAGATCAGAAGCTTGGTGCTATCTGATCTTAACTTAGAATGTATGCGCTTTAAGATTGTGCGATGTGAGAGCAGTTAATCAAAGCAGTAAAGGCACACAAGATTTATAGTGGTTGGACAAAACCGGGTCCTACGTCCACTCTTCCCTTTCACAAGGGGCACCAACTTAACCAACTTAACCGACTTAACCGACTTAACCGACTGGACTTAGTTTAGTGTGTTAGTCCAACACAGTACACCAACAGATGTTTTAAGAGTTCTCACTCAACCGATCCCAGAAATAAATCGAGATTAGAAACCCCAGATCGAAATCTTGCTAAACAACTTATCCTAACTTGGGGTTTGGGTAAGATTGTTGAGGTTCCAACTATGAAATCTTTCCTTGCGTACAAGCAGCCTGATAGCTAGATGAAAAGATTTCTTGCTAAGAACTTATGGGATGAACACAATATAAAATAAGCTTGTTGTTGTGTTCTTCGTGCGGAAATCTGACTATAGTTTGAGCTTCTTGATTATTTTGTTTGTCCAAGCATTTCCGTGTTTCACTCTGAAGTGTGATCCCATATTTATAGACCTTGAAATCAAAAGAGCCGTTGGAGAGCAATTTGAATCTCGGGCTATTTTAGGTAGACTTGAGGCTTGATGTGGCGTCTTGAGGCGGCATGGCGAAAAGCGTGAATGTGTATTTTATAGCCATTTGAGAGAGCAACATCGAATCCCATGATATCGACTCTGTTCATACGTGTTTCTTCCTTATTGGATGGAAGACTTGCTTTGCAGTGTTGTTCCTCCAACTAAGGTTGGTATTCTTCTTGTTTAGATCGCAGACGTATGATAAGATGAAACATCAGTTTTCATCTTATGGTGAATTTGATCGATCTGAATCGATCGATCTACCGATAAGTCTTTGGCGCTGTTGACTTAGCTTCAACGGGTGACTCCTACCGATGTAGGTCTTCCGGTCTTATCTTCCGGAAGTCATCCGATCTTCTAGTATTCGAGGTTTGAGCTTCATGACTTCATTGAAGTTATCCGATTAGATCGATTCGATCGATCTTCGATTCGGGTTTAACGTTCGCTCGCTTCGGATATCGAACTTTCTTTCCGATTCTTGAGATCGACCTATACATATTGAGTTCCCCTCAATATGTGACCTATCTATTACATCGCTTTTTCTATACAATCATTATCAATCGGTCTCCTATAGCGATAATGTAAACATCGATCACCTAATGTGTCCGATTTGGTCCTATTACATGTGTTTTTGGAACTTTCATCAAAACTATAAATTTCCCAACACTAGTATTTTAGTATTTTATATGTTTATTCCACTAGAATTATGTCTATGTATTTTGTAATTGCAAGTAGAAATGTGAATGTGCAAGGAGATAGTGGACTTCGGAAAACCCTAGTCAACGTTATTTATAATTAATATTATATATATATATATGTTGGTTTATGTTCATCTAAATTTAAACTTATATTTGTTGATATAATTGTTGCATTAACTGAACAAATCAAATACTTCAATAAGAATTCACCCTGCAAATATATGCAACAAAATTCAGTCCCAAACCCAAATTATATTGGTCTCAATTATATCTAAGTTGAAAACTATGACCTTAATTTAATACTTGTCAACTCAGAAACAGGCAATAATTTATACTAAACTAAAAAATGACGAATTAGGAGGAAGTGGAATAGTGGATTCATACCCAATAATTTATAATGCATTCCGTGTTCAACAAAATATATTAATTAATACACTATAATAAAAAAATAAGAAATAAATTAGTTTACTTCCCCCAATCTAGTTCAATAAATACGACTCTTCATCTTCACCTTTTGCACTACAAAAAGGAGAACATATTCGATATTCACAATTTCTTCAAACGAATCCTAATTTCACTCTTAGCCGATCGAAAAATACTGAGAGATGGATGATATTTTGGGTTTTAGCCGAAGTGCTATGAGGAGTTGGTCACCATATGAGGAGTCTGTCTTGGTTATGCTATTGATCTGATTCACTGAGGGGATCGTTGTAACTGACGAAACACAGATTCGAAGGATGCGTTTGGTTTTTGCAAGACTTTCATGGATCCTATCTGGGAGAATTGGGCACGTTTCATACTCACAACTTGTGAGGAAAGTTTATTCAATGAGGGAAAGGTTTCGCTCATTTCTGTGGTTTATTGGTGGTCAACATGTTCACTACATTCAAGAAACTAATACTGTTCAAGTTGATGCACAATATTTTCACAGAATGGTGAGTCTCTTAATTTAGTTAAATATTTACATACATTTTTATTCACAAAATTTTATCATTAAACAATACAAAATAACAACTTTTTAATTTACAGGAATCGACACAAAACAGGTACTTCCGACTCAATGGCGAACGTTACTTTAACGAGCATGATGTATTTTTTCGTATGACGCAGATGGATAAATTAGATTACGTATGGATTGCACAAAGTTATCAAAATAACAACACAAGTTGGATGAGACAACCAATATTAGGGCAAGCATTTGGGTGGGATTAGTGTGGACTATCGAGGCAAAGGACTTGGTGTGATCCAGTAACATAAATATTTTAGCAATGAATGTGAATGTAATGAACTTATGTTGAACTGTTTGTATTATCTCATTTCGAGTATATATTATATAAATGTAGTTCGTATCTTAATTGCTTGTTGTGTTGCACGGGTACGGGTGCGGGGTGCAGATACGATACGATTTGGGTGCGGGGATTCGTAGATTTTCAAATTTTTAGGATACGATACGACGAGGATATGTCAATTTTTTTAATTTAATTATATATATCACCTGTAATAATATTAAAAAATTTACAACAATTATATATAACACATGTAATAATATCAAGAGTATTTAAAACACATGTACTAATATCAAGGAATTCATCCCATAAGTAACATAACAACAATTCAATCAAATATCATCAACCTATACAAGTTATAAATCATAATAAAAGATTAATAAATTTTAATATTTAATAAGTTTTAGAGTGTGTCCTTCAAATTATTAGTAATTTTTATTTTTTCCAAAAATAAAAAACCCCAAAATTTAATAAATTTTACAGAAAAAAACCTTAATACGTATCCGATACGCGTATCCTCGGAACATGATACGAGTATTCGATTGTAAAAAAAAAAAAATTGGGATTCGCCACGTGGCGAATCGGGTGCGAATCTCAGGCGATTCCCACCCGAATCCCACCCCAGGTGAATCCGATACTGCATACTGTTAATTTTTTAAGAATCTGTGCATTACAGATTGCTTGTCATATTAAAATTATAAATATATTGGATATGATATGGGCCACGGGGCAACAACATATTTAACCATATACACATTTAGGCCAATTCATCTCAAAACGTAATTCCTCCAAAATTTTCCTTTATTACCTTCTTTCTCCCTTCTACAAATCTTCTTTTGGAAGCTTCCGTCACATTCATCAATCTTTACTCTTTTTAGCAAAAGTCTATGGCATCCTCTTTAATGAAGTTCGACGAAGTTCAACAGTTCATAAAGATTTGTTTACCGGAATACAGATCTCAACCGTCGACGCTTGAAACTGTAGTAAGTCGTACCGTTCATTTCTACAGTTTCATTTAATTTTTGTCATTAGGTTATTTTAAAATCTTAATCTTGCATATAAATTTCTAAATGTTAGAGGGTACCGCGTGCATTTGTTAGAGAGGAGTGCCCTAATGGATTCCCCAAACTTGTACACGTAGAGAGAGGCCCTTAACAATTTCAAATCCGAACTTAAACTGAATCAGACGGCTAGGTGTGTTGGGAATTAATTGCACGGATCTATTCGGGATAAATATTTAAATACAAATTTAATTATGATAATTATTACTAGCATGAATTAATCCTATATTAATTCAAATAATAATTCAACAACAAATCATGCATATAAACAGTTCACGTAAATCCTACGCATGCGGAATTACTACGAGTTAACGTGAACGTACCTCTTGGAATGGCAATGGTCTCGTTGAATAGACACACCAAAAAACCTTCCCAAGTATTCCCTTAATCCTTGCTCGACAATCCGGTGGTAGGATGCTACCGAACAATTAACAAAAGGAAAATAAACTTTGTTGCACCACCTTTGTGGATTTACTAATTTTTTCAGCACATGGAATTGTACTTGGGAATGAAACATTCATCCCCTATTTATAGAGGGTGGTGGCCGAAAATTTCATGTGAAATAGGGAGGAATTTTTTTTTTCTTGATCTCCAAGAAATCTTGAATATATCTCATATATTCTTTTCTCCATAATTAAAATATTCCACAAAATCCCACTCTCTTATTTGTTATGGAATATTTCGAAATATTAAGGGATCAAGATTCCAAGATTTGGATCTTCTTGATTTTATGAGATATTCTTGTATTTCAAGAAATACATATCTTTCATAATATCTTTTCAAGAAAATCAAGAAAATCTTTCTTGCCCTTTATATTCAAAATTTTCGAAAAATGCTATATGGATAACCAAGTGGGAGATTTCTTGAATTTAATGAGATAATCTTGTATTCCAAGAATACATATCTTCGTTCCATAACAAAATTCAAAGAAAATCTTTCTCCCCTTTTAATCTATAATTTTCGAAAAAAATAGAAAAAAAATGCAACAAGATTTATTTTATTTTTAAACACCTTTTTTCAGTTATTGGACTTTATGTTGGGCTACTTAGGTGGCCTTTAGGAGAATTAAGATTGGACCTTCCAATGGATCTTGAATTATCAATATTGAGCCACAATATTATTCAAGCCCATAAATATTAATTAATCCCACCACATAATTAATATTGCACTATCCATCTTAACCCATATTACTGTCAATATGACTCCCGGTTATTATTTCCCGTGTTTAAGATTATCTAGCCCATTAATTAATTCAAGCCACAGAAATAGCTTTCCATTAATTAATATCTTTTGTCCTTGGTTAAGGAACAGTTCAACATTATTATCCATACCGGAAACTAGTTCCACTTGCAAGATTTGGTATGATAATGCTTGTGAACCTCCCAGGGGGGCAAATCGAACAAGCGTACTTGCACACGATTCTCCGTATTAAATCTTAGCAATAGCATGTGACCAATAATATTGCCCAAGATAAAAAGTATTGAATCTCGTTGATTCTCTACCTGTGATAAGTCAAAGCAATAGTTACCAACCACACGTGATCCTATTTAAGGGACGAAGATTAAGAAATAACGAACCACTGAGGTCTAATTCTTCCTTGTTCAGTTCTGAAGAATTTGTCCTCCTGTAGGTCCTATTCAGTGCATCAGTCGTGCACTAGTGTAATCTCTTGGTCAAGACAAGCCAATCTGAGCCTTACACTTCAACCTTTCACGATGGATTGTTCATTTCCATCTAGGTCGTGAATGGTGTACTTTTGGTTACAAGGGACTGTTAATTTAATCTTCTGTGATCTGGTATCACTAAATTAACTACAATGTAATACGTACTATTTATTGAACAATTATGCAGTAAATATATGTAACATTCGATGATATTTAAAGTATCAGTGATAAACAATTTATTTCAGTAAATAAGTCCGAAATTCAGTTTTGATTATACAAAGTAAAAGCATACTTTCCAGTATAATCCCAACAATCTTCCACTTACACTCAAAGTCTGCTTTTAAGTATACTACAACATGTCTCGTGTAGTTTCTAATACGTGACATCTAATGTCACCTACACGAACCTAATAATTTCTCCCACTTATACTCAAAGCAGATTGGCAACTGTCTTGACACCCATTCCTTCCACATGTCTCTCGAATGTATTCCGAGGCATACCCTTTGTGAATGGATCTGCTAGGTTGTCTTTTGACGCTATCTTTGCCACCTCTATATCTCCTCTCTTAACGATATCTCGTATAAGATGGTATTTCCTTTCAATGTGTTTGCTTGCCTTGTGGGCTCTTGGTTCCCTTGAATTTGCAACTGCTCCGACATTGTCACAATAAACAGTGATTCTGCTAGGCAAATTCGGAACTACATTCAAGTCCACTAGGAAGTTCTTGAGTCAAACCGCTTCTTTCGCTGCCTTGCAAACAGCTACATATTCGGCTTCCATGGTAGAATCTGCGACGCATTTCTGCTTGACGCTTCTCCATGTCATGGCTCCTTCCCCCATGCAAAACACACTACCGGAGGTAGATTTTCCGGAATCTAAGTCTGATTGGAAATCCGAGTCCGTGTAGCCGATGTGGATTAGACTATCTGACTGATAAATTAACATTCTATCTCAAGTTCTTTTCAGATACTTCAGAATGTTTTTAACTACCGTCCAATGTTCTTTCCCCGGGTTACTTTTATATCTTGCCACCATGCCAACGGCAAAGCAGATATCCGGTATCATACACAGCATTGCATACATAAGGCTTCCGACAGCCGAAGCATATAGAATGCCTTTCATGTCATCTATCTCCTTTTGTGTCTTAGGGCACATTTTCTTGGATAGATGGATTCCATGTCTGAAAGGTACGAAGCATTTCTTGGAATCCTGCATGCTGAATCGTTTCAAGACAGTGTCTATGTATGAAGCTTGCGACAAGCCTATCATCCTTTTCTTGCGATCTCGAGTGATCTTGATCCAAAGGATGTGTGCGCGGCTTCCCCTAAGTCCTTCATATCAAACTGTTTTGAAAGTCATGCCCTTACGTTTGATAACACCTTTACATCGTTCCCGATGATCAGAATGTCGTCTACGTATAGTACTAAGAATACCAATGCAGTCCCGACACGTTTTTTGTACACACAACTTTCGAACTCATTTTGATCAAACCCATAAGACTTTATAACATGATCAAAACATTGGTTCCAAGCTCTGGATGCTTGTTTGAGTCCGTAAATGGACATCATGAGCTTACAAACTAGGTGTTCTTGGCCTTTTTAAATGAAGCCTTGGGGTTGTTGCATATAGATCTCTTCATCAAGACTTCCGTTAAGGAAAGCTGTCTTGACATCCATTTGCCAGATTTCAAAGTCGAGATGCGCAGCAATCGATAAGAGAATTCGGATGGACTTGAGCATGGCTACGGGCGAAAAAGTTTCCTCATAATCGATCCCTTCTTTCTGAGTATAACCTTTCGCCACAAGTCTTGCCTTGAAGGTTTCCACCTTCCCGTCCGGTCCTCTTTTTCTCTTGTACACCCACTTGCAACCAATGGGTTTGACCCCATTAAGTGGTTCGACTAGCTCCCACACTCTGTTATGATCCATAGAACCCATTTCGACTTTCATTGTTGTTTGCCAAGAAACTGTATCCTTGTCTTGGATTGCCTCGTCAAATGTCCATGGGTCTGATTCGTCTTGATCGGGGATCAAGTCCGAGGACTCTCCTATCCCCATGAATCTCTCGGGCTGTTTCACAACCCTCCCACTACGACGAGGTTCCGGTTGTGTAAGTGTGTCGTTTGGTATGTCATCTTGTACAGTTGGCACTGAGTTTAGCCCCCTTAGCTCATTTAAGGTAATCTCACTTATGGGTCTTCTTTCGTTCATATAGTCTTCTTCCAAAAATCTAAAGTGGGTGTTTATTACCACCTTTTGATCTTCGGGACCATAGAACATACACCCTTTTGTTCCCTCGGGGTATCCCACAAACAACCTTAATTCTGATCGAGGATCCAATTTACTGGCTTCCTTGTCCAACACGTAGGCCGGACACCCCCAAATCTTCATGTGTCTCAAACTGGGCTTGCACCCGATCCACAATTCTTTGGAAGTTTTGGGAACCGATTTGGATGGCACCAAGTTCAGAATGTAGGCTGCTGTTTCCAAGGCATGACCCCAGAACGACTTGGGAAGATTCGCATAACTCATCATAGATCTAACCATTTCCAAAAGAGTTCAGTTTCTTCGCTCTGCAACCCCGTTTTGTTGAGGGGTTCCGGGTGCAGTTAGCTGGGATGCAATCCCTTTATCAGGCAAGTAGTTCAAAAACTCATCGCTGAGGTATTCGCCTCCATGATCGGATCGTAGAGACTTGATACATTTTTCCCTATGATTCTCTGCTTGAGCCTTAAATTCTTTGAATTTCTCAGAGGTCTCAGATTTATGCTTCATAAGGAAAATATAATCCTACCTTGAGTAGTCATCAATAAAAGTGACGAAATACTCATAATCTCCTCTTGCTTTGGTTGACATGGGACCACATACATCTGTGTGAACGATTTCTAACACTTCTTTGGCTCTATTCCCCTTGGCTCCGAATGCCCTCTTGGTCATTTTACTCTCCAAACATGATTCGCAGGTTGGAATTGGTTCAACTTGGAGAGACTCCAGTGAACCTGCTTCTACCAACATTTGGATCCTCTTTGGATTAATATGTCCCAATCTTAGATGCCATAGAAGTGTCTCGTTCACGTTTTCTTTTATCGGAAACAGTTGATGTGTTATAGGATGCATTTCGTGAGTGGTGTGCACAGTTAATTGTATAGAGATTTTCCATCAATGTCCCATAACAGATACACTCATCATTTCAAGAAATGATTGCATTCTTATTAGAAGAAACTAAGTGTCTATTAACAGAATTTTAGAAACTGAAAGTGAATTCTTTCTAAAACTGGGAACATAAAGAACATCTCTTAAACTTAGAACTCTGTCTTCAAACGACAGGTGCACTTCTCCCACTACTTCAGCTGCCACTCTCGTAGCATCGCCCAGTGTGATGAGGATCTCACTGCCACTAAGTTGTCGGATCAGTTTGAACCTGTGAAGCAAACATGATTAGTGGACCCCATATCAACTACCCACGGATGAGAAGTATACGCCGCTAAACAAGTTTCAACAATTAGTGCGTGAGAATTACCTTTCTTTCCGGCCCTTTTGGGGTTGGAACATACAAACCTCCATTGTCCTCTTTCACCACAGCTTAAGCACTTCCTCTTTGGATTTTTCTTGACACCACCAGCATTCGTCATCTTATCATTGCCCTTGGCAACAGTTGAGTCTGATTGCTTATGGCCTTTGGTCACCTTCTTCTTCTTGCCATCCCTTGGCCTAGAAGATGAAGACGGATCACTTGCCGTCAAAGCTTGAGTTTGGTGCCCTATCAACATCTCTGCCGAGATCAAAGCTTGCAAAGAAATCGACATGCGAGGCAAAATTGCTTTCGTAAACTTTTTGGGCAGAGAATGAAGTACCAAATTCATCCGAGTCTCCATATTATAATCAGTACTCATAACTTCAAGTTTGTCGGGGGATGGGCCATCAATTTTGAGGACGTAATCCTCAAGGGTTTGCCCTCCACCAATTCAAAATTGACACATCTCGCAAGGTGATCGATGAGTCTCGCGATTTTTGATTTCGTCGGTTGGCTCATCCGATTTTGGTGTGTCAAGAATCCACTTGTGCTTTTTATGCGATTAGGACAATTATAATTTTCTGTTTCCAATCAATATAGTTTCCATACTTATTCTATTGACTTTAAGTATAATAGCAGTAGATTAAAAGGTTAAGACATGTTGAACTGAAATAAATAATAATATGCATAAGCATAAATATATCACAAGGTTCGATCACATATTTCATATTAAAATCTCAAAAAAAATATGAACATGCATCAGCCAACATCTCAAAACAGTTTAAATAAGCCACGTGGGGTGGGTCATTATTTAAACACATTCAAGCAGGTTACAAACAAGAACAGTTATTAAACCTTTAATATCCAGATTAATAGTTGGCTCCCACTTGACCAATATAAAATTGACAGGGACTTCGGGGAAGTATATGCATATCAATTTTATACCTAAGTAATAACCATGATTAAATCTGTAATCATTATTTCGCTTTGAACGAGCCTCAAATGGGAGGGTCATCGTCGCCACTAGTAATAATCCACAATCATCCATTTGGAATTCATTCATGTGAAAACTAACTTTTGACCGTCCCGTGGGGGGAATTTCTCCAAAAGAATTCACAAATAAATAAATCATGGAGGTCAAAATTAATTCAATTTTATTATCCGGAATAAAATTGTCAATTAATTATTTAAACATACTTAGTAATTTTGATGGTGAGATTTTTCATTGGGCAACTCTCATGCAAACACATTTAAACAAATTAAATAAAGCACAAGAAAACACAATAATAAATCAAGCAAAGCGAAAAATAAACATATTGGGCACAAATTATCCAATTGTCATGGTTTAATTTTTCTTGGCTTGATTTTGAAGAAACGTCGTCTTGAATTTCTCCCACTCGATCGTCTCGAAAAGAACTCCGTCTTGAAACGCCACGCAAGTAGCTCGCGGAAGGATGCACACCGCATCCGCCGGCCACTGCCGAAGTCACCTTCTCGGCAAAAGACGCGCCTCGGCGAGGCGATGCGTGTATCCATATCGCGTCCCGCGTCTGTTCGCCGACCTGCCTCGCCCAGCGGATCTCGGCCGATCGTCAGCGGCATCATTCGCCTTCGTCCCGTCTTCGTCTGCCTCGGGCGGTTCGCGATCGTCCATACACGCGCCCATATGCGCAAGGCCAGTCGTCGTCGCCGATCCGCGCCCGTGGCGTCGGTGATCGCCCGATGCCTAGTGTCGCGGCGGCGATGGCGGCGTCCGCGTCACAGCGTGCCTCCTTTTGGCAACGCGTTTCCACACGATGCACATCGTCCGAGTACGGTTCTGGATCTATCCTTTAATTCTTTGTCTCCGCCTCCGCTTCCGATCCGGTTACAATTTATTTACAAAAATAAATAAACCTAGATCTAGACTAGTTTATTACATTGATCAAATCAAACAAATCCTAATCTACTCGTGGATTTTCTCACGAGGCAAAACGAATTCGAACGAATCGAATTAAAAACCACAATTTATATGCATGCATAAATAAACACATTAAATTCCATGACAATTGGATACCTGCAAAAAAGATCTAGCAATTCTACTATCCAATTTCAAATTTAATGACAGCGAATTAAATTACAATTTAAAATTCAAAGCCCGAAATCGAGGCTCTGATACCAGTTCTTGGGGAATTAATTGCACGGATCTATTCGGGATAAATATTTAAATACAAATTTAGTTATGATAATTATTACTAGCATGAATTAATCCTATATTAATTCAAATAATAATTCAACAACAAATCATGCATATAAATAGTTCACGTAAATCCTACGCATGCGGAATTACTACGAGTTAACGTGAACGTACCTCTTGAAATGGCAATGACCTCGTTGATTAGACACACCAAAAAAACCTTCCCAAGTATTCCCTTAATCCTTGCTCGACAATCCGGTGGTAGGATGCTCGCGAACAATTAAAAAGGAAAATAAACTTTGTTGCACCACCTTTGTGGATTTACTAATTTTTCCAGCACATGGAATTGTACTTGGGAATGAAACATTCATCCCCTATTTATAGAGGGTGGTGGTCGAAAATTTCATGTGAAATAGAGAGGAAAAAATATTTTCTTGATCTCCAAGAAATCTTGAATATATCTCATATATTATTTTCTCCATAATTAAAATATTCCACAAAATCCCACTCTCTTATTTGTTATGGAATATTTCGAAATATTAAGGGATCAAGATTCCAAGATTTGGATCTTCTTGAATTTATGAGATATTCTTGTATTTCAAGAAATACATATCTTTCATAATATCTTTTCAAGAAAATCAAGAAAATCTTTCTTGCCCTTTATATTCAAAATTTTCGAAAAATGCTATATGGATAACAAAGTGGGAGATTTCTTGAATTTAATGAGATAATCTTGTATTCCAAGAATACATATCTTCATTCCATAACAAAATTCAAAGAAAATCTTTCTCCCCTTTTAATCCATAATTTTCGAAAAAAATTGGAAAAATATGCAACAAGATTTATTTTATTTTTAAACACATTTTTCAGTTATTGGACTTTATGTTGGACTACTTAGGGGTAGGGATGGCAACGGGGCGGGTTTGGGGCGGGTTTAGCTAAACCCGTAACCCACCCCGCCAAATTTTTTCCCAACCCGTAACCCGCCCCGCCCCACCGGGTTTTTAAACCCGCTTTAACCCGCTCCGCCCCGTGAACCCGGCGGGTTTTACCCGCCCAGCGTCCAATTTTATTTTTTCTTACATTTTTTAATTCATACTCCCAACTTCATACATATCATTCCTAAAAAATAACACATTAATTAGAATCATTCAAATTATAACAAATAAAATACTTAATTTCATAATCAATCTCACATCATAGAGCACAAAATTCAAAAGTTTTAATCAATCTCACATCAAAGAAGTTTATTTAATGGGACATTCACTGAATTAGCTCTAGTTCCTTCTTCAGACTCCATCTATTTTAAAAAAATAGATATGTTAGTATTTTAGAAAAATAAATAAAGATGAAAATAAATAAATAAGCAAAAAAATAATTTATCTCTACCTCCAATTCATACAATTATTTTGCAGTCCTCCAATTCATACAATTAATACTTGAATTTGTATTATTTGGGTGAATTAATTGAAATTTATTTTGAATTAGGTACATTAGATATCTACTCATTCTAATTTCTTCTCAATCTAAGCTAAAACACTTATTCGATAAAAGAAACTGATAAATCAAAGAAAGAAACAATTAAAATAATTCACCGTGAAAGAAATAAATCATATACAAAATACATTTAATTTAATAAAAAATTATAAATTTAATATATATTTATATATGCGGGGCGGGTTTACCTAAAACCGTAACCCGCCTCGCCCCGACAAAAAACCCGCTTGACAGGGTTTAACCCGCCCCGAAACCCGTTTGATCGGGTTTTAACCCGCCCCATCCGGGGCGGATTCGTGCCGGGTTAGGGTTTTAACCCGCCCCATTGCCATCCCTACTTAGGGGGCCTTTAGGAGAATTAAGATTGGACCTTCCAATGGATCTTGAATTATCAATATTGAGCCACAATATTATTCAAGCCCATAAATATTAATTAATCCCACTACATAATTAATATTGCACTATTCATCTTAACCCATATTACTGTCAATATGGCTCCCGGTTATTATTTCCCGTGTTTAAGATTATCTAGCCCATTAATTAATTCAAGCCACTGAAATAGCTTTCCATTAATTAATATCTTTTGTCCTTGGTTAAGGAACAATTCAACATTATTATCCATACCGGAAACTAGTTCCACTTGCAAGATTTGGTATGATAAAGCTTATGAACCTCCCAAGGGGGCAAATTGAACAAGCGTACTTGCACACGATTCTCCGTATTAAATCTTAGCAATCGCATGTGACCAATAATATTGCCCAAGATAAAAATTATTGAATCTCGTTGATTCTCTACCCGTGATAAGTCAAAGCAATAGTTACCAACCACACGTGATCTTATTTAAGGGACGAAGATTAAGAAATAACCAACCACTGAGGTCTAATTCTTCCTTGTTCAGTTCTGAAGAATTTGTCCACCTGTAGGTCCTATTCAGTGCATCAGTCATGCACTAGTGTAATCTCTTGGTCAAGACAAGCTAATCTGAGCCTTACACTTCAACCTTTCACGATGGATTGTTCATTCCCATCTAGGTCGTGAATGGTGTACTTTTGGTTACAAGGGACTGTTAATTTAATCTTCTGTGATCTGGTATCACTAAATTAACTACAATGTAACACATACTATTTATTGAACAGTTATGCAGTAAATATATGTAACATTCGATGATATTTAAAGCATCAGTGATAAACAATTTCTTTCAGTAAATAAGTCCGAAATTCAGTTTTGATTATACAAAGTAAAAGCATACTTTCCAGTATAATCCCAACACGGTGTGGTTCAGAACAGGGTGACCACAAGTTGTGGCTAAAAGCGGAATAAGAATATGTTATTTTATTGTGTTTAAACTGGTGGATGTCAACCGATTCAATCTGGTAATATTCGACCTTTCTTGCACTCTATCAAGAGGGTTAAAGAGGAAGGAAATATATAATGATGTTGATTATTCACCTCCTTCCTCAAACCCTAATTCAGGTAATATAATCAATTACTACTATACATGGGTGTACACTTTAGGACATAAAAAAATTTCACTTTTACATTAAAAAACTCATGTAGGACCAAGTTCACCCCAACAGGATAATGACAAGTTTGAGGGCGTAGAACAAATCACACCTGCTCAATTTGTCGCACAGCCCGGACCAACACAAATCTCTCCATTCTGCACAATCAACATTACCAGGACTTGTATCGTTAGAAATAATCTGGTAATTTTTTTTGTCTCTATCATGTTTATTTTTAAGTTAAATACTCTTTTTACAACTATTACAACACATGTTTTGTTGTTGCTATATGTCGTAACTGGTAATATTAACTGACTACATCCTGCTAATAGCTTAGTAGTGTAGAAAAACTATGACTTGCATAAACATTCAAATCACTAAACAGAGTATACACTATTCTATATGGTGTTTTGAAACACTGTTTTTATTCAAGAAGCACACTATTAGTGCATAAACATGAAATAACGACTTTTTACTGCAACAATAAATTAGTTTAGGGGTGTCTCCAATCTCATTACAATCCTGTACAAGTATTTATACCCTTGTAGGAAACTTATATAAAGTCTTCCACTACTTGTTGCACACCAGCACATAAATGATTAATACTCAATCAGTTCCCATTTATTACAACTACTATTCACATGAACAATTATTTTCGGTTTGAGTATGTGTTAGGAATATCAACGAGTTCTTTCTACTTTGTGTGATTGTTCTAAATCTGCTTATGTGATTGTTCTAAATCTGCGGTGTGATTGTTCTAAATCTAATTATGTGATTGTTATCAATCTACTTCTATGATTGTTCTCATTCTACTTACGCAATTGTTCTAATTTTACTTCTAAAATTGTTTTAATTCTACTTAATTGTAAAATTTAGCAGTCTTGTGATTGTTCTAACTCTATTACTACTAAATGCACAGCCAATTTATAAGAGTTTCTGGGACTCCATTGCTGCATTTACAAACAAACGAATGAAACCCGACAAAGCAGTGCTTATCATGAATGGAAGATCTTGGAATGTAATGTGCAAAGATGATGGACTGAGATTGGTCTTGATCAGAGTGAGAGAGTTTATAGAGGAAAATGACGTCAAAGTTGGAAAAAATATAATGCTGCAGTTGATTAAAGCTAAAAAACTTACTTTTAATGTTAGTTTGGTATAAGCCTACGTTTATTTGTTGTTTTTCAGTATGAACACTTTTTTTTTTTGCTTTTTAATGAACTATGATTTGTTTCTTTCCTAATGAACTGTTATCTATGTATGTTTATTTTATGAGTTAAATTACTTTTTGCGTTTAAAAAATCTGCAGATGTTGCTACCATACTTGCATCAATCATCATGCTGATCAAAACAACACTTTTTAGCACTTACCCTGCTCATCATACATTTTGGGCCTTATAATACAACTCTACCTTTATGGGCTCATTAAGTTTCTCTGTATAATGGACTTACAATACAATTTATAGTTTCTAGGCCCAAGCAAAATAATATAGATTTTGGGCCTTCATTCTTTTTAACTGGAAATAACATAATTTTGTACTCTACACCATATTTTCTATACACACAAAACCATCATTTTACCTGACAGCTTTTAAAAACAAGTGCTTCTGGAAACTGTTTTAAGTATTTCAAAACACACCCTACATATATCACATGTCACTTTCTTTTTTAAAAGGCAAAATTTTATTGAATGATAGAGCATTAGAAATGCTGCAAATAACTATTACAGAGGAAACAGTGGGGAGGAACCCACCAAAAATAATAACAGAGCTCCATGTATTAATGCCAATCTTTGACTTAATCCAAAGAAAAGAAGAGCAGCAAATTCATGGAAACATATTGAGATCGTCGAAAATAAGTCCTTTGAATATGACCGCATTGCGCGAAGCCCAAATTTGCCAAACACTAGCGTGCCATATTAGGGCCCATGCTTTTCTCCAGCTCGGTTATCAATTTTAATCACTTTCAATGAAACACTATTGTTTCCAAACACTAAAATTGAAGGAACGCCTTCAAATTACCAACAAATTAATTAATCAACTCAAACATGAACATAATTAATGATTAATTCAACACAACTATTAGTTTTTTAAACTGATACACATACTACCAACATCACCGAAACAAAATACAGAAACATCATCGGAAACCTACAATTCTGAATTCATCCATACGACCATACCCAAAAACGAACATTGTTCAATAACAGGTATACAACCCACTGAAAAAACCCACCAAGAACAAATCAATTCCAACAAACACCAACCATACCCATATCGGAACTCTGCGTTTAATTTCTGGTGGCGGAACTATTTCCGCCGTCGGAATAATTTCCGGCGTCGAAATAATATCCGCAATCGGAACTTCCTCTGTCTCATCATCGGAAACGGTTGTAGACACATTCTTCTTGTTTGACGTCGAACTAATGTAGATGAGGTAAGCATCATAAGCTTCATCTTCATTTAGAAATTTACGGTACAACGAATCTGAAAACCCAATTACTTTTTGTGCCCAATCTTCCCAAGTATGGTATATACCGGGTTTGACTCCCCGGAAAACCACGTAATATTTATGTTGGTCCCGATGCAAACGAGTCTTACACGTGTATGGGGGGGGGGAATACACGTGTTCAGTGTTTTTAAAACTTTTTCTTACTGAGGTCAGCTTGGGTCAGATAATCCTGATGATTAGGTTCTGAGAAGCACAAATCGCTCTGAGTCAAAGTCTACTGAGACAGTGATCCTGAGCTGCTTTCAGAAACCTCAGATAATCCCAACTGAGTCCTGAGTGTCAGAGACCCTGAGTTGCTTGGATCAGATAACTAACTTACTGAACCCTCAGAAGAGTACGTTCAGTTTGGTAACTATCTGTTCTAGCTACTCAGTTGTGCGGAATGGTTGACCCTTAGTTTATACTCGTTTTAAACTTTGCTGAAAACCTTCCCTTTATGAAATAGTGATTAGGCTGTGATTCACTTATGCAACTTCAGTGGATTGATTCCAACTGAATATCAGTGAAAAGTATGCTTTCAAAATCAAGTCAATGCAACAGATAAGCACAAATAAGGAAAGCAATAAAGAACACAACAATTATAGTGGTTCAGAGACTCAAGCTCCTACGTCCACTCTCCCTGACTCTTCAAAGAAATTCACTATCAACTTCTGAGCTTTCTGACTACCTCGTAGTTTACTTACTCAACTCGGCCCTGAGTTTTCTGACTACTCCACGTAGTTTACTTACTCAACCCGACCTTGAGCTTTCTGACTACCTCCGTAGTTTACTTACTCAATCACACACAAGCTTTCAGACTACCCCTGTAGCTTACTAGCTTCTCCTCTAGAGTTTTCTGACTACTCCGCGTAGTTTACTAACTCTTTACAATACTTCTCACCAACAAACACACTCCAACTACCTTCTCAAGGGTTTGGGGTTTCTCGGTTGGTTTCCAACTAGGATGAGATATCCTTTACAATGAAGCACAATGCAAAGGGTTAGGATATCTCGACTAAGCTTTGGATAATTCTTATCAAGCTAGGCTTAGTATAGTGAGCTCTCTTCAATATTGAAGCACTTGGGAAATTCTAAGTTTTTCGAGTGCTTTTAACTTTTACAAGAATAAGCTTGAGCTCTTAAGTTCCGTATAAATTTCCCGTAACCTTACAATGTAGAGGGTCACTAGTATTTATAGGCATACACCAAGGTCACTCTTGAAAACTATCCGTTGGAGAGACAGATTCGTGAGTTCCCTCTTGTGGTGTGTGAAACAACTATATTTAGGGTTTGAAACTCCCTAACACTTTCTAGGCAATAGCCTTTCATGTAGCCGGTCTTCACTTTTTGCAGTCTGGAACTTTTTGTACATCTGACATCTTTTTCAGAGACCTGTCACTGTCAGTGTCAGTATGGTACAATGTTGTCTTCCTCTTTTGACTTTTGTCTCCAGTTAAAGGTAAACACCTTCAACGGCTCTTTTTGGTTACAAACTCTGAGTTTGATATAACCTTAACAACACTTCTGACTTAGTTCATTTTGTCTGCATTTGAATGTCTTGGCAAATATCTATTTTCTAAGGAATCACGATCTTCTCGATGATTGCATCCTTGGATAGATATACTCGATTGCCTCGGAACATTTGAGTTCATCGAAAGCATTCAATACCTTCATCGAGTCTTGATAATTCTTGTGCCTTCAGTATTCTTGATCTTTAGTTTCTCAGTCTTCAGTCTTTGTGTCTTGAGTCTTACGAGTCTTCGTGGTCTTCGAATCTTGTGGTCTTCTCGAGTCTTGAGGTCTTCGAATCTTTGTAGTTTATCTTGACCGATGTATCGAGTCTTCACTGAAGTCTCCCGCCATTTCAAGATCCTCATCGAAGTCTTCAAGAATTATCCGAACTATATCTGCCGACTATACATTCTGCAGATAACATCCTGAATATTCTAAAACTGAATCCTGACTCAACTATCAAGATCATTCTGAACATGTCATACTCAGGGGTTTTGGGATCTAATCAAAATCATAAATCTTTATTAAAATCATCTCCCAACAATTTCCCCCTTTTTTGATGATGCCAAAACCTATCTTGTTACAAACAAATAACCTATACTCAGGTGTCAGTTTATCCTATTACAAGATTGGTTGTCTCCCAATAATTTCTTAAATCAGAGAATCTCTCAACAATTTCAGAGTTTCTCAACAGTTTAATCATTCAGCAATTTCTTCAGTAATGAATCTCTTTAACTAGTTCATTACCAAATACTTAAACAGTTTCTCCCTTATCAACATACAATCAGTTCAGAGACATTCATTCAGGCATATCAAAATAAAAGACATGTAAATAAGATAATGAGATATTATCTTTTGAGCATAATGATAAATCTTCATTGATGATTGGTATCCCGTTACATATTACAATGAGTTTATCAACAAAATCAAAAAGACAAAATTTAAAGTTTTCAAAATCTTCTGAGTCTTGATCTTGATCTTCGATTTTGGCTCTTGATCTTTCGCTCTTGATTTGCTTCATTCTCAACTTCATCGGCCGGGCACCTCTGTGTCAAAACATTCGAAAAATCTCTTCTTCAAACTCATTTCTTTCCTTGATGATGTCCGGATGTTTTCTCGTTAAACCCAATCGACCAAAGATATCGAGCAATCTCTTGAGTAATGGCCTTCTCATTCACCAAGCCATTATCAAGTTTTGGAGGTGGATAGGAATATGGACCAGGGGCTACTATCTGTACCTCTCCTTCATCCGCAGTTAATCCAAATTGTAGATACTTTGGATAGAAGATAAGAAGGTATTCAATGAAAGCTTCATTTCGATCCGAGCTTTCCCTCTCCATTCCCCTCGAGAACATCATAATTGAACCGAAGGTTCTCTTGACTTCTTCCCACATATCGTTGAGTTTGATGGGCATCCATTTATCAACGTGGGGCCATTTTAGTGCTTTTGATGTTCCTTTCCTCTCTTGCTCGCAAACTTCACGAAATCACTCCTTTGCTTACGCTCTTCGTCTATCTTCTTTCGATCACAGACGCGTTCAGACCGGGGCGGCGGCTTTCTTAGCTTGTTCTTCTTGGAGTGTCTTGAGCATTTCTCATGTTGAAGACTTTCTTACGAGGTTGAGACTCGATTCCAATTGGTTGTTCTATTTCTTCATCATCCGTAATCGGTTTTCTCTGGATTGGCTTAGAAGCCTTTTTGACGTTTGCTTTTCGGGTTGAACAACGCCCAAGGCTTTCCTCTTCATAAGCGATTCAAAGAAGACGACTTGTTCCAACCTTTGCTCTAGCTTTTCGGTTTCTCTTGCAACATCAAGCATAGCTTGCTCGAAACTTCGAGTGTAGATAGGCTTTTCTACCGAGCGAACTTCAACTTCTCAAGAGCCGACTTCTTTAAAGGCTTTTTGCTAGATTATACATTTCAAAGATCTTTCCGAGCCTTCTTTCTCCAAAGCACGTGCCATGAACTTTCCGAGATCTTGACTTCCTTTCCCCCCTTCGCAATGCAGTAATTTGGAAGAAGCACGGAGAGTCTTTGGTCCATGTGATATTGCTCTTTGCTCACACGGCGAACTTCTCCAAATTTATCGATCTTGTTGTTCGTCTTCCAGCCTCCTTAGATGGTTCTTGGCCACTGAAAATTCTTCAGATAAGTGGGCAAACTGACCAGAGAGTGCTTCTTTAAACATCTCTGTCATCTTGGTCATGAGCATTGAGCTCATTTCCTCAACAGCAGACTTGATTAGCACCTCATTCTTTTCTGCCAGTTTCATCTCTAGGAAATCAGAACTCTCGGTGTTTACGCTTGGGTTCATCACTTAACTTCGGCCTTGACTCCTCCGAACTTCTCATTCAAATTTTCCTTCCATGGAGGTCATCAGGTGGTTAGAGTGTTTTGAATTTGCACCGATTCAAGAGTGACTAAGACCGTCCATCTTTTGAGCTTGATTGGCCAACGTCTCTTCCATCTGAGCAATCTTGATCGTCATTGGCTCAACCTTCTCAAGTTTCTCTATCAGGGGAGTGAGATCAATCTCAGGAATCTTCTGCACCTCCTCAGGTCTTTTCGATCATCTTGAGCTTGACTTCATTCGAGCTCCGGTCTCAAAATTGCGCCTCGATCGAAAAGAGTACTATCATCGGTCGATGTTGACTAGATCGAGTTGATCGACAATGAAGTCTCCTTTTCAATCTAAGACTGCTTCTCAACATCTCCCTGTTGGTCCCCATCTCCATCTTGAGATTTGTCTCCGCTGCTTGGGGCACCAACTTTAGTTGCTCTCCTCTCAGCCAACTTCCTCTGAACCAGCTCATCAAAATCAGAGTTTTTCATCTTGAGCTTTATCCTTCTGAACCCTGAGAAGTCGGTCAGAAAGGCTGTTTCCTCATTCCACCAGTCTTCCTCCGAAAGCAAAGAATGTCAAGCATCTCGGGAAGAGTTTGATTGAGGATGAATCTGATTGTCCTTAATCAAGAAAATATCTTGCAGATCGGTATGATTTGAGCTCGTGGTATCGGTCAAGTATGAACTGTTCCGCCTTGCTCCTCCACTCGCCTTCTTCAGCCTCGCCCTTCTTCCATCTCGGGCTCTCTGGTTCATTTGAAGTTTCTGCTAAGGAATCAAGAATGTTGGGAGATGAATTTAATAAAAGATTATATGATTTTGATTAAGATCCCAAAACCCCTGAGTATGACATGTTCAGTAATGATCTTGGTAAATGAGTCAGGATTCAGTTTTTAGAGTATTCAGGATGTTATCTGCAAAATGTATAGTCAGCAGATATAGTTCAGGATAAGTTCAAGACTCAAGAACTCAAGATGTTTTCAAGATATCAAGTCTCAAGATGAAACCGAGAATCAAGACTCAAAGATGAAGACTCAAGATATCACCAAGATAAATCTAAAGACTCGTAAGACTCAAGACTCAAGACCTCAAGACTCGAAGACTCAATTCGCAAGGTCAAGATCGAGAAATCAAGATCAAGATTATCGAAAAGCACAAAGAATTACCGAAGACTCAAAGAATGTAATCGATTGCTCAAGATGAACTCGAATGTTCCGAGGCAATCAATATATCTATCTCAAGGATGCACATCGAGAAAAACGCGATGCCTTAGAAAGATTAGATATTGCCAAGACATTCAAATGCAGACAAAAGGAACTAAGTCAGAAGTGTTGTTAAGGTTATATCAAACACAGAGTTTGTAACCAAAAGAGCCGTTGAAGGTGTCTACCTTTTAATCAAGAACAAAAGTCAAAAAGAGGAAGACGACATCGCACTATACCGACATCGACAAAGGACAAGCCAAAAAAAGATGTCGATGTACGAAAAGTTCAGATCGCAAAAAGTGAAGACCGGCTACATAAAAGGCTATTGCCTAAAACGTGTTAGGGAGTATCAAACTCTAAATATAGCCGTTTCTCACACACCATAAGAGGGAACTCACGAAGCTATCTCTCCAACGAATAGTTTTCAAGAGTAACCTTGGTGTATGCCTATAAATACTGGTGACCTTCTACATTGTAAGGTTACGGGAAATTTATACACAACTCAAGAGCTCAAACTTATTCTTGCAAAAGTTAAAGCACTCGAAATACCTTGAATTTCCCAAGTGCTTCTATATTGAAGAGAGCTCACTTTACTAAGCCTAGCATGATAAGATTTATCCAAAGCTTAGTCGAGATATCCTAACCCTTTGCATTGTGCTTCATTGTAAAGGATATCTCATCCTAGTTGGAAACCAACCAAGAAACCCCAAACCCTTGTGAAGGTAGTTGGAGTGTGTTTGTTGGTGAGTAGAGTTGTAAAGAGTTAGTAAACTACGGAGTAGTCTAAAAACTCTAGAGAAGAAGTTAGTAAGCTCTGAGAGGTAGTCCAAAAGCTTGTGTGTGATTGAGTAAGTAAACTACGGAGGTAGTGTAAAACTCAAGGTCGGGTTGAGTAAGTAAAAAGTACGTGGAGTAGTGTAAAAACTCGTACGAAGTTGAGTAAGTAAACTACGAGGTAGTCGTAAAGCTCGAAGTTGATAGTGAATTTCTCCAAGAGTCGGGAGAGTGGATGTAGGAGCTTGAGTCTCTCGAACCACTATAATCGCTGTGGTTCTTTATTGCTTTCCTTATATCCGCCCTTAATCCGGTGCATTAACTTGATTTCTGAAAGCATACTCTTCACTGATATTCAATTGGAATCAATCCACTGAAGTTGCATAAGTGAATCACAGCCTAATCACTATTTCATAAGGGGAAGGTTTTCAGCAAAGCTTAAAACGAGTATAAACTAAGGGCCAACCATTTCGCATGACTGAGTGGCTAGAACAGATAGTTACCAAACTGAACTCTCTTCTGAGGATTCAGTAAGTTAGTTATCTGATCCAAGCAACTCGGGATCTCTCGACACTCAGGACTCGGTTGGGATTATCTCGAGGTATCCGAAAAGTTGTTTCAGATCACTGTCTCAGTAGACTTTGACTCAGAGTAATCTGTGCTTCTCAGAACCTAACCTTCAGGATTATCTGACCCAAGCTGACCTTAGTAAGAAAAAGTTTTAAAATACTGAACACGTGTATTCCCCCCCATACACGTGTAAGACTCGTTTTCACCGGGACCAACAAGTGGTATCAGAGCAGTGGTTCAACTTGACCACCTGCTGTGTTGACCAAAGTTTTTATTTTCAAAAATACTTGTGGTCTATCCGAATCGATCTTATTTGTCGAAATTTTTTTTTTTTTTTCAAAAGATCGTAAAAATGTCTTTTAAAAACTTCCCATGTTCTCAGTAGAGAACTATGATCTATGGAGACTGAGAATGCAGGCACATCTGTATTCTAAACATGAGCGTATGTGGAGAGTGGTTTCTCAAGGACCATTCAAATTTACTGTGGTGAATCCCAGAATTACAGAAGAAGAGAGAATTGATCCTAGAGCAGATTTCCTAAGTCCGATGACCAACTAACTCGAGGAGAGAAAGTTAGTCAATCTAGACTACATTGCAAAAGACACACTATATAAAGACAATTAATGATGGTGTGATGGGAATGATCTCTCACCGTAATATCGCTAAAGAGATATGGGATACACTATTTGTTATGTGCCAAGGCACGATCATATAAAAGAAAACAAACTTTTCAAAGGGCAATTGGAAAGTTTGACGGTTTTGAAATGGATGATGGTGAATCAATAGACAAATTGGAAGTCGATTCACTAGCATCATGAATGATCTAAATGCACTTGGAAAGAAATATCCACAAAGAGAAGTGGCATTGAAAATTCTTAGAGGTCTTTCTAAGAAATGGGATATTCATGCAAAGTGGTGATTGAAAACACCAAGAACATTAGTTCAATGCCATACCAACAAGTCTTCTCTCGAAATAAAGCCTATGAATTTGTAATTGATAAGAAATCCAAAAAAAGGTCGACAAAGAAAAGATGATTCTTCATCAAGTAAGAATGTGGCTTTAAAAGCCAAAGATAAAAAACTCAGAAAACTAAAGAGTCCGAGAACCCCCATGCCAAACATCGGGATGAGCTTGAGGAAAAGCTAAAGATCGATGGCAAGAAGGTTTGATAGACTTAATAATAGATTTGGAAAATACAAAAGCTTTTTACAGAACTACAGTGTACCAGAAGAAACCGAGGACGATCAACCGAGAAGAAGAAGGACCTAAAAAGTCAAGGATCTTCATCCGTAAAGAAGGACTCCAAGTCCAAAGAAGAAAATGATCGAGGATGATGATGCCAACAGATGCTATAATTGTCAAAAGAAAGGTCACTTCCAGTATGATTGTCCAGAGTTGAGTGCTAAGGAGAGAAGAGAAAGACAAGCTATAAGAGACCAGAAGTTCTCAAGCAAAAAGGCCATGGTTGCGAGAAGAAGAACACTCGAGGAGGATCTAGCTCTTCGAGATGAGATATTCTCAGACGGTGAAAGTGATGACATCTGTCGATGGCCATTGAGGAGGTAAACTCTTCGTCTCTCTGTTGTTGCACCTACACTAGCACAAGAGTTTTCAAGTTCCAATCGAAAAACAAATATTTTGACCGATGGATTCTTTTGAGAATCTAATGAAGGACTATCTTTGTTTTTTGCAAGGATCGCTAAATAAAACTCAAGAGCAGAATAAGGAAATGAATCTTTCAAAAATCTAAAATGGAAAGACTCTAGCAAAATCAAATCACTTCTCAATTAATGGGAGCTATCGATGAATCGGATGTTCGAAAAAGTACAACTCTCGAAGAGAAAGAAAAGTTGATAGAACCTTAATCGAAAAAGCTAGAGAAATCCATCAAGAAATTCAAACTAATCGTAACTAAGTTCAATGACCTCCGAGAAGCATGAAACTCTACAGAATCGTGAGGATAGTGCACGAAGAAGTTAACTCTATTGAATAATGCATCTAAAGTAATAGATGAAATTCGAGAGTTACCAGAGATCCGCCACTATAAAACTGGATTGGGATACATTCCGTGGGGAACCTCACAAGGTCATCGAATCTTCGCATCAAGTAGCAAGAAGACAATCTTTGTTAAATCACCGCACCTACACTTCAAATCAAGTAATGCCCAAAGTTGTAAACAAGGAAAAGGACCTATGGTTAAAGAGAAACCGAATGATCAGGTTAGAAAGCCCAAACCTCAGGTGAAGGCTAGAAAACCTGAGCAGTCAGTTGGAAAATTTCAGGCAAGTACTTCAAAGCCTCAGGCTAAGAATGCAAACTTGAAAGGATCTACACTGAACCATCAGAGGAATCTTCAGAAGAGAAACACTCAGCGGAGATATTCTCAACTGAAGAGACCAAGTCCTCAGTATACTGAAAGACCCATATTTCAGTACAGGCAACCTAAACCCTACTTGCCTAAGGGTAAAGGTTATCTGAACCCAAGACAACAAAGATTCAGACCAGCTGCACAAAAGCCAAAGCAATGGAACAAAAGGCTTGAACCAAAGAAGAATTCAAAAGCCCATGTTCATGCTAAGGCCAGCACTCATACACAGAAAATTGCTAAGGCACCCAGAGTAGTAAATGTGTATGTAGATGTTTATGGAAGACAGATCAGCCACTCTAAAGTGATTAGAGTTGTTAGGCAGATTTGGATCCCTAAAGGTACAGCTAACCTTGTAGGACCCTACACAAATTGGGTACCTAAGAAGTAATTTGTTTTTCAGGAGGAAAACAAGGGCACTGAACTGACCAAAGATCACATGGCACTGATGAGCAGAGATGAAAAAGGTCCTGATATATGGTATCTTGACAGTGGATGTTCAAGACATATGACAAGATACAAGAAGATACTCAGTGACTATGTTGAACAAAGAGGCCCACAGATCATTTTTGGAGATAACTCCAAAGGACAGACTGAAGGATATGGAACTTTGGAAATCGACTCAGTTCATATCCATGGTGTTTCATATGTATCTGGATTGAAGCATAACTTGCTTTCAATTAGCCAATTCTGTGATAAAGGTTTTAATGTTGAGTTCTCCAAGAACTTATGTTTTGTGAAAGATGATACATCATGAAAAGTACTACCGACCGGGTACAAGAAAAGGGAATGTGTATCTTGTCGATTGAGTTCAACTCCTAAAGATACATGTTTAGTTGCTAAAAGTTCCATGATACCCAGTTGGTTATGGCATAAAAGAATGAATCACCTAAATTTCAAAACCCTGAACAAGCTTGCAAGATTAGCTCTTGTGAGAGGGTTACCTAACGAAGTGTTCAGTAAGGAACATATTTGTGATGCATGCCAGAAAGGCAAACAGATAAGAGCATCATTTAAAAGTAAAGTTGAGGTTTCTACTGAAAGAATACTTGATTATTTCATATGGATCTTTTTGGTCCTATAACACCCGCGGAGCACTAATGGCAGGAAATATACATTGGTAGTAGTTGATGACTACTCGAGATATACTTGGGTCATATTCTTACTCAGTAAGAAAGAGACTCAGATAAAGCTGCCAGAGTTACTGAAAAGGCTCAGTATTGAGAAGAATCTGAGTGTGGTCAAAATCGATCGATAAAAGGAACTTAATTTATAAATCATATCATATTCGATTATCAGGCAAAGAAATGGAATTTCTCATGAAACATCACCGCAAAGGACCCTCAACAAAATGGTGTTGCTGGAAAGAAGGAACAGGACTCTGAAAGAAGCTGCAAGGACAATGATAGCTGAGGCTGATATTCCTAAAAGATTTTGGGCTGAAGCTGTCAACACTGCATGCTACTCACAGAATAGATCCATGCTGACTAAGAGTCAAGGCAAAACACCTTATGAGCTTTGGAATGAAAGGAAGCCTCTTGTCTCTTTCTTTCGTGTGTTTGGTTGCAAGTGTTTCATACACAATAATGGTAAAGATCAGTTGAAAACTTTTGATAGTAAAGCTGATGAAGGAATATTCTTAGGATATTCTGAAGTCAGTAAAGCCTTCAGAGTTTACAACTGTAGGACTCTTATTGTGGAGGAAACACCTCATGTTGTTTTTGATGAAACTATTTGTGTTCAGAAGAAACAGGAACATGATGCAGATGAACTGACTAAGAGGATCACCAGATTTAGTCTGAAACAAAAAGATAAATTATCCACTGAACCAGAAAAGAAGAAGTCAGTCACTATCTATGATTGGAGTGACTCAGACTCAGATAAAGAAGTTCAGGATGGAAATCAGGATGGTGAGACTCAGGAAAACCAACACTCTAAAGGTAACCAATCTGAACAGACACCAGTTCAGACTCAGGTATGTGATGCCAATGAAGATGTGGTCACAGCTGAGGCAAATTCTGAATCTATCAACCAAAGGGGAACAAATGTCTCTGACAATGTTCTGAATAGAATTTCCCCTGAGGAAGATGATTCACTTTCTCCTTTTCTTTTGTTCCCTGAGTTTGCTGATTTAACTGAACCTAACATTTCAAATGTTGAGGATACTATTGAAGGGGAAACATCAAGAAGGAAATGGTTAGATAGTCATCCTACAAGTCGATTGTGGGTGATCTAATCAAGGAGTTAAGACAAGAAGGTTCCATGGTGAGAGTGCACTATTCTCGCCGCTTCCTATCGGAAAAAGGAACTCGCCGAGATTAATGAAGCTCTACAAGATTCTTATTGGATTCTTGCTATGCAAGATGAATTTGAATCAATTCTCAAGGAATGAAGTATGGGAGTTGGTAGATAGACCGAAAAGGCACAATGTCATTGGAACCAAGTGGGTTTTCAAGAATAAAAGAGATGAAAACAACAACATTGTAAGAAACAAGGCAAGGATAGTTGCACAAGGTTATTCCCAAGAAGAAGGCTTGGATTATGATGAAACCTTTGCACCCGGTTGCAAGACTAGAAGCCATCGATTATTTCTTGCATATGCTGCCCACATGAAGTTCACGATCTATCAAATGGATGTGAAAAGTGCATTTACGAGCGGTGTGTTTAAAGAAGAGGTTTATGTGGAACAACCTCCGGCTTCAAACAGAATGACCAAGTTTACAGGGCTCGAAAAAGCCTTGTATGGTCTCAAACAAGCACCCGAGCATGGTATGATACTCTTTCTCAGTTTCTTACTGACCATGGTTTTGTCAAAGGAACTGTTGATAGAACTCGTTCAGGGATAGAGGATGGGGAAGATATCTTCTTGGTTCAGATATATGTTGATGACATCATTTTTGGATCTCCAAACCATCAATTTGTGTGAAAAGTTTTCAACAATCGATGAAAGGCAAGTTTGAGATGTCAATGATGGGAGAGATGAATTTCTTTCTAGGTCTTCAAGTGAAACAATCAAAAGAAGGAATATTCATCAACCAGGCAAAGTACACCAGAGATCTGATTGCCAAATATGGTGTACAAAATTGCAACTCAGTTAGGATTCCTATGAATACTAACTACAAGATGGATCCCCGATTCGTAAGGCAAATCGCTGAATCATACCGATTATAGAGGAATCATTGGATCATTGCTCTATCTCACGACAAGCAGGCGGATATAACATTTGCTGTTGGGATATGTGCAAGATACCTAGCTAATCCTAAGACTAGTCACATGGAGGCTGCCAAAAAGATACTAAGATATCTTAAGGGCACAGTGAATAGAGGATTATGGTATCCAGCTGATGATAACCTTGAATTAATTGGTTACTCAGATGCTGACTATGGAGGTTGCAGACCGATGTAAAGTCCACAACAGGAACTTGTCAATTTCTAGGAAGCAAAACCGATATCTTGGTTTTCAAAGAAACAGACCTCAAGAGCAACCAAGATTACCGGGTTTGAATACATGGTCGCAGGAAGTTATCAGGCTCGATTCTTTCGCTCGCATAACAATTAAGGGATTATAAAGTTGTGGCCAATGAGGTACCAATATTTTTGTGACAATAATAGTGCCATTGCTATTTCACAAAATCCGGTACTAAGATCGCACACCAGATGCAAGCATGTGGATATCGACATCACTTCATCGAGATCATGTCGAGAAAAAGGACATAAGGATGGAGAAGATTCATAATCGATAGGCAAAAGAGTCGATATCTTGACTAAACCTTTGGCTGAATCAAGATTTCAGGAACTTTCAGTTGAATTAGGGATGTTAGAACCAGGTGTATAGAGTAAATCTGAAAATTGAAGATTTTCAGATGCATGAAGCTTTCTCAGATTTCTACTGAGAAACTCAGGATAAAATGGAAATACTGAACTGAGTCTCAGGAAACTCAGATTTAATCAAGGACAAGACTCAAGAATACGTTGAACCCTTTTAGTACTCGAAGATTATAATCGACATTTTATCAAGGTCAAGACTTTCAAGAAGACTGATAGAGGGAAATTAGTCTGAAGAAGTAATGACTCATGTGACCCATTTATTGCTTACGTAAAACTCAGTAATCATTCGCAATAAATACAAAACACCTGAGGAATGTTTTTGGGCGGGATCGTTTTAAATTCCGAAGAAGGTCAACAGTCATTTAATGCTCTGCCATATTATTGACTAATGAGGATATTTTGGCGGCTTACTTTTCGGAGATCGTCGGTTCATATACCCGATTAATCGGAGATTAATCTCAACCGTTGCTTTTCACCTAACCAACACGATTCCCCACGATCTCGAAGCTATTTTATACCTCTTTAAACCATTCAAGCCAAAATTTTATCAAACCCTTCGTTCCCAAATACTCTGTAACTAAAATCCCCTTTGCCCAGAAATCGCAAAACCCTAAAGCTTCACATTCTTCAAATCATATTCTAAAATGGCCTCAACCGGGTAACGAGAGATTAGCCATAACCAATAAGCCATGGTACGAAGTTCACTATCTCACTTGAGAGCACAACCAACTAAAAGCCGTAAGAGGAGGCTCAGATATGATCCGATCGGGCTAAACTCACCCATCTAGTCGCAGTTCGACTGCACGGGGAGTTCGAAAAGGAGGTAATCAAATTCATCCGCAATTTGAAAATAGATGAAGAAGATCAGATGCACTCTTCGACATCAGATCTCATCTAGAACACTCATCAAAATACGCCGATTTTGAGAGGGAGTTGTGCATTGTTCCTAAAAAATCAATGATGTGTTTGAGCTATGTGATAGAGGAGAGGATCTGCGATGTATATATTTGCAAAGAGCAGAGTACCTAGATAGGATTGCCGAGAATCTCGTGAAGTTTGAGGCATCTTTGAATAAGAAACACCTAAAGCCACAATATCGTGTGCTGATGGATATTGTGAGCAAGAGCGTCATGAGTCTTGCGGGGAGTTTTGAACAGATTAGTACCCCAAAGCTCAGATTGATGGCGGCGATCGAGGCATCTCCCACCACCGACTTCAAACGGCTGAAATTTTAGTCCGGATGGTGTTTGAGCAAGCCAAGATCATAAAAAGAGTCAATGGGGAATTCAAGATGAAAGGCAAGATCCACCATGCCACCAAAATTGCCTATATTTTGGAGATGTGCAGAGAGGAGGAGGATATCTTCGCCAACTCAACCCCATTCCCTAAAACTAAAAATTCTCTTCAAGACCCTTTCTTTGTGAAGAAGCAGGTCATTCGAGGGAAAAGAGAAAAGAAGGTAGAATCACCTTCTGCAGCTGCTGAGAAAGAAACCCAACAAACCAGGGGGAAGGTTCTGTTGGAAGCAAAAATGGAGCAAGGAGCAAAACTGATGAGGCAGAAGAACCTCGCTCCAAAGCGCAGAAGATTGGTGGTTCTCACCGACGATGGTAGCAGTGATTCTGAGGAGAGACAACCTGAGGGCCAAACTGCTCAAAGTTCACCATTACAAGTGCTGGCTCAGGTTAGCTCAAGGACACAGGATCAGACTGAGGAGCAGGTCTTCTCTGAGGTGCTCGAGACATCACTCAGTTCAGATAAAATTTCTCAGGAAATTTTTAAAGGAGCTCAGACCTCAGAGATGCCTACCTCAGATGCATGAGCTCAGATCAAGAGCCACCAGAGTCAATCAAGATGTGTGCTCGGACCGACGAGCCAACTCGTGACTCATATCGAGGAAATGCCACCAAAGCCTCGTAACCCACTCAGATGCAAACTGAGGACCTGAATGCACAAGCTTCAGATACTACTGAGGCTCAGGAGCAAAATGTACTCGATGAACTCCTGAGTGACATAATGCTTGATCCCTTAGCCGAAGCTTCTACTGAACCAGAGAGCCCGAGATGGAAGAAGGGCGAGGCTGAAGAAGGCGAGTGGAGGAGCAAGGGGGAACGGTTCATACTTGACCGATACCGAGCTCAAATTTATACCCGATCTCGCAAGATATATTCTTCGATTAAGGATGACAAAGGTATATCCTCAATCGACTCTACCCGAGATGCTTGATATTGCCGATTCGAGGGGAAGATCGGTGGAATGAGGAGACCTTCCCGACCGACTTCTCGTGGTTCGAAGGACAAAGCTCGGGATGAAAAATTCCGATTTTGATGATTTGGTTCAAAGGAAGCTAGCCGAGAAGAAAGCAATCGAGGTTGGTGTTCCCGAGCAAATGGAGACAAATCCAAAAGTGGAGATGGGGACCAACAGGAAATATTGTGGATCGGTCTCAAACGTAAAAAAGAGACTTCAGAGTCGATAAACCTCGATCAAGCTAGCACTCTTCGATCGAGGCTCAATTGGAGACCGGAGCTCGGGGATAAAGCCGAGCTCGGGATGATCAAACAAAGATGTAAGGTGCAGAAGGTTCTTGAGATTGATCTCACTCGTCATGGAAAAAACTTGAGAAGATTGAGCCAATGTCGATCAAACTTACTCGGATGGAAGCAACGTTGGCCAATCAAGCTCGGACAATGGAAGGACTTAGCCATTCTTTAATCGTGCAGATACAAAACACTCTGACCACTCAGATGACCTCCATGGAAGAAAAGCTGAATGAAAAACTGGAGGGAGTCAACACAGAGTTAAGAGCTGAAATGAAACAAAAGCACCGTGGAGAGTCGATCGAATCTTTTAGAGGCTTAAACCGACAGAGAAAGATAAACCGATCAAATCTCTTTGTTGAGGATATGAGCTCGGTGCTCATGACCAAGATGACAGAGATGCTTAAAGATGCTCTCTCCGCCGCTTTGCCCACATATCTCGAAGAATCGCCTGCGGGTTAAGAACCACATTAGAAGAATGGAAGATGAGCAAGATCAGCTAGCAGGAGAGATCCGCTGTGTGAGCAAAGAACAGTATCACATGGACACAGCTCTCTCCAGACTTCTTCCAAACTACGGTGCTAAGAAGGGGGAAAGGGAAGGTGCAGACCTCAGGAAGTTCATGGCACGTACTTTGGAAAAGAAGGCTCGTAAAGAGATGCCGAATGTACAATCTAGCCAAAGCCTTTAAAGAAGTCGGAGCTACTAAGAAGTTGAAATTTGCTCAAGTGGAGAAGCCTGTCTACATTCGAGTTTCTGAGCAAACCAAGATTGAGGTTGCAAGAGAGAAACTGAGTGCTAGAACTAAGGTTGGAACAAGCCAGCCGGTGCCGAATCGCTTTATGAAGAGGGAAAGCCTTGGGCGTTGTTCAACTCAAAAACAAGCGAAGGCTTCTAAGCCAATCCAGAGAAAATTGATTCTCGAAGATGCGTAAGAATCTGAGTCTCAACCTCGAAGAAAGTCTTCAACTCGAGAGAGGCTCGATGACACTCCAAAAAGAACAAGCTTAAGAAAGCTACCGCTTGGGCCTCGTGAACTTCGTGGATCGGAAAAGAAGATAGGCGAAGAGCGTAAGCGAAGGAGTGACTTCGTGAAGTTTGCGAGCAAGAGGAAGGGAACATCTAAAATTGAAGTGGCCCCCATGTTGATAAATGGATGCCCATTAAACTCAACGACATGTGGGAAGAAGTGAAGAGAACCTTACGGGTTCAATTATGATGTTCTCGGGGAATGGAGAGGGAAGGCTCGCACGTAACTAAGCTTTCATTGAACATCTTCTCACCTTTTATCCAAAGTATCTACAAAAGTGGATTAACCTTGCGGATGAAGGTGGAGCATGATAGTAGCCCCGGTCCATATTCCTATCCTCCTCCGAGACTTGGTAATGGCTTGGTAAATGAAAAAAGACCATTACGCAAGAAATTGCTCAAGACCGGGTCGGGTCGATTGGGCCTAATCGGAAACAAATCGAGATATCATCGAGAAAGAAATGAGTCAAGAAGAGATTCTTCGGAATGTTTGATCCGGAAGTGCCCAATCGATGAAATCGAAAAAAATGAAGCAAACAGAAAGTAAGACCAAGAGTTTAATCAAGACTAAAGATCAAGACTCGTAAGATTTTGTAGTCTTTAAATTTTTGTCTTTTTGATTTTGTCGATAAATTCATTGTAATCAGAATGGTACAATTATCATCAATGAAGATTTATCATTATGCTCAAAAGATAATATCTCATTATCTTATTTTTTCATGACTTTATATTTGATATGCCCGACATTGTTGTTTGGTGATGAAATTGTTGAGAGATTCATTCTTTCAAGCAATTGTTGAGAGACATAACCAATCTTGTAATAGGATAAAATGAAACCCGAGTATAGGTTATATGTCCCAGAATAAGATAGGTTTTGGCATCATCAAAAAGGGGAAATTGTTGGGAGATGAATTTAATAAAAGATTATATGATTTTGATTAAGATCCCAAAACCCCCGAGTATGACATGTTCAAGAATGATCTTGGTAAATGAGTCGATTCGGTTTTTAGAGTATTCGGGATGTTATCTCGCAAAATGTATAGTCACAGATATAATTCAGGATAAGTTTCAAGACTCAAGAACTCAAGATGTTTCGAAGATATCAAGTCTCAAGATGAAATCGAGAATCAAGACTCAAAGATGAAGACTCGAAGATATCGGTCCAAGATAAATCTAAAGACTCGAGAAGACTCGAAGACTCAAGACTCAGAAGACCTCAAGACTCGAAGACTCAATTCGCAAGGTCAAGACCGAGAAATCAAGATCAAGATTATCGAAAGCACAAAGAATTCATCAAGACTCAAAGAATGTATCGATTGCTCAAGATGAACTCAATGTTCCGAGGCAATCAATATATCTATCCAAGGATGCAACATCGAGAAAAACGCGATGCCTTAGAAAGATTAGATATTGCCAAGACATTCAAATGCGCATAAAAGGAACTAAGTCGGAAGTGTTGTTAAGGTTATATCAAACATGAGTTTGTAACCAAAAAGAGCCGTTGAAGGTGTCTACCTTTAATCAAGAACAAAAGTCAAAAAGAGGAAGACGACATCGCACCATCATCGACATCGATAAAGTGACAAGTCAAAAAAAGATGTCAGATGTACGAAAGTTCCAGACTGCAAAAAGTGAAGACCGGCTACATAAAAGGCTATTGCCTAAAACGTGTTAGGGAGTATCAAACTCTAAATATAGCCGTTTCTCACACACCATAAGAGGGAACTCACGGTTATATCTCCAACGGATAGTTTTCAAGAGTAACCTTGGTGTATGCCTATAAATACTGGTGACCTTCTACATTGTAAGGTTACGGGAAATTTATACGCAACTCAAGAGCTCAAACTTATTCTTGCAAAAGTTAAAGCACTCGAAATACCTTGAATTTCCCAAGTGCTTCTATATTGAAGAGAGCTCACTTTACTAAGCGTAGCTTGATAAGATTTATCCAAAGCTTAGTCGAGATATCCTAACCCTTTGCATTGTGCTTCATTCTAAAGGATATATCATCCTAGTTGGAAACCAACCAAGAAACCCCAAACCCTTGTGAAGGTAGTTGGAGTGTGTTTGTTGGTGAGTAGAGTTGTAAAGAGTTAGTAAACTACGCGGAGTAGTCAGAAAACTCTAGAGAAGAAGTTAGTAAGCTACAGAGGTAGTCTGAAAGCTTGTGTGTGATTGAGTAAGTAAACTACGGAGGTAGTCAGAAAAC
Organism: Stenogyne calaminthoides; assembly: GCA_037126765.1. NCBI lineage: Eukaryota > Viridiplantae > Streptophyta > Magnoliopsida > Lamiales > Lamiaceae > Stenogyne > Stenogyne calaminthoides. The sequence goes on from JBBCBC010000014.1 coordinate 132,702, forward strand.
TCAAGGTCGGGTTGAGTAAGTAAACTACGTGGAGTAAGTGTAAAACTTCGAGTACGAAGTTGAGTAAGTAAACTACGAGGTAGTCAGAAAGCTCAGAAGTTGATAGTGAATTTCTCTGAAGAGTCAGGGAGAGTGGATGTAGGAGCTTGAGTCTCTGAACCACTATAACTGATGTGTTCTTTATTGCTTTCCTTATATGTCCTTAACTGGTGCATTAACTTGATTTCTGAAAGCATACTCTTCACTGATATTCAGTTGGAATCAATCCACTGAAGTTGCATAAGTGAATCACAGCCTAATCACTATTTCATAAGGGGAAGGTTTTCAGCAAAGCTTAAAACAAGTATAAACTAAGGGCCAACCATTCCGCACGACTGAGTGGCTAGAACAGATAGTTACCAAACTGAACTCTCTTCTGAGGATTCAGTAAGTTAGTTATCTGATCCAAGCAACTCAGGATCTCGACACTCGGGACTCGGTTGGGATTATCCGAGGTATCCGAAAAATTTCGAGGATCCTTTGTCTCGATAGACTTTGATTTCGAGTAACTCATGCTTCTCGTAACCTAACCCTTCGAGGATTATCTGACCCAAGCTGACCTCAGTAAGAAAAAGTTTTAAAATACTGAACACGTGTATTCCCCCCCCCATACAAGTGTAAGACTCGTTTTCACCGCGACCAACAAAGAAGTAGATCACTCAGAAGCTCATCAAGACTATTCTGCTCCTGAGTCTCAGCAGCATCTGAAGTTTGTGCGGCCAGGTCGGTTGCATCCGGAGTGGGTTACGAGGCTGAATCGGGTATATCCTCGGTTTAGTCGAGTTGGCTCGTCGGTGAGCTTACACATCTTGGATCGACTCTGGGGCTCTTCCATCTCGAGCACGCACATCCGGGAGGTAGGCATCTCCGAGGTCTCGAGCTCTTTGAAAATTTCCGAGAAATTTTATCTGTCTTGGCGATGTCTCGAGCACCTCGAAAAAGACACCGCTCCTCGATCGATCTGTGTCGAGATAACCCGAGCCAACACTTGTAATGGTGAACTCGGCGGTTTTTGGCCCTCGGGTTGAATCTCTTGAGAATCACTTTCATCTTCATCGGTGAGAACCACCAATCTTCTGCGTTTTGGAGCAAGATTCTTCTGTTTCATCATTTTTGCTCCCTGCTCCATCTTTTCCTCCAACAACACCTTCCCTCTAGTTTGTTGGGTCTCTTTTTTCAAAGAAATTGCAGAAGGTGATTCTACCTTCTTTTCTCTCTTCCCCGATGACCGCTTCCTTGCAAAGAATGGGTTTAAGGAGAATTTTGGACTTAGGAAATGGGGGTCGAATTGGCGAAGATATCCTCCTCCTCTCTCGCACATCTCCAAAATGAAAGCAATTTTGGTGGCATGGTGGATCTTGCCTTTGATTGAGATCGCCCGTCAATCTTCCTCAAAACTTTGGTTCGCTTTCACTCACCGTCAGAATCAGAATTTCGGCCCGGTTGAAATCTGTGGTGGGTGAAGCTTTATCGCCGCCATCAACTGAGCTGTGGTACTTATCCGCTCAAAACTCCCCCAGAAGACTCATGATGCATTTGCTCACAATATCCATCAACACACGATATTGTGGCTTCAGTGCCTTTTATGCAATTTGTCGCCTCAAACTTAACAGATTCTCAAAGAATCATATCTAAGTACTTCCCGCTCTCTACCTTACATATATCGTCGTAGGATCCTCTCCTCTATCACGAGCTCAAAAACATCATTGATTTTTTCGAACTATATACTGATCCCTCTCAAAATCGGCGTATTTGGATGATCGCTCTAAGTGTGATACGATTAATTTAGAATGCATCTGACCCTCTTCATCTATCTTCAAATTCTGAGATGAATTCGATTACCTCTTTCAAGAACTCGGGTCTAGTCGGTTTGCGACTAGTTGGGTGAGTTTAGCCAGTCGAATCATATGCAGAGCCTCCTCTTCTGGCTTTGAGTTGGTTGTGCTTTCAAGTGAGACAACGAACTCGTACTACGGCTTGTTGGTTTCGGCTAATCTCTCGAACAGGGTTGGAGCCATTTTAGAGTATGATTGAAGAAGTGAAGCTTTAGGGTTTGGAGAATTTCTGGGCAAAGGGGATTTTTAATTGCAGAGGATTTGGAAACGAAGGGTTTGATAAAATTTTGGCTTGAATGGCTGATTGGGTTTTATATAGCCTTGAGATCGTGGGGAATCGTGTTGGTTAGGTGAGTAACAACGGTTGAGATTAATTTCCGATTAATCGGGTATACGAACCGACGATCTCCGAAAAGTAAGCCGCCAAAACATCCTCATTGGTCATTAATGTAGAAGAGCATTAAATGACTGTTGACCTTCTTCGGAATTTAAAACGATCCCGCCCAAAAAAATACATTCCTCAGGTGTTTTTATATTTATTGCGAATGATTACTGAATTTACTTGAGCAATAAATGGATCGCATGAGTCATTTACTTCTTCGGACCAATTTCCCTCTATCGGTCTTATCGAAGTCTTCGACCTTGATAAAATGTCAAGATAATAATCGAATCTTGAATTGGTTCAAGATGCTATCGAGTTTTTCCGAGACTCGCCAAGATTTCCATTTTATCCCGAGCTTCTCGAAGGATTCGAGAAAACTTCATGCATCCGAAAAACCTTCAATTTTTTGATTTTACTCTAAACACCTAGTTCTAAGATCCCTAATTCAATCGAAAGTTCTTGAAATCTTGATTCCGCCAAAGGTTTAGTCAAGATATCAACTCTCTCGCTTATCAAGATGAATTTTCTCCATCCTTATGTCCTTCTTCTCGACATGATCTCTCGATGAAGTGATGTGTCGATATCCACATGCTTGCATCCGTGTGCAACACGGGTTTTGTGAAATAGCAATGACACTATTATTGTCACAAAATATTGGTACTTCATTGGCTACAACTTTATAATCCCTCAATTGTTGTCTGAGCCAAAGAATCAGGCACAACAAATGACTTCCTCGCACCCATATATTCAAACTTCAAGAGTACTTGTTGCTATCGAGGTGCTTTCTTCGAAAACTAAGATATCAGCTTGCTTCCTAGAAATTGTTAAGTTCCTGAAGTGAACTTTCTGTCAATTCTGGATCCTCCATAATCAGCATCTGAGTAACCACTTAACTCTAGGTTATCATCAGCTGGATACCATAATCCTCTATTCATCGTGCCCTTAAGATATTTCAAAGATCTTTTTGGCAAACCTCCATGTGACTAAATTTTAGGATTAGCTTGGTATCTTGCACATATCCCAACAACAAATGTTATATCCGCCTACTTGTTGTGAGATAGAGCAATGATCCAATGATTCCTCTATAATCAAGATGACTTCATCGATTTGCCTTGTAATCGGGATCCATCTTGTAGTTAGTATTCATGGGAATTCTAATCGCATTGCAATCTCAGACACCATATTTCGCAATCGGATCTCTCGGTGTACTTTGCACGGTTGATGAATATTCCTTCCTTTGATTGTTTCACTTGAAGTCCTTGAAAGAAATTCATCTCTCCCATCATTGACATCTCAAACTTGCCTTTCATCAGTGTTGAAAACTTTTCACACAGCTGATGGTTTGGAGATCCAAAAATTATGTCATCAACATATATCTGAACTAGTAAGATATCTTCCCCATCCTCTATCCTGAACAGAGTTCTATCAACAGTTCCTTTGACAAAACCATGGTCAGTAAGAAATTGAAAAAGAGTATCATACCATGCTCTGGGTGCTTGCTTAAGACCATACAAAGCTTTTCTTAGCCTGTAAACTTGGTCATTCTGTTTGAAACCAGGAGGTTGTTCCACATAAACCTTTTCTTTAAGCACGCCGTTCAGAAATGCACTTTTCACATCCATCTGATAGACTGTGAACTTCATGTGGTCAGCATATGCAAGAAACAATCTGATGGCTTCTAGTCTTGCAACAGGTGCAAAGGTTTCATCATAATCCAAGCCTTCTTCTTGGGAATAACCTTGTGCAACTAGTCTTGCCTTGTTTCTCACAATGTTGTTGTTTCCATCTCTTTTGTTCTTGAAAACCCACTTGGTTCCAATGACATTGTGCCTTTCTGGTCTATCTACCAGCTCCCATACTTCATTCCTCGAGAATTGACTCAGCTCATCTTGCATGGCAGTAATCCAGTGAGAATCTTGTAGAGCTTCACCAATCTCATGAGGTTCTTTCTCCGATAGAAGCGAAGCAGAATAGTGCACTCTCTCCATTGAACCTTCTAGTGTTAACACCTTCAGTTAGATCACCCACAATCTGGCTTGTAGGATGGCTATCTAACCATTTCCTTCTTGATGTTCCCCCTTCAATGGTATCCTCAACATTTGAAATGTTAGGTTTAGTTAAATCAGCAAACTCAGGGAACAACAAAACAGGAGAAAGGGAATCATCTTCCTCTGGGGAAATTCTATTCAGAACATTGTCAGAGACATTTGTTCCCCTTTGGTTGATAGATTCAGAATTTGCCTCAGCTGTGACCACATCTTCATTGGCATCACGTACCTGAGTCTGAACTGGTGTCTGTTCAGATTGGTCACCTTTGGAGTGTTGGTTTTCCCGGTCTCACCATCGATTTCCATCCCGAACTTCTTTATTCGAGTCCGAGTCACTCCAATCATAGATAGTGACCGACTTCTTCTTTTCGTGTTCAAATGGATGATTTATCTTTTCATTTTCGGGCTTAACTGGTGATCCTCTTAGTCGGTTCATTTGCATCATGTTCTGTTTCTTCCGAACACAAACAGATTCATCAAAAAACAACATGAGGTGTTTCCTCCACAATAAGAGTCCTACAGCTTGTAAACTCGAAAGTTTTATCGACTTGAATATCCTAAGAATATTCCTTCATCATCTTTACTATCAAATGTTTTCAACTGATCTTTACCATTATTGTGTATGAAACACTTGCAACCAAAACACACGAAAGAAAGAAACAAGAGGCTTCCTTTCATTCCAAAGCTCATAAGGCGTTTTGCCTTGACTTTTTGTCAAGATGGATCTATTTCGAGAGTAGCATGCAAGGTTGTTGACAACTTCAAATTTCAAAATCTTTTAGGAATATCACTTCATCTATCATTGTCCTTGCAAGCCTTCTTTCGAGAGTTCATTTCCTTCTTTCAAAGAACACCATTTTGTTGAGGGTCCTTGCGGTGATGTTTCATGTAGAATTCCATTTTTCGCACAATAATCGAAATGATATGATTTATAAACTTCGATTTCCTTTGTCGGATCGATTTTGACCACACTCAGATTTTTCTCAATCAATCGAAGTCTTTTTCGCAATCTGGCACTTTATTCGAGTCTCTTTCTTCTTGAGTAAGAATATGACCCAAGTATATCTTGAGTAGTCATCAACTACTACCAATGTGTATTTCGCCATTAGTGCTCACAGGTGTTATAGGACCAAACAGATCCATATGCAAAAGTCAAGTATTCTCTCAAAGAGAAACTTCTACTTTGCTTTTAAATGATGCTTTGACTTGTTTTCCTTTTTCGCACAAGATCACAAATGTGTTCTTCATGAACACTTCATTAGGGAAACCCTCTCACAAGAGCTAATCTTGCAAGCTTGTTCAGTGGTTTTGAAGTTTAGGTGATTCATTCTTTTATGCCATAACCAACCGGGTATCTCGTGGAACTTTTAGCAACTAAACATGTATCTTTAGGAGTTGAACTCCAATCGACCAAGATACACATTCCCTTTTCTTGTACCATCAAGAATACTTTTTCGTGATGTATCATCTTTCACAAAACATAAGTTCTTGGAGAACTCAACATTGAAACCTTTATCACAGAATTGGCTAATTGACAAAGAAGTTATGCTTCAATCCAGATACATATGAAACACCATGGATATGAATCGAGTCGACTTCCAAAGTTCCATATCCTTCACCGTCCTTGGAGTTATCTCCAAAAAAGTGATCTGTGGGCCTCTTTGTTCAACATAGTCACCGAGCATCTTCTTGAATCTCATCATATGTCTTGAGCATCCGCTGTCAAGATACCATACATCAGGAGCCTTTTCATCTCTGCTCATCAGTGCCATGTGATCTTTCATCAGCTTAGTGCCCTGGTTTTCCTCCTGAAAAACAGATCAATTCTTAGGTACCAATTTTGTGTAGGGTCCTACGAGGTTAGCTGTACCTTTCGGAATCCAAATCTGCCTGACAACTCTAATCACTTTAGAGTGGCTAATTTGTCTTCCATAAACATCAACATATACATCCACTACTCGGGTGCCTTAGCGTTTTCAGATATGTGTGCTAGCTTTAGCATGAACATGTGCCTTAGAGAGTTCTTCTTTGGTTCAGCCTTACGCTCGGATGCTTAGGCTTTTGTGCAGCCGGTCTAAATCTTTGATGACTCGGGTTCAGATAACCTTTACCCTTAGGCAAGTGAGGTTCAGGTTGTCTGTACTGAAATCTGGGTCTTTCAGCATACTGAGGACTTGGTCTCTTCAGTTGAGAATGTCTCTACTGAGTGTTTCTCATCCGAGGATTCCTCCGATGGTTCAATGTGGAGCCTTTCGGGGTTTGCATTCTTAGCCCGAGGCTTTGAAGTACTTGCTCGAAACTTTCTGAATCGATCCTTTCGGGTTTTCTTGCCTTCACCGAGGTTTGGGCTTTCTAACCCGATCATTCAGCTTTTATCGAGACCATAGGTCCTTTTCCTTGTCTACAACCTTGGGCATTTCTTGATTTGAAGTGTAGGTGCCAATTGGTTTTACAAAGATAGTCTTCTTGCTACTTGACGCAAAGACATTTAGATGACCTTGTGAGGTTTCCTCGAATGTATCCCAATCCAGATTTTATAGTCACAGATCTCTGGTAACTCTGAATTTCATCTATTACATTAGATGCATTATTCAATAGAGTTAACTTCTTTCATGCACTATCCTCCTGATTCTGAGAGTTTTATGCTTCTCGAGAGGTCATTGAACTCGATTTCGATTAGTGAATCTCTTCAATGGATTTCTCAAGCTTTTTGATTAGGGACATTATCAACTTTCTTTTCTCTCGAGAGTTGTACTTTCGTAACATCCAGTTCATCAAGAGCTCCCATTAATTGAGAAGTGACTTCAATATTGCTAGAGTCTTTCCATTTTAGATTTTCAAACTTTCGGTTCCTTTATTTCGCTCTTGAGTTTGATTTAGCGATCCTTGCAAAACAAAGATAGTCCTTCATCGATTCTCGAAAAGAATCCATTAGGTCAAAATGACTGTTTTCAGTGGAACTTGAAAACTCTTGTGCTAGTGTAGGAGCAACAACAGAGAAAGAAGAGTTTACCTCCTCAATGGCCATCTGACAGATGTCATCACTTTCACTTTGTCGAGAATATCTCATCCGAAAGAGCTAGATCCTCCTCGAGTGTTCTTCTTCCGCAACCATGGCCTTTTTGCTTGAGAACTTCTGGTCTCTTATAGCTTGCCTTTCTCTTCTCTCTTTAGCACTCAAATCTGGACAATCATACTGGAAGTGACCTTTCTTCTGGCAGTTATAGCATCTGTTGGCATCATCATCCTGATCATTTTCTTCTTTGGACTTGTAGTCCTTTCTCTTGGATGAAGATCCTTCAGCTTTCAGGTCTTTCTTCTTCTCAGTTGATCTGTCCTCAGGTTTCTCCTGGTACCTGTGGTTTTTGGCATGGGGGTTCTCAGACTCTCTAGTTTTACAGGTTTTATCTTTGGCTTTTAAAGCCACATTCTTACTCGATGAAGAATCATCTTTGCTGTCAGCCTTTTTGGATTTCTTATCAATTACAAATTCATAGGCTTTCAGCTCAGAGAAGACTTGTTGGTAAGACATTGAGTTAATATTCTTGGTGTTTTCAATCACCACTGCATGAATATCCCATTTCTTAGATAGACCTCTAAGAATTTTCAATGCAACTTCTCTCTGTGGGTATTTCTTTCCAAGTGCATTTAGATCATTCATGATGCTAGTGAATCTGACTTCCAGTTTGTCTATTGATTCACCATCATCTATTTCAAAACCGGTCAAACTTTCCAATTGCCTTTGAAAAGTTTGTTTTCTTTTTATATGATCGTGTGCCTTGGCACATAACAAAACCTAGTGTATCCCAAATCTCTTTAGCAAGATATTCGGTGAGAGATCATTCCCATCACACCATCATCAATTGTGATGTATAGTGTGTCTTTTGCAATGTAGTCTAGATTGACTAACTTTCTCTCCTCAGGAGTCAGTTGGTCATCAGACTTAGGAAATTCTGCTCTAGGATCAATTATCTCATCTTCATTCCTCCGGGATTCACTACTGAAGAACCGGAATGGTCCTTGAGAGACCACTCTCCATATACGCTCATGTTTGAATACGATGAGCCTGCATTCTCATCTCCATAGGTCATAGTTCTCCACCGAGAACATGGGAAGTTTTTAGAAGACATTTTTCCGATCTCTTGAAAAATAAAAAGTTTCAAACAAATAAGATCGATTCGGATAGACCACAAGTATTTTTGAAAAATAAAACTTTGGTCAACACAAAGCCAGTGGTCAAGTTGAACCACCGCTCCCGATACCACTTGTTGGTCCGGTGCAAACGAAGTCTTACGTGTATGGGGGAATACACGTGTTGGTGTTTTAAAAACTTTTTTTTCATCGAGGTCAAATTTGGGTCGATAATAATCGATGATTAGGTTCGAGAAGCACGGATCGCTCCGAGTCAAAGTCTACTGAGACAGAGATCCTAAGTCGCTTTTTAAAACCTCGAGATAATCCCAACCGAGTCCTCGAGTGTCGAGAGACCGAGTTGCTTGGATCGATAACTAACTTACTAAACCCTCGAAGAGTACGTTCGGTTTGGTAACTATCTGTTCTAAATTTTACGCCGGTTGTGCGGAATGGTTGACCCTTAGTTTATACTCGTTTTAAGCTTTGCTAAAAACCTTCCCTTTATGAAATAGTGATTAGGCTGTGATTCACTTATGCAAATTCAGTGGATTGATTCCAACTGAATATCAGTGAAAAGTATGCTTTCAAAATCAAGTCAATGCAACTGATAAGCACAGATAAGGAAAGCAATAAAGAACACAACAATTATAGTGGTTCGAGAGACTCAAGCTCCTACGTCCACTCTCGACTCTCTTGAGAGAAATTCACTATCAACTTCGAAGCTTTTCGACTACCTCGTAGTTTACTTACTCAACTCGGCCCTGTGTTTTCTGACTACTCCACGTAGTTTACTTACTCAACCCGGCCTTGAGCTTTCTGACTACCTCCGTAGTTTACTTACTCAATCACACACAAGCTTTCAGACTACCCCTCAGAAGCTTACTAACTTCTCCTCTAGAGTTTTTACGACTACTCGCGTAGTTTACTAACTCTTTACAACACTTCTCACCAACAAACACACTCCAACTACCTTCTCAAGGGTTTGGGGTTTCTCGGTTGGTTTCAACTAGGATGAGATATCCTTTACAATGAAGCACAATGCAAAGGGTTAGGATATCTCGACTAAGCTTTGATAATTCTTATCAAGCTAGGCTTAGTATAGTGAGCTCTCTTCAATATTGAAGCACTTGGGAAATTCTAAGTTTTTCGAAAGTGCTTTTAACTTTTACAAGAATAAGCTTGAGCTCTTAAGTTATGTATAAATTTCCCGTAACCTTACAATGTAGAGGGTCACCAAGATTTATAGCATACACCAAGGTCACTCTTGAAAACTATCCGTTGGAGAGATAACCGTGAGTTCCCTCTTGTGGTGTGTGAAAACGGCTATATTTAGGGTTTGAAACTCCCTAACACTTTCTAGGCAATAGCCTTTCATGTAGCCGGTCTTCACTTTTTTTGCGATCTGGAACTTTTTGTACATCGACATCTTTTTTCAGAGACACATCCTTTGTCAAGATGGTGCAGTGTTGTCTTCCTCTTTTTGACTTTTGTCTCCGGTTAAAGGTAAACACCTTCAACGGCTCTTTTTTGGTTACAAACTCGAGTTTGATATAACCTTAACAACACCGACTTAGTTCCTTTTATGCGCATTTGAATGTCTTGGCAAATATCTATTTTCTAAGGAATCGCGATCTTCTCAAGATTGCATCCGCCCGGATAGATATACTCGATTGCCTCGGAACATTCAGTTCATCTTCGAGCATTCATGCCTTCATCGAGTCTTGATAATTCTTTTGCCTTCAATATTCTTGATCTTTAGTTTCTCGATCTTGATCTTTGTGTCTTGAGTCTTACGAGTCTTGTGGTCTTCGAGTCTTGAGGGTCTTCGAATCTTGAGGTCTTCCCGAGTCTTGTGGTCTTGAATCTTTGTAGTTTATAATCGACCGATGTCTTTGAGTCTTCACTTTGAGTCTTGATTACTCAAGATCCTACCGAAGTCTTGAGAATTATCTGAACTATATCTGCTGACTATACATTCTGCAGATAACATCCTGAATATTCTAAAAACTGAATCCTGACTCAACTATCAAGATCATTCTGAACATGTCATACTCAGGGGTTTTGGGATCTAATCAAAATCATAAATCTTTATTAAAATTCATCTCCCAACAATTTCTTCTCCGTTGTATTTCGCCGACGATGCATTTTTTTCTCCGGTGGTGGTTCAATGGTGGATGGAATGAAACGGGTGGGGAAAAAGTGAAAGAGAAGGAACACATTTCACATAAAAAATCAGATAAAAGTGAAATCAAATTCAAAATTTGAATTTGCATTTTGAAATGAAATTTTGAAATCCATTTTTTCGCTTGGAGGGAAGATTGGGCCGAAAAGTTTCATCGAAAATTTCATTAAATTTCTGCAAAATTTCATTAAGGGCATTTTAGACTTTTCACCCATTATAAATATAAAAAAAGGTGTCACCCCAGGGGTGAATCACCCCACAGAGCATTCCTCATTTTTTTTGTCCGTATATATACGCTCAAAGATATGTTTATGTTCACTTCATTATTTTAAAGAGCGAATTACTAATGTCACCACTAAACATGTGTCTTAACACTAAAAATTTTGTGAGACTGTCCCATAAAATTAACGCGTTCACGGTGCGATGGAAAAAAACTTTAACATTTCTTTAGTAGAGATGTCACTCCTCTAAAGGTAAAATGTATAACTTATATCTTTACTCATAAAAATGAGTTTACATTTTTATTGAAAATTGATTAAAAAAATCATTGCATAGACTACATTTTGTAAGACGGTCGCACACAAGACTTTTCGTTTTCTTTCATATCAATCGCTCACAATTTTATGAAACATCGTGTCCTCACAGAGCGTGTATTAGAGTTCTTACTTAGTATTGTTCTATTTATCAAGGATCCTCTACAATTCTATATATAAAAATCATGAAGTTTTATTTTAAAAACCGCAAGAACAAACGTTGGCGAGAAACCCATCCATAAAAAATGTTATAATCACTATTTACACACACATTTATTCATAAAATCATGGTATATAAACCATCTAACTGGAATCCTCTTGCAAATGAATTAAATTAGGTGACATTTATTTATTAATTAAAAAAGTTTAAGAACATATCGTGTGTGTATAAAATTCATCATATTAATAAGTTCACGTGATCACATATGAAGAAGAAAACAAATGATGGAGATGTTAGGTGGTTTTGGGGGCTAAAAATGTAGTGGATCGAGTGTTGATACATTATATGGTAGAAAGGTATAGTACTAGAAATATAGTCACATGATTAGGGCATAGAAATGGACCTACTACTAATTATCAAAGTGGAAAATGGTGGTACCATTGCATGTGAAGAAAAAAAGAGAAGGGTCTTAATTGGTGGGGAACCTATATTACCACTTTTCAGCTGTTAAGGGTGATATCTGAAATTTCATTTAGACCCCTCCATTCCAAACTTTGAGCATGGATAGATATCTATGACCCCAACTACCCCATTTACATATTTTTCTTTTATATATATAATATAGGCAAGGTGTTGCATGTTGTATGCACCAGACATATCGTGCAGCTTAAGTATATTTTTAAAATATATAATTTATTTTCACTGAAATACATTATGTGCTTCGGTGTAAATAAATTGCATATCCATTTGCAATAAGTTGCATGTTTAAAAAAAAATTGAATTGTACAGTCCATCTAGTGAGATCTACTGGCCTTAAACGTCATTATATAATTTATACATATAAATAAAAATAATTATGAAAATTTATGATATTTTTGGGGACTAAGTCGACCACCTCGTTCGACTAACAATGCGAACAGTCCTTCCTCACAATATAAGTGGTGATATTTTAACCACTTGAACTATTACATTTCGTCATAAATAATGATGCTCAAATCTCACAACATAGATATGTGTAACAATTTATTAGTAGAGAATATAATAAAAATATATATGTAAGTGTTTCTCAAGATCACGATTCACGACACACTTCCACTTGAAAATTAGTATATATTGAAAAATTACGTCACATCTCAACCCTCCAATCAAGGCATAACGAGTGAAAATTCGGGTGAAGTTTTGATTTCGGTGGGATAAGTCGAGTTTAGTGTGTTATTAATGTGTTTATTGTGATAATTTTGTGATTATTAATTCACTATTCTGTTGCATTTACTTGATTTATTTTATCTAGGCCTCGTGTGCTTTGATTTTGCTTTTTTTATGTGGATTTCAGGTTATTTTAGAATTTTTACGTGAAGATGAAGAAGCCCATAAAATAAGCCCAGTGATTAAATTAATGATGATGCACGTGAGTAGCAAGAGAGTAAGAAGAGGTGAATCAGTCAAAGATTTATAAAGAGATTTAGCCGACTTAATTAAATTAATGGATGGAAGGATTAAATCAAGGCCCATGCATATTGGGCGTATCAAACCTATTATATAAAGCCTAGAGTAAGGAATTGGACGGGAGTTTTTGATACTGGAGCTGCGACGGGCAGCAGCGCAGGAGTGAAGCAGACGCCAATTTGAAGATTAGGAGAGAGCAACTTTTGTTTAGTTAGTATTTTCATTACAATTCTAGGGATTTTTGAACTCGTATTTTAATATCTGTTAATTGATTTTAGACGTTTACAATATTTATCTTGGGATTGTTTATTTCATCTAATTTAACTTTCAACATATTTGAATGTTTAATTTGGATTGACCACCTAGGTTAGATTATTCTTGTATGTCTGCTAGTTCGTAAATTTGTAATCCGTAATTGTTGCAGATTTATGGCAATTGGTAGCAACTAGTAATTTTGCTAGGGTGATTTAAACCGGGTTCTTTCGAATCGAGCTTGCGTATTCGGGAATTTGTATGTCCTTTATCCTAGTGTTTTAATGTTTTTGACTGGATTAAATTTAGATCGTATCTAGACTGTTCAGTTGAAAATAATTGTTGGAGAGCTTATTTCAATTGAATATAATTAAGGGATAATAACCGGTAGTCAGAGCTTGTTGACTACTGAGGGACATTAATCCTGAAGTTAAATAGAGTAAACGTCGCTGTCAGTTAATAACATTAAAGTCGAGGGATGAATGAACTGTGAATTGGAATTCTATTGAATTTTTTTCTTAGTAATTTATTGCTTTAAGTTTTAGTTATAAAATTCTCATCAAAACCCCCTTCTTGTGTTACGTGTTTGTCCCTATAAATTCACATAATTAGCATAACAATTATTCTACGTTCCCTGTGGATCGACCCCTTGCTTGCCAGTACTACGAGTTAGTAAGGTAGAATAGGGTATTTATTTTTGTCGCACCTCGACAGTGCGGTCAGTATAGCAAGTTGCACGATTCTAAAATGCACTATGAGTGTACGTACGTTACACCTGGATGCACATGAGACCCACTCAATAAAATAACTAAAGTCCTGTGTTGTGGGATCTTGAAAGACATAATTAAATAGGTTTAATTGCAAATAAAATCATCACCTTTCACTCAATTGTAATCAAATTTAAATTTTTAGATAACTACAAAAAAAAATAAAAATCATCATATTTAAATATTATTGCAAATTAGACTTACAAACAATCCCCATCTGTGCACGAATTTTTGACGTGACCAATTGATGTAGTGATCCCTTAATCCGAACATTAAACGGATAAAAAAAAGACCACCTATAAATATAATTTGCAATAATATTTAAAGCTGGTGATTTTTTTACAATTATTCAAAAGTTTTGATTAAATTACAACTAAACGAAAGATGGTGATTTTTTTTGCAACTAAACCAATTAAATATAGTTTTTTTTAAGGTATATTAAATTTGTATATATATATTTTTGTTGGAATTTTTTTGGTTTTGACCAAATAATTAAGTGACATTAATAATTTATTTTGTGGAAATGAATTTAGTGGAATTGAATTCTCAAAACCAAATTTGGGTGAATGAGAAATTAATGTCTTTTAATATGTGGATAAATACATTGGTGAATGTATTTATTATGGTAATAGTAATAAATTGTGACAAAAAGAAATTATTTTAAAGGATGTGTCTTTTAGGAAAATTGATTCATTCCCTTTGGAAAATAGTTGTCTGTTTCTAAAGGTTGCAACTTTTGAAAAATGAAGCTTATTGTGAAAAATCACAACTATTACCTATGACTTTTGGAAGTCTATATAAAGCCCCCACATTGTTCATTTAATTACATCGGTTAATTGATTTGAATAATCAATTTTATATCGATAAAAAAAATAAAAAATTGTGAGTTGTCAAGACATTCAATTACAATATGCATACATGACATTTTAGATTTGTAGTTTCTCCATTAGAGTTGAGTTGAGAAAGTTCCGGATACTTGAGTCCGTTCGCCGATAGTTTCCGATTCGTAGTGCAGCGGTCGGAAAGCTTTAAAGTCGTTGTATCTTGGGGGCGATTGACATGATACCGTATTGCACCGGAGTACGGGGTAATATCGTCTTACGGAAAGAGAGTCCAACTCTTGCCTCGACTTTACCGTGTCAGTGTTTGCATAATCATCTTCGTCTACACACAACTCCAATTAGATTTTCCAACAATTTTATCATCGAAGTTGGTAAATGATAATGTCACGGCGTTGCATAGAAATGGAAACCTTGATACCCTAGGTATGAATTTTTTTTACATGGAGTGACGTATAAGTAGATTGTAACAGTAGTTCTTTTATTTAATTGACAGGCAAAAATGGCATTAATCTTTGCCAAAACTAGATAGAAAAGACCCTGATTGTGAAGTAAAGAAACATTGAACTTTTCCTTTATAAAATATTTTTTTGTTTGTTTTCTTTTTCAAAGTGTTGTGATTGGAGTTTGGATCAATGATTGGTTGGTTATAGGAAGAATGATATTCAAAATTTCGTAGGAAAAGAGTGAACATTGTGATTGGCCACATTCAGGTTAGGAGAAGTGTGGATAACCTTTTTTGTCCTTCAAAAGAATATTTCTAGTTGGAGTTATAAGTATTAATAATGTTGTGTTGCAGTATCATGTGTGATGTTCGAAAGTATCACTGTAGAACCTGCAAAAATATCATGTCTTTGCATTTAAATTTGGCACCGATTTGATCTTTATGTTGTATTTTATGTTTTCTTATCTTATACATTTAACAATTGGATAGATGGATTAAATCTAGATACACACTGTTTTTAAATTAGTTATAGGTTCAAAAGATGAGGTCCTTTACCCATTATACCCTTCAAAGTGGTCCAGGGCATATTTGATTCAAATCATACACAAAAACCCTAATATGCTCTCACTGTTTCTCTCAATTAGCCGCCGCCAAACCTGCATTCACAGATCTCTCCCTCAAATCTCCACCACCGCCGCGGCGGCCACCCTCCCACGTCGTCGCCACGGCCACCCTCCACCCAAAACCAGAATGGCGCCGCCGCCCCACCTCCACACTCGCGACACCGCCCCACCTCCACCTCTGCCGCGTGAAGACGCCATCCCGCCCCCCAAACAGTGGCGATGATGCCACCCCGCCCCACCCACACACAAACCAGAATGGCGGCTACGATGCCACCCCCGCCACACTCACGGCGCCGTGTGATGACGCCCCTCCCCCCAATCGAAACCAGAACGGCGCCGCCGCCCCATCTCCACCTCTGCCGCCATAAACAACCCGAAAATTGGCCGAAACCCCCCCCGTGCCACCACCGCCTCTAGTTTGATATTTTTTTGGCATATTTTACAGATCTGTGATTAGGGTTTCTAGATCTGGTGATTTAAGTTTTCTGGTGATTTGTTACATTTTCCGGGAGGCGACGGGAGAGGGGGCCGTTAGGGGTCTGGATCTGATTTTTTGAAGTTTGGAGATCGGAGATGAATAGGTTCATCAACTGATGGACATATGCATATGTTCATCAATGTGATGAATATGTGCATGTCGGAACGAAGACAAAGATATGTAAATTTCTATATTTTTAGATGAAAATATGTATATTTTTGTAATTTTTTAGACTGGAGATTGTTAATTTCTATAATTTTCTGAAATTTTCAATTTCTATAATTTTTAGATTTTATATTTTAAATTTCTGAAAATTTTAGATGAAAATATGTAAATTTCTAAATTTTTTAGATTTTAGATTGTAAATTTCTATAATTTTTAATTTTTTGATATGAAAATTTCAAGTTGAATGTTTTTTACATGAACATGAACGTTTTTACATGACGATGAACAAAAAATGGCATCAATCCATTAAATGGAAGGGGATGATTTAAAAAATAAGAGGTAAGAGTATATCAGTCTTTTTTACACTCATTTTGCACCTAAGAGTAATTCTAAAAATTTCTTGGACCTAAGAATAATTGGGTCTTGGGCTTTAGACCTATGAGTGAGCCACTCTTAAATCTGTAAAGTCGAAGAAATTATTATCTCCTTAACTAAATTACATCGATTGTTTCTTTTACTTTAATTTA
Organism: Stenogyne calaminthoides; assembly: GCA_037126765.1. NCBI lineage: Eukaryota > Viridiplantae > Streptophyta > Magnoliopsida > Lamiales > Lamiaceae > Stenogyne > Stenogyne calaminthoides. Next base: position 149,557 of record JBBCBC010000014.1, read on the forward strand.
ATATTTCTATGTTAAGTTTTGCGTCAAAATTTTGCATGTGACAAGTGCATCGTCCAACATATCAAGATATTTTTAAATAATAGTATTAATTATTTTCACTTAACATTATTTGTTGTCCAAAATTAGTTTTACTGAACAATATTAGTTATTACCATTGAGAAGTATTAATTGTGTGTAATACTTAAAAAAAGATTTTTACTTTTTTTTTTTTTGAGAGAAAAACAACAGTCTCTCAAACATGACACAAATAACAAATATCAGGAAGGCCATCCACAAACGAAGGACGCTCGACCCAACAATAAGGACTAGCAAAACTTCTAGCCTTTCTCGCCAAACAGTGAGCTAAAGCATTAGCGTCACGGTTAACCCACTTCACCACACAATGTCGAAAACTATTTAAATCTTGTTTACACGCAGCAATAATGTTGGGAAATTTATAGTTTTGATAAAAGTTCCAGAAACACATGTAATAGGACCCGGTCGGACTGTTAGCTTTTCGATGTTTATATTCTGGTTTATAGAATACCCGGTTGATAATTATCAGATAGAACAACCGATGCAATAGATAGGTCACATATTGAGGGGAACCTCAATATGTATAAGTCGATCCAAGATCCAAAGAGCAGTTGATATCCCAAGTGGGTAATGCTAGAGAAGAACAAAAGATCAGATCGATCTGATCTAGTCAGATATCTCAGCTGAAGTCATAAAACTCAAACTCAGAATACTTGAAGATCAGATGACTTCCAGGAGATCAGACCAGAAGACCTACATCAGCCGAGTCTGCTAGTTGAAGCTAAGTCAACCGGCACCGAAGACTCCATCAGTAGATCGATCGATTCCGACCGATCAAAGTCATTTCACCAGTGAAAAACCGATGTTTCACCTAATCATACGCCAATGATCTCGAACAAGAAGAATGTCAACCTTAGTTGGAAGAACAACATCAAAAAAGTCGTCTGTTAACCAATAAGAACAAGACATGTATGATCGGAGCCGACAATTAAGGGATTTGATCTTCGCTCTCTCTAACGGCTTATAAAATACAAGTTCACGCTTTTCGGCCATGCCGCCTCAAGCACGCCACATCAATCCTCGCAAACCTACCTAATATAGCCCGAAATTCAAATTGCTCTCCAACGGCTCTTTGATTTCAAGGTCTATAAATATGGGATCACACTTCAGAGTGAAAAAACGGAGGCTCTTGAACAATCAAGAAGCTCAAGCAATTATCGATTTCCGCACGAAGAACACGATCAAGAAGATTATTATATTAAGTGTTCATCCCATAAGTTCTTAGCATAGAAATCTTTTCATCTAGCTGATAGACTACCTTAAACACTAGAAAATATTTCATAGTTGGAACCAAAACAATCTTATCCAAACCCAAGTTAGGTTAAGTTGTTTAGTAAGATTTCAGACTAGGGTTTCTAGTTCTGATTTCTGGGATCGGTTGAGTGAGAACTCCTTAAATATCTGTCGATTGTCTTGTGTTGGACTAACACATAAAAACTAAGTCCGGTGGTTAAGTTGGTGCCCCTTGTGATAGGGAAGAGTGGACGTAGGACTGGTTTGTCCGAACCACTATAAATCTTGTGTGCCTTTACCGCTTTGATTAACTGTCTACACAATTACACACAACCTTTAAAGCGCATACATATTCTAAGTTGAGATCAGCTAGCACCAAGCTTACGATCCGATCAAGCTTGACACTTGATCCAATGGTTAAAACACTAACTTTGGAATCGATTTATAAAAACCGGTTTTTCGGGTAAAACTTAAGCTTCAAGACACATCGTTAAACCGATAGTTCGAATCGATCCGCCTTCAGCGATTAGTAAGTTGGTTATCACCCAAACCGATTCACTCAAGACTCTGATCAAAGTTAAGCGCCATCACACCCGATCCAAGAAAAAGTTTTCAGAAGTCTATTCACCCCTCCCCTCTAGACTTCTGCCCTCACAAAACCCGTTCGGGACCTACAAGTGGTATCAGAGCAGTTGGTTCTACAGACCACTGACTTTGTGTATCATCGATTCTTGAGGAAGAATCTTTGTGATCGGCTGAACTGATCTTGAAAAACCTTCTTAAAACTCATTCAATTTCCAAAAACACTCAGCATGGATAACACCTCAGGTATGTATCATGATCTGCCGAAGTTCTCAATCGATGAGTATGCAGATTGGGCCATATATATGTCCAACCATCTAGGTTCGATTAGTGGCAGAATGATGGAAGTCATCGAAAGAGGACCCATCATCATATATTACGACAACCTTGCAGTTGGAGGAGATCCAGACTTTGCCCCGGGAAGTCTTGTACGAAAAAGGTCAGCCTTGATGGATGCAGAGGAAAGGAAACTGCATACTCTAGATACTATCGCAAGGCATATTATCATGAAAACAATGGATAAGGTCACCAAGGAAAAGGTTAAGTATCTCAAATCTGCGAAAGCAATGTGGGATACTCTATTTGAAAATATCGAGGGAAATGACCGGATAAAAGACAAATGTCGAGATGCCGAATCGGTAAAGTTCGAAAAATTGAAGATGCTGCCCAACGAAACCATCAACGAACTCGATGGAAGGATTACAATGTCAATAAACAAGCTTTGAGAACTTGGTAGAGAGATGTCTGATAAAGATATCAACTACAAAATTTTAAGGTCTCTCACCAAGAAATGGGACATGAAGGTCACGGTAATCAAGGATTGCCAAGACATTTCAAAAATGAAGCCAAGTAGCTTGTTCTTGAGCCTTAAAGCTCACGAGTTCGATTTAATTGAGAGAGGACAATGTTCGATGAAGATGAGGTGCCCATTTGAAGCCTCAACTTCCAAATCGATTGCTTTTTAAGGCAACCAAAGAAGAGATTGAAGACCAATGAACCCATTGGAAACATCATAAGTCAAAGCCGAACAGATCGCTCGCTTATCAGAAACTAGAGAAATCAAATACTCAACCGGGTAAGTATCAAGATTCTATAAAGATTATCAACATAGCCGAGGAAGAGATAGGAGATCGCATAAATGAGATCTCCGTAGAAGAACCAGAATCGATGATCGGAGAGATCACAGAGATGAAAGGAAAAGAGATAATCTAAATGATGAGAGAAGAGATAACCAATCGCATGACGGAAGAAGCTCGGATTACTATCGAAAGGAAAATCACCGATAGATCATACGACAGAGTGATTCACCCGGAAGAAAAGGTTCCGTGGATCAAGGAGCGTGCTTCAATTGAGAAGTTTCAGTCACTACAAATAAGCAGACGCCTGCACTGGACGCCAAGAGAAAGGGAAGAAAAGAGGAATGTAAGAGAGCAACAAGACAGGACGTAAAAGTTATGGTTGTCGACCGTCGCCAGAATTGACGATTCAGATTCGCCCTCCGAGGATTCCGGATACTCCTCTATATAAGATTTATGTCCGATCAAGAAGTCTTTGTTGACTTCTATGGAAATGAAGATCCGATATTCTTCAGATGATGATGATGAGATCGCCGATGGCCAAGGAGGACCAATTTGAGGTAACCTCCAAAACCGCTTTGTTCGCTTTACACCGCTATCAATTAGCACACCTGCTGGGGAGATTGACCTGCAGCTCTACTCTGAGCAATTCCTTGAGGATCTCTCCAATGCAGTAGACACTTATGCTATAGTGGAAGCTTGAAAATGACAAGTTGGGGACCGGAAATAATCACTTGCTAAAGAGAATGATCTCAAATAAAGCCTCACGAACTTAAATAAATTTGAAACCGCCTTTCGAGGAAAATCGAGGAATTTAAAATTCGGAAGTTAAAGCTTCGATCGGGAGAAGCAGATCAAAGATCACCGGCAATTAACAAAACAAAGAATTTCGTTGACTTCAAAAATCCCGCAAGCAAAATTCGATGAGCTATTCCGAAAGCATGAAAGTCTAAAATCATCTGAGGATAATCTGCGTAAGAAAATAGAGGTTTTTACAAAATCATCTAAAACCGTTCAAGACATGAACACCTATTTTCGAACAACGATTAACAAGAAGGGACTTGGGTATGAGAACCCTTCCACATCCTCAAAAGCCCCGACTGATTCATCTCAAAAAGGTGTAATCAGACGAGTTTCTGACAAAGATACACCAAAAGTTTAAACATGTATCTAATAAGGAAAAAGACCCGGTTGAGCAGAAAGGCGGGTGCCTAACCGGAAGGGAACGAAATGGACCCTAACCGGTAAAGCATCACCGAGGAATCAACGAAGAACCAGTTCTTACGAAGAGACCTCAACTCGATCAACAGATCGAGGAATCTAAAAGACAACCCAGAAAAGGGAAGTCCAATCGAGACCCAATCAAGGTCACCGCCTAATAAGCATGCTTCAGGTAAACTGCAAAAACCACCCATGCCGAAAAGATATGAATCTTTTGATGGTAGCAGTCGTACCTACCCCTATAATCAGAAATCTAGGGCTGCTTCACCTAAACCACACTGGATGAAAAAAGGACAAACAGAAAAGATAAATTCCAAGTCTTCTAAGTCATCCAAGGTTCACACTAATAATCATACTAATCAGAAAGCATATAAAGAGACGTATGATTATGTTGATAGGTATGGGAGACAAATCAGGCCTTCTGATCTAACTGATCACAATAGAAGTGCTCTGTTTGTATGGATCCCCAAAACTAATCCTAACCCCTCAGGACCCAATCCAAAAGGGGTACCTAAAGCCTAATTTGGGCTGCAGGATCGCGTGGGTCGGCCAACAAAGGAGGTGTGCAAGCAACTATCTGGTACATCGATAGTGGATGCTCAAGGCACATGACTGGAAGCAAACATCTCCTCAGCTCTTACATAGAACAGAAAGGCCCGCGTGTACTCTTCGGTGATGATAACTTTGGTTATACCAAAGGATTCGGAACCTTAGATAATGATGATGTACAAGTAACTGGAGTCTCGTATGTCGAAGGTCTGAAGCACAACCTATTATCGGTTTCACAATTCTGCGACAACGGATTCAGTGTTGAGTTCTCGACTGACCAATGCACTATCAAGAATCGAGCCACTCAACAGATTTTGCTAACTGGTTCAAGGAAAGGGATGATCTACACAGCTGATTGGAATAGTTGCCCAAGAAATGCATGCCTGATTGTCAAGAGTTCCAAAAGTAGCAGTTGGCTCTGGCACAAAAGAATGAGCCATCTGAACTTTAAAACTCTTAATAAGATAGCAAGGATGTCTCTAGTGGAAGGACTTCTGAATGAAGTATTTTCAAAGGATCAGACATGTCTTGCATGTCGAAGGAAAAAAACAGTCAAAGCTTCATTCAAGGGAATTCCGGACCGGCATCCAAAGAATCTGCGGTTTGCTTCATATGGATCTATTTGGACCAGTTACACCAGTCAGTCTCAACGGACGCAAATATACTCGTAATCGTGGATGACTATTCCAAGTTTACGGGTTATATTTTTACATAAGAAGAATGAGGCGACAAACGAAGATACCCGAAAGCCGCTAAAAAGATTACAAAATGAGAAGGGTGTCGATTGTAGTAAAAATCGGATCGAGATAAAGGTACGAGAATTTACGAACTCTTTTTATTCTTGATTTTTGCTCTAAGTTTGGTATCAAAGATGAAACATCATTTGCAAGGACGCATACAACAAAATGGAGTAGCGAAGCGGAGGAACAGAACTCTCAAAAAGTTCGCCGACGATGTTATTTGAACATGCAATACCAAGCCGTTTCAAGGCGAATAATCAACACCGCATGTCATACTCGGAATAGATGTCTTCGACTAAGGCTCACTACAAAACACCCTATGAACTGTGGAAGGACGAGAAAACCTCGTGTTTCTTACTTCCATGTTTTTGGGGTGTAAGTGTTTCATACACAACAATGGGAAGAATGGGTTGAAGACTTTTGAGGCCAAGTCGGATGAGGGTATATTCTTAGGATATTCCTCATCTAGCAAGCAAGGCTTTCGGGGTTTACAATGCATTTAACCCTACTTGTGGAAGAAACACCCCATGTAGTCTTTGATGAAGCATCTTCCGAACAAGAGAAATCGCCTCAAAACAAGATGTACGATCAACCAAGACGATGCTCGAGAAAATGGATCACCTAATGATCAAGGAAAAAGAATCGTAAACCGTAATAAAGATACATTCCAGATCTAGTTGATTCACCGGATCATTCAGATCCTAAGGTACTTAAAAAACTGCCGATGAAGAAGTTCGTCATGGTGAGATAAGATCAATCGAACCATCCGGTTCCTGGGGAACACTGAAGTTCCCACGAACGGACATCAAGACATGATGAGTCCAACATCACCGAGACATGTTCTTATCAAGTGGATCATAATTTCGCACCACTCCCAGTCGCTAGTAATGAACCTTTATCATAAATGGATGATGTTCTCCAAACCGACGTAAATCAGAACAGAAGGACCTGGATAACCAGTCATCCAACTGATCTGATCATCGGAGACCCATCTGATAAAGTTAAAACTAGACATCAGATTGGTGAAAGTGTCATGTATTGTTTGTTATTTGTCTATGAAGGAACCAACAACAATAGAGGAAGCTCTACAAGACGCAAAAGTCGGATTCTAGCCATGCGAGGAGGAGCCGAACAGATTCGACGAAATCAAGTTTGGGAACTGGTAGACAGACCAAATCATCAAGACGTCATTGGCACGAAGTGGGTTTTCAAGAACAAGAGAGATGAGAAAAATGTCATCACCAGAAATAAAGCAAGACTTGTTGCTAAGGGGTATTCACAATCAAAAGGAATTGATTATGACGAGACCTTTGCACCAGTCGCTCGCCTAGAAGCCATTCGGCTATTTCTGGCATATGCTTCCCACAGAGGGTTCACTGTGTATCAGATGGACGTAAAGAGTGCATTTTTAAACGGGGTACTAGCAGAGGAAGTTTATGTCGAACAACCTCCGGGCTTGAAAAAACAACCAAGTGTACCGTTTAAGAAAAGCTCTTTATGGCCTGAAACAAGCTCCTCGAGCTTGGTATGATACACTCTCTCAGTTCTTGATCGACAGTGGGTTCACTAAAGGAACAGTGGACATAACCTTATTCAGAATAGAAGATGGAGAAGATATTCTGATGGTTCAGATCTACGTGGACGACATCATCTTCGGATCTCCTAACAAGAGTCTATGTGAAAGATTCAAACAAAACCGATGCAAGGAAGTTCGAGATGTCCATGATGGGGACGGATGAATTACTTTACGGGTCTCTAGGTGAAGCAAAGTGCAGAAGGGATATTCATCTGCCAAGCAAAGTACACTAGGAATTTATTGGCTAAGTTTGGAGTTCAAAATTGCAAGGAAGCCAAAATTCCTATGATGACTGGATTCAAGATGGATCCAGATGAGGATGGTCAGAAAACAAATCAGAAAGAATATAGGGCTCTCATTGGATCTCTACTATACCTGACTGCAAGCAGACCATATATCAACTTTGCAGTAGGTGTATGTGCCAGACTTCAGGCAAATCCAATGCAAAGCCACCTAGAAGTAGCTAAGCGGATTCTTAAGTATCTCGACGGGACAAGATAAACCTTGGTTTATTTTACCCATCGATGATAATCTAGAGCTTAGTGGGTATTACGATTACGATTATGGAGGTTGCAAGATTGACAGAAGTCAACCTCGGGAACATGTCGATTTTAGGAAGTAAAAAACCGATCTCGTGGTTTTCAAAAAGGAACATCGATTCGCGACATCTACTATGAAGAAGAATATATGGTCTGCAGGAAGTCATTGCTCCCAACTGCTCTCCGCTTAGTCGGCGGTGAGGGATTATAACATCGTAGCTAAGAATGTACCTATACGTGTGTGAAGAATAGTCTATTGCAATCACTCAGAATCCTGTTCTACATACAAGATGAAAGCATGTGGATGTCAGACACCATTTTATAAGAGATCATGTTGAAAAGAAGAATATCAGAATGGAAAAGATTCACACTGATTTACAGAAAGCTGATATTCTAACCAAGCCACTAGCTGAGATTAGATTCAGAGAATTGTGTAATGAGCTAGGGCTTCTGGATCTTGGAGAAAAAGCACCTAAAATGCTTGATGGATTGTTCTCCAGAACCAGCTGGTTAAGAGACTAACCAGGTTGAAAGGAATCAGTTGAGTTTGGTATCTCAACTGATCAGAAGATCAGTCAAGGAACTGATGTGAGAAATCGATCAGATTTACGAGTTATCAGATTAAAGGAACTGATCAGATTTAAGGTTTATCAGATTAAAGGAAACACTCAATTTAAAAGGAATATCTGATTAAATCAGTTGGGTTATTTTACATCTTTGTAAGTCGATTTAGCTGATATTCAACAAGCAAGATTCACAGATTAAAGCCTACAATCGCATAAGAGAATTTACACAACAATGGAATAATAGAACTTTTCATTGATAAAGACCCGAAGGTCAGATTACATTACAAGTTACAAGTACAAAGGACCCGGAGGTCAGTACATAAGTCATAACCGAAAACCCTAAACCCTCATCCTAACCCAAGAAGTGCGGGAGAGAGAGAGATTTTAAATCTGATGCTCTCATTTTCCCCCACTTAACAAGGGTGAGAGAGACTTTAAAGTAATCCTAAAGCCGCTAGCTGAAGCTAAAACCAGTGGAGCGAGAGCGGCGTTGATAGGATTTCTAAGCCAGGAGCCCTTAGACACAAGTCAATGGACTCTCGGTTTTGTTAAATGGAGCACACGTGCCAAGAGTTTGGTTCAAAGACCTTATGGGCACATGTGCTACATGTAAAAATTGAGTTGATATACGAAGATCAGTTGTTGTCTGATCAAGACCGTATATCAAACTCATGTTTTATATCAGACTGAGTCTGTTGATGCTAGTTACGTCATAATGATAGACACACAAGGTGCATACGGTTAGGAGAAGTGTCTTCTCAGTTGCGACAGCAGATCCGCCGCCGTGGTGGTAGAGAAGCTTGGCAACAATTGTATGTGAAATCTTTGATGACGATGAAAACAGTGATAAGGGACACACAGGGTTGATTTGAGAAGCTGAAATCATTGAAAAAGGGGTAAAGGTGTTTGCCGGAAGTTTCACCGGAAATAAGGGTTCACCAGAATGCATGTTTTTACAAAGAAGATAAGTATGGTGAATGGGTTATGTTGTGTAAAACATTGGTCCAATTTATAGAGGCCAAGCAAGGGTGCAAATGCAAATTTGATTTCAAAAAGCCTTTTAGAGAAATTTGCATTACAAGGAAGCGATGTAGAAATCACGATCGATAATTGGATAAATTTACTACGGATTGACATATCAAGATATCTGACGATAATTACAAGATGTCAAATCGCGCCAACTTAGGGAATAGAGACTACTATTCTAGACTAAGTTTTGGCGGTAACACTTACCCCAAGAATTGGCTTGATCTGAGAAGAATCAGATTAGGTCAACCAAAATCTGATTACATACGAAACTGATCAGATAAGCAAGATCAGTTGAACTTGAAACCTCAACAAATCGAGATATATCGATCTATGAGAACGAAAAATATCGGTTGAAGGGGAACTTCAACCGATCGAGGGAGGATCGAAGGAAAATCAAACACAAAATGAAACAGATCGGTTGAAAAGAACGATTTGGGAAATTATAAGGTTTAGTAAAACTAAGATCAACAAGTGGAATCAACTTCAAGTGGTATTGACCGATTACTATATCGATCAACCAGATCACGCCCTTTCTTTTCCCTTGTTATTTGCTTATTTATCGGATCTTATCTGTTTTTATTTGCCTTACTGTACGCATTACCTGTGTGACGTATCCCCTGCAAATCATTTAATGCGGACGTGGGGTACATGTATTAATTGCTACAAAATGAGCTTTTAAATCCAAAAGGTTTTCGTACGTACCTTTTCCAACCATTCGATCAAAACCGCTTTATCTGGATCGTTTAATCTTTTCAAGCGGTTGATCTTCCAAATCTTGTATTTTGTTCCCTCCTCATCTTTATAAGGTTCATCAAAAACCCTACGAGTTTTCCAAATCACAAACTTGCGATTTATTTTCGAAAACTCTCCGGATTACTTCTCTGTTATTCAAAGTGTTTTTCTTAAGTTTCAAAAATCGGTAATTTTCGATTATTTGATGAATCATTCTTTTAAAACCATTGATCTTAAAGATTTTGTCAATCGTTGATATCCGTATTATGTTCTATTGTTTCTTGGTTTCGTGATATGTGATATTCTTAGTATTTATGCACAATTTTAACCGAATCTATCTTATCTCGTAGATGATCACTCACAAGTATGGGTAAAATAATGTGCAATTATGCGGGGCCCGACATTAAGGATTGTCGAGGACAAGTTCATACAATTTGGGGTTACAAAGGATCCGGAATCAATGGAAGTAGAGAAATTCAAGAAAAGCAGGACTTGAGAAAATTATCAGGCCGCGCTCACGCAATCGATGATGCAAAGATGAAGCCCTCGAATTCGTAAGGAATTTAAGGGTGGATCTGATGTCTCAGAGAAGAACTACTTTCAACGATCACGGAGAAGAGATCGGACCGACGAATGAGGATATAACTCGTCTTTTGACCTACCAAAAGGGCCGAATCTCTTTTCTTTCACTCTGAGGGGAGAATCAAGATGAAATTTGATCGTAAACGAGCTCATCAAAGAGGGCCGACAAACATCATCGTCGGGCTTTGTCGAAGTTAATGCTCAAGAGGAAATACCGATTGTTGTTTGACATTTTGTCAAAAACAATTATGGGTATTTCATTCAAAGCCAGATGCTCTTACATCGGTAAATCAGACAAAGATGGTCGCAATAATTGATGAAGCCAAGAACATCAATTGGCATGGGTTCCTAAAGGCTATTCTACTCCAAGAACATGATAAATTTGGAGTTGATGAGTGGAGGCGAGTCTATCTCGAAGAAGAGGATCACAATCTCAACAAGGTTGCGGTTATCCTACAAGATAAAATGCCAAATGGGAGCAGAATGGATTTGAAGTCCTACAAGGCATTCCTCTCCACCACTTTAGCCATATTTGGGCCACCAGGACGATGATATCGCGCCAACTCCCCAAAGACGAAGAAGGGAAAAGCAAAGGAAGCAACTTCGTCTACACCGGATGCCTGAGAAGAAGAAAAGAAAACTGGTGAAGGTCCTGGAGAAGAGGCCGAAGAAGGCGAAACAAGCCTCCATGACTCTGATGCTAGAAGATGAGTCAGATGAAGAAAAAGCGCTGATCGGTCTGTTTGCACCACAAAATCGGTGAAAAATCGACAGCGGGCTTCTCAAAAGCCGAGAGCTTCGCCCAGTTCATTACGAGGAAGAAGCCGAGGCGAAACGATCTCCTTCTCCTCCGGCTCGGTGATTCACCACTCAGACTAATGGCTGCTGAGCATGTCTCTCCTACTCTTCCACCTGCCCGCGAACCTGAAACTACATCAGTTCGCGAACCTGAAACTACAACAGTTCGCGAACCAGAAACCTTACCTGTTGTGGAACCAGGCGCACTGCCTCCCTGTGAGAACCTCTGCGTGGTCGAGCAATCGGACAACTTCCGCCTACTCAAGCACCACGAGAACCCTCCACATCATCAGCGAGAATCACGGGCCGGGCAATTCATGAGTCTAGATCATCAAAGACCATCACAGGGAAAATGGTCAGAATGCAAATCGAACGAGAAATTGATGAGATGTATCCAGAACTGGTCACCCATCCTGTTATTAGAGAAGAAGTTATGGAGATCCTCACCTGGAGAGATCTCAGATTAAAAAGCTTCTCAGATTTTATAATGATTATTGAACAAATGGGCGGTGCTGATGAGTTTGCAGATTTTGATTTCGATATGAGGAAATCTGCTAAAGCAGGGATCACGGTGGTGATAACTCATGAATCTATCAAAGCTCGATCCATTGGGAAGTGGGGTTGGTGAACAAGGTGAACCGGAGACTGCTCAAGAAGCTCCTGAAGTAGATGCTACAATGAAGGATACAGGAGCTGCCGATGATAGTGGAACTGGTGCTGCAGTTCATGACCAACCACTGGAGGCACAAACAACTGAAACTGATCAAGTGACGCAAAACATTCCAACATCTCACATCACCGCTGATCAATTTCAGGAGATCAGATCTTGTCTCAAAGAACTCCTGAAAGAAGAAGTTGAGGGAGTGATAGTTGATCAGAGGCAGATTGACCTCAAAGAAATAACAGATCAAAGGGAATTGGCTATTTCCCAGATTGCAGCAATCAAAGATCAGTTCTCCCAAACTGTGACCACCGTGTCTGCCGAACTTATAAAATCCGTTGATGACAAGCTGATTCAGGTGGATCAACAACAAGTTTCTTTTCTTATGCTCACTGAAAAACTCGAATTGACAGAAGAGAAACTTGACAAACCGATTTTTTACACTCTCTACTGCCATGGAATCTGTCAAGACTGAGCTGATCTCGAAGGTTGAACATCTAACTGCTCAAGTTCCAGGTTTATCTGTTGCAGATCTCAACAGGACAATATGAGTCCGTTTTGGATCCCTAACTTCCCACCTCACAGCTCTTTTTGATCAAACCAAAAAGGGGGAAGGACGGAGTGAGAAACCAACTGACATGATCAGAACAACAGAAGACCTAATTAAGACAGTTGAAGCCTATGGACAAAGACTAGACCATCTGGATCTCTTTGCTAACGAAGTCTCTGAAAAAAGATGGAAAAGTCAAAGGCAAGAAAGGTAGGCTCTTTGGTGGTCTTTGGGACATCACAAAAGGTAGGCTAACTGCTTGGTCTTTGGGACATCACAAAAGGTAGGCTGATCTTTGGTCTTTGGGACATCACAACTGTACCGACCACTCGGACACAAACTGTACCAACCACTCGGACTAAAATAGTCACAAAGAAGAAAAGCTAGCCGGATCTGGGCCGATAAGGAACCGATCGAGAAACTGTCCAAAGAGCAGATTGTCAAGAGAGAAAAAGCGAAGAAGAAAGAAAGAAAAAAAAAAATTGAGAGAGGCGTAAAAATCAAGAAGAAAAAATTCGGATCGAGAGCGAAGAAAGGAAAATTTGGAAAATCTGTACGGAACCTCGGCTTTTCCAAAGAGTTGATGAGATCATTCCAAAAACTGCCGCAGACATGCTAAGAGGTTTGAGGAATGGAACAAGATCGAAGTGCATGGCTTCGGATGCTTTTGTCCTTAATCTTGTTTGTTCCACGAGAAGAATCTCCGGATGATGAATTCCTCAATTTGGTTAGAAAATAAATATCAAATTTTTCAAGTATCCGGAAAATGAGGCCAAACTTATCAATGTAAAAATATCTCGCCAAGAGTATGATCTGTTGGATTACTCGAAGAAGGCGGATGGCTCATTTAATGGATGGCATTTCGGAGATTCTACTTTGACATCTGAGCAAAACGCACATAATCGATCCTCGGCAGACCAATGATGTCAAATGGAAACTATATCAGATTTTCAACGCACCTCAAGATCAAAGAGAGATGCGGAAGGATACAAGCCTAAAAGAGTGAAGAATCGAAGACTTCTCGGGATCATTTGTTTTTAAATTCAAACTTTTACGATGTAACATGTAATCGACATATCTAATGAGAAAAGTTTATTTTTCGATCCTAAGACAAAATCTCATTGTCTTTCGATTATGTGCTCTTTCTTTGTTTCTATATTTATCAATTGTGTTTGGTTTCTCGGTGTTTTGGTTTTTATCAAAAAAGGGGGAAATTGTTGGGAAATTTATAGTTTTGATAAAAGTTCGAAAACACATGTAATAGGACGATCGGACACTGTTAGGTGGTGATGTTTATATTACCGTTTATAGAATACCGGTTGATAATTCTTGTATAGAACAACCGATGTAATAGATAGGTCACATATTGAGGGGGAACCTCAATATGTATAAATCGAATCGAAGATCCAAAGAAGCAGTTGATATCAAGCGAGGCGGAATGCTTAGAGAAGAACAAAAGATCGGATCGATCCGATCTAGTCGGATATCTCAATTTGAAGTCATAAAGCTCAAACTCGAGAATACTTGAAGATCGAGATGACTTCGGGAGATCGGACGAGAAGACCTACATCATCGGTAAGTCCGCTAGTTGAAGCTAAGTCAACCGGCACCGAAGACTCCATCAAGTAGATCGATCGATTCGATCGATCGGTCACCACCAGTGAAAATCGATGTTTCACCTAATCATCGTCGATGATCCGAACAAGAAGAATGTCAACCTTAGTTGGAAGAACAACGAAAAGTGCGTGCGTTAACCAATAAGAACAAGACACGTATGATCGGAGCCGACAATTAAGGGATTTGATCTTTGCTCTCTCTAACGGCTATAAAATACAAGTTCACGCTTTTCGGCCATGCCGTTCTCAAGACGTCACATCAATCTCGCAAACCTACCTAATATAGCACGAAATTCAAATTGCTCTCCAACGGCTCTTTGATTTCAAGGTCTATAAATATGGGATCACACTTGAGTGAAAACACGGAAACATTTGAACAATCAAGAAGCTCAAGCAATTATCAGATTTCCTCACGAAGAACACGATCAAGAAGATTATTATATTAAGTGTTCATCCCATAAGTTCTTAGCATAGAAATCTTTTCATCTAGCTGATAGGCTACCTTAAACACTAGAAAAGATTTCATAGTTGGAACCAAAACAATCTTATCCAAACCCAGGTTAGGTTAAGTTGTTTAGCAAGATTCGAGACTAGGGTTTCTAGTTCGATTTTAGGGATCGGTTGAGTGAGAACTCCTTAAATATCTGTCGGTGTACTGTGTTGGACTAACACATAAAACTAAGTCCAGTTGGTTAAGTTGGTGCCCCTTGTGATAGGGAAGAGTGGACGTAGGACTGGTTTGTCCGAACCACTATAAATCTTGTGTGCCTTTACCGCTTTGATTAACTGTCTACACAATTGCACACAACCTTTAAAGCGCATACATATTCTAAGTTGAGATCATTTAGCACCAAGCTTACGATCGATCAAGCTTGACACTTGATCAATTTGGTTAAAACACTAACTTTGGAATCTGATTTATAAAAACTGGTTTTTCACGGGTAAAACTTAAGCTTCTGCACACATCAGTTAAACTGATAGTTACCGAACTGATCTGCCTTCAGGCGATTAGTAAGTTGGTTATCAGCCCAAACCGATTCATCAAGACTCTGATCAAATTTAACCGCCATCACACCGATCCAAGACAAAGTTTTTTTAAGTCTATTCACCCCTCCCCTCTAGACTTCTGCCCTCACAAAACCCGTTCGGGACCTACAAATAACATCCCCAAAGATGGAACCATCTCGAGCTCTACCATTAACTGCATCCATGACTATCTTCGCATCCATTTCCACCACCACTCTAGATATCTTTAACTGTTTTATCCACGATAAAGCTTCTAATAACCCAATAGCCTTACCTTCCTCTGGTTGATAAATAACTGGCATGACCCTCGTTAAACTATAAATATGGCGTCCCTTTACATCAGAAGCAGTGAACCCAAGTCCCATTTCCATAGAATCTTCAAAGAAGGCATCATCAATATTTACTTTTATATAACCCTCCGGTGGCAAGTGCCCTTTCCTACAGGACCTCTCCATAAGCTTCCTCTTATCTCCCCCAAAATCATGCACGCTTTTCCATTCTTTCAGCAAATTCCGAGCACAAAACACAGCATTTCCCGGTGATTCATGTCTCTCGTTCCACAGCTCATCGTTTCTCTCTTTCCACAACCTCCACAACACCATGCAAAATAGCTCAACGCTTTCATCATCGAGCCTCGTTAGCAGCACCAGCACCCACTCAGTAAGTGAATCAATGTCTAACACAACTGCTTCTAATTGATCATGCAAAGGCGTTAAGGCCCAACACTGACGTGCGTAATTGCAATCAACAAATATATGTCATGCAGTTTCTGGTTCCACCTTACACGTACTACACAAAGCCTCCACCGCCAAATGACATCTCCGCAACTCCGATTTCGATGGAGTGTAGCCCTTGCATATACGCCAAACACATGCTTTTACCTTTGGCGGAATTCGACACGACCACAACCTACTCCATCCCTCCCCTGGAACATGTCCATCACCATTTATAATTGTCATCGCCAGCTTATAAGCCGATTTAACAGAGTAGCTACCATTCTACTCATAGTGCCAAATCAATTTATCCTGGGATATAATAGGTGGGATAGCCGTTCGGTAAATTCTTTTTGCATCAGTTTCCAGAAAAACTTCATTTACCTCAACATCCCATTGATACGTTCCCGGACACACCAAATCAGACACAGCCATATCTTCAAACCCCGGTACCACTGGAGTTCTAATATAGAAATCATCAGGAGAGTTCAACCAAGGTTGATTCCAAATCCTCACATTACTATTCGAACCAAGCTTCCACCAAATACCTTTCTTCAATAAATCTTGCGAGTTCCATATACTTCGCCATGTAAGACTAGGATTTCTTCCCAAAGAAGCAGAAAGAAAATCACTACGAGCAAAATACTTAGCTTTTAGGATCCGACAAACCAAAGCATTCGGTTCGTTTATTAATCTCCATCCAATTTTCCCAAGAAGAGCAATATTAAAAATATGGAGAGCAATATTAAAAGTATGGAGATTTTTGAAAGACATACCTCCATTATTCTTAGTATCACATAGATCCTCCCATTTTGACCACAAAACTCCCTTGGATTGGTGAGAGTCATTACTCCACCAGAACTTGTTTAACATTCTATACAACTCATCCAATAGAGAAGGAGGCAAAAGAAACACACTCATGCAGTACGAAGGAATTGATTGAGCAGCTGATTTTATCAAAACCTCTTTCCCAGCCTTGGACAGTTTCTTGTTACTCCAAGCATTTAATCGTCCCCATAATTTCTCACGAACATAAGCAAAGACCTCTCTCTTCTTCCTTCCCACAAGAGAAGGTAACCCTAAATACCTCCCAGTATTCAACGCCTGATGAACCCCAAAAATATTAGATACCATACTCTTAACCTCATCATCCACATTAGAACTAAACAACACCCCCGACTTACTATAATTAATGGCTTTTCCCGAGATATTTTCATACGTGACCAAAACGTCCTTAAGGGCTTGTGCTTCCTGGCGAGTGGCCTTACAAAATAGCAAACAATCATCTGCAAAAAGCAAGTGTGAAACTGTTGGACTGCCTTTGCTAACACGTCCTCCATGCAACCTTCCCAATCTATTGGCCCGACGTAACAAAGATGATAATCCCTCCGCGCACAAGATAAAAAGATAGGGGGAAAGAGGATCCCCCTGTCGAAGCCCTCTTCCTGGAATAACTGGTCCGACTATATCTTCATTCACCCGAAAAGAGTATCGAACGGAATTCACACAAAGCATAATCCATCCTATCCAGACTTCACAAAAGCCCAATCGTCGATGAATTCTTTCAAGATAGCTCCAATCAACCCTGTCATAAGCTTTACTTATATCCACTTTTAGAGCCACCTCTCCTGTCTTCCCTTTTGTTTTCTTCTTCATAGTGTGGGTAAGTTCGAAAGCAATAAGTATATTATCATGAATAGACCGACCTGCAATAAAATTCGATTGAGAAGTATCCACCAACTCCGGAAGAAACCTCTTTAGACGATTACATAAAACTTTGGATAGAATCTTGTACACCACATTACATAGAGATATCGGACGAAGGTCCTTCATCGAGCTCGGATTCTCACATTTCGGAATAAGGGTAACAACCGTGTCGTTCAAGCCCTCCGGAAATGCCCCATCACGTAGCCACGACGTGCATGCTAAGAAAATATCCTCCCCAACCGTTGACCAGAAATTATGATAGAAAGCAGGATTGAATCCGTCAGGACCCGGAGACTTATCCGGATGCATTTCCATGATAGCCACTTTAAACTCATCTCTAGTAAAATCCGCAACACAAGTAACTCATTATCAGCTTGAGTAATAAACGGAGGCACACTGATCAAAGAGTCATTAATAAGACTATCCTCGACTTGGCTACTCCGAAATAGCTCATCGAAATAGTGAAGGATTATATTGCTCAACTCCTCTTGTGTATCCCTACTGATCCCATTAGAATCATTTAGGCTATCAATATGATTCACTTTCCTCCTAGCTGAGGCCATCCTGTGGAAAAAACGTGTGTTAAGGTCCCCATTCTTTAACCAGTAAACTTTAGACCTTTGTCTCCAATGAGTGTCCTCCCGAATTAATACATCTGCCAGCTGCCTTCTAGCCTCACTCAGTCGAACACCCGAGTCACTATCACCGTGAGCTTGCAATAGTTTAATCTCTATTTCCAGTTGCCTTTTGTTGCGTCTGAAAGCTTGATGAACATGATTTCCCCAGATAGTGAGCGTTTCTGCAGTAGCTAACAAGCGTCTAGTAACTTCAAAATCATGAAAACCCTTCCAGCACTTATCAATTACCAACAAAAGGGTTTCCTCTTCGAGCCATTTATTCTCAAATTTGAACCTTGATGGGCGACAAACCGAACTATTTGGACTCATCTCTAGTAAGATCGGATTATGGTCTAAAACCGGGGCTATCAAATTAACCAGCTTAGCTTGTGGAAATATATCATGCCATCCAACATTCGCCATGGCACGATCAAGTCTTTCTTCAACAAAGTCCGAAGTCCCTCTACCCTTAAACCACGTAAATTGATGTCCTATAAGAGGGACATCAGTAAAACCACATAAATCAATTGCTTCCCTAAACCCTCGAAAAAAATGTTGCGGGTGTTCCACACGCCCATTCTTGTCCCCTGCCCAAAGTAGATCATTGAAATCGCCCACACAAACCCAAGGCGAATTACTTTGATTAGCAAGAGTCCTTAACAATTCCCAAGAAAGATGTCGTCTATTACGTTCAGGATAACCGTAATACCCCGTCAACCTCCAACTTAAATTATCATGCTCAACATCAATATCAATATGATTACGAGAGTAAGAATGAAGCGTGCATGTGACTTTATTATTCCAGAAAATACTTAGGCCACCACTACGGCCATTACAATCAACCGAAAAACAATTAGCAAACTTAATTTTCAAACGAACAAACTCTAACCTAGCAGACACAGCTAGAGTTTCACACAAGAACACAATATCGGGTCGATGAGCTTTGACAAGCTCACAGAGAGCGGGAACTGTAGCAGGTTGGCCCACACCTCTACAGTTCCAGCTTAACACTGTCATTAATCTCGGCAAGCCCCGTGTTCGGGGCCCGCCGTTAAAAAATGCTATCGAGCTTCCTCTCCCTCACTCATTTTTTTAACGTCATCCTCCTCAGTTTCCGCTACTTCGTCATCCTCCAATTCCAACGACAACTTCCTATTGGCAGGCCTTTTCCGTTTCTTTATCTCAATTAAGGCAAATTCATCACTTTCCTTAGAGAAATCCTCCTCGTTGACTTGACCATAAAAAGGGTTATTAAATACCCCAGATTTGGTGGGCCCAAAATTAGACATATTTTGATTACCGTGATTTCCTCGTATAATCAATGCAGAATTCCCACCTTTATCGGATCTCGCCGCCATTCCCGCCCCCAATTCTGTCTTACCATGATTCTTCTGCTGGAGGTTTGATGAAACCCTAACTGGAGCACGTGAACCGCCTCCCCTATCTGTCGGAGACCATGACTCCTCTCCTCCTTGTCTTAACCACCGGCTATTCATCCCCACCTGGGCACAACGGGGGACCGCTTTTATTGAGGTATCCCATCCTCTCTTCACCTCTGCACCATTAGCATTAAACAATATCTCACAAAAGCTTTCCGAATGTCCTAACTTGCCGCACACGAAGCAGAACACTTGTAGTCTTTCATAAGAAAACTCAACGATCGTGGAAGATTTACCCGTTATCAACCTTTTTTTCCTCTTCAGAGGTTCGTTCACATCAATTTCCACCCTAACTCGCATAATCGGTAGCCATGGGGCCGACTTGTTGTATTCATCATATTCTAAAAACCATCCGATAAAGTTGCCAAGCGGTACAATTTTTTTTTCCTTAAAATAGCCAACCGGAATTTTGGTTCTGAACCCAAAAGGCCAGTGAGTTCAATGATACTTGAAAAGGACTCTCCCCCTTCTGTAATTGATGAAGTACTAAGGGATGGATCCCAAATGACCATGGTCCAGAAGCCAGGATACGTTGGAGGTCCATCAGATGGAAGAACTGGAAAAGGAAGCAACCCCCTCCAATATCTCGGATCTGCACCCCTCTCTTAGGTTTCCACAAATCCGTCATTCGACCTTTCATAATGTAGGTCCCAAGCGGGTTTTGTGAAGGCAGAAGTCTAGAGGGGAGGGGTGAATAGACTTCTGAAAACTTTTCGTGCGGATCAGGTGTGATTTGCAGATTGCCTGATCAGAGTGCTAGTGAGTCTGTTTGGACTGATGTTCAATCTTACTGAGTGTCTGAGGTCAGATCAGTTTGATATCTGTCAGTTTAACCGAGAGTGCGGAAGCTTGTAAATACCCGTGTGAAAAACTAGTTTATCAAAACAGATTCTTAAGTCAGTTTTTCAACCGGCTGACTAATGTGTCAACCTGATCAGATCAGTTGCTTGGTGTAGACTGAGCTTAACTTAGAATATGTATGCAGTTTTAAACTCAGTTGTGTGAATAGTGTAAAGCAATAAAGAAAGTAAGTAAATGCACACAAGATTTTATAGTGGTTCAGACGAAACCCGTCTTACGTCCACTCTTCCCTTAACACAGGGGCACCAACTTAACCAACTTAACCAACTGGACTTAGTTTTATGTGTTAGTCCAACACCCAACAGATGTTTATTGAGTTCACACTCAACCGAACCAAAAATTAGAAACTAGAATCCCTAGTCTGAAATCTTACGGTAACAAACTTAACCTAACTTTGAGTTTGGGTAAAGGTTTGCTGTGGTTCCAACTGGAAATCTATCCTGGTGTTTATGTAGCCAAATGCTAGTGGATAGAATTTCTTGCTAAGAACTATGGGATGAACACTCTAAGAATAATCTTCAAATATGGTGTTCTTCGAGCGGAGATTTTGCTGTAGTTTTTGCTTCTTTTGCGGTGTCTCCGTGTTCGTTCTTAGTGGTACGTTGTCACTCTCTTCAACTTTGAAGATCGATCCCATTTTATAGACCTCGAAATCAAAGAGCCGTTGGAGAGCAATTTGAATTCCGAGCTATATTAAGTAGGCTATCGGATATGATTGTGACGTGCTCCGAATATCAGCGTGGCCGTAGGCATGATTAGCGCCGTTTATGTCCCTTGTTGTCGAATCCGTATTATCGGCTCTTTTTGTGCACGTGTCGCTTTCTCCTTGGCCCGGCGGCACTTGATAATTTGTCCGTTAGGCGATTGATATTCCTTTTGTAGAATATTCGTCTTATGCGGTGTATCATTTTGATTGGCTTGGTGTGGTGACTTGATCGGATAAGCGAGTTAGTCTACCTTGTTGAGTCTTACGATGCAGTTGTCTTAGCTCAATATGCGGACTCGGTGATATAGGTCTTGGTCTTACGGTGGTCTTCGATCTTGGTGACTCGAACATGATGTATTCGATCATCTTGAGTCTTGAGGTTTATTCTTTGAGTCTTGAGGTTTATCACGAGTCTTGAGTTCATCTGAGTCTTGAGTTCTGTCCCGAGTCTTCAAGTTTATCCGAGTCTTGAGTTCATCGAGTCTTGAGTTCATCCGAGTCTTGAGTTCATCCGAGTCTTGATGTCTTCTTTCCTCACCTGATCTTCTGACTTCTTTTCTTCTGATTTGATTTTAGCCTTCTAATCATCTGACCTTATCTGGGTCATCTGATACTTCGACCTGACCTATACATATTGAGTTCCCCCTCAATATGTGACATATCTTTTACATCAGCTATCTATACATTTTAGCTGGTCATCTTAATCTGATTCTAAGTCATCAGTCAGCTAATAGGTCTGACTGGTCCTATTACAACCTGTTTTGGAACTTCCATCAAAACTTAAATACAAATTTTCCAACAATTTCCCCCTTTTTGTTGGAACCAAAACTCTTAATCAGAAAAACAGATACCACAAATAGAAATGCAGATAATGAAATGCAGTACATATTTCAGAAGACAATGAGATGTTGTCTTAGAATCAGAGAGATGAAATGTTGTTGGTCCCGGTGCAAACGAGTCTTACACGTGTATGGGGGGGGGAATACACGTGTTTAGTGTTTTTAAAACTTTTTCTTACTGAGGTTAGCTTGGGTTAGATAATCCTGAAGATTAGGTTCTGAGAAGCACAGATCGCTCTGAGTCAAAGTCTACTGAGACAGTGATCCTGAGCTGCTTTCAGATACCTCAGATAATCCCAACGAGTCTTGAGTGTCAGAGATCCTGAGTTGCTTGGATCAAATAACTAACTTACTGAATCCTCAGAAGAGAGTTCAGTTTGGTAACTATCTGTTCTAGCTACTCAGTCGTGCGGAATGGTTGGCCCTTTAGTTTATACTCGTTTTAAACTTTGCTGAAAAACCTTCCTTTATGAAATAGTGATTAGGCTGTGATTCACTTATGCAACTTCAGTGGATTGATTCCAACTGAATATCAGTGAAAAGTATGCTTTCAAAATCAAGTCAATGCAACAGTTAAGCACAGATAAGGAAAGCAATAAACAACACAGCAATTATAGTGGTTCAGAGACTCAAACTCCTACATCCACTCTCTTTGATCCTCAGAGAAATTCATTAATCACTTCTGAGCTTTCTGACTACCTCGCGTAGTTTACTTACTCAACTCGGCCCTGAGTTTTCTGACTACTCCACGTAGTTTACTTACTCAACCCGACCTTGAGCTTTCTGACTACCTCTGTAGTTTACTTACTCAAACACAAACAAGCTTTCAGACTACCCCTGTAGCTTACTAACTTCTCCTTTAGAGTTTTCTGACTACTCCGCGTAGTTTACTAACTCTTTACAACTCTTCTCACCAACAAACACACTCCAACTACCTTCTCAAGGGTTTGGGGTTTCTCGGTTGGTTTCCAACTAGGATGAGATATCCTTTACAATGAAGCACAATGCAAAGGGTTAGGATATCTCGACTAAGCTTTGGATAATTCTTATCAAGCTAGGCTTAGTATAGTGAGCTCTCTTCAATATAGAAGCACTTGGGAAATTCTAAGTTTTTTCGAGTGCTTTGCTTTTTTTGCAAGAATAAGTTTGAGTTCTTGAGTTGCGTATAAAATTTCCGTAACCTTACAATGTAGAGGGTCACCAAGATTTATAGACATACACCAAGGTCACTCTTGAAAACTATCCCTTGGAGATAGCCCGTGAGTTCCTCTTATGGTGTGTGAGAAACGGCTATATTTAGGGTTTGAAACTCCCTAACACGTTTTAGGCAATAGCCTTTCATGTAGCCGGTCTTCACTTTTTGCAGTCTGGAACTTTTGTACATCTGACATCCTTTTCAGCGATCTATCACACATCGATTGTCGGTATGGTGTGATGTTGTCTTTCTCTTTTTGACTTTTGTCTCCAGTTAAAGGTAGACACCTTTCAACGGCTCTTTTGGTTACAAACTCTGAGTTTGATATAATCTTAACAACACTTCTGACTTAGTTCCTTTTGTCTGCATTTGAATGTCTTGGCAAATATCTATTTTCTAAGGAATCGCGATCGTCTCAGTATTGCATCCTTCAGATAGATATATTCAGTGCCTCGGAACATTGAGTTCATATCGAGCATTCATTACCTTTTACATCGAGTCTTGATAATTCTTGTGCCTTGATATTCTTGATCTTCAATCTTGATCTTGATCTTGCGTCTTGAGTCTTGAGGTCTTTCGAGTCTTGAGGTCTTACGAGTCTTGAGTCTTACGAGACATCTTGACCGATACTTTGAATCTTCATCTTTGAGCCTTGGTTCCTCGGTATCCTCTCGAGTCTTGATATCTTGAGTTTTATATTTGAAACTTGATTTCTTGAAACATCTTCGAGTTCTTTAGAGTCTTGAGAACCTATCACGAACTATATCTCACGACTATACATTTTGCGAGATAACATCCGAATACTCTAAAAACCGAATCGACTCAACTATCAAGATCATTACGAACATGTCATACTCGGGGGTTTTGAGATCTAATCAAAATCATATATCTTTTATTAAATTCATCTCCCAACAATTTCCCCTTTTTGATGATGCCAAAACCTATCTTGTTACAAACATATAACCTATACTCGGGTTTGATTTATCCTATTACAAGATTGGTTGTCTCCCAACAATTTAAATCATTCAGCAATATCTTCAGTAATGAATCTCTTTAAGTAGTTCATTACCAAATACTTAGACAATTTCCCCCATATAAACATACAATCAGTTCAGAGACATTCATTCAGCATATCAAAATAAAAGACATGTAAATAAGATAATGAGATATTATCTTTTGAGCATAATGATAAATCTTCATTGATGATTGGCTTGAGTTACAGATTACAATGAGTTTATCAACAAAATCAAAAAGACAAAAATTTAAAGATTACAGAATCTTTCGAGTCTTGATCTTGATCTTGATTTGGCTCTTGATCTTTCGCTCTTGATTTGCTTCATTCTCAACTTCATCACGGGCACCTCGGGTAGAACATTAGAAAAATCTCTTATTCAAATTTCATTTCTCTCCTTAATAATATCCGGATTTGTTTCTGTTAAACCCAATGACCAAAGATATCTTGAAAGCAATTTCTTGAGTAATGGCCTTCTCATTTACCAAGCCATTACCAAGTCTCGGAGGAGGATAGGAATATGGACCAGGGGCTACTATCTGTACCTCTCCTTCATCCGCAAGGTTAATCCAGCTCTGTAGATACTTTGGATAGAAGGTTAGAAGATATTCAATGAATGCTTCATTCTGATCTGAGCTTTCCCCTCTCCATTCCCTGAGAACATCATAATTGAACCAGAAGGTTCTCTTGACCTCTTTCCACATATCGTTGAGTTTGATAGGCATCCATTTATCAGCGTGGGGCCACTTGATTGCTTTTGATGTCCCTTTCCTCTTGCTCATAAACTTCACGAATTCACTCCTTCGCTTCGCTCTTCGTCTATCTTCTTTTCGATCCACAGCGCTCACGAGACCGGGCGGCGACTTTCTTAGCTTGTTCTATTTGGAGTGTCTTCAGAGCATCTCTCGTGTTGAAGACTTTCTTCTGAGGTTGAGACTCAGATTCTTCCGTTTCTTCATCATCCAGAATCAGCTTTCTCTGGATTGGCTTAGAAGCCTTCGCACGCTTGCTTTCAGGTTGAACAATGCCCAAGACTTTCCTCTTCATACCAAATCGGCAGCTGAACTGGCTTGTTCCAACCTTTGCTCTAGCACTTTCGATTTCTCTCTTGCAATATCAAGCATGGTTTGCTCGAAACTTCGAGTGTAGATAGGCTTCTCCCACCGAGCAAACTTCAACTTCTCGGTAACCGACTTCTCTTAAGGCTTTGGCTAGGTTATACATTTCAAAGATCTTTCCGAGCCTTCTTCTCCAAGCACGTGCCATGAACTTCCCGAGGTCTTCACCTTCCTTTCCCCCCTTCGCACCGTAATTTGGAAGAAGTCCGGAGAGTCTCAGGTCCATGTGATATTGCTCTTTGCTCACACAAATGAACCTCTCTCGCTTATCTCGATCTTGTTCGTCTTCCGGCCTCCTTAGATGGTTCTTGGCCACGAAAAATTCTTGAGATAAATGGGCAACCGCCGAGAGTGCTTTTTGAACATCTCTGTTATCTTGGTCATGAGCATTGAGCTAATTTCCTCAACAAATGATTTTATCATCACTTCATTCCTCTCGCCAATTTCACCTCTAGAAATGCGGTTGACTCGGGTGTCTTCGTTTCATTTCAAAGATCGAGCTCATCCTTGACTCCTCCAAACTTTTCATTCAAACTTATCTTCCATGGAGGTCATCTGTGAGGTCGAAGTGTTTTAATTAGCACCCGGCTCTGAAGAGTGACTAAGACCTTCCATCTTCTGAGCTTGATTGACCAATATTTCTTCCATCTGAGCAATCTTGATCATCATTGGCTCAACCTTCTCAAGTTTCTCCATCAAGGGAGTGAGATCAATCTCGGGAACCTTCTTTGACCTTCTGTCTTTGTTTGATCATCCTGAGCTTGACTTCATCGAGCTCTAGTCTCCAACTGAGCCTCAGTCTGTTTATCAGACAATTCAGAATTAAAGATAGAACTTTCAGTAACTTTGGCATAATTGTTAATGGTGCCAAAAGGTACCTGAAGAGTACTAGCTACAGTCTGAGGTTGACCAATTTCAGGTTGATCAGCAATAGAAGTCTCCTTTTCCATCCGAGACCGATCCTCAACATCTCCTGTTGGTCCCCATCTCCATCTTGAGATTTGTCTCCATTTGCTGGGGGCACCAACTTGAGAACTTTTCTCTCAAATTAACTTCCTCTGAACGGCTCATCAAAATCGGAGTTTTTCATCCCGAGCTTTGTCTTACGAACCACGAGAACTTCGGTCGAAAGGTCTTTTTGTCTCCTCATTCCCAGTCTTCCCCCTCTGAAAGCGGCAATATCAAGCATCTCGGGAAGAGTCGATTGAGGATGAACAGTTGTCCTTAATCGAAGAAAGTTGCGAGATCGGGGTATGAAATTTGAGCTTAGGGTAGCGGTCAAGAATGAACCGTTCCCTTTTCTTCTCCACTCGCTATTCAAACCCTCGCCCTTCTTCCATCTCGGGCTCTCTCGGTTCGGTTGAAGCCTGGCGAGGATCAAGAAGTAGATCACTTTCGGGGAGCTCATCAAGAATATTACCGCTCTGAGTCTCGGCTGACCTCTGAAGGTTGTGCGGCAACAGTCCTCGATTTGCATCGAGTGGGTTCGAGGCTGGCTGGCGTATCCTCGATTGACTCGATTTAGCTCTCTTCTGTTTGTCTGGAGCACTTCTTTGGTAGGAATCTCCGAGGCACGAGTTCCTTTGAAAATTTCACGAGAAATTTTGTGCGAACTTAGAGATGTCTCAAGCACCTCGAGAAGACCACGCTCCTCGATCCGTTCTTGTGCCTTTGAGATAACTTTGAGCCAAAACTTGCAATGGCAAACTCTCGGCGGTTTGGCCCTCGGGTTGAATCTCCTCGAGAATCATCGCCATCTTCATCGGTGAGAACCACCAATCTTACGTGCTTTGGGGCAAGGTTCTTTCGTTTCATTATTTTTTGCACCGCTCCATCTTTGATTCCAACAAAACCTTCCCCCGGGTTTGTTGAGTCTCTTTTCGTATAGAATCGGTGATTCTACCTTCTTTTCTCTCTTCCCCCGATGGCTGCTTCTTTGCAAAACAATGGGCTTAAAGAGAATTTTGGACTTAGGGAATGAGGTCGAATTGGCGAAGATATCCTCCTCCTCAAGACATCTCCAAAATATAAGCAATTTTGGTGGCATGGTGGATCTTGCCTTTTATTGAGATCGCCCGTCAACCTTCTACACAACTTTGGTGCCGCTCCTCACCGTCGAATCAAAAATTTCAGCCCGGTTGAAGTCGGTGGTGGGTGAGGCCTCGATTGCCGCCATCAACCGAGCCGGCATTGATTTGCTCAAAACTCCCCCTTGAAGACTCATGATGCTCTTGCTCACAATATCCATCAACACACGATATTGTGGCTTTTAAGTGCCTTTTATGCGATGTCGCCTCAAATTTAACAGATTCTCAAAGCAATCCTATCTAAGTACTCGCTCTCTACCGCATATATACATCGCAGATCCTCTCCTCTATCACAGAGCTCAAAAACATCATTCAGATTTTTCGGAACTATATACAGATCCCTCTCAAAATCGATGTATTTGGATGACTGCTCTAAATGTGATACAGTAATCTTAGAATGCATACAGTCCTCTTCATCTATCTTCAAGTTATAGATGAATTCGATTACCTCTTTCGCAAACTCCTGGTCTGTTCGACTTGCGACTAGATGGGTGAGTTTAGCCAATCGAATCATATGCAGAGCCTCCTCTTCTGGCTTTAAGTTGGTTGTGCTTTTGAGTGAGACAACGAACTCGTACCAAGGCTTATTGGTTTCGGCTAATCTCTCGAACAAGGTTGGGGCCATTTTAGCGATTGATTGGAGAAATGAAGATTTAGGGTTTAGAGATTTTTGGGCAAAGGGAATTTTTAATTGCAGAGGATTTGGGAACAAAGGGTTTGATAAAATTTTGGCTTGAATGGCTTATTGGGGTATAAATAGCTTCGAAATCGTGGGGAATCGCATTGGTTAGGTGAAAAACAATGGTTGAGATTAATCTCCGATTAATCGGGTATACGAACCGACGATATCCGAAAAGTAAGCCGCCAAAACATCCTCATTGGTTATTAATGTAACAGAGCATTAAATGACTGTTGACCTTCTTCGGAATTTAAAACGATCCCGCCCAAAAACATTCCTCAGGTGTTTTGTATTTATTGCGAATGATTACTGAGTTTCATTTAAACAATAAATGAGTCGCATGAGTCATTACTTCTTCAGACTAATTTCTCTCTATCAGTCTTACTGAGTACTGACCTTGATAAAATGTCAAGATATAATCGAAAATCTTGAATGGGTTCAAGATGCTATCGAAATCTTGACCTTGAAAATCTGAGTTTTCACGAGACTCGATTCAAAGATTTCCATTTTATCTGAGCCAAAAGTAGAATTTCGAGAAAAACTTCATGCATCCGAAAATCTTCAATTTTTCAGATTTTACTCTATACACCTGGTTCTAACATCCCTAATTCAACTGAAAGTTCCTGAAATCTTGATTCCGCCAAAGGTTTAGTCAAGATATCAGCTCTCTGCTTATCAGTATGAATTTTCTCCATCCTTATGTCCTTCTTCTCGACATGATCTACGATGAAGTGATGTCCGATATCCACATGCTTGCATCGGTGTGCAATAACGGATTTTTGTGAAATAGCAATGGCACTATTATTGTCACAAAATATTGGTACTTCATTGGCTACAACTTTATAATCCCTTAATTGTTGTGCGAGGCAAAGAATCGAGCACAATGACTTTTCTGCTGACCATGTATTGACTTCGATTAATCTTGGTTGCTCATCGAGGTCATTTCTCCGAAAACAAAGATATCGACTTACTTCCTAGAAATTGACAAGTTCCCGAAGTGGACTTCACATCAATTCTGCAACCTCCATAATCAAAGATCCGAGTAACGGTTAATTCAAGGTTATCATCGGTTGGATACCATAATCCTCTATTCATCGCGTGCCTTTAAGATATTTTAGTATCTTTTTGGCGGCCTCCATGTGACTAGCCTTAGGATTAGCTTGGTATCTTGCACATATCCCAACAACAAATGTTATATCCGCCTACTTTAACAGAAGATAGAGCAATGATCCAATGATTCCTCTATAATCGATGATGGCTTCATCGATTTGCCTTGTAATCGGGATCCATCTTGTAGTTAGTATTCATGGGAATCCTAAGCGCATTGCAAGTCATACACCATATTTGGCAATCGGATCTCGGTGTACTTTGCACGGGTTGATGAATATTCCTTCCTTTGATTGTTTCACTTGAAGACCTAGAAAGAAATTCATCTCTCCCATCATTGACATCTCAACTTGCCTTTCATCGATTGTTGAAAACTTTTCACACACGGTGATGGTTTGGAGATCCAAAAATGATGTCATCAACATATATCTCGAACTAGTAAGATATCTTCCCCATCCTCTATCCTGAAGCGAGTTCTATCAATAGTCCCTTTGACAAAACCATGGTCAAGATGAAAACCGAGAAAGAGTATCATACCATGCTGCGGGTGCTTGTTTGAGACCATACAAAGCTTTTTCCGAGCACTGTAAACTTGGTCATTCTTTTTGAAACCGGAGGTTGTTCTACATAAACCTCTTCTTTAAGCACACCGTTCAGAAATGCACTTTTCACATCCATTTGATAGGTATGAACTTCATGTGGGCAAAGATATGCAAGAAACAATCGATGGCTTCTAGTCTTGCAACAGGTGCAAAGGTTTCATCATAATCCAAGCCTTCTTCTTGGGAATAACCTTGTGTAACTAGCCTTGCCTTGTTTCTCACAATGTTGTTGTTTTCATCTCTTTTATTCTTGAAAACCCACTTAGTTCAAATGACATTGTGCCTTTCAGGTCTATCTACTAGCTCCCATACTTCATTCCTTGAGAATTGATTCAGCTCATCTTGCATAGCAGTAATCCAATGAGAATCTTGTAGAGCTTCACCAATCTCAGTAGGTTCTTTCTTTGATAGGAAGCAGCAGAATAGTGCACTCTCACTATGGAACCTTCTTGTTTTGACACCCTCAGTTAGATCACCCACAATCTGACTTGTAGGATGACTATCTAACCATTTCCTTCTTGATGTTCCCCCTTCAATAGTATCCTCAACATTTGAAATGTTAGGTTCGATTAAATCGAAGAAACTCGGGAACAACGAGAAAGGAGAAAGGAATCATCTTCCTCGGGAAATTCTATTCGAACATTGTCGAGACATTTGTTCCCCTTTGGTTGATAGATTCAGAATTTGCCTCAGCTGTGACCACATCTTCATTGGCATCACATACCTGAGTCTTAACCGGGTGTCTGTTCGGATTGGTCACCTTTGGAGTGTTGGTTTTCCGAGTCTCACCATCCTGATTTCCATCCTGAACTTCTTTATCTGAGTCTGAGTCACTCCAATCATAGATAGTGAGTGACTTCTTCTTTTCGAGTTCAAAGTGGATGATTTATCTTTTCGTTTTCGGGCTTAATCTGGTGATCCTCTTAGTCGGGTTCATAGATCATGTTCTGTTTCTTCTAAACACAAACAGATTCATCAAAAACAACATGAGGTGTTTCCTCCACAATAAGAGTCCTACATTTGTAAACTCTGAAAGCTTTACTGACTTCAGAATATCCTAAGAATATTCCTTCATCAGCTTTACTATCAAATGTTTTCAACTAATCTTTACCATTATTGTGTATGAAACACTTGCAACCAAACACACGAAAAAAGAAAGAAACAAGAGGCTTCCTTTTCATTCCAAAGCTCATAGGGTGTTTTGCCTTGACTCTTGGTCAAGATGGATGCGATACGAGAGTAGCATGCATGGTGTTGACGGCTTCAAATTTCAAAATCTTTTAGGAATATCAACTTCAAATTTATCATTGTCCTTGCGACTTCTTTTTTCGTAGTCCTGTTCCTTCTTTCAAAGAGAACACCATTTTGTTGAGGGTCCTTGAAGTCGATGTTTCATGTGAAATTCCATTTGTTTGCACAATAATCGATATGATATGATTTATAAATTCGGTTCCTTTGTCGATCGATTTTGACCACACTCGATTTTTTCTCAATCATCGAGCCTTTTCAGTAACTCTGGCAGCTTTATCTGAGTCTCTTTCTTACTGAGTAAGAATATGACCCAAGTATATCTTGAGTAGTCATCAACTACTACCAATGTGTATTTCCTACCATTAGTGCTTACAAGTGTTATAGGACCAAAAAGATCCATATGCAGTAACTGAAGTATTCTTTCAGTAGAAACCTCAACTTTGCTTTTAAATGATGCTCTTAATTGTTTTTCTTTTCGCACGCATCACAAATATGTTCCTTACTGAACACTTCATTAGGCAACCCTCTCACAAGAGCTAATCTTGCAAGCTTGTTCAGGGTTTTGAAATTTAGGTGATTCATTCTTTTATGCCATAACCAACTGGTATCTGTGGAACTTTTAGCAACTAAACATGTATCTTTAGGAGTTGAACTCCAATCGATGAAGATACACATTCCCTTTTTTTCTTGTACCAATCAAGAATACTTTTCGTGATGTATCATCTTTCACAAAACATAAGTTCTTAGAGAACTCAACATTAAAACCCTTATCACGTAATTGGCTAATTGAAAGCAAGTTATGCTTCAATCCGATACATATGAAACACCATGGATATGAATCGAGTCGATTTCAAAGTTCCATATCCTTCAGTCTGTCCCTTGGAGTTATCTCCAAAAGTGATCTGTGGGTCTCTTTGTTCAACATAGTCACTGAGTATCTTCTTGTATCCTGTCATATGTCTTGAACATCCACTGTCAAGATACCATATATCAGGAGCTTTTTCATCTCTGCTCATCAGTGCCATGTGATCTTTAGTCAGTTCAGTGCCCTTGTTTTCCTCCTGAAAAATAGATCAATTCTTAGGTACCCAGTTTGTGTAGGGTCCTACAAGGTTAGATGTACCTTTCGAAATCCAAATATGCCTGACAACTCTAATCACTTTAGAGTGGCTAATTTGTCTTCCATAAACATCAACATACACATCTACTACTCTGGGTGGCTTAGCAACTTTCTGTGTATGTGTGCTTGCTTTAGCATGAACATGTGCCTTTGAATTCTTCTTTGGTTCAGGCCTTCTGTTCAGATGCTTAGGCTTTTGTGCAGCCGGTCTAAATCTTTGTTGACTCGGGTTCAGGTAACCTTTACCCTTAGGCAAGTGGGGGGTTCGGTTTTGTCATCTTTGAAATCTGGGTCTTTCAAAGATACCGAGGACTTGGTCTCTTGATTGAGAATGTCTCTATTTGAGTGTTTCTCATCCGAGGATTCCTCTCGATGGTTCATTGTGGAGCCTTTCGGGTTTGCATTCTTAGCACGAGGCTTTGAAGTACTTGCTGAAACTTTCAATCGGGCCCTTTCGGGTTTTCTAGCCTTCACCGAGGTTTGGGCTTTCTAACCCGATCATTCAGGTTTTTTTGAGACCATAGGTCATTTACCCTTGTCTAACACCTTGGGCATTTCTTGGTTTGAAGTGTAGGTGCCATTTGGTTTTACAAAGATTGTCTTCTTGCTACTTGATGCGAAAGATTGAGATGACCTTGTGAGGTTCCCCTGGAATGTATCCCAATTGATTTTATAGTCACAGATCTCTGGTAACTCAATTTCATCTATTACATTAGATGCATTATTCAATAGAGTTAACTTCTTTCATGCACTATCCTCATGATCTGTAGAGTTTTCATGCTTCTCGGAGAGGTCATTGAACTTAGTCCCGATTATTTGAATCTCTTGATTGGATTTCTCTAGCTTTTCGATTAGGGACATTATCAACTTTCTCTTTTTCTCGAGAGTTGTACTTTGAACATCCAGTTCATCAAGAGCTCCCATTAATTGAAGTGATTTGATATTGCTAGAGTCTTTCCATTTTAGATTTTGACTTTCGGTTCCTTATTACGCTCTTGAGTTCTATTTACCGGTCCTTGTAAAAAGCAAAGATAGTCCTTCATCGATTCTCAAAAGAATCCATCGAGTTAAAAATGATTGTTTTCGGTGGAACTTGAAAACTCTTGTGCTAGTGTAGGAGCAACAACAGAGAGAAAAGAAGAGTTTACCTCCTCAATGGCCATCGAGACGAGATGTCATCACTTTCTTTGTCTAAGAATATTTCATCCGAAGAGCTAGATCCTCCTCGAGTGTTCTTCTTCTTACGCAACCATGGCCTTTTTTTTGCTAGAGAACTTTTCTTTCTCTTCTCTTTTAGCTTGCCTTTCTCTGACCTTTCTTCTCTCAATTATAACATCTGTTGGTATCATCATCCGATCATTTTCTTCCTTGGACTTGGAGTCCTTCTTTGCGGATGAAGATCCTTGACTTTCGAGTCCTTCTTCTTCTCAGTTGATCTGTCCTCAGGTTTCATCTGGTACCTGTGGTTCCTGTAATAGCTTTTGTATTTTCCAAATCTACTATTAAGTCTGTCAAACCTTCTTGCCATCAGTGCTAGCTTTTCTTCAAGCTCATCCTGATTTTTTGCATGGGGGTTCTCAGACTCTCTAGTTTTACAGGTTTTATCTTTGGCTTTTAAAGCCACATTCTTACTAGATGATGAATCATCTTTCTTTGTCGACCTTTTTGGATTTCTTATCAATTACAAATTCATAGGTCTTCAGCTCAGAGAAGACTTGTTGGTATGGCATTGAATTAATGTTCTTGGTGTTTTCAATCACCACTGCATGAATATCCCATTTCATAGAAAGACCTCTAAGAATTTTCAATGCAACTTCTCTTTGTAGATATTTCTTTCCAAGTGCATTTAGATCATTCATGATGCTAGTGAATCTGACTTACAATTTGTCTATTGATTCACCATCATCAAATAAGATCAGTTCAGATAGACCACAAGTATTTTTGAAAATAAAACTTTGGTCAACACAGCAGGTGGTCAAGTTGAACCACTGCTCTGCTACCACTTGTTGGTCCCGGTGCAAATGAGTCTTACACGTGTATGGGGGGAATACACGTGTTCAGTGTTTTTAAAAAAATTTCTTACTGAGGTTAGCTTGGGTCAGATAATCCTGAAGATTAGGTTCTGAGAAGCACAGATCGCTCTGAGTCAAAAGTCTCATCGAGGCGTGATCCTGGAGCTGCTTTCGGATACCTCAGATAATCCCAACGAGTCCTGAGTGTCAGAGATCCTGAGTTGCTTGGATCAGATAACTAACTTACTGAATCCTCAGAAGAGAGTTCAGTTTGGTAACTATCTGTTCTAGCTACTCAGTCGTGCGGAATGGTTGGCCCTTTAGTTTATACTCGTTTTAAGCTTTCTTTGAAAACCTTCCCTTTATGAAATAGTGATTAGGTGTGATTCACTTATGCAACTTCGGTGGATTGATTCCAACCGAATATCGTGAAAAGTATGCTTTCAAAATCAAATCAATGCAACGATTTAAGCCACAGATAAGGAAAGCAATAAACAACACAAAGAATTATAGTGGTTCGAGACTCAAGCTCCTACATCCACTCTCTCCGATCCTCGAGAGAAATTCACTAATCACTTTCGAAGCTTTTCGACTACCTCGTAGTTTACTTACTCAACTCGCCCTACGAGGTTTTACGACTACTCCACGTGGTTTACTTACTCAACCCGACCTTGAGGCTTTCGACTACCTACCTCCGTAGTTTACTTACTCAAACACAAACAAGCTTTCGGACTACCCCCTGTAGCTTACTAACTTCTCCTTTAGAGTTTTTTCGACTACTTGGCGTGTAGTTTACAAACTCTTTACAACTCTTCTCACCAACAAACACACTCCAACTACCTTCTCGAGGGTTTGGGGTTTCTCGGTTGGTTTCAACTAGGATGAGATATCCTTTCCAATGAAGCACAATGCAAAGGGTTAGGATATCTCGACTAAGCTTTGGATAATTCTTATCAAGCTAGGCTTAGTATAGTGAGCTCTCTTCAATATAGAAGCACTTGGGAAATTCTAAGTTTTTCGAAAGTGCCTTAACTTTTGCAAGAATAAGTTTGAGCTCTTGAGTTTTGCGTATAAATTTCCCCGTAACCTTACAATGTAGAGGGTCACCAAGATATATATAGGCATACACCAAGGTCACTCTTGAAAACTATCCTTTGGAGAGATATAACCCGTGAGTTCCCTCTTATGGTGTGAGAAGAAATTATATTTAGGGTTTGAAACTCCCTAACACGTTTTAGGCAATAGCCTTTCATGTAGCCGGTCTTCACTTTTTGCAGTCTGGAACTTTTGTACATCTAACATCCTTTTCAAACGACACATCCCAAATCGTTGTCGATGGTGCGATGTTGTCTTCCTTTTTTACTTTTGTCTCCGTTAAAGGTAGACACCTTTTCAACGGCTCTTTTGGTTACAAACTCCGAGTTTGATATAACTTTAACAACACTCCGACTTAGTTCCTTTTATGCGCATTTGAATGTCTTGGCAAATATCTATTTTCTAAGGAATCGTGATCTTCTCGAGATTGCATCCTTGGATAGATATATTGTGATTGCCTCGGAACATTTGAGTTCAAAGTGAGCATTGATGCCTTCTTGAGTCTTGATAATTAATGTGCCTTGATATTCTTGATCTTCAATCTTGGTCTTGATCTTGATCTTGCGTCTTGAGTCTTCGAGTCTTGTGGTCTTCGAGTCTTGAGGTCTTCCGAGTCTTGAGGTCTTCGAGTCTTGAGTCTTCGAGACATCTTGATCGTCCTTTGAATCTTCATCTTGAGCCTTGGTTCCTCAATATCCTCTTGAGTCTTGATATCTTGATTTTATCTTTGAAACTTGATTTTTCTTGAAACATCTTGAGTTCTTTAGAGTCTTCAGAACCTATCCTGAACTATATCTGCTGACTATACATTTTGCAGATAACATCCTGAATACTCTAAAACTGAATCCTGACTCAACTATCAAGATCATTCTGAACATGTCATACTCAGGGGTTTTGGGATCTAATCAAAATCATATATCTTTTATTAAATTCATCTCCCAACAAATGTTTCATTCAGATAGGTATGTGCATTATAGAATACATGAAAAGCGTACCTATCATCTGATTCCAAGCTGTCTTCCTCAGGTGTACTTGAACATTTGCAGCTCTTTGGGGATGCCAAACATCTTGTACATCCTTTGCATTAGTTTGTCCAGATCTTCTCTTCTATGGATCCTTCCTTTTTCAGCAAATCCATAATAGGCATTTTTGAATTTTATAGCATCTAGTTTTTTGTCTGGACTCAAAGGTGGAAGGAGTAGTTCAAAGGGTGGAGCTTCTGGTATTAGTGACATGATTTTCCCTTCTTTCATCACCGTCTGGTAGAAGTCTGGATACATCGTTTCTAACCAGTTTCGGAATTCATCATCTTTTTCAGTCTGATCTTGATGAATCAGAATCTTCTCCAGGATGTGTACATCACATAACCATTCTCCTCTGATCTGATCCCATTCTGGAAGCAGATCTAGCCGTACACAGAGGATGTCTTTAACAGGTGCTGGAAGGGCATTCTTCTCCCAAGCAATCTCCTCTGCTGCAGCTTCGTTCTTCATCTTCCTTCGGATGTAAGCGATGTTTAGTCCCTTAACCTCTGCTAACTTCTGCTTTTTGATGGCGGCCTCTCTAATTCTCTGTCTTGTTTGCTCTTGAACTTGTTCAGGAGTCATCTGGCTTTTGGTAGAGAATAGTTGGCCTTGTCTCTGATCTTCCAAAGTTGCTTTCATCATCTTGCCTTTACCTTTCTTTCTCCTCAGAGTCTGCTCAGATTCTTCTTGTTCGTCTTCTTCAGCTAATTTCTTAGTGAGTTCAAGGCTCTTGACCTGATCATCAGTTTCCATTCTTTTCTGTACGAACGAAGAAAAGTCTTCAATCTTGTCGACTCTGGCAATAACCTCTAAAAGAGCAATTTTCTGCTCAGTGATCTCTTTGCTATGTTGCTCCACAGTTTCTTTTACTTCAGCAACGAGATCAATAGATGAAGTGGCTGACAAGTCAGATACAGTGGTTTCTGGTAGAGATGTAGTTGTTATCAACTGTGTCTGCTTTTCTTTCTTCTCTTTATTCTCTTGTCCTTACAACTGTGTCTGTTTTTCTTTCTTCTCTTTATTCTCTTGTCCTTCCCCCTTTTTGGTTTCTTCAAAGAGGTTGGACATTCTGCGGTTCAGAGCATTGAATTGTCGTGTGATCTCCTCTCTGAGTTCCTCGACAACAAGAGGAATGATCTGAACGGTGGCAGAAGGTGCAGGTTTCAAGAAGCATCTGAGAGCAACTTCGATATCCTGTCGTGCTCGTTCTGTAGAAGCTATAAATTATTTCCAACCCATATTCATGTGGTTGTCAGTTTTCTCCAAAGATGCCCAGACATTCTCCAATAGTACCTGTGTCTGATCGAGCATATCTGTCTGAACTTTGAGTTTGTCCGACTGGAGATTCAGCTTCTCGGCAAGAGGATTAACTAGTTGCATAACTTCGGAGAGGATGGCATTGTGCATCCCAACTGTGTGACTTCTTTCTCTGTCAACTAGTTTTGCTTGCTCTTTACGCAACTTCGCTTCATCGGATCTCTTTGTGGCGCCGCGAATTTGTCTTCAATAGCAGTCTTGATCCCATCCTGAATCTTCTCAGTATAAAGATCTAGGGTATCAGAGATCATTGTAGCAGTCTGGTCAGATGTTGAAGCCTTGCCAAGTCGGGTCTCATCTGCAGCACCCATTCTTGGTTCATCGGGAGCTCCCTTATGATCTGTAAGAGGTTGAACGGTTTCCTCCCTGCTATCAGCAATTCCGAACCTTTCGTGAATCAACCATCTGATATCATCATCAGATGTCAATTCAACAGCACTTTCAATCCCAGCAGTGTTTAAGCATTTCATCTCCTAGTCTACAAAGAAATCTGATCCCAGAGTTGTCATGAGAATCAGAAATTCTTCATTGCTTTTCAGTCTGATATCCCTCCAGAACACAATCTCTTCTATTTGTTCTTTGGATGCCGGGATGTTGATCCAATCGGGGCATAGATCCAGCAGATACTCCTTGATCTGTTGCTTCATTATCCTTATGATGGGGCTTTCTGGAGCAGGTGAAGCAAGCACGGTTCTAGTGTTGAAGGGATTATGAGAGATGGACACTCGCTTGTCAGATCTCTCAGGTGCTTGTGACTTGTTTGGAGATTGGGATATTTGTGGTTCGTTTTCAGCGTTTTGAGGGTGTTCAGTGTCCTGAACAGGTTCATTGATTGGTGGTGTGGGAGATCTGGGTGATCTGATAGGTGAGGGTGAGGGTGAGAAGGTTTTGTGAGGAGAGGGTGATGGTGATTTGGAAGTGGGCGTTGGCGATCTTGCTCTCTGGAAGATTGTGGTGAGAGGCAGAGAATCAAATGGTGATTCTTCCTCAGATTGCTCCACTTCTATCCTTCTGACAGATTTCTCTCCTTCTGCTGCGATTATCTGCTCTTCCCTTACTTCTCTGGTAGTGGGCTCAGGCGGTTGCTATATCTCTTCTCGATTCCACTTTGCGCCAGATCCTTCGTTCGCTAACTTTTGGGCGAGAACTTGGGTATCTTGAGGAGGAGAAGTCACTCTCTTCTGACGTTTCCGCTGAGCATCTGGTTTCTTGGCCAGATCCTTCCTCTTCATCCTCTTTTCCGGAATGGCCGTTCCCTGCTCTTTAGAAGATGCAGTTGCCTTATCTTTTCCCTTCTTTTCTCCCTTGGGTTTGGGCACATAAGGAGTTGGATCTTCATCAGATTGTCCAGGTAGGGACTCATCCTTGCCTAATATGGCCTTGTGCTTTGCTTGATATATCTTTGCTCCATTCTCATTCCATTCATAGTTCTGTGGCAGCTTATCTGTCAGAATGATTGAGATTTTGTGTATGAATGAGCACTTGGAAGATAAGCACACTACATTGCTCTGGGTCAGTTCGAACTTCTCGGAGTCTTTCCTCAGTCGTGCCTTGACCATACCCAACCAATCTATATCTGAACCCTTCTTTATTATTGCAGCCATGACACTGATCTTATAGGAAGTGACAGCATCAAGACTGTAAGTTGAGCACATGATCACCTTTTGACCTATCTCAAGGAGAAGGCGATATTTCCTCTTCAGATAGGAGGCTTTGGCGTTAAATCGTGTTCTCCTTGTTTCTTTGGTCTCAATAACTCGGCTTCAAGAAATTCTTTTTCTCCTACATCAGTCGTGTAGGTCTCTGGATTGATGCTTCCACGAGTTAGGCTGTTGGGAGATGAATTTTAATAAAGATTTATGATTTTGATTAGATCCCAAAACCCCTGAGTATGACATGTTCAGAATGATCTTGATAGTTGAGTCAGGATTCAGTTTTTAGAATATTCAGGATGTTATCTGCAGAATGTATAGTCAACAGATATAGTTCAGGATAGTTACTGAAGACTCGAGAGGATCTTGAGTAATCAAGACTTCGGAGAAGACTTCGAAGACATCGATCAATTATAAACTACAAAGATTCAGAAGACCCTGAAGACTCAGAAGACCCTGAAGACTCAGAAGACTCTGAAGACACAAAGACTGAAGACTGAGGAACTAAAGATCAAGAATATCAAGGCACAAGAATTATCAAGACTTCAAGAAGGTCTTGAATGCTCAAGATGAACCCGAATGTTCTCGAGGCAATGAATATATCTATATCAAGGATGCAACATCGGAAGATCGCGATTCTTAGAAAGTTAGATATCCGCCAAGACATTCAAATGCGCATAAAAAGGAACTAAGTCAGAAGTGTTGTTAAGGTTATATCAAACTCAGAGTTTGTAACCAAAAAGAGCCGTTGAAGGTGTCTACCTTTAACTGGAGACAAAAGTCAAAAAGAGGGAGACAACACTGTACCATACTGACACTGACAGTGACAGGTCTCTAAAAAAGATGTCAGATGTACAAAAGTTCCAGACTGCAAAAAGTGAAGACCGGCTACATGAAAGGCTATTGCCTAGAAAGTGTTAGGGAGTTTCAAACCCTAAATATAGTCGTTTCACACACCACAAGAGGGAACTCACGAAGCTGTCTCTCCAACGGATAGTTTTCAAGAGTGACCTTGGTGTATGCCTATAAATACTGGTGACCCTCTACATTGTAAGGTGACGGGAAATTTATACGCAACTTAAGAGCTCAAGCTTATTCTTGTAAAAGTTAAAAGCACTCAAAAAACTTAGAATTTCCCAAGTGCTTCAATATTGAAGAGAGCTCACTATACTAAGCCTAGCCTGATAAGAATTATCCAAAGCTTAGTCGAGATATCCTAACCCTTTGCATTGTGCTTTATTGTAAAGGATATCTCATCCTAGTTGGAAACCAACCAAGAAACCCCAAACCCTTGTGAAGGTAGTTGGAGTGTGTTTGTTGGTGAGAAGTGTTGTAAAGAGTTAGTAAACTACACGGAGTAGTCAGAAAACTCTAGAGGAGAAGTTAGTAAGCTACAGGGGTAGTCTGAAAGCTTGTGTGTGATTGAGTAAGTAAACTACGGAGGTAGTCAGAAAGCTCAAGGTCGGGTTGAGT
Source organism: Stenogyne calaminthoides (assembly GCA_037126765.1). Taxonomy (NCBI): domain Eukaryota; kingdom Viridiplantae; phylum Streptophyta; class Magnoliopsida; order Lamiales; family Lamiaceae; genus Stenogyne; species Stenogyne calaminthoides. Next base: position 190,335 of record JBBCBC010000014.1, read on the forward strand.
AAGTAAACTACGTGGAGTAGTCAGAAAACTCAGGGCCGAGTTGAGTAAGTAAACTACGAGGTAGTCAGAAAGCTCAGAAGTTGATAGTGAATTTCTCTGAAGAGTCGGGGAGAGTTGACGTAGGAGCTTGAGTCTCTGAACCACTATAGTGTCCTTTATTGCTTTCCTTATCTGTGCTTATCTGTTGCATTGACTTGATTATGAAAGCATACTTTTCACTGATATTCAGTTGGAATCAATCCACTGAAGTTGGATAAGTGAATCACAGCCTAATCACTATTTCATAAAGGGAAGGTTTTCAGCAAAGCTTAAAAGCAGTATAAACTAAGGGCCAACCATTCCGACAACCGAAAGTAGCTAGAACAGATAGTTACCAAACCGAACATACTCTTACGAGGGTTGATAAGTTGGTTATCGATCCAAGCAACTCGGGATCTCTGCTTTTTCGGGACTCGGTTGGGATTATCTCGGGGTTTAAAGCGACTCGGGATCACCGTCTCGATGAGACTTTGACTCGAGAGCGATCGTGCTTCTCGAGAACCTAATCTTGAGATTATCTCGACCCAAGTGACCTCGATGAAGAAAAAGTTTTAAAAACACTGAACACGTGTATTCCCCCCCATACACGTGTAAGACTCGTTTGCACCGGGACCAACATAGACCGAATATCCTCTAGAGATCGTCATTCGACACTCGCACTTCCAGTCCGCCAACGGAGGAAATCAGGTCAGCATCAATGTCTTCATCCCTCTGTAGATTGTATAAAAATTCAAGGGCTTCATGGGTGTGGACGATGTTCTGATGTGTAGAGCAATATCGTTCTAGCCCACACGCTCGCAAGCACTCTAGAATTTCCAGTGATTCAGGATCTGAGGTGATGGTGAATACTACATGCTTCTCATCAATGATGTCTTTCTTCATCGATGCAAAGTTGCAGAACTTTTTCCCTTGGCCCGATCGTGGAATTAGATATGTCATTTTAGTTTGAGCAAGATATCTCAATAAATTCAATCAAACCAGTAATCTTAGCATCAATTTAGCAAGTAAGCGTATAGATCTTATAAAAATTACAGAAACATATCATCACGACTTGTAAATCTAGGTACCAGAGAGAATTGAAATAAAGCAATATTTAAACGAGAAATTACCAGAAATTGATTCGAGGATTTGAGAAAATCGTAAAATTGGAATCAATTGATTTCGAAAGTAATTCTCTAAAGATTATGAAAGTTTTGATCTTTAAAAAGCTTTGAGAAGACGAAGTATTGGAAATAAGTTTTCTGAGAAAGATTTGGATTTTATAGAAAACGAGGGAAAACCTTTTTGCACAACTTTCCAAAGTACTCAAGTATCCGTGTTTTGAAATCGGTGGCTGAGATTAGTCGGCCAAAAAGTATTTTGATCGCACGGTTGAGAAAATTAGTCTTCTCATTTTTCGGACTCGAAAATTCGCAATAAAACGCATTAAAAACACATTCCCAAGTCCGCATTAAAAGTTTTGCAGAGCATGCGTCAAAAAGTGAAAACAGAGTAAAATTAATTTATTAAATAACGCATATAAGATATTCAGAAAGGGATAAATAAGAGAACGTATCTGACTGATTGATATTGTAATCAACCAGTTACCACTGTGATCTGATCTGGTGCTTGTTGACCTTACTGATGGTAGCCTTAAGCATTTCCCAACAATATCTTACTTATCTGATCAGATTCTTGCTTGAAACACTTCTTCACTTATCTGATCCACTTATCTGATATTCTCATCTGATGCATTTATCTGATTCACTTCATCCTTCAATCTTTATCTATTCAGCCTGCATTTACTATGCACTTAAGTCAAACTCCCACCAAAGCATTTGCTTCGGGGAGTCAAAAAGTCGCCTCGATTCCCAAATCGGCGTGATTTGACATTCCGTAATAATGGCATATATACGTTGTGATTACTCACACCGTCAACTCATCCAACCATTAACCGGGTGTTCCTTATGCGTTGTCGATGTAAATGTCTCTTAAGGTCTTCTGAGAAAATAAATTTGCATATGTACCCCTAATTTCCTTCTATAAATTAACCTGGGGTGTTAGGAAAAACAACACAACATAAACCATTCATCTTCTTTAGCATATACTTCATGCCTTTCCGATGATTTCCTTATTTCTGGTGAAACTTCCAGTGAAAACCTTTAACCCTTTTCCAATGAATTCAGCTTCTCAAATCAACCCTGTGTGTTCCTTCACACTGCTTTCGTCGTCATCTAAGATTACACATACGATCAATGCTAAGCTTCTTTACCACCGTGGAGGCGGACCTGCTAAGGCAAATGAGAAGACACTTCTCCTAACCGTATGCACCTTGTGCGCCTATCGAGATGACGGAATTAGCATCAACAGACTCAGTCTGAAACAAAACATGAGTTTGATATATGGTCTGCATCAGTCAACAACTGATCTTCATATATCAAGCTCAATTTTTGCACGCGACACTAGTGTCTGTTTGGTCCTTGTGACCAAACCTGTGGCACTGTGTCTCATTTAACAGCTGGGGAGCTCATTGATTTTAGCTCTAGGGGCTCCTGGCACAGAAATCCTTCAAGGCTCGCTCTCGCTCCTCACTTCGAAGCTCTAAGAGTGGCTTTCAGGATTCTAGAAGCTTCTCTGCGCCCCCTGGGTCGGAGAAAAGGAGAGCACCAGCTCTTAAAATCTCTCTCTCTCCTTCCCTGCCTTGGGTTGGCTTAGGGTTTATGGTTTATGTAGCGACCTCCGGGTCTTCTTGTACTTGAAGCTTGTAATACCACTTGAAGATAGCTTGTAGGTAGCTTGTGATATCACTTGTAACTTGTAAATCTGACCTCCGGGTCCTTATCAATGAAAAATTATGTTATTTCATTGTTGTGTTGCCTCTTCTGACTTATGCGATCTGTAGCTTTCAAGCATGCGACTTGCTTGTTGCGAACTTTAATCGACTTATAAAGTAATCTTCCAATCTGATCGGTTCCCCTTAATCGATATATCTTGAACCGATCGCTCCTTATGCGACCCGGATCGGCTACTTGTCCGACTTTTCGATCTGCTCCTTATCCCGAACTTGGATCGGCTCCTAAATCGAGTCGATACGATCGGTTGAGATTCCTAACTCAACTGATTCCTCTTAACTGGTTAGTCTTTTAACTAACGGTTACGGAGATTAGTCCACCAACCATTTACGGTGAACTTTCTCCGAGATCCGAAGTCTAGCTTCGTTGCATAATTCTGCGAATCGATCTCGGCTAAGCGGCTTAGTTAAAATATCGACTTTTACTTTTGTCAAGTATGGATCTTTTTCCATTTCGATATTCTTCTTTCAACGTGATCTTTGATAAAATGGTGTCTGACATCCACGTGCTTGCATCTTCTATGTAGAACTGGATTCTGAGTGATTGCAATAGCTTTATTCATCGTCGAGAATATAGGTGCGTTCTTAGCTACGATGTTGTAATCCCTCCGGGCCGACTTAGCGAGGCGGTTGGGAACAACGACTTTTGCTGACCATATATTGCATTTGGTAGTAGATGTCACAACTGATGTCTGCTTCTTCAAAAACCAAGAGATCAGTTTATTTCCCAGAAACTGACATGAACCTGAGGTTGACTTCTTGTCGATTCTGCAACCTCCGTAATCAAAATCAGAATACCCACTAAGCTCTAGATTATCATCTGATGGGTAAAATAAACCAAGGTTTACTGTAACCTTCAGATACTTGAGAATCCGCTTAGCTGCTTCTAGGTGGCTTTGCATTGGATTTGCTTGAAATCTGGCGCATACACCTACTGCAAATGTGATATCTGGTCTGCTGGCAGTCAGGTATAGTAGAGATCCAATCAGAGCCCTATATTCTTTCTGATTAGTTTTCTGACCATCTTCATCTGGATCCATCTTGAACCCGGTCATCATGGGAATTTTGGCTTCCTTACAATGTTGAACTCCAAACTTCTCCAGTAGATTCCTTGTGTACTTCGCCTGGCAGATGAATATCCCTTCTGTACTCTGCTTGACTTGTAAACCCAGAAAGTAATTCATCTGACCCATCATGGACATCTCGAACTTCCCTTGCATCAATTTCTTTGAACTTCTCACACCTGACTTCTTGTTGGGAGATCTCGAAGATGATGTCGTCCACATAATCCGAACCATCGAATATCTTCTCCATCTTCTATTACGAATAAGGTTACGTCCACTATTCCTTTAGTGAATCGCGTCTATCAAGAAGCGAGAGAGTGTATCATACCAAGCTCGAGGAGCTTGTTTGAGACATAAAGAGCTTTTTTCTTAAACGATACACTTGGTTGCCTTTTTTTCAAAGCCTGGAGGTTGTTCAACATAAACTTCCTCTGCTAGTACCCCGTTTAAGAATGCACTCTTTACGTCCATCGATACACAATGAACCCTCCGTGCGCAAAGATATGCATAAAAAGCTTGACCCGAGCGGCTTCTAAGCGGCGGCGGTGCAAAGGTCTCATCATAATCAATTCTTCCGATTGTGAATACCCCTTAGCAAACAAGTCTTGCCTTATTCTGGTTATGACATTATTCTCATCTCTCTTGTTCTTGAATACCCACTTCGTGCCAATCACATCTTGATGAGTTGGTGCATCCACTTTGATTTCAAACTTGATTCCTCTCAAAACTGTTCCGGCTCCTCTTGCATGGCTAGAATCCAACTTGCGTCTTGTAGAGCTTCCTCTCTCATGTAGTTGGTTCCTTCAAAGACAGATAATAACAACGATACATGGCACTTTCCTGTCGATGTCTAATTTTGACTCTATCGGATGGGTCTCCAATAATCGGATCGGTTGGATGGTGGTAATCCAGTCCTTCTACTCGATTTGCATCTATTTGGAGAACATCATCCATTTATGATAGTAGTTCATTACTAGTGATTGGGAGTGGTGCGTAATTATGATCCACTTGATAAGAACATGTCTCGGTGATGTTGGACTCATCATATCTTGATGTACGTCAGTAGGAACTTCAGAGTTCCCCCAAACGGATGGTTCGGTTGATCTTTATCTCGGTTGTACCCGGCTTCTTCAGCGACAATTGTGCGTACCTTAGGTCCGATTGACTGTTGAATCGGCAAAGATCAAGTTCGTATATATACCATTACGTGTTCACTTTTTTCTCCTTGATACTTGATCCATTTTTCGCAGATCGTATCGGTTGATCCGATGGCTTGTTCCGAAATGACTTTCTCTTGTTCGAAGATGTCTCATCAAAGACCACATGGGGTGTTTCTTCCACAACTAGGGTTCGTTTGTTGTAAACCCTGAAAGCATTGCTGGATGAGGAATATCCTAAGAATATACCCTCATCTGACTTGGCCTCAAAAGTCTTCAACTGACTTTTCCCATTGTTGTGTATGAAACACTTGCACCCAAAAATATGGAAGTATGAAACACGAGGTTTTCTGCCCTTCCACAGTTCATAAGGTGTTTTGAAGTGAGTCTTAGTCAGAGAACATATGTTCTGAGTGTGGCATGCAGTGTTGATGGCTTCTGCCCAGAAACGACTTGGTGTCTCATGTTCAGCTAACATAGTGCGAGCAGCTTCCTTGAGAGTTCTGTTTCTCCGTTCTGCTGCTCCATTTTGTTGTGGCGTTCTTGCAGCTGACGTCTCATGTTGTATACCAAACTCAGTACAAAAATTAGTAATAAAAGAATTCAGGAACTCTGTACCTTTATCCGATCTGATTTTTACTATGCTGACACCCTTTTCGTTTTGTAGTTTCTTGAGCTGCTCGGGTATCTTTGTCGTTGTCTCATTCTTCTTATATAAGAATACAACCCAAGTAAACTTGGAATAATCATCCACGATTACCAGAGTATATTTGCGTCCACTGAGACTGACTGGTGTAACTAGTCTAAATAGATCCATATGGAGCAGTTGCAGTACTCTACTGGATGCTGGTCCATGTATTCCTTTGAATGAAGCTTTAACTTGTTTTCCCTTCTGACATGCGGCACATGTCTGATCTTTAGAGAATACCTCATTCGGAAGCCCCTCAACCAAAGACACCCTAGCTATCTTGTTAAGAGTCTTGAAGTTCAGATGACTCATTCTTTTGTGCCATAGCCAACTGCTACTTTTGGAACTCTTAACAATTAAGCATGCATTTCTTGGGCAACTGTTCCAATATGCTGTGTAGATCGTGCCTTTCCTTGAACCAGTTAGCAAGATTTGTTGAGTAGCTCGATTTCTAATCGTACACTTATCACTCGAGAACTCAACGCTGAATCCGTTGTCGTAGAATTGTGATATTGATAGTAGATTGTGCTTTAATCCTTCGACATACGAGACTCCAGTTACTTGTACATCATCATTCTCTAAGGTTCCGAATCCTTTGGTAAAACCAAAGTTATCATCACCGAAGGGTACACGTGGGCCTTCTTGTTCTTTGTAAGAGCTAAGGAGATGTTTGCTTCCAGTCATGTGCCTTGAGCATCCACTATCGATGTACCAGATAGTTGCTTGTACACCTCCTTTGTTGGCCAGTCCCACGCGAACCTGCAATCGAATCAGGCTTTAGGTACCCCTTTGGAATTGGGTCCTGAGGGGTTAGTGGTGGATTTAGGGATCCACACAAACAGGGCACTTCTATTGTAATCTGATAGATCAGAAGGCCTGATTTATTTCCCATACATATCAACATAATCATACGTCTCTTTATATGCTTTCTGATTTGTATGATTATTCGTGTGAGTCTTGGGTGAATCAGAAGACTTGGGATTTTTCTTTATATTTTGTCTTTCTTTAACCCAGTGTGGCTCAGGTGCAGTAGCCCTAGATCTCTGGTTATAAGGGTAGGTACGACTGCTACCATTAAAAGATTCATATCCCTTTGGCATAGATGGTCTTTCCAGTTTACCTATAGCTTGCTTATTAGGCAGCTGACCTCGATTAAGTCTCAGATTAGATTTCCTTTTTACAGGTTGTCTCTTCTGATACCTAATCTGGCCTTGATCAAAGTTGAGGTTTCTTGAAGAACCGGGTTCTTCGTTGATTCCTCGGTGATGCTTAATCGATTTGGGGTCCTTTTTACATTCCTTACGATTAGACACTTGCCTTACTTGCTTCAGCGGTGTCTTTCCCTTATCGGATATATTTTTTTAGCTTTTTGTGTATCTTTGAAAGGAGACTCGTTTGATTACACCCTTACGAAGTGAACCAAGCGGGGCTTTTGAGGATGTAGAAGGGTTCTCATACCCAATTCCCTTCTTGTTAGTCGGCGTTCAAAAATAGGTGTTCATATCTTGAGCGGTTTTTGATGACCGTGAAAACCTCTATTTTTTTCTTGCGCAAATTATCCTCGGTAGATTTTAGACTCTCATGTAGTAGTGAATAGGTCATCAAACTTAGCTTGTAGGATTTTTGAAATCATCGGCTTTTGTTGTTTGTTGATTGCTAGCCGATCTTTAATCTGCTTCTCCCGATCAAAAGATTTAACCTTGAGCGTTAAGTTCCTCGCCACCTTCGGCGAGCGGTTTTTAATTTAATTTAAGTTAAATTTGCTTTCTCGACAGCGTTCTCTTTAACAAAGTCGATTATTTCGATCCTTAGCTTGTCATTTTCAAACTTCCACTATTGTATAAGTGTCTCTTTGCGATCGGAGAGATCATCAAGCAATTGCTCGGAGTAGAGTCATAAGTCAATCTCTCCGGCAGTGTGCTAATAATAGGCTGGTGTGGAAATTGAAAAAGGAAGGTTTGGAGGTTACCTCAGTTGGTCTTCCTCCGGCCATCAGTGATTTCATCGTCATCCAAGAGAATATCAGATCTTCATGTTCGAGGAAATCAACAACACTGCTTATCAGACAGAAGTCTTCTACAGATGAGTAGCCAGAATCCTCAGAAGGCAGATAGGAATCATCAATTCCTGATTTGTCAGCAACCATGGCTTTTCTGTCTTTGAAGTGTAGCTCTCTTTTGTTCCGCTTCTCTTCCCTTTCTCTGAGAGTCAGGTCTGGGCAGTCGGAGCTGTAGTGACCTAGTTTCAAGCAGTTGAAGCACGATCCACGATCCATGGAACTTCCTCTGCCAGGTGAGACACTTCGTCTGTAGGATTTGTCAGGTGACTTTCCTTTCTGATTGTAGTCTGAACTCCTTCTGTCAGATCTGTTATCTCTTCTCTCGTCTGACCGATCATCTCTTTTATCATCTATGTGATCCCTTCAGTCATCAGATCTATTCCTTTCTAGTGATCTGTCAGTTGGCCTCATGTTCCTTCCGTTGTCTTGATAATCCTTGTAGAATCTGCGATACTTACCGAGTTGAATATTTGATCTTTCAAGTTTCCTGGTAAGTAAAGCGATCTGTTCAGCTTGGCTTATGATGTTTCCAACAGGTTCAGTGGCCTTTGATCTGCTACTGGTTGCTTTGAATGCAATTATTTTAGATGTGGAGGTTGAGGCTTCAGCAGACGTCTCGTCTTCATCTGCTTGCCCTCTTTCGATTAAATCGAACTCATGGGCTTTAAGGCTTAGGAATAAGCTACTTGGCTTCATCTTGGAAATATCTTGGCAATCCTTGATTACCGTGACTTTCATGTCCCATTTCTTGGTGAGAGATCTTAAGATCTTATAATTGATGTCTTTGTCTGACATCTCTCTTCCAAGTTCTCGTAGCTTATTTACTGATATGGTGATCCTCCCATCGAGTTCATTGATGGTCTCGTTGGGCAACATTTTGAGTTTTTCGAACTTCACTAGTTCAGCTTGTAGTCGGCTGTCTTTGATTTGATCATTTCCTTCGCATATCTCAACAAGAGTATCCCACATTTGTTTTGCTGTTATGAGATACTTTATCTTCTCTTTGGTGACTTTATCCATCGTCTTCATGATTATATGCCTGGCGATTGTATCTAGAGTATACAACTTTCTTTCTTCTGCATCCATCAGGGCTGGACTTTTTCGAACAAGACTTCTAGGTGCATGATCTGGATCTCCTCCAACCGCTGGGTTGTCGTGATATATGATGATGGGTCCTCGTTCAATGACTTCCATCATTCTACCGCTTATCGATCCCAGATGGTTGCACATGTATATAGTCCAATCTGCATACTCATCAATTGAAAACTTAGGCAAATCATGATACATACTAGAGGTATTATCCATGCTGAGTGATTTTGAAAACGAATGAGTTTTGAAAACGGTTTTTCAAGATCTGTTCAAATTACCACAAAGATTCTTCCTCAAGAATCGATGATACTCAAAAGCCGATTGGTGCGTAGAACCCTTTGCTCGATACCACTTGTAGGTCTCGAATGGGTTTTGTGAGGCGAAGGTAGAGGGGATGGGTGAATAGACTTCGAAAACTTTTCGTCTTGGATCGGTGTGATTTGCAGATTGCTCGATCAGAGTGCTAGTGAGTAAGTTTGATGATGTTCAATCTTCCGAAAGTGCCCGAGGCGGTCGGTTTGATATCTATCGGTTTAACGAGAGTCGGAAGCTTGTAAATACCCGTGAAAACGGGTTTATCAAAACCTGATTCTTAAGTCGGCTTTTTTCAACCGGTGACTAACGTGTCAACTTTGATCGGATCGGTTTGCTTAGTGCGGTCGAGCTTAACTTAGAATATGTATGCGATTTTAAACACGGTTGTGTGTGAATAGTGTAAAGCAATAAAGAAAGCAAGTAAATGCACACAAGATTTTATAGTGGTTCGGATTTAAACCCGTCTTTACGCCCACTCTTCCCCTTAACAGGGGGCACCAACTTAACCAACTTAACCAATGGACTTAGTTTTATGTGTTAGTCCAACACCCAACAGAGATGTTTATTGAGTTCACACTCAACCGAACGTAAATCTAAAACTAGAATCCCTAGTCCCGAAATCTTGCGGTAACAAACTTAACCTAACTTTGAGTTTGGGTAAAGGTTTCTTTGTGGTTCCAAACCGGAAATCTATCCCGGTGTTTATGTAGCCAAATCTTTAGTGGATAGAATTTCTTGCTAAGGACTATGGGATGAACACTCTAAGAATAATCTTCAAATATGGTGTTCTTCGGCGGAGATTTTTCTTGTAGTTTTTGCTTCTTTTGCGGTGTCTTCGTGTTCGTTCTTAGTGTTACGTTGTCACTCTCTTCAACTTTGAAGATCGATCCCATTTTATAGACCTCGAAATCAAAGAGCCGTTGGAGAGCAATTTGAATTTTAAAATTTTATATTAGGTAGGTTTGTAGGATATGATTGTGGCGTGCTCGAATATCGGCGTGGCGTAGTCATGATTAGCCTCGTTTATGTCCGTTGTCCGAATCCGTATTATCGGCTCTTTTTGTGCGTGTCGCTTTCTCCTTAGCCCATGGAGGGCACTTGATAATTTTCCGTTAGGCGATTGATATTCCTTTTGTAGGCGATTCGTCTTATGCGGTGTATCATTTTGATTGGCGCCGGTGTGGTGACTTGATCGGATAAGCGGTCGATCTACCTTGTTGAGTCTTTTGATGCATTGTCTTAGCTCAATATGCACACTTTCGGTGATATAGGTCTTGAGTCTTGGTAGTCTTGATCTTGGTGACTCTCGAGCCTCGGTGTATTGATCATCTTGAGTCTTGAGTTTATTCTTGAGTCTTCAAGTTTATCCGAGTCTTGAGGTTCATCCGAGTCTTGAGTTCATCCGAGTCTTCGAGGTTTATCCGAGTCTTGAGTTCATCCGAGTCTTGAGTTCATCCGAGTCTTGATGTCTTCTGTCCTCACCGATCTTCTGACTTCTTTTCTTCTGATTTGATCTTAGCCTTCTAATCATCTGACCTTATCTGGGTCATCTGATACTTCGACCTGACCTATACATATTGAGTTCCCCCTCAATATGTGACCTATCTTTTACATCAGCTATCTATACATTTAAATTTGGTCATCTTAATCTGATTCTAAGTCATCGATCATTAATGAGTTTTGTTGGTCCTATTACAACCTGTTTTGGAACTTCCATCAAAACTTAAATACAAATTTTCCACCACCGGCTATTCATCCCCACCTGGGCACGATGGAGGACCGCTTTTATTGAGGTATCCCATCCTCTCTTCACCTCCGCACCATTAGCATTAAACAATATCACACAAAAGCTTTCTGAATGTCCTAACTTGCCGCACACGAAGCAGAACACTTGTAGTCTTTCATAAGAAAACTCAACGACCGTGGAAGATTTACCCGTTATCAACCTTTTTTTCCTCTTCAGAGGTTCATTCACATCAATTTCCACCCTAACTCGCATAATCGGCAGCCATGGGGCCGACTTGTTGTATTCATCATATTCTAAAAACCGTCCAATAAAGTTGCCAAGCGGTACACCAATTTTTTCCTTAAAATAGCCAACCAGAATTTTGGTTCTGAACCCAAAAGGCCAGTGAGTTCAATGATACTTGAAAAGGACTCTCCCCCTTCTGTAATTGATGAAGTACTAAGGGATGGATCCCAAATGACCATGGTCCAGAAGCCATGATACGTTGGAGGTCCATCAGATGGAAGAACTGGAAAAGGAAGCAACCCCCTCCAATATCTCGGATCTGCGGGGTTTCCACAAATCCGTCATTCGACCTTTCATAATATTAGGGTTAATCACTTGATCAGTGAGAAACCGACCCACCAGACATAATTCGGATCCGAGGATTTCATCATCCTCATCCTCGATAATCAAAGCATCATCTTCCTCTGGAGATAAATTTAGATTCTCCATTAAGTTCTCCATGAAAACGAAAAGGAAAACACACTCTCAAAAACGCTCTTGACTAAGGAGAAAACAAGGCTCTCGACACGGAGAAAGAGAAACACAGACAATACTAATAAATAGGCATAACTAACCGAAACCCTAGGAGTGAGAGACGACAGGCGCCCAAAGCATCACAAATCGATCACTTGCTTGGCTAGCGTCAACATTCCTACCATATCTCAAAACCTGAATTACGGAAAGGGGTAGGTGTCCAAAGTATCACTAATCGATCACTTGCCGGAAAGCATTAATATTCCTACCCTAAAAGATCACCGGAGTATACTAATATATGTTATGTTTTAATGGAGTATGCCAAAGTTTTCTCATGTGTAATAATTTTGAATTGGACGTATGCATTATTCATTAAAAAAAAAAGATTTTTACTTTGAAGTTAGTTTTTGATATATCTTATAAAACTGATCAGTTTTCTCCAAATGTTTTGCAATACTTGTTCATAGTATTAAATTTATATTATTACACTAATAAATTAATATTATTATACTTATACGATGATGATCATAGTATTAAATGTTATTAATATTAATTTATAAAAGTAATAGTATCAATTTATAAGTATAATAATATCAGTTTCATACTATGAACAAGTTTGACTAGAGAATTTTTGGGGACTCATATTTATTTTTAATTTTTCTGAATATGAATTTACATTTTACTGTAAATCTGATAGAATAGAAAAAAAAAAGAATAAAATAGAATAGAAGTGGGACTAGAATTGTTTTCACCTTGTTTCATTCTTTTGCACTGAACCTTATTAATTAAAGCAACAACTAATGGGTTACATTTATAACAAAATTAAAGCCGAACAACTTAAAAGCCCAATCCAAATACTTGGCCCACTGACTTGAATCACTTGAATCAGTATTTCCATCTTATCAAGCTTATTTAATCTTGTCTTAATAAAATGCTCAAAACGTAGTCCCAATTGCTTATCTTCTTTTTTCTTCTCACTCCATAAACGTCTTCATGCTCGTTGATTTCCCTTTTCATTTCAGTTGTTCATTTCAATAAGTCGCACGACTCTTAGAAAAGTTGTTATGACCTTTTTTTTAGATATGTTAGCTGGAGTTTACTACATCGTTTTGCTTTAGGTAGGAGCAGAGGTGGAAAAAATACCGAATATATCGGTATAATGAGTTTCTTGTGATCGAAAAAATCTGTAATTTATTGAAATTTTTTAAGATATCTTTGAAATGTTTGAGACGATATGATTACCGCATCTAACATCGATCACGATAACAACATAAAAATTTCGGAAGTTTCGTTACATTTGTATAACAAAAAAAAATTCAATATATATCGATATACCGAAATATTTTCGATATTCGGTATCCATGTATATTGTGGTATATACCATACCGTATCTATAAATATATAATATATTTTATTATTTTAATTCAATTAAAATTTGAGAATTATATGTTAAGATAGAATATTATTCATAAAATACAGATTTTTTTAAATAAATAATCAAGGTGTGAACGGTATGTCGAATTTTTGGTATGAAGCGGTATACCGTTAATTCCGTATATACTAAAAACTTCGGTACGGTAATACGGTATGCGATTTTAGCATATTGAATTTTCGGCGAAATTTTCAGTACGGTACGGTATGAATTTTCAAATATCGTAAGTTTCGATATGATATACGGTATGTACGGTACGGTATGATACGACATGTTAGCCCTAGATAGGAGAGGTAATACTCCCTCCTATTCAAAATATAGTTCACTTTAGAATAATGCATAAGTATTAAGAAAATTAATGACTCCCTACTTTACTCTTAATAAATTGCCTTGAAATTCTACAATACACATTAAAAGACTATTACTACCTAAGTTATTTTTAATGATTTTGAGGGTAATTTGGGGGAAAATGTAATTAATTAACATTGAAAAGTGTAAAAAGACATGTAATTTGCAAATATTATAAAAAGATAAAATAACCTATATTTTGAGTAGAACAAACTTTTCACAATTTAATGGACATGTTTGCCCCTTTTCACCAATTCCTCTCAATTTTATCTCATTTCCATCATTTTTTGCATTTTTTGATCTCTTTTCTGGATCGTCATTCACTGTCATCGGGAACAATGGTCGAATAAAAGTTGTGTTTACAAACTCTATTAATAAATTATAAAATTACTTAATTTTAATGTTGTGAGAAGTGGCCTTTTGAATATACCTGACTCTCATTTATTTCATAAAGTTTGTGGCTTTGCGTCTGGCACCTCTAATCATCTCATCTTAGATAAATTAAATTGACATCCATATCAAAATTAAAATCCATCACATTTTATCCCCAACCATTTATCTATTAATATCATCATTATTTAAGGGTCACACTGGCACTTTTTCCCCTCTCTTTATTGATTAATGCTGTTTTCCAAGTAAGAATTTTGTTAGCTCATTTTTTCTTATCTCTTTTACCTACGACCCCAACCCAATGATCATTTCCCATATTCTAGATAATTGATTAATGCAATTTCCTCCATTAAGGGTAAGTGTGATGGAGAGTTTTGATAGGTACCATTTTCAAAAGAATACCCTCCACAAATCAAGCGATTAACTCTCTAAATAGATGAGGTTAGGGTAGACAAAACCAACACAATAAGAATTCTTCTGTACGACACGAATAAAAAAAAATTGTGTCGATACGACACGACACTATATATATGACACGATAAAATAAATTAAAATGTAATTTATATTAAAAATTTGACATGATACATTGTGGCACAACACAATATGACAATAAAAAATACAAAATATCTAATAAAATTACAAAATATCAAGTCATATGTACAATCAATTTTTTTTTTAAAAAAAAATTATCGGGTTGACATGAAAACACCACGAAAATTTTGTGTTTTTATCGTGTCTATACGGTAACAATATGAATACGATAAAATTAAACACTGACTCACAATTTTTGTATTGTTTTATGTCGTGCTATCGTATCGTGTTCGAAATTGTCACCCCTAGATGAGAAAACAAAATTTGGACTCATCTCAAGCAAAATTTTATTGTTAGAAGCCTAGAAATTAAATCATCCTTCCTCTAAAATATTTATATGTACTCGTTTAATTAAAGATCAACACACTCCTAGATTCTTCTTTTAACCTGAGAAAATTTATATTCGAGTCTTGTTATGAAAATAAATGGCAGGAAATTCCAAAATTTCAAATAAAAAATTTAAAATCGTACGTACTGAATTCTTTGGCCAAATCCATTCAGTGTTACTCCGTCCGTCCCAACTCTACTTTCACACTATCTTTATTATTATTTTTTGTTTAACGAGCGAGTTGTTTATTAGTATTTGAAATGATAAAATGACTTTTAAAAAGGAGATCTATCTCTCATCTATTATATGTCTTTTTAAAAATTATCTTTATCATTTCAAATACTAAAAAAAGACTCGCTCGCTAAAAGTGTTGGGACGGAGACAGTATTATTTTATTATAATTTATCACACCCTTAAAAACTCTACAAATAAATAAAAAAAATTGAAAATTCCTTAGTTTTTGGAATCAAAATCGTATTAGTTTGATTTCCAAATACACACAATAACGTGATTGTTATACCCCACTCACAAACCCTTCCAACCAAGCACATCTTATGGATTGGCATTTTGCGTGAATACAACGGTTAAGTAAAAGAATTACAATTACCATCTAAGTCTAACCACTATAAACTTATTGCGTAATTTAACGTCCACTTGGTACGACTTGAGAATGATAATTATAATGGTAATATGTATTATTGAAAGGTCAATCACTCTGAGATTATAGATTTATATTGGTATTGCTTGGTTAGAACATTAATAATGAGTATCATTTGAGAAAGATTGAGTGAAAGTGAAATTAGGTAATAAAAGCAGTGATTTCAGAACCGGACCAGATCGGCCGGTTCAACCGGTTGAACCGAAAACCGGCCAGGAAACCGGTCCGATTACCTTTAAATAACCATTTTTCCGGTTAAACCGGGATAAACCGGCCGAAACCGGATAAAACCGTTGAAACTGGTAAACCGCCGAATCGGTAGAACTGATTTTTTTCTCAGCCGCACAACCATCTCTCCACGCCGTCACTGTCGGTGACTTCTCTCACTCGCGGCGTCCCCAGTTTTTCTCGAGAAACTTCTTTCTTTTTTCGAACTGATCTCTCTTCTACTCGATCTATATATACATATTATATATATCTGTGTGCCATTGTGTATGTGTGTGTGATATTCGAACTGATCTCCCTCTTTTACAATTTTACTCGATATATACATACATATATTATACATATGCAATAATCTTTTCCCTTGGGTTTCTTCCTCTTGAGGTGAGCTTTCCCAATTCCTATCACCGCCTTACAGATTTGTACTTCCTCACGTTTAATCGTGCCCCTTTTCTCCTAAAATCGACTTTCCATCGTCTGTACTATTTAATACTATCGTTATCCTCTCCTATTTCGAGCGGCTCACAGTAGCAGCTGGATTGGCATTGTTTTTTTTTTTTTCTGGAAAAAATGAATCTATTGCCTCCTCAAGCCCGGTTTGATTGGAAATTGTTGTTCTTAATTCACTGATTTCTCTATTTCGGTAAATTTATGACTGGTATTTCTAATTTTTGTTCTCCAAGATAGTTGAATAACCTGGATATGTTGGTGGTGTTTATCTAGTGTTGATGATGTTTTGAAAATTATCACTTTAGTTAATTTCGGGAATATGGTTACTCTGTTTGAAGAAGGGGAAGGTAGGTTTGAACTGGTAAAGGGATGAAGGCGTTTAACAGGATGGCCGCTCAAGCGACACGACTTCTGCTTCTGCGGCGATGGGAGATGACCTCCCCCATCGCCCACAGCCATGACGTGTGTAATTTGGAACGCACGAGGGCTTGGGAACCAGCGTGCGTTTGACGAGCTACGTAGGCTTGTCAGAGAAAAGGACCCAAGCTTGTTGTACATATGTGAGTCTAAAGTGTCGTCTTCCAGATGTAATATGTGGCGTTCCTTTTTTCGTTTTGATGGTATCTTCTGTGTGGACCCGATTAGACGCAGTGGGGGTCTTGTTTTGTGTTGGAAGAAGGAATGGAATGTTTGTATTTTGTCGTACTCTCCTGCACATATCGATTGTACGATTAAGCATGATAATATCTTCTGGCGTTTCACAGGGTTTTATGGGCATCCTAATCCTTCTAAGCGATGCCACTCGTGGACTTTACTTCGACAATTAGCAATGTGGCAAGGTCTGACAGATGTCCCTTGGCTCATTGGGGGAGATTTCAATGAGGTGCTTTATCATTCCGAGAAGTACGGAGGGGCGTCCAGATCGTTTGCCAACATGAATGCATTTCATGACACCTTGCGTTTCTGTGCGGTGAGAGATTTGCACGCATCTGGTGAATTCTTTACGTGGACAGTTGATAGGCAGGATATAGGCCTCATACAAGAGCGTCTGGACCGGTTTTGTGCAAACGAAGCATGGCGAGGTGCGTTTCCGAATACCCGAGTCCAAAATGGCGATTTCTATGGATCTGATCACCGTGCCATACGGTTGGACCTGTTTCAATCAACGCCTATGTTCGTCGCTCGGTCCAAGCTGTTTTTCTACGAGTAGAAGTGGGCGCGAGATGATAACTTTGCCTTGAAGTTTAAGTGTTTCTGGGCGACACTTGATAACAGATTGCCATGGGAACGGAAGATGAAGGCCGCACAGGACTTCCTTCGTCAGCGCTCACAGGATCAAACCCATAATCCGGGGGCAATTGTAGCAGATTTGCAGTGGAAAATTGACGTTGCTCTACGTCCGTCCAACACCATGCCTAATATAACCTTGATTTGTCACCTGCGTAAGTAACTCGAGGCTGAACTAACTAAATAAGAAATGCATTGGTGACAACGATCCCGAATTACTTGGTTACAACAAGGGGACAGGAACTCCAAAATGTTCCACCGCGTAGCTAGTGGACGTCGACGAAAATTTTTCATCCCTGGACTAATCAATGCTCATGGCGATTGGATATCGCCACCTCAGGAAATGATGCAGGTTATTTTACATTACTTTGTCGACCTCTTCCGATCGACTAATCTGTCTCAGTCAGACATGGACCAGGTATTAGCTTGCATATCCACCAAATTGCCGGACCATATCATTGCCGAGTTACAAAGACCATTTACTGCGGACGAGGTAGTAATAGCACTGCGGGACATGGACCCATCGATGGCACCCAGCCCGGATGGTTTCTCTGTGGCTTTCTATCGGGACTTCTGGTCGACTGTGGGCCCAGATATTACCCGTGCGGTGTTGGATATCTTGAATAATGATGTGGATTTTACACCCTGGAACGAGACTTTAATAACGCTTATCCCGAAAGTTAAGCATCCAACACTGGTAAAGGAATACAGACCCGTTGCCTTATGTAACGTCGATTATAAGATTGTTTCCCGGACAATTGCCAACAGATTGGGGTAGGCATTGGCATTAGTGATTGATGATCAACAGAGTGCATTTGTACCGGGGTGCCTCATCACAGACAACGTTTTGATCGGATTTGAGTGCATGCACTGGCTTTGGCAGAATAAGAGGACAAAGATGGGTTTTGCGGCACTTAAGCTAGATATGAGCAAGGCGTATGATCGGGTTGAGTGGCCTTTCCTCTTTGCAGTATTACGAAAGGTCGGCTTCCCAAGCCATTTGGTGCAATTGATATGCCGTTGTGTTAGACTGTCTCGTACTCTTTCAGGTTAATGACCGTATTATCGATCATCTTCAACCTAGCAGAGGAATCCGTCAAGGGGACCCTCTTTCGCCTTACATGTTTGTTTTGTGCGCCCAGGGATTATCGGTTATTTTGAATCGGTTTGTGGAACGTGGTCTTATTCACGGAATTCGGGTCGCCACAAACAGCCCCGTTGTATCTCATCTATTCTTCGCTGACGACAGTTTGATCATTTTTAGGGCTTCATCAACCGATTGTGAGGGAGTTAAACAATGCTTATCCTGATATGAGAAGGCAACAGGTCAGTTGATCAATTTTGAAAAATCTGCTTTGACCTTTTCGTCGGCAACGTCGCCACTCCAGATCGAGCTGGTTAAGACAGCGTTGCAGATCCCCATTGTGGCCGGCCACACGGTTTACCTGGGATTACCAATGTTTACATTCCGCAACAAGAGCCTGCAATTTGCTTACTTGCGCTACAGATTGAGTCAGAAAGTGACCTGCTGGTCACCAAAGGTATTTTCAAAAGCTGGTCGACAAGTGTTGCTGAGGTCAGTGCTGCAGGCTCTTCCTATGTACACGATGTCATGTTTTCGGGTTCCCCAGAATGTTTGCAGGCAAATGGAAAGTATTCTCGCTAAGTTTTGGTGGGGAGAAATAAATGGCCACGACAACATGCATTGGTCCACGTGGGACGACTTGGCCCGTCCGAAGTGCAGAGGGGGATTGGGGTTTCGACAGCTTACATATTTTAATCAAGCTCTGCATGCTAAACAGGTTTGGAGGATGATAGATAAGCCTCAATCATTAGTAGCGAGGTTATTCAAGGCACGAAATTTTAAGTACACTGATATTCTGGATGCCAATCTTGGGGCAAACCCATCGTATGTGTGGCGATCTTTGGTTTGGGCGAGAGAGTTGGTAAGGCGTGGGATGATGTGGACAGTGGGCGATGGAGACTCTATTCGGCCTTTTGACAAGCCATGGATGCCTGGACTAAAGTCAGGACGCCTGGTTGCCCGGGGTCAGTGGGTATCATCTGTCAAGGAATTTATTTTGCCTGGACAAACAAGGAATTTTCAGAGGCTCTGGCAAGAGACATTACCATTTGAGGCTGACGCCATATTACACATTCCTCTTGTGTCGGATCCTATATCGGACGCCAGGTTTTGGAAGTATGATCCATCTAGAAATTTTACTGTGCGATCGGCGTATAAGTTGGCCACAGGGTTTTTTGAGCCGTCACCTAACAGCGTGACTCATAGCGACGATCAGTGGTGGAAGTCTCTTTGGAAGCTTACGTTGCCACCGAAGGTCCACATGTTTCTATGGCAGGCATGTAGAGACTTCATAGCGGCACCAGCGAACTTACAACGATATCACCTCCCCGTGAGCAGCCAATGTTCGGACTGTGGACGGTGGGGATCAACCATGCATACTCTTGTTCACTACTGTAGAACTAAAAAATTCTGGAAAACTACACAATTCTGGGACACATTACGACGATGTAAGTGTTGATGTTGCCACCAATGTTACAACATTGGTTACAACATCAGTATTCGTCCTTTCTTCTTAACCACTAACATTTATATGTTCAATGTTGTCTTTGATGTTGTTGACTACAGGTTGACGATCTAGGTTGTTCTGCAAGATTCTAGAAGGTTTCACAAGCTTCAAAAATCGAGTAGAAGGGACTAGATCATGCGGCTGTTTTCAGAAGATTGGAGAAGACCCACTAACTGGGGCAGTTACAAAGATCATGGGATAGTGGATGGAAGAATTTCTAGATCCTTCAAGGAGGCTCTAGTAAAGCTACACGAAGTCTATAAATAGAAGACCTTGATGTTCATATCAAGTGCCAAACATTACCATAAATCGTGTACTGTTTAGTCGAAGAAACAACCAAGCATCAACTGTAGAGTGCGTGAGTGCATCCAGAGTGATAGGGTCGTTGTTGTGGAGTGTTTTACCATAGAGAGTAATTGTAGGGTTCACAATACCTCGAGTTGGTGCTAGATTTGTTTTGTATGGAATGTTAGTCTCGGTGTTAGATAGTTTCATACACATAGAACAGGACACCTTTGGTAGTGTAGAGATACACCTAGCCTTTAGATCATATGCTTGATCTTGTTTCAAGAGGATTCGATTTGTGAACCTCTTTGTATTCATTATTTTGATAAATAGTAATTTCGACCATAAGGCATCACAATCTATATTGATATAGATTGTGCAAAGTCTTATTAATTTCTTGTGTTGTGTTTCTGAGTCTTCCGTTGTTTCTGTCTTTTAATTGTTACTTTGAGTGTTACAACATTCTGTGTAACAAAACTTGATTTTACTAAACACAACCTCGTGTCGCACACTTACAGTTGGCACCAGAGCCAAAACTTGATTTTACTAAGTTAGATCCTGTGTCAAGTGTGTTGTTTTTGTTATGACGATGGAATATCCACTTACTCCACAAAGTTTGAGACGACCAATCATTGATGGTACAAACTATGCGTATTGGAAACCAAAGATGAGGATGTACATCAAGTCGATTGATGAACGTGCCTGGAGAAGTATACTTTCAGGATGGACACCTCCTAAGAATGTTGCAGATGAAGAAGAAGAAGTTACAGTCAAACGCTAACTGGATTGGACTAATGATGAAAGTACAACTGCTAGCTACAATTCTAAAGACTTGAATGCAATATTCACATCAGTTGATATGACTATGTTCAAAATCATATCAACATGTGTTTCTGCAAAAGAAGCTTGGGATAGATTGCAAGAGCACAATGAAGGTTCGGATAGTGTTCGAAGGTCCAGACTTCGAATGCTTGGGACAAAGTTCGAGAACTTGAAGATGAAGGAGGATGAAACAATTTCTTCTTACAATGAACGGGTCACTGAAATTGCAAATGAAGCTCAATCTCTTGGAGATCCCATCTCCAATGTGAGATTGGTTCATATGATTTTGAGTATTGTACCTAAGTGCTTCGATGTAAAAATTTGTGCAATTAAAGAGGCAAGGGATACAGATACACTAAGTAAAAATGAACTGATCAGCATCCTACGTGAGTATGAGATTAATACAACTGAGAAGGATGACAAAGCTGATGCAAAGAAAGTGGTGGTGTTCAAAGGTGAAACATCTTCAAATGCTGAGCAAGTACCTATTGTGACTGGAGCTGATTTAGAGGATGATGTTGCTGACATATGTTCCAACCCCGAGGAGTACATTGCTTTTATGACAAGGCAATTCAAAGCTCTTATGAAAAAGAGGAATAACAAGTTCAAAGTCAACACTCAACCAAAGATTCAAATTAACAACTCTCCACAAACCCTTGAAAAGAAAGGTAATGCATTACAACCAAGGCAAATTGGTAATGGAATCAAAGGTAAGTATGACAAAGTTGACCCTGAGTATAGAAAGTCTGTTCAATGTAATGCATGTCATTGGTATGGTCATTATGCGAATGAATGTGCTAATACCTTGCTTAAACTAAAATTGAACTTCAATGCTACTTTAAGTGATAAATCTGATGAAGAACAAAATGAAGAACGTGCATTCTATGCTAGAATAGACTATGATGATTCCTTAGATGATGATTTGAACTATTCTGATTCTGATGTTGAAACAGGTGTTACCACATCTGGAGTAACATTTGATGAAGAGTGTTCTGATAAAACTGTTAACTGTTTTAATGGTTTAATTTATGATAAAGGAACATCTACTGTGAATAGTGAAACATGTGGATCTGGTTGTAAAGATTTGTTTGATAAATGAGAATCTCAAAATCAGATTCTAAAGTCTATGACTAAGGAAAATGATGACTTGAGAGACTCACTAACCAAACTTGAAGCCGTCTTAACAAGAAATGATTTGGAAATTTCTAAACTAAAGGAAGAATTGAAAAGTTCAACTTTGTATTTTAAGAAATATGCCAAAGGAACATAAATGTTGAAAGATGCTTTGATGGTTGGTAAATCTGACACTACTGGTCTTGGCTTTGAAACTACTTCTAAAAGCCTTAAACTGTGAAATTTGTCAAAGCTGGAGAAAAGACAAATGTTGAAACTCCAGTGGAAACAAAAGTTCACATTAAAAAGAAGAAAAAGAAGTATATGTGTCACTATTGTTCTGGTCATGGTCATATTCGTCCATACTGTGATAAATTGAAAGAGGACATGAAGGTGTTACATGCTGAAGTTTTCGAGTCACAATGTGGTAAAACTGAATGTGTCAGTAAACAAGATGTGACTTGTAATGTTTTGTATACATCTCTGAAAGCATGTGTGCCTGGTTTATGGTACTTTGATAGTGGTTGTTCTAGGCACATGACTGGTTAAGTGAATTTCCTGTCTGATTATGAAAAATTTGATGGAGGAAATGTCACTTATGGTGGTGGTTCAAAAGGAAAAAATGTTAGGAAATGTACTCTCAATGTTGAAGGATTTCCTAAGCTGTCTAATGTCTTACATGTTGAAGGTTTGCTTGTTAATTTGATTAGTATAAGTCAACTATGTGATGACAATTTGCATGTCAAGTTTGATAAGAATTCTTGTTATGTTCTGAATAATGAAAATGAGTGTCTTATAACTGGTAATAGGTCAATTGATAATTGTTATCTTATTGGAACTAACAATGTTTGCAATCTTGCCAAAAATGCTGAAGAAGTTTTATGGCATAAAAAACTTGGACATGTTAATTACAGGAATATCGAGAAACTTGTGAAGTTAGGTGCTGTAAGAGGCTTGACAAAGCTGAATATATGAGAAACCATAATTTGTGGTTCCTGCCAGAAAGGTAAACAGGTCCGAGTGTCACACAAAATGTTGTCACATTGTTCGACAACAAGGTGTTTTGAGCTACTACATATGGATCTTATGGGTCATATGGAAACATAAAGTCTTGGAGGTAAAAGGTATTCATTGATTGTGGTAGATGATTTCTCTAGATATACCTGGATTGAGTTTTTTGAAAGAAAAATCTGAAACTTTTGCTGTTTTTAAGGTTTTGTATAAAAGGTTTAAAATTGTATACAACTTGAAAGTGAGTAAGATTAGGTTAGATCGTGGTAGGGAATTTGAAAATATCTTGTTTTCTAATTTATGCGAAAAGAAGGGTATAATGCAGGAAATTTCATCTCCTAAAACTCCACAACAAAATGGAATAGCTGAAAGGAAGAATAGAACTCTTCAAGAAATAGCTAGGGTAATGTTTCAAGCTAAACATCTTTCTAAAAGGTTTTGGGCTGAAGCTTTAAACACTGCATGCCATATTATTAACAGAGTTTTTATGAGGCCACAAAGTTTAAAAACTGCTTATGAGATTCTGAACAACAAGAAACCAAATCTGAAATACTTTCATGTGTTTGGTTGTGTGTGTTACAGAACCAACTTTGAAAGTTTGACTCTAAAAGTGACAAAGGTTTTTTCTTAGGCTATTCTAAGCCTATAGAATTTTCAACCTTAGGTTAAACACTGTTCAAGAATCTGTGAATGTTGTTTTTGATGATACAGCTAGCATAGCAGGAAAAAGTACTGAAGAAGATGTGTTTGAGCATATTGAGATTTCTACTGGAACTGGAAATTCTAGAAATTCAAAGGATGTTACACCTAATGCCACAACATCTGGGACAACATTCTCTGAAAATCCAAAAACAGAAAGTTCAGAAAGCAATACTCAATACACTCATGACAAGGTACCTGCTTCCAGAATCATGAAAAGTCATCCTTCAAACCAAATCATTGGTGATTCTTCTGTTGGTGTACAAACCAGAAGAAGGATAAGCTCAAAAGATGTGGTAAGATCTGTTTGTATGTCTTCTATATGCAACATGGTTAATTCTGAATGCTATCATTCTGTAATTGAGCCCAAAAATGTCAAAGAAGCCTTAAATGATGAAAATTGGATAAATGTTATGCATGAAGAACTTAATCAGTTTGAAAGGAATGATGTTTGGACACTAGTTCCAAAACCTAGTAACACTAATGTTATTGGAACCAAGTGAATTTTTAAGAAGAAAACTGAGTCTGGAAACATAGTAAGAAATAAGGCTAGATTAGTTGCCCAAGGATACACTCAAGTTGAGGGTATTGATTTTGATGAAACATTTGCACCTGTAGCTAGGATTGAATCTATTAGATTATTATTGGCTATTGCATGTTTTATCAATATCAAATTGCATCAAATGGATGTAAATGCTGCTTTTTTGAATGGTATCTTGAATAAAGAAGCTTATGTTGAACAACTCTTAGGATTTGAAGATCCTCACTATCCTGATCATGTTTATAAGCTTAAGAAAGTTATGTATGGCTTGAAACAAGCTCTTAGAGCTTGGTATGGCATATTGACTGACTTTCTTTTGCAGTTTGGTTTTGTTAGAGGAGAAGCAGACATGACTTTATTCATTAAACAGGTTAATGAAGGGTTGATGATTGCACAAATTTATGTTGATGACATAGTATTTGGAGCAACATCAGACAAGATGCTGAATGAATTTGTTGAGGCAGTGTTATCTACATTTGAGATGAGCATGGTTGGAGACTTGAATTATTTTTTAGGTTTGCAGATCAAGCAAAAGGATGATGGAATTTCCATTTGCCAAAGCAAATATGCAAAGAACCTGGTTAAGAGATTTGGTCTTGAGAACTCAAAGCATATGAAAACACCTATGGGATCAACTCAGAAGTTGAACAAAGACAGTGCTGATCAAGATGTTGATCACACACTGTACATATCCATGATAGGTAGTCTTCTTTATCTTACCTCTAGTAGACCTGACATTATGTATAGTGTTTGTGTTTGTGCTAGGTACCAAGCCAATCCAAAGGAATCTCAAATGAATGTTGTGAAGAGGATTATCAAATATGTTGCTGGAACAACAGATCTTGGTATATGGTATACAAAGGACACAAGCAGTGTATTGACTGGATATAGGGATGCTGATTGGGCTGGAGACATTGATGATAGGAAAAGCACAAGTGGTGGATGCTTTTACATGGGTAACAATTTGATTTCCTGGCATAGTAAGAAACAAAATTGTGTTTCACAATCTACATCAGAATCGGAATACATTACTGCTGGTAGTTGTTGTTCACAACTTTTGTGGTTGAAAAAGATGTTTGATGACTATGGACTTGAGAATGATATTCTGATTGTGTTTTGTAATAATACCAATGATATTAACATCTCTAAAAACCCAGTACAACATTCTCTTACCAAGCACATAAGTATAAGACATCATTTCATGAGAGGCCTTGTAGAAAAGGAAATTGTAAAGTTAGAGTATGTTCCCATTGATAATCAACTTGCTGATATTTCTACTAAAGCCCTTGATCATGAGAGGTTTCTCTTTATGAGGAAATCTCTTGGTTTGTGCACTATCTGAATTCTGTAGAGTGGAGACATCAGGTTTGATTTTTGTAGCACTTGGTTGATTTGATCGATTCTCTCTGATTAAATGAGTTTTTGAGTAAAATTTATATTGAGTCAAGTTATTGTGATTTTCTGGACACACACTTCTTAAATGAACAAAAGAAAATAAAAGATACACACATTGGATGTAATCTCTCACTGAGTAACTATGGAGCACGGAGTTCACTACTACGATGTCTTCTTTTCAAAAGGTGATTGATATAACATCAATTTGCTCATAATCCACTAAGTAACTATGGGGCACGAAGTTTGCTACTACGATGTTCTCTTTTCAAAAGGTGGATCAATATGAGTTAAGTGTATGAAAAGAAAAGAAAAGATGATAAGTGCAACATTAGCTGAGTAAATTAGGCCAAATGAATGTTGAAGTGTGTGTGTGTCGTTCTTGATTGCTGCATTGACTTGATTTGACTGAGTTTTACTTGGATACTTAATTAATTGTGACTATTTGATTAAATTGATTATTTAATACAAAAATTAGCCACACTTTATTTAATTTCAGGTATTGCATTATTTTTATTTTTTGTTTTTCAGGCTTTTTTGGTTTTGTAAAAATGGGCTAAGAACGTGTGTTTTGGGTATTAGAAGTAGTGAGAGTGATGGTTTCATCACATTGCACCCCATGATCTCCATTTCTAGAACATTCACTTTGTGGGATCATGGCTTGTAACATGCTGATTTCGATTTCTATATAAGGTTCGAATGGATGTTGGTTTGTATACTAAAAACTTGTTTTGAGTTTAAGCGTACAAAAGTTTGAAGAGAAGAAAGGTATTACTGGTTTTATCATAAAGTATTAGTTTGAAATGAATTTTTAATTCTATTTTGTCACTAACACTTTTGATATATATAGCAAAATGACTGGAAATCAAAACACTTCACCAAACACGCCTTCAAACCCTTCCTCACCAAACCCTGAAATCGTGAACCCGCTTGATCTTCTTGCATCAATGGCTACTTCGATCGATTCACCAAATGCCACACCTACTGCTGAAACATCCAACCCAACACTCCAAGAAACTCTGAACCCAGAATTAATTTCGGTTGCATTCCCTGAAATCGAACATCCCCTGAATGTGAGCGAGGCGATCATTTCGCTTCAACGCTCTGAAACCCCGACGATGATCACTTTTGTAGAATTCGAGGTAAACATCCTACCATTATCGAATGTCTCATCCTCAAACCCTCCTCAAGGTGTGTTTCTAGATGACTTCATTATTGGGACCGAAAATTTGAAACCTAATGCTGAAAATGTCGAGGCCGCGCAACCCACTGCTCAACCAGATGATGAAGATACTCCCATGGAGGAAGAACCCCCTGTTGAGGTTCAAAAAGGGGTTAATGCTGCTGGTTCTGTTGGGATTATACTGGAAAATATGCCTTTACTTTGTATAATCAAACTAAATTTCGGTCTTATTTACTGAAATAAATTGTTTATCACTGATGCTTTAAATATCATCGAATGTTACATATATTTACTGCATAACTGTTCAATAAATAGTACGGGTTACATTGTAATTAATTTAGTGATACCAGGTCACAGAAGATTAAATTAACAGTCCCTTGTAACCAAAAGTACACCATTCACGACCTAGATGGAAATGAACAATCCATCGTGAAAGGTTGAATTGTAAGGCTCAAATTGGCTTGTCTTGACCAAGAGATTACACTAGTGCATGTTTAGTGCACTGAATAGGACCTACAGGAGGACAAATTCTTCAGAACTGAACTAGGAAGAATTAGACCTCAGTGGTTCGTTATTTCTTAATCTTCGTCCCTTAAATAGGATCGCGTGTGGTTAGTAATTATTGCTTTGACTTATTACGGGTAGAGAATCAACGAGATTCAATACTTTATATCTTGGGCAATATTATTGGTCACATGCGATTGCTAAGATTTAATACGGAGAATCGTGTGCAAGTACGCTTGTTCGATTTGCCCCCTTGGGAGGTTCATAAGTTTTATCATACCAAATCTTGCAAGTGGAACTAGTTTCCGGTATGGATAATAATGTTGAACCGTTCCTTTACCAAGGATAAAAGATATTAATTAATGGAAAGTTATTTCAGTGGCTTGAATTAATTAATGGGCTAGATAATCTTAAACACGGGAAATAATAACCGGGAGCCATATTGGCTGTAATATGGGTTAAGATGGATAGTGCAATATTAATTATGTAGTGGGATTAATTAATATTTATGGGCTTGAATAATATTGTGGCTCAATAATGATAATTCAAGATCCATTGGAAGGTTCAATCTTAATTCTCCTAAAGGCCCCTCAAGTAGCCCAACATAAAGTACAATAACTGAAAAAGGTGTTTAAAAAAAAAAAAAATTTGTTGCTATTTTTCCTCATTAATTTCGAAAAATATAAATAAAAGGGGAGAAAGATTTTCTTTGAATTTTGTTATGGAATGAAGATATGTATTCTTGAAATACAAGATTATCTCATTAAATTCAAGAAATCTCCCACTTGGTTATTTATATGTCATTTTCGAAAATTTTGAAAGAATAAGGGAAATAAAGATTTTCTTGATTTTCTTGAAAATATATTATGGAAAATATGTATTCTTGCAATACAGGTATATCTCATAAATTCAAGAAGATCCAAATCTTGTAATCTTTATCCTTATTTTTTCGAAAATAACCATAACAAGAGAAGGTGGGATTTTATGGAATATTTTAATTATGGAGAAAAGAATATAGGAGATATATTCAAGATTTCTTGGAGATCAAGAAAAGATTTTTTCCTCCCTATTCCATGACAAAAAATCGGCCACCACCTATC
This sequence comes from Stenogyne calaminthoides, assembly GCA_037126765.1. Lineage (NCBI taxonomy): Eukaryota > Viridiplantae > Streptophyta > Magnoliopsida > Lamiales > Lamiaceae > Stenogyne > Stenogyne calaminthoides. Next base: position 219,008 of record JBBCBC010000014.1, read on the forward strand.
TATAAATAGGGGATGATTTCTTCACCCACATGTACAATTCCATGTGCTGGAAAAATTAGTAAATCCACAAAGGTGGTGCAACAAATTTTTATTTTCCCTTTTGTTAATTGTTCGTGAGCTTCCTTCCACCGAATTGACGAGCAAGGACTAGGGAATACTTGGGAAGGCTTTTTGGTGTGTTTTTATCGACGAGACCATTGCCACTCCAAGAGGTTAGTTCACGTAAACCCGTAGCAATTCCGCATGCGTAGGATTTATGTGAACTGTTTATATGCATGATTGGTTGTTGAATTATTATTTGAATTAATATAGGATTAATTCATGCTAGTAATAATTGTTAGAATTAAATTTGTATTTAAATATTCATCCTGAATAGATCCGTGCAATTAATTCCCCAACAACTGGTATCAGAGCCTCGGTTTCGGGCTCTGAATTTTAAATTATAATTTAGTTCGTTTTCATTAAATTTGAAATTGGATAGTAGAATTGCTACATCTTTTTTGCAGGTATCCAATTGTCATGGAATTTAATGTGTTTATTTGTGCATGCATATAAATTGTGGTTTTTTAATTCGATTCGTTCGAATTCATTTTGACTCGTGAGAAAATCCACGAGTAGATTAGAATTTGTTTGATTTGATCAATGTAATAGACTAGTCTAGATCTAGGTTTATTTATTTTTGTAAATAAATTGTAACCGAATCGGAAACGGAGGCGGAGACGAAGAATTAAAAAATACGGATCCGGAACTGCGGCGTGGCGTGCGTCGTCGTGTGAACGTGTTAAAGAGGCACGCGATGCGGACCGGGCGGGCGGGCGCCAAGACGACGCGGGCGAGGTCGGCCGAAAGGCGTGGGATCACCGCCGAGGCGTGGGTATGGGCGGGTCGACCTGGCGGCGACGCTGGGCGACGCAGGACGAGGTAGTCTTGCGCGTGGCGCCAGATCCACGCTGGCCGCCGACCTGCCGAAAGCGGCGAAAGACAAATGGATGACGCGGCGTCGGGCAAAGAGCGTCTTTGACAAGACGGGGCGACCGACATTGACCTGACCGGGAGTGCAAGACGTGCACTCCGACCCGCAAGCTGGTCGATGATGTCACTAGACGTGGCGAACCTTTCGAGACGAACGATGAAGGCAAATAAGACAATTTCTCGAGATCAAGACATGACAAAAATTAACCGTGACAATTGGATATGTGTGCCCAATATGTTTAATTTTTTGTCTTGATGTTTATGCATTATTTTATGCTTATTTAAATAGTGTTTAAATTTGCGATGCATAAGAAAACGTTTTGAAAAATATCACTTTCGAAAATTACTAAGTATGCTTAAATAATTAATTGACAATTTTATGGATAATAAAATTGAATTAATTTTGACCTCCATGATTTATTTATTTGTGAATTCCTTTGGAGAAATTCCCCCCACGGGACGGTCAAAAGATAGCTTTCACATGAATAAATTCTAAATGGATGATTGTGGATTATTACTAGTGGCGACGATGACCCTCCCCACGAGGCTCATTCAAAGAGAAATAATAATTCTGTATTTAATCATGATTATTACTTAGGTATAAAATTGATATGCATATACTTCCCCGAAGTCCCTGTCAATTTTATATTGGTCAAGTGGGAGCCAACTATTAATCTAGTTATTAAAGGTTTGTAACTGTTCTTGTTTGTAACCTGCTTGAATGTGTTTAAATAATGACCCACCCCACGTGGCTTATTTAAACTGTTTTGAGATGTTGGCTGATGCATGTTCATATTTTTGAGATTTTAATATGAAACATGAGATCGAATTTTGTGATATATTTGTGCTTATGCATATTATTATTTATTTCAGCTCATCATGTCGCAACCTTTTAATCCACTGTTCAATATACTTAAAGACAATTTGCTTACTGGTGAAAACTATTTTGATTGGATATACAAACTAAAACCTGTCCTAGCCGGATCACCTTCCAAATGGGTACTTGATACACCAAAACCCGAAAAACCAGCTAAGGAATGGGAGCTGGCAAATGAATTGATGAAGGATACAATTCTGGCACATCTGTCAGATTTGTTGAAACGCCTTCACCAAGAATATGAGTCAACTGCAGACATCTTACAGAATCTTGAAGCGATGTTCTCACATCCGACCCATATGGCAATCCAAAGTGTGAAGCAAGAAATGACTGAATTAAAAATGGAAAAAGGGATGACTGCAGCGCAGCACGTTCTTAGGGTTATGGTGCTATTTGAGGAGCTTGAGATCCTCGGCGAAAAATGTGATTTCAAGACTAAGATTGATTTCATTCTCCAATCCTTACCAAAGAGCTATAATCACCACTATCTTGAGTATCTATTGGAAGATCTAGATTTTACAGTGGATGATCTTGTAAATGCTCTCACTTTGGTTGAAAGGGAGAGGGAGCGCGAGGAAAAGAACTTGGGAAAACAGAAATCTTTTTTTCATCCTAGGTCAAGTGGTGATAAGGATGATGAAAAGAGAAGAAAGTTAAACCAAGCAGACTCAACACCAAATAAGAGCATGGAATCAAGCATGAGGAAAGTTTTGGAAAGCGGCGGAGTAGGACACTCGAGGAAAGCCTGTTCCGATTCTTCTGGGAATGGAAAGAAAGGTAATTCTCATGCACTAGTTGTTGAAACTTGCTTAGCGGCATATGCCTCCCATTTATGGGTGGTGGATACGGGATCCACTGATCATGTTTGTTTCACTTTACAGGGGTTCAAGCGGACCCGACAACTTAGTGGGAGTGAGATCCTCATCACACTAGGCGATGCTACGAGAGTGGCAGCTGAAGCAGTGGGAGAAGTGCACCTGTCTTTTGAAGACAGAGTTTTAATTTTAAGAGATGTTCTTTACGTTTCAAATTTTAGAAAGAATTTAATTTCGGTTTCTAAACTTTACCTTGATGGATATTCGGTTACTTTTGATAAAGTTGTTACCATTTCGCTTTATGATAAATTTATCTGTCATGGAACGTTGTCGAATAGTCTCTATACAATTAACTGTGCACACCACTCACGAAATGCATCCTATAACACATCAATTGTTCCGATAAAAGAAAACGTTCAGCGTGAACGAAACACTTCTATGGCATCTAAGATGGGGACATATTAATCCAAAGAGGATCCTAAGGTTGGTAGAAGACGGTTCACTGGAGTCTCTCCAAGTTGAACCAATTCCAACCTGCGAATCTGTTGGGGAATTAATTGCACGAATCTATTCGGGATGAATATTTAAATACAAATTTAATTCTAACAATTATTACTAGCATGAATTAATCCTATATTAATTCAAATAATAATTCAACAACAAATCATGCATATAAACAGTTCACATAAATCCTACGCATGCGAAATTGCTACGGGTTAACGTGAACTAACCTCTTGGAGTGGCAATGGTCTCGTCGATAAAAAATACACCAAAAAGCCTTCCCAAGTATTCCCTAGTCCTTGCTCGTCAATCCGGTGGAAGGAAGCTCGCGAACAATTAACAAAAGGGAAAATAAAAATTTGTTGCACCACCTTTGTGGATTTACTAATTTTTCCAGCACATGGAATTGTATTTGGGGATGAAGAAATCATCCCCTATTTATAGATAGGTGGTGGCCGATTTTTTGTCATGGAATAGGGAGGAAAAAATCTTTTCTTGATCTCCAAGAAATCTTGAATATATCTCCTATATTCTTTTCTCCATAATTAAAATATTCCATAAAATCCCACCTTCTCTTGTTATGGTTATTTTCGAAAAATAAGGATAAAGATTCCAAGATTTGGATCTTCTTGAATTTATGAGATATACCTATATTGCAAGAATACATATCCTCCATAATATCTTTTCAAGAAAATCAAGAAAATCTTTCTTTCCCTTATTCTTTCAAAATTTTCGAAAATAACATATAAATAACCAAGTGGGAGATTTCTTGAATTTAATGAGATAATCTTGTATTTCAAGAATACATATCTTCATTCAATAACAAAATTCAAAGAAAATCTTTCTCCCCTTTTATTTATATTTTTCGAAATTAATGAGAAAAAAATAAGAACAAAATTTATTTTATTTTTTAAACACATTTTTCAAATCATTGGACTTTATGTTGGGCTACTTGAGGGGGCTTTTTAGGAGAATTAAGATTGGACCTTCCAATGGATCTTGAATTATCAATATTGAGCCACAATATTATTCAAGCCAATAAATATTAATTAATCCCACTACATAATTAATATTGCACTATCCATCTTAACCCATATTACAGTCAATATGGATCCCGGTTATTATTTCCCGTGTTTAAGATTATCTAGCCCATTAATTAATTCAAACCACTGAAATAGCTTTCCATTAATTAATATCTTTTATCCTTGGTAAAGGAACGGTTCAACATTATTATCCATACCGGAAACTAGTTCCACTTGCAAGATTTGGTATGATAAAACTTATGAACCTCCCGGGGGCAAATCGAACAAAGCGATTACTTGCACACGATTCTCCTCAGATAAATCTTAGCATTCGCATGTGACCAATAATATTGTTCAAGATATAAAGTATTGAATCTCGTTGAATCTCTACCCTTAATAAGTCAAAGCAATAATTACTAACCACACGCGATCCTATTTAAGGGACAAAGATTAAGAAATAACGAACCACTGATGTCTAATTCTTCCTAGTTCAGTTCTGAAGAATTTGTCCTCTTGTAGGTCCTATTCAGTGCACTAAACATGCACTAGTGTAATCTCTTGGTCAAGACAAGTCAATCTGAGCCTTACACTTCAACCTTTCACGATGGATTGTTCATTTCCATCTAGGTCGTGCATGGTGTACTTTTTTGGTTACAAAGGGATCGTTAATTTAATCTTGATCTGGTATCACTAAATTAACTACAATGTAACACATACTATTTATTGAACAGTTATGCAGTAAATATATGTAACATTCGATGATATTTAAAGCATCAGTGATAAATAATTTATTTCAGTAAATAAGACCGAAATTCAGTTTGATTATACAAAGTAAAAGCATACTTTCCAGTATAATCCCAACAGAATCATGTTTGGAGGGTAAAATGACCAAGAGGGCATTCAGAGCCAAGGGGAATAGAGCCAAAGAAGTGTTAAAAATCATTCACACAGACGTATGTGGTCCAATGTCAACCAAAGCAAGAGGAGGTTATGAGTATTTCGTCACTTTTATTGATGACTACTCAAGGTAATGCGGTTATATTTTTCCTTATGAAGCATAAACTGAGACCTTTGAGAAATTCAAAGAATTTAAGGCTCAAACAGAGAATCATAGGGAAAAAACGATCAAGTCTCTACGATCCGATCGTGGAGGCGAGTACCTCAGCGATGAGTTTTTGAACTACTTGTCAGATGAAGAGATTGTATCAAATTAATCGCACCCGTAACCCCTCAACAAAATGGGGTTGCAGAGTTTAAGAAACGTAACTCTTTTGGAAATGGTTAGGTCAATGATGAGTTCTGCGGATCTTCCCAAGTCGATTCGGGGTCATGCCTTGAAAAACAATGGCTTACATTCTGAACTTGGTGCCATCCAAATTGGTTCCCAAAACTCCCAAAGAATTGTGGACCGGGCGCAAGCCCAGATTGAGACACATGAGAATTTGGGGGTGTCCGGCCTACGTGTTGGACAAGGAAGCCGAAAAATTGGATCCTCGATCAGAATTAAGGTTGTTTGTAGGATACCCCGAGGAAACAAAATGGTGTATGTTCTATGGTCCCGAAGATCAAAAGGTGGTAATAAGCACCCATTTTAGATTTTTGGAAGAAGATTATATGAACGAAAGAAGACCCAGAAGTGAGATTACCTTAAATGAGCTAAGAGGGCTAACCTCATTGCCAACTGTACAAGATGACATACCAAACGACACACTTTCACAACCAGAACCTCGTCGTAGTGGGAGGGTTGTGAGACAGCTCGAGAGATTCATGGGGATAAGAGAGTCCTCGGACTTGATTCCCGGACAAGACGAATCAGACCCATGGGCATATGACGAGGCAATCCAAGACAATGATGCAGTTTCTTGGTAAAAAGCAATGAAAGTCGAAATGGGTTCTATGGATCATAACAGAGTGTGGGAGCTAGTCGAACCACTTAATGGGGTCAAACCCATTGGTTGCAAGTGGGTATACAAGAGAAAAAGAGGACCGGACGGGAAGGTGGAAACCTTCAAGGCAAGGCTTGTGGTGAAAGGTTATACTCAGAAAGAAGGGATCGACTATGAGGAAACTTTTTCACCTGTAGTAATGCTCAAGTCCATCTGAATTCTCTTGTAGATTGTTGCGCATCTCGACTTTGAAATCTGGCAAATGGATGTCAAGACAGCTTTCCTTAACGGAAGTCTTGATATGTAACAACCCCAAGGCTTCATTGAAAAGGGCCAAGAACACCTAGTTTGTAAGCTCATGAAGTCCATTTACGGACTCAAACAAGCATCCAGAGCTTGGAACCAATGTTTTGATCATGTTATAAAGTCTTATGGGTTTGATCAAAATGAGTTCGAAAGTTGTGTGTACAAAAAGCGTGTCGGAACTGCATTGGTATTCTTAGTACTATACGTAGACAACATCCTGCTCATGGGGAACGATGTAAAGGTGTTATCAGACGTAAGGGCATGGCTTTCAAAACAGTTTGATATGAAGGACTTAGGGGAAGCCGGGCACATCCTTGGGATCAAGATCACTCGAGATCGCAAGAAAAGGATGATAGGCTTATATCAAGCTTCATACATAGACACTGTCTTGAAACGATTCAGCATGCAGGATTCCATGAAAGGCTCCATACCTTTCAGGCATGGAATCCATCTATCCAAGTAAATGTGCCCTAAGACACAAAAGGAGATAGATGACATGAAAGGCATTCCTTATGCTTCGGCTGTCGGAAGCCTTATGTATGCAATGTTGTGCACGAGACCGGATATCTACTTTGTCGTTGGCATGGTGGCAAGATATCAAAGTAACCCGGGGAAAGAACATTGGACGGCAGTTAAAAACATTCTGAAGTATCTGAAAAAAAACTCGAGATAGAATGTTGGTTTATCAGTCAGATAGTCTAATCCCCATCGGCTACACGGACTCGGATTTCCAATCAGACTTAGATTCCAGAAAATCTACCTCCGGTAGTGTGTTTTGCATGGGGGGAGGAGCCATGACATGGAGAAGCGTTAAGCAGAAATGCATTGCAGATTCTACCATGGAAGCCGAATATGTAGCTGCTTGCGAGGCAGCGAAAGAAGCGGTTTGGCTCAAGAACTTCCTAGTGGACTTGGATGTAGTTCCGAATTTGCCCAGCACAATCACTGTTTATTGTGACAATGCCGGAGCAGTTGCAAATTCAAGGGAACCAAGAGCCCACAAGGCCAGCAAACACATTGAAAGGAAATACCATCTTATACGAGAAATCGTTAAGAGAGGAGATATAGAGGAGGCAAAGATCGCGTCAGAAGATAACCTAGCAGATCCATTCACAAAGGGTCTGCCTCAGAATACATTCGAGAGACATGTGGAAGGAATGAGTGTCAAGACCGTTGCCAATCTGATTTGAGTATAAGTGGGAGACATTATTAGGTTCGTGTAGGTGACATTATATGTCACGTATTAGGAACTACACGAGACATGTTGTAGTATCACTGATGCTTTAAATATCATCGAATGTTACATATATTTACTGCATAACTGTTCAATAAATAGTATGTGTTACATTGTAGTTAATTTAGTGATACCAGATCACTGAAGATTAAATTAACAGTCCCTTGTAACCAAAAGTACACCATGCACGACCTAGATGGAAATGAACAATCCATCGTGAAAGGTTGAAGTGTAAGGCTCAGATTGACTTGTCTTGACCAAGAGATTACACTAGTGCATGTTTAGTGCACTGAATAGGACCTACAAGAGGACAAATTCTTCAGAACTGAACTAGGAAGAATTAGACATCAGTGGTTCGTTATTTCTTAATCTTTGTCCCTTAAATAGGATCGCGTGTGGTTAGTAATTATTGCTTTGACTTATTAAGGGTAGAGATTCAACGAGATTCAATACTTTATATCTTGAACAATATTATTGGTCACATGCGAATGCTAAGATTTAATACGGAGAATCGTGTGCAAGTACGCTTGTTCGATTTGCCCCCTTGGGAGGTTCATAAGTTTTATCATACCAAATCTTGCAAGTGGAACTAGTTTCCGGTATGGATAATAATGTTGAATCGTTCCTTTACCAAGGATAAAAGATATTAATTAATGGAAAGCTATTTCAGTGGCTTGAATTAATTAATGGGCTAGATAATCTTAAACACGAGAAATAATAACCGGGAGCCATATTGACTGTATTATGGGTTAAGATGGATAGTGCAATATTAATTATGTAGTGGGATTAATTAATATTTATGGGCTTGAATAATATTGTGGCTCAATATTGATAATTCAATATCCATTGGAAGGTCCAATCTTAATTCTCCTAAAGGCTCCTCAAGTAGCCCAACATAAAGTCCAATAACTGAAAAAGGTGTTTAAAAATAAAATAAATTTTGTTGCTATTTTTCCTCATTAATTTCGAAAAATATAAATAAAAGGGGAGAAAGATTTTCTTTGAATTTTGTTATGGAATGAAGATATGTATTCTTGAAATACAAGATTATCTCATTAAATTCAAGAAATCTCCCACTTGATTATTTATATGTCATTTTCTAAAATTTTGAAAGAATAAGGGAAAGAAAGATTTTCTTGATTTTCTTGAAAAGATATTATGGAAGATATGTATTCTTGCAATACAGGTATATCTCATAAATTCAAGAAGATCCAAATCTTGGAATCTTTATCCTTATTTTTTCGAAAATAACCATAACAAGAGAAGGTGGGATTTTATGGAATATTTTAATTATGGAGAAAAGAATATAGGAGATATATTCAAGATTTCTTGGAGATCAAGAAAAGATTTTTTTCCTCCCTATTCCATGACAAAAAATCGGCCACCACCTATCTATAAATAGGGGATGATTTCTTCATCCCCATGTACAATTCCATGTGCTGGAAAAATTAGTAAATCCACAAAGGTGGTGCAACAAATTTTTATTTTCCCTTTTGTTAATTGTTCGCGAGCTTCCTTCCACCGGATTGACAAGCAAGGACTAGGGAATACTTGGGAAGGCTTTTTGGTGTGTTTTTATCGACGATACCATTGCCACTCCAAGAGGTTAGTTCACGTAAACCCGTAGCAATTTCCTCATGCGTAAGATTTATGTGAACTGTTTATATGCATGATTGGTTGTTGAATTATTATTTGAATTAATATAGGATTAATTCATGATAGTAATAATTGTTAGAATTAAATTTGTATTTAAATATTCATCCCGAATAGATCCGTGCAATTAATTCCCCAACAGTTTCCTCAAAGAAACCGAAGAGGAAAAGGAGCCCTGCTAAGCCAAGGAAAAGGTCGAATAGCTATAAGCTCAGGGTTGACTACTCTGAGACAAAGAGGGGTAAGATTTCTGATTTGGTTCAAGCCTCAAGGCCAATTGTTGTGTCTGATTCATCTGAATCAGAAAAGAGTTTGAAAGAGGCTGAGGAAAGTGAGAAATCTGCTGAGGAAGTTGAGCACTTTGTTGAGAAGAGTGTTGATGAGGAAAGTGAGAAATCAATTGCTGAAGAAACTGAACCAAGTGAAGCATCTGAGCCTGTGGCTGATGCTGATGATGATGGGACTACTAATGCCCATGTTGATTCAGAAAGTTCAGATGAATTCATTCCCATTGCTGAGTTGTTAGCAAAGAATGAAAGAAGAACCAAATTCAGAAATGATCATGAAGCTGCTACAAATGCTAGAACTGAGTTGAGAGCAAAGAGGAGGCATGAACCTGTTGCTAACTCTGATGTTGTTGAAGATGTTGAGCAAGGTGCTGCAACACCATCAGGTGAACCAGATGACCCTGATGATCCTGATGAATCAGACTCAAGTAGTTCAGGTAACACATCTTCTGAATCTGATGACGATGAAAGTGATGATGAATATCATGGTACTGCTAGTCCTAAGTTTTCTATTATGAGAAGGAGACTTTTATTGTCTGAGAGGAGGATAAGAGTTTATGAATTTGATAGGCGAAATCTGATTCAATTCTTTGAGGAAATGAATCTTTTGCATGCTGTACAGTTTGCTTCACCTTTCTTTGACACTTGGGTATATGAATTCTATTGCAATCTGAAGAAAGGAACTGGTAGAAGGAACTCTAGGAGATATGGGAATGTGAGGTTTAGAGGTCATAATATAGGCTTCAATCCGGGAGTGATAAATGCATTTTTAAGAATCTCTGATGTTGAGGAAGATGTTGTTCCTACCTTGAATGAGATTGTGACTGCTATTACTAGTGGAATGGTTAGGAGATGGACAACAAAGGTGTTGTCATCCAAGTTGACAAGTCTGTTTTCAGTTGTTCACAAATTTATTGTGTACAACTGGTTGCCAACTACCAACACTACCAAGATCACTGAAGCTTAAGCTATCCTGATGTATAGGATAGATCATGAACAATTTCAATTTGGGAAGAACAATCTTTGATCATGCTATGAAGTGTGCAGGTGGTAAGAAAAGTGCTTTACCATATCCATGTGTGATCTTTGCTCAGCTGGACAGGTTAGAAATTGTTAAGGAACCTGTTGAAAGTCTTGGTGGGATGATTCCTGATTTAGGAATCTCTAAAGTTTTGTTGAGAGGAAACATGATTAGGGACTTACCATACAGAAGGCCTAATGCAGAGGGAGATGAAGTTGAGCCTGAGGTCGTTGAACCTGCTGTTCAAAATCCGGATGCTGCACCAAATGCTGGCAACAATGATGGTGACATTGACTTGAGAAATTCTCCAGTTCAGTTTGTTACTATTCACAGGGGTTTTATACTTCAGCAAATTGAGAATTTGCAGGATCAGATTGTTGAGCTAAATGTTATGAAAAGCTTTTGGGAGAGGTTGCTTTCTGCTCCACCAGGGGGAGTAGCACCTGATGATGCACCTGAAGTTGTTGATGAGGTTCTTGCTGCCGAAGATGTTCCTGAGGTTGTTCAGGATGATGTGCATGAAGAGAATGAGCTAGATCCTCCGGTTGAACAAGGTGAAGGTGATGGACTTGAAGATGATGAAGAAGCTGACATTGATGATATCATAGATTAACTCTATGGTGATCTCCCATGATGGTTGAATAAGGGAGTTTGATTTGAGATCATGAAGAAAGAGGTAGTTAAGAACAAGTTGAGGGGGAGCATGTGCAGGACTTGATGATGCTGCAGCTGATTGTTTCAGTTTGATCACCTCCAACTCTCTTTGTTTGTCCTTCTTTATTCATATGATCTTATTTATGTTTTTACAAGTTATTTACTAGACTCTGTTCTTTTGGTTATTGAACAATAGTTGGTAGGTTTTGCTTGTTTATATTTTTTAGTATTAGTATTTGTCTGATATTCTGTTTATTTTGAGTATTGATGATTAGTAAGTTCTGATAATCATATTCTATTTTAGGCTAAGATATTTTTCTTGTATCTTTGCTCTGATATCCTTGTTTTCATTGCTTTGATAATCTTACCTGTGTTTTGGAAAATAGTAATTTGTGTAGATTGTTCAAAATGATCTGTTAACTTTCTTCCTGACAGCTCTACTCTATTTCCTTGATGATTTTGTGGAAATATGTTCAAGTAATATATGTTCTATTTTGTCTGCAGGCTTAAGGATTGATACATGTTGTACTTGTATCATTTTTCCTTTGCTCTGATATGTTCTTACATCATGCTCTGATGAATATATATGCAGACTGAGTTTTTTCTCAAACAAATGAAATTGTTTGATGATGTTTGTTCGATTCTTGATAGCTACAAAATGGTTTGACACTTAGTAGTGCAACTGATATGATTATAAGTTCTATCATGCACAATACCTAATGTATTTGTTATTTCAGGTGTGTTGTAGCCGAAAGATCGAATGGGGGATATTGTTGATGTTGCCACCAATGTTACAACATTGGTTACAACATCAGTATTCATCCTTTCTTCTTAACCACTAACATTTCTATGTTCAATATTGTCTTTGATGTTGTTGACTGCAGGTTGACGATCTAGGTTGTTCTGCAAGATTCCAAAAGGTTCCACAAGCTTCAAGAATCGAGTAGAAGGGACTAGATCATGCGGCTGTTTTCAGAAGATTGGAGAAGACACTAACTGGGGTAATTACAAAGATCATGGGATAGTGGATGGAAGAGTTTCTAGATCCTTCATGGAGGCTCTAGTAAAGCTACACGAAGTCTATAAATAGAAGACCTTGATGTTCATATCAAGTGCCGAACATTGCCATAAATCGTGTACTGTTTAGTCAAAGCAACAACCAAGCATCAATTGTAGAGCGTGTGAGTGCATCCAGAGTGATAGGGTCGTTGTTGTGGAGTGTTTTACCATGGAGAGTAATTGTAGGGTTTACAATACCTCGAGTTGGTGCTAAATTTGTTTTGTGTGGAATGTTAGTCTCGGTGTTAGATAGTTTCATACACATAGAATAGGTCACCTTTGGTAGTGTAGAGATACACCTAGCCTTTAGATCATATGCTTGATTTTGTTTCAAGAGGATTCGATTTGTGAACCTCTTTATATTCATTATTTTGATAAATAGTGATTTCGACCATAAGGCATCACAATCTATATTGATATAGATTGTGCAAAGTCTTATTAATTTCGTGTGTTGTGTTTCTGAGTCTTCCATTGTTTCTGTCTTTTAATTATTACTTTGAGTGTACAACATTCAGTATAACAAAACTTGATTTTACTAAACATAATCGTATGTCGCACACTTACAGTAAGCAGTGGCAGTTCCGGGATTGTTGCACTGCCATACGGAAAATGTATCACGATCAAGGGCTACCTATCTTTGTTATGCATGCATGGGCGATGTGGGTGGCGATTTGTAATCATGCTCATGGGAGCGAGTGGCGACTGTCGGACCCAGACCGAACAATGGCATGGCTGGAGGAATTTCAAGCGGCTCGACAGATGGGGCTTCCAGCTCCAATAGCACCTGCGGAGGGGGAGGTGGATAGCGAGTTACAAAGTCAGGCCAACTCCCACAATTTATCCGAGTACTAGTTGGAGGTCGATGCCGAGTTTGCCCCAGCAAAGGGTAAGTTTGGTGTGGGTTTTGGCATTCGTGACAACACCAATAAACTCTGTGTTGCAGCCTACATTCCAATCCCAGAACCGGTCTCAGTGTTGGATGCAGAGTTACACGCGCTGCTCCAGGGGATGCTATTTTGTATGGATGCAGGGTACATTCGGGTCCGTGTATTATCAGATTCATTGTTGGCCATCCGAGCAGTGACGGGGCAATATCAAAATAAGGGTCATGAAGGTATCCTGTTAGCCGAGGTGCGAAAACTTCTATCGATTCATGTATTTCATGACGTCATTCACGTACCTCGTCGAGCCAATAGACTAGCAGATTGTTTAGCCTCATTTTCTTTTACTCTTTCTGCACCTCGTGTTTCAGTGGAAGAGGAGATCCGCCAACCTTTGTGTTGTTGTTGGTTTATATTTAGGCCAACGTAACAATAATTATATGTTATTTTTAGAGTATGGGCAATCAAAGCAGGTAAATGAACAAGAAATTCATGACCCAGTTCGTCTTATGAACAAAACTACGTTCGGGGGCGTCCAAGCCAGGTATTATGTGTATAATATAAGTGCCTAAGAGTTTAAGTTTTTCAACCTTTTACAAGTATGGCCATGGAGGCCTATTTATAATATGATTCTCGCCTCTTGGGCGGGAATTTACATAAGGTAAGATGCAAAAAGAGGCTTCAATCCCGCAAGCCAAAAATTCCGCCTAGCTGGGTCAGTGGTTGTCGTCTTTAATGTGCGTCAATCGTGGGGCGGACTTTGGGGGTGGATCTCGTGGCTTGTCGGGTGCTTCTTTTGACTATCGAGCTATGCGACTCGGATTGATGCAAATCGCTTCAGGCCTGAGAACGTCTAGAATGTAAGTCGCCTTGAGACCTGTGGAGATCTTGTAAGTCGTCTCGCGACCTGTTGCCTTTGTGACCTGGGTAAGGTGCACTTAGCCCTGATGGACAAGTTGACCACGTGGCCATTTATCCCTAGGTCGCTTTAAATGGTAGTTGGAGGACGATTTGTCGTTCATGCGACTAAACCGGGGGTCGGGTTTATCCATGTTACAACATTTTGCTATAATGTAACCTTAAGCTTTCTTAATATAATGCAGCTGGGTGGTTGTTTTCAAAAAAATAAAATATTATACATATGTGTGTTCCATTGGTATGTGTGTGTCATAGTGGGTGCGTGTGAGATTGGTACAGATCCATGGATAATTGTGCCAAATCTATAATTTTGTTCTTATCTTATTACTTTAGTGGGTGCTTGTGATAGAAAGTTAATAATTTTAATTTTATTTTATTAATATAGTTTATATGTGCATTAAAAGTGTAGGTCCCGAACGGGTTTTAGTGAGGCATGAGTCTAGAGAGGAGGGGTGAATAGACTTCTGAAACTTTTTCATGGGATCAGGTGTGAATAGCAAGTTGCCTGATCAGAGTGCGTGTGAATCAGATTGGACTGATATTCAACTTACTGATCGCTTGAGAGAAGATCAGTTTGGTGTCTATCAGCTTAACTGATGTGCGGAAGATAAGTTTAACCCGTGTGAAAAACCAGTTTACTAAATCAGATTCTAAGTTATTTGTATCAGATCATATGACAAAGTGTCAAACTGATCAGATTAGTTGCTTGGTGCAAATCTGATCCAGACTTAGAATATGCATGCAATAGTTAACCAGGTGTGTGCAGATAGTGTAAAGCAGATAAAACAAATAAAGACACACAAGATTTTTATAGTGGTTCGGACAACTTGTCCTACGTCCACTCTTCCCTATCAGCAGGGGCACCAACTTAACCAACTGGACTTAGATTAATGTGTTAGTCCAACACAGTACAACAGATGTTTCAAGAGTTCTCACTCAACCAATCCCAGAAATCAGAACTAGAAACCCTAGTCTGAAATCTTGCTAAACAAACTTAACCTAACTTTTAGTTTGGGTATAAGATTTGTTGTGTTCTAACTGGAAATCTATCCTAGTATTTGGGTAGCCTAAAGCTAAAGGATAAGATTTATGTGCTAAGAACTTTTGGGATGAACACTTAGAAAATATTCTTGATTTCGTGTTCTTCGTGCAGAAATTACGGATAGCTTGAGCTTGATGATAATTTCTGTAACCTTACTATGAAGGTTTGATCCCATATATATAGGCACAAAATCGAACTAGCCGTTGGAGAGCAATTCGAATTTGGGTCTATTTAAGGTAGGTTTGCAGGATGGATATGACGTGCACAGGGGCGGCATAGCCGAAAGCATGCAAGCTTGTCCTTTCTAACCGTTTGACTGTGATCCGCCGAATCCCGCACTGTCAGCTCCATACATACATGTCTTGCTCTCATTGGTTATCAAGTACACTTATTCAGTGTTTGATTTACCAACTTAGTTTGACATTCTTCTTGTCTGATGAACTCGTATGACTTGGTGAACCTTTGGTTGTCACCTGATTGTGCTGACCTGATCAGTTAAAACTGATCAGCCTACCTGATTGAATCTTCTGATGTAGGTTGTCTTAGCACAACTTACAGACTCTATCTCCTTCTTCTGATGTATGTTATCTGAGGTCTTCTGGTCTTGTTCTCTGGTAATCATCTGATCTTCAGGTCTTCTGGTCTTGTTCTCTGGTAATCATCTGATCTTCAGGTTTTTTGATTCTTATTTGAAATGAATTTTGGTCAAGTGGTCAACAATATAATATTTTAATTTAATACATTAAACGGTTGAACCATCGATCCAACCGGTGGAACCGGTTGGACCGACAACTGGTGCCCAATCCAGTTTGATTGCCGGTTCGGTTATGAAAACACTAAATAAAAGTATGGTAATAAATTACTTTATTATATTCTCATTACAGAGTATTAAAACTAATAAGTAATATTAATGAGAATAATTTTCATTATCCCCTTCCATTACCCCTAACCAAGCAGATCATAACTTTTTATTAAAAATTTACACGGCATTGGGGAATACACAAAGGGCCCGGTTATTTGCACCCCCTTTATTAGGAGATACACCCCCTTTTATTTTCTATTATTTTATTATAATAAGAAAATTACTCATATACCCTCCAATAATTAAAACACCTAAATAGTTATCCTCAGTACCCAGTACACCTGCTTCCCCCATTATGAGATCCAAAAGTCACAAACCGTCCAAACTTCTTTCATTCCACCACCTATCACCGCCACCATCAAGGAATCCTGCAACAAAAGAGATTCATGATGACCCAAAACAAATAAGGGAAATCCTGCCAAAAAAATGAATTATGAAAGTGCACCGAGAATAATGTATCAAAAATTTCTGCAACAAATTTCAAAGAACCAATTCAATTAATAATTCTTTTTTCGGTCATATTTATTTGAAAAGTAACACATTTTTCAGCAAAAATCAACTTGTCACTCCCAAATTCAGTCATGGTTACCCAATTTCCTGCCACTCCCGAACTTTGCACTTTGGAAGTTCTCACGTCATAACTGTTGTATGAGAATTATTCAAGAGAAGGCGGGTTCCCGTACTTAGGAAATATAATTAGATCAGCGACCTACAGTACATAAGATTTGAAGTGAGGTCCCGACTTTAGAAGGGATTTGACGACCTCACTATGAGGTAAGGAACGAACGACCTGCTCAGACTAAGGTCGAACATTTGGCTGACCTTGGTCGGTGCGAGCTAGAAGGGGACATCGGGCCCCAGCTCAAAGGAGGCACGAAATCCAAAAGATGACACCTGCGCATCTGTGCCCTTCGGCGGCTAAGATCAGAGAAGACTTTCACCATTGGGAAGTTGTTTCCTGAAGAGAACGCGAGTTACAGGTGTAGGGGACGCCAAAGAGGAAAGATAACCGGTAGCGACCTCGGACTCAGTGCCAACGACCTCGGACATGGTGCCAGCGACCTTGGAAGATTGATTCGAGATAATGGAGGCTCGAATAGAGCCCAGAGCCTTTTTTGCAGGCATTAATGGCTCTGGACGTCCTCGCATTAATTACCTAGAATCTAGGTTTTAGGGGTCTATTCCCATATGAATTATGGTATAAATACATGTAGTAAGAACTCATTAAGGGGTTGACAAAATCTCATTTATTGCAAGACTTTATCAGCCAAAAAGAGGCCATTTTGGCCCAAATCCTCTAGCATTTATTACTTGCATTTAAGAAGCAATCATCAAGGATTAATGGAGAACATTCCTTTCGTTCTTCATTAATCTTTACCAACTCTCATTTAATATTTGTTTGATTACCAAATCTAGCCACATCACATAATCCCACCATATCATATTTTTGGTATCAACAATTGGTGCTAGAAGAATGGTGTTTCACTAGAAAATTCCCAGTTTTTCCATTGATTCACCCTTTCGAATCTTCACTTTTTCAATGGAAAAATCCTAGTCTCCTGCATGACCTCTGCCGGAATGTAGGCCTCAGGCCAACTAGAGGATACCACGTCCAACAATGAGGGCCCCCTCAAGAATCTGGCCGATATCAAGACCCCTGAGGACCTCCGGGAAGCCGCCAGAATCCTCAAACGCCGGCAAATTCAACCTCGCGGGGGAACGTAGCGGACCGCATCGGCGAGCTGAATCCCACCAAACGGTTACGTCCTGGGGTAAAAGAAAGATGGACGAGGGCACGAGGCCCATAAATCGACCGGCTAAAACCAATCACACCGCACAAGGCTGTCGGGGGCCCGGAGACCGCCGGGAGTGGTGAGAAGAAACTCCTTCCCCAAGGCGAGGCAGTTTTCAGCAATCTAGCCGAGCTGAGACTATTTTCAATAGGTTGGGTAGCGACGCACCTCACAGGCCCCGAGGTCGCCGTTCGGAGTCCGTGGTGAACTCATTCACAGTCAGATGTAACTTGGAGAGCTCGTTCGAGGCTAAAGTGGATGCTCGAGCTCGAGAAAATGAGGGATCGAGAGTGTACGTGCATTCTCACTTAAGCAAGGAGGCACCTCTCCGGCCTCACAACCCCGAGAGTGAGCAACTTGAGGTCATCAAACAGACCCTCAAGAAGCTGCAGGAGAGATGAACCAGAAGGTCGGGTCGTCCACCTTGGCTCTAGTCCCGGTCTCACCGTTGGTCCCAGCCAATATCTACGCACCGGCTCAACTCAAAATCGCTACGACCACCATTAATCAATATAATGGGGACTCAGATCCGGCCACTCACCTCGGGAAATTCTCCGACCATATGACCTCAATGAGAGCCATGGAGGCGACTCAATGTCGACTTTTCCCACTTACATTGGGCGATCAGGCGTATTGCTGGTTTAAGGCCTTACCCCCAAACTCCGTCGAGTCATTTCACCAATTAGCCAGCCTTTTCCTCAACCATTTTGCCACAATGGCGCCGAGGCCATCCGCCAAGCAAATCTTTGCCAACATCGAGCAAGGTTCGACTGAATCTGATAGCGACTATATCGAACGAGTTGACAACCTCATCCTGGAAGGCGAGCCAATGGGTGATGAAGCCAAAGTGATGGGAGCAGTTCGAGGTCTACGTCTGAATACCAAGTTATGGAAACTGATGTACAAGGAGTACCTGAGGCAATTATGGAAGTTGTACGAAGAGGTAATTCATCAAAAAGTGAGAAGGAAACAATCAGCAACAAGTCCCTCCCCAGGCGAATCCTGCGGCCACCAATTAGAGATAGGTCCCGCCTTTCTCGAACAACGTCGCGGGAAGGGCCGTACAAATGATCGCGCCAATGGGGGGGCATGATCGGTGGAATTCTACCGAATTTGAGCCTATCGCGTCGTAGACAGAAAACCGAACTACACGCCATGAGCAACGTCCATCAAATATGTTGTCCGGTCAATCATACCGCTGAGACACTTGGCTCGCTAGCTTTCTCAAATGAGGATAAACATGGCGTGCAGTATCCAAACAATGATCCGATCGTGATCTCGACTAAAATCATGGGGGTAATGGTCCACCGATTGCTAATAGACAACAAATCCTTCTGCAACATCCTGTTTAAGAAGGCATCATCAAAGGATTCGGGAGCTCCATAGTCAAACCCTATGGAGTCATCCGCTTGGCAGTCGAACTGGTCTCGGATAGGGATCCTGAAGTGAAAGCAACGTGGCAGCTCGATTTTATCATAATCGATCTCCCCTCGATGTACAATGGGTTCTTATGGTGGCCTTTCGAGCATGAATTAATCCTATATTAATTCAAATAACAATTAAATACTCAACAATCTATCATGCGTACAAATAGCCACGTAAATCCTACACATGCGGAATTCTAGGAGTTACGTATGGCGTACCTTTTTGGCGAATTAAACGGAGGAAAATCGATCCACAAACCCAATGACCTTCTCTAGTTTTCCCACGTCCTTATTTGATATCCCGGTGGAGGAATCTCCTTCAAATAATTAACAAAAGGAAAAGAGAAAAAATGTTGCACCACCTTTGTGGATTTCAAAATTTTCCAACGGATGGAATTATGTTGGGATGAAAAATCCATCCCCTATTTATAAAGACCATGGGGGGCAAATTTTTTTGACTAATTAGGGTTAGGAAATTTCTTTGTATCTTCCCAAGATACAATCTTGAATATATCTTGTATATTCTATTTCCATAATAATCACAAAATATCTTTTATTCCCCAACACTCTATCAATTTTCGAAAATTTCATTAATTAAAAGGGAAAAGAAATCTTTAACTTTTCTTGAATTTATGGGATAAACTTGTATCTCAATAATACTTATTCCATAAAAAAACTTTCCAAGAAAATCAAGAAAATATTTTCTTCTCTCTTCTTAATATTTTTGAAATTATTGGAAAAATAAGGCAACAATATTTCTTTTATTTTAATCACCTTTTTCAGTTATTGGACTTTATCTTTGGGCTACTAAAGGGGTCTTTAGGAGAATTAAGATTGGACCTTCCAATGGAATTTGAATATTCAATATTGAGCCACAATATTATTCAATCCCATAAATATTAATTAATCCCACTACATAATTAATATTGCACTATCCATCTTAACCCATATTACTGTAATATGGCTCACAGTTATTATTTCTCGTGTTTAAGATTATCTAGTCCATTAATTAATTTAAGCCACTGAAAAGCTTTATATTAATTAATATCTTTTTTCTTGGTGTAAGAACAGCTCAACATTATTATCCATACCGGAAACAAATTCCACTTGCAAGATTTAGTATGATAAAAATTCTAAGCCCACCAAGGGGGCAAATCAATCAAGACGTACTTGCACACGATTCTCTCTATTAAATCTTAGCAATCGTCATATAACTAATAATATTGCCCAAATCACAAAGTATTGAATCGCATTGATTCTCTACCCAACATGAATCAAAGCAATAATTATTAATTACACACGATCCTATTTAAGGGACAGAGATTAAGAAATAATGAACCACTGAGATTTAATTCTTCTATATTCAATACTGAAGAATTTATTCTCGTTATAGGTCCTATTCAGTGCATCATAATGCACTAGTGTAATCTCTTGATCAAGACAAGTCAATCTGAGCCTTACACTTCAACCTTTCACGATGGATTGTTCATTTCCATCTAGGTTGTGAATTTGTACTTAGTTACAAGGAATTGTTAATGTGATCTTCTGTGATCTGGTATCACCACGTTAACTACAATGCAACACGTACTATTTAATGAACATGTATGCAGTAAATATATATAACAGTCATTCATATTTAAAGCAACAGTGATAAATAATTTATTTTCAGTAAATAAGATAGAAATTCAGTTTGGTTATACAAAGTAAAAGCATACTTTCCAGTATAACCCCAAAACAGCGAGCTACACCCGTCGAAGAGCTAGAGAGATTTCCTATCAGCGAAGAACAACCCGAGATGGAGGTGATTATTGGTACAACCATGACAAGCGAGATGTGAGGGCAGATGATCCAATTTCTCAAGACGAACCTAGACTTCTTTGCATGGTCACATGAAGATATGGTCGGTATCGATCCCGAGATCGCTTGTCATAGGCTCAACATCGATCCGACCAAGCGACCTGTCTCTCAGAAAAGAAGAAAGTTCGACCCCGAGAAATATGTGGCCTTGGCCGACGAAGTCAAGAAGCTCCTAGTTAACAAACTCATCGAGCAGGCCGACAAACCGCAATGGGTTGCGAATGCGGTTTTAGTGAAGAACGCAAACAACTCGTGGAGGTTATGCATCGACTTCACGGACCTGAATGAGGCATGTGCTGGTGTATACTGTAAAGCAAACTTTTAGTGAGCTTTTGTGGATGTATATTCAATTTTCTTATTATCTGAAATAAATGGTTTTTCACATTATTGCATTGCTTATGTGTCTGCTTATCTTATATTGTAGACAATGTGGTGGGTTTGTAGTCACACAGAAGATCACATCGTCAAGTTCCTTATAAAATATAAACAATATTCACAACTGAGATAGTTCTGGACATAACTATTGGTTTAAGTTGTAGTATAAACTTCTTGGTGGCTTGTCTTGGCCACTAGTTTATACTAGTGCGCTATGTCGTATTGAATGGGTCACATATAAGACATGTTCTTCTATTCTGAATGTTATGAAGAACTAGAGGTCTTGGTGACTTTTATAATTCTCAACCCTAAGTGTGGTATTTAGATATGTGGGGTGCTTGTTCACTACTTTGATTTCATATAAGTGAGAATCTTGGTAGATCTCTCATACTTCGCATTTTGGGTAGTGACAACGCTCGCATGATATCTATTTATTGTCATTGGGGCACCGTGTCCTGGACATCCAGGATGATGACTTCCCCTTGAGGAAACTCATAAAGGATTGTCGTATTAAACCCTGCAGGAGGATTTAATCCGTACGAAAACAAGGTTGAGTGGTACTACTCAAGGAATAATAAATATTAATTAATTAAAACAGTCAGAAGCTTTAATAATTAATGGACATGCAATATCTTTAACACGGGGAATTATAAAGTCTAATAGAAGCCCTGATTCGGTTCGAGATAGGACGGGAGTGCAACATTAATTTTCTAGTGGGATGAATTAATGTTCTCGGGCAAAATTAATGTTTTGGGCAAAACATAATAGTATTTGGGTCCGGAAGAAGCCCAAACCCTATACCTTCTAGTGGATCCCTAGTCTGGACCACGAAAACCTATGGAGCATATTAAAAGGGCCTTATTTTTATCCAGAACCCTAAGGCACACGAAATCAGATCAGAAAAGTAGCAGCCAGGGAACTAGGGTTTTTGGGAGACGAAACTGCAGGCCCTTCTCCACGTTCGACAGTCTGTTGTCCACTCGGCATTCGAACGAGGTTGGGAAACAGTGTTGGTCCCGGTGCTAATGAGTCTCACACGTGTATGGGGGGGAATACACGTGTTCAGTGATTTTTCAAACTTTTTTCTTCACTGAGGTCAGATGGGTGGGAGTTATCCCGATATTTTTTCCGAGAAGCACGGATTGCCCCGAGTCAAAGTCTCATCGAGACAATGATCCCGAAGCCGCTTTAAAGGAAGCTTCAGATTAGTCCAACTGATCCTGAATTTATTAGAGATCCTGAGGAGCTTGGATCGATAATTATCCTTACTGAACACTCAGTAGAGTTAGTTCAGTTTGGTAACTATCTGTTCTAGCTACTCAAGTGTCGGAATGGTTGGCCCTAAGTTTATACTGCGTTTTAGCTTTCTTTGAAATATCTTCTTCCTTTAATAAAACAAAGTGATTAAGGTCGTGACCAATTTTATGCGATTCAATTGGATTGGTTCCAATGAATATCAAATGAAATATGCTTTCAAATGAAAAACATGTAACAGATAAAATGCAAGATGTAAAGCAAACAAACAAAGAATTATAGTGGTTCAGAGACTCAATATCCTATGTCCACTCTCTCTGATCTTCAGAGAAATTCCTTAACCACTTCCTAAAGCTTTCGGGCTAACTCACTGTAGCTTACTCACTTTTCTACCTTGAGCTTTCAGGCTGACTCACTGCAGCTTACTAACTCAAACACACACAAGTGTTCAGACTACCACAAGTAGCTTACTAACTTCTTCTCTAGAGTTTTCTGGCTAACTCACTGTAGCTTACACACTCTTTACAACTCTAACTCACCAACAAAACACACACAAACTACCATAACAAATGGTTTGGGTTTTGGGTTGGTTTCCAACTAGGGTGAGATATCCTTTACAATAAGAACTAATGCAAAGGCTAGGATATCTCTTCTAAGCTTTGGATATATCTATCAATCTAGGCTTAGAATAGTGAGCTCTCTCCAATGTGAAACACTTGGGAAATTCTAGGGTTTTCAAGTGCTTCAATTTGCAATAATACGAATGAGATCTTGAGTTGCTTCAAAATTTCCCATAACCTCTCAATGTAAAGGGTCACTGGTATTTATAGGCAACTTCACCAAGGTCACTCTTTGAAAACTATCCGTTGGAAGAGATAGTTTTATGAGTTTCCTCTTCTGGTGTTTGATGAAATTAATTTTATTTTTAGGGTTTGAACACTCCCTTGCATGTTTTAGGAAATATGGTCATGTAGCCAATCACCATTTTTTGATGCGGAACTTAGTATTAACCGACATAATTCAGTGGTCGCTTTCGATGTCGATTGAAGTATGATGTTGTCTTCCTCTCGATTGGTTCTTGTCTTGGTGAATGTAGACAAAAAAACGGCTCTTTTTGGTCAATCTCTCTGAATGAGACAACCTGAAACAACACTTAGACTTAGTTCCTTTTGTCTGCACTAGAATGTTTTGGGTAATATCTATTTTTCTGAACATGTGCATTTTTCTCGGTTTGTAGTCTTGAGATAGATATTATTCGGTGCCTACGAACATTCGAGGTTATAATCGAGTATTCAATATCTTCTTTCGAGTCTTGATAACTCTTGAGTCTTGATGTCTTGACTTACTAAGTCTTGATTGTCTTGATAACTTCATCGAAGTCTTGATGTCTTGATTACTTCTTGAGTCTTGATGTCTTCAAAGAACTTCTTGAGTCTTGATTGTCTTGATAACTTCATCGAGTCTTGATGTCTTGATAACTTCTTGAGTCTTGATGTCTTTAGTTACTTCTTTGAAGTCTTGATGTCTTGATAACTTCTTGAGTCTTGATGTCTTGAGAACTTACTTGAGTCTGACTTCAAAGATCTAACCTGATCTATATCTACTAACTATACATTGTGCAGATATCTTCCTGAATCAATCTATGCTGAAACCTGACTCAGACTATCAAGATTATCCTGAACATGTCATACTTAGGGGTTTTTGGGATCTAATCAAAACTTCTTTATTAAATTCATCTTCCAACAATTTCCCCCTTTCTGATGATGCCAAAACCATCTTGTTACATTTAAGAAAACCTAACCTATCCTTAGGTTTCAGTTTATCTATTACAAACCAAAATGGTATTTCACCCAACAATTTTCTAAACAATCTAGCATATCAAGTAATTAAAGACATGTAAAAGGATAATGAGATATTATCTTTTGAGCATAAAGATAAAATTTTCATTGATATAGGATAAGAGTTACAGATTACAATGAAAATAAAAAATAAATCAGAAGAACAAAGTCTTCAGTCTTCTTCCACTTCATCCTCTGGCACTTCCAGGTTGAACATCCCGTAGTATCTCTTCTTCAGTTCATCCCTTGCCTTGATGATATCAGGGTTGTTTCCTGGTAGGCCTAACTGGATGGCATACTGGGCTATTTCCTGAGAAATGGTTGCTTCATTCACATAGCCATTCTCAAACCTAGGAGCTGGGTATATGTATGGACCAGGGGCTACTATCTGTGTGTTTCCTTCATCTGCCATGTTGATCCAACTTTGCAGGTATTTAGGATAGAATGTCAGTAAGTACTCAATGAAGGCTTCATTCTTATCCGAGCTGCTCCCCCTCCATTCTCTCAGAATCTCATAATAGAACCAGAAGGTTCTCTTGATCTCTTCCCATGCATCATTGAACTGTATAGGCATCCACTTGTCAATTTGCGGCCACTTCTGAGTCTTTTCCATACCCCTCCTTTTGCTTAAAAACTTTTTAAAACCACCTCTTCTTTTCTTTTCTTCTTCTTTCTTCTTCCGATCGATTGGAACACTGGCCCGAAGCGCTGACCTTCTTCTTTTTTTCAATCAAGAGCTTTTGAGTTTTCTTGGTATCGAAGACTTCTTTCTGAGTTTCAGTTTCTTCCTTTTCAGCTTCTTCCTCAGATTCTTCAAATTCCATTATCAACTTCCACTGAGTAGGTTTTGAAACTTTAGCTCTTTTCTTTTTTTCTTGTTCCACGAATGTAACAACCTTTCTCTTTTCAGGTCTGACTTGCTCTTCACCGGCTTTGCTTGTCTCAATCATCCTTCTATCACTTAGTTTTTCACCAATTACTTCCTGAATGGTTTGATCAGATGTTTGAGTGAAGATAGGTTTTTCTGCTTTTTTGAACTTCAGTTTCTCAGTGGCTTCAATCTCACTTAAGGCATCCATAATTTTCTTTCCTTCAGCTTCTTTATGAGCCTCTCTCTCCAAGGTTTGTGCCAACAACTCACTTAATTTGCCACCAGGCCTTTCCCCCTTTTTGGCACCATACCTTGGGAGTAGTTGAGTCAGTGCAGTATCCATATAGTATTGCTCTTTGTCCATACTGCGTACTGCCCTTGCCAACTGATCATGGTCATCCTCTAGCCTCATCATGTAATTCTTGGCCATTGAGAATTCATCTGCGAGTGGAGCAAACTACTTTGAGAACACTTCATGCATCATGTCTGTCATCTTGGTCATGAGCAGGGAGCCCATTTCCTCAACAAGGTAAGCAGTTCTGGTTTGATACCTTTGCTCCATCTCTGCATTGAGCTCAATTTTGACTACATCAATCTTTCCTTCCAAAGTAGTCATTTTATCTGCAAGAGTTGTTTGTAGTTGCAGCATGTCTGAAGATGAACTCAGATTTTCCAGCTTTTGAGATTGGCTTGCCAAGGTTTCTTCAATTTGAGTCACTTTCTCCACCATTGGCACCACCTTCTCCAATTTATCCAGGATAGGACTGAAATGAATTTCTGGAGGCAAAACAATTGTCTCCAACTGAGCTGGTTGCTCCAATTGAGCCTCAGTCTGCATATCATACATAACAAATTTAAAGATAGGAACTTCAGTAGCTTTGGCATAATGTATAATAGTGCCAAAAAATACCTGAAGAGTGTTAACTTCAGTCTGAGGATGTGTGATATCGATGCATGCGAGAATCGATGTCCTTCTCCATCCGCTTTCGATCTCTTTTTCCTTTCTCGATTCATGCCCGAGGTTCCTTCTCCCCTCGGGTTGGTTTTTTCGCATCACCTCCCTGATCTCCATCTTTTTCTGATCATGAGAACTTGATGCATCTACTTTTTTATTATCTTTCCTTTCAGCTAACTTCTTTTTCACCAATTCATCAAAGTCAGCAGCTTTCATCCTGAGCTTTGTCTTTAAAAGCTTCGAGAATTGATCGAGGCGGTTTATCCAAACATTCCACCACTCTTCTCCTCTGAATGATGCGATGTTCAGCATTTCCGAAAGTGCCTGATTCAGGATGTATATTGTCGTTCTGAGCCTGAAGAGCATATCCTGAAGGTCAGGATAAGCATTTAGCTTTCGGGTATCGGTCCAGGATGAACCGTTCCCCCTTGCTCCGCCATTCAGTCTCTTCGGCTTCTCCCTTCTTCAATCTTGGGCTTTCAGGAGCTGTTTGTTCAGATTGTACAAGTTCCAGTGCTGATAGATTTTGATCAAAGGTTCATTCAGAAGCATATCCAAGTTCAGCAATTCACGAGGTTGATCGATCTGGAAGTCTCTGCTACTGGTATTTCTTGATGAGAGATCCGAGGTCCCTTGAAGATTTTGAGAGATTTTATGCGAGCTTCGAGAGATGTTTCAAGTACCTCATAGAAAAACACGCTCCTCGGTTTCTTGCTCCCGCACATTTGTCACTACGAGCAAGAACACGAAGTGGAGATTGACAACCTATTTGCGGCCTTGAGTTGATTTTCTTGATTTCATCGCCTCCTTTTCCGCAATTGTTTGAAGCCTTACGGCTTACGAGGAGCCGATGATTTCTTCTTCGATTTCTCACTTTTCTCTCTTTTAATTTGCATCAGGGCTTTCCCCCTAGCTTGTTTGGCTTCTTCATTAGTTGTATCAGTGGATTTCTGAGAAGTCTGTCTTGTTTCCCTGACTTGCTCCACCACTGTTGTATCTTCCTCAGTTTCCTCTTCGGCAATCTCCTCCTGAGACTCAGAGTTTTTTCTCTTTCTTTCCTCTCAAAGTCTTCTTCGTTGGTTTGAACATGATTTTTGACTTTGGAAAGGAAGTGGAATCGGCAAAAATGTCCTCCTCTTCTCTGCACGTTTCCTTGATAAATGCAATCTTGGTTGCATGTAGAATTTTTCCCTTGATAACTACAGAGCCATTCACCTTCTGAATTTGTTTGGCTTGATCACTCACCACCTTGATCAAATAGTGCAACCAATTGAATGTCGTAGTAGGTGAATCTTCAATCGCCGCCATTAGCCTTAACTTAGGCGTGCTTATCTGTTCGAAACTACCAGATCTACTCATGATGCATTTGCTTACAATATCCAACAATACTCGATATTTAGGCTTCGAATGCCTCTTTTTCAAAGTAGCTTCAAACTTTACCGGATGCTCAGTAATTTTATCCAAATACTCTTGTTCCCTACCCATCATGTATACCATAGGGTCCTCACCTCTATCACTTAACTCATATATGGCATTCAGATTCTTAGGAATAATATATAATTCCCTAACAAAATCCACATATTTTGTACTATGTTCCAAATGCAACACCGTAATCTTAGAATCTATGTAATTTTCGTCATCCAATTGCATATTAGAAACAAACTCAATTACCTCCTTCGCATATTCAGCATTTGGTTGATTTGCGACCAGACAAGTAAGCTTTGCCATACGAATCATATGCAACGCCTCCTCCTCGTGAGGTGCATTGGATGTGCTTTCCAGAGAAATAACATTTTTGTACCATGGTTTGTTGGAAATGGCGAGTTTGTCATATATAGAGAGTGTCATTTTTGGTGATTTTGAGTGAAGGGTTTTTTAGATAAGAGATTTTTGGGTAATCGAAGGTTTTGAAGCAGAGGGTTTGTGAAGACGAAGGCCTTTTTGAAATAGGGCTTGAATGGAGTCTTTGTAATGGATATATGATTTTGATTTATGGAAAATCGCGTAGATGAAGGTTTTGACGGTCAAGATTAAAAACCGACTAAAATGGGTATTTGAAAGGACGATTTCGCAAATACTTAACCACCAATTTATCCATATTGGTGATTAATGAACAGTGCATTTAATTACTGTTCCTGCAGACCATTGACTTTTCTCATGGATTTCAAAGGTCCCGCCCAATTATTTCTTCAGATGTTTTGTCATTTATTGTCAATGATTACTGAGATTCAGATAGACAATAAATGTGGTGCATGAGTAAATACTTCTTCAGACTAATTTTCTCCATCAGTCATACTGAGTTTTGACCTTGATAAAATGTCAGTATAATACTGAGTACTGAACTTCAGGATAACTGAGTTTCCCAAGACTCAGTGTTCAGGACTCTCAATTTTATCCTGAGTTTTTTAGTAAAAACCTGAGAAAACTTCATGCATCTGAAAACCTTCAATTTTTCAGATTTGCTTTATTCACCTGGATCCAACATACCTAATTCAACTAATAGTTCCTGAAATCTTAATTCATTCAAAGGTTTAGTCAAGATATCAGCTCTCTGTTTATCAATATGAATTTTCTCCATTCTGATGTCTTTCTTCTCAACATGATCTCTGATGAAGTGATGTCTGATATCAACATGCTTACATCTGGTGTGCAATACATGATTTGTGTAATAGCAATTGCACTATTATTATCACAAAATATAGGTACTTCATTGGCTATTATCTTATAATCCCTCAATTGTTGTCTGAGCCAAAGAATCAGGCACAACTTGCCTTCCTACAAAACTGACATGTATTGTATTGACTTGAGAGATCTTGGTTACTCATCGAGGTTTGTTTCTTTGAAAACCATGATATCGGTTTACTTCCAAGAAATTGACAAGTTTCCGTGGTAGACTTCTGTCAATTCTACATCCTCCATAATCGAGATCTGAATAACCAAGTTAATTCAAGGTTATCATCACCGGATACCATAATCCTCTATTCACGATTGCCTTTAAGATATTTCAGAATCTTTTTGGCGACCTCCATGTGACTAAATTTTTAGGATTAACTTGGTATCTTGCACATATCCCAACACAAATGTTATATCGTGCCTACTTGTCGTGAGATATAGCAATGATCCAATGATCCCTCTATAATCAATTGTGATTCTTCGATTTACCTTCGTGATCGGGATCCATCTTGTAGTTAGTATTCATGGGAATTCTAATCGTATTGCAACTGTACTCCATACTTTGCAATCAGATCTCTGGTGTATTTTGCTTGATTGATGAATATTCCTTCCTTAGTTTGTTTCACCTGAAGTCCAAGAAATAAATTCATCTCCCCATCATTGACATCTCAAACTTTCCTTTCATCGAGTAGAAAACTTTTCACACAACCCGATGATTTGGAGATCCAAATATGATGTCATCCACATAGATCTGAACTAGTAAAATATCCTTTCCATCTTCTATCCTGAACAAAGTCCTATCAACAGTTCCTTTGATAAAACCATGGTCAGTAAGAAACTGAGAAAGGGTATCATACCATGCTTGGGGTGCTTGCTTAAGACCATACAAGGCTTTTCGAGCACGTAAACTTGGTCATTTCGACAAAATCTCGGAGGTTGTTCCACATATACTTCATCCTTAAGCACACCATTCGGAAATGCACTTTTCACATCCATCGATAGATCGTGAATTTCATGTGGCAAAGATATGCAAGAAACAATCGATGGCTTCTAGTCTTGCAACAAAACAGTGAAAAGGTTTCATCATAATCCAAGCCTTCTTCTTGGGAATAACCTTGTGCAACTAGCCTTGCCTTGTTTCTCACAATGTTGTTGTTTTCATCTCTTTTATTCTTGAACACCCACTTAGTTCCAATCACATTGTGCCTTTTTAGGTCTGGCCCACTAGCTCCCCAAACTTCATTCCTTGTGAATCGATTCAATTCTTCTTGCATAGCAACAATCCAGAATGAGTCTTGTAGAGCTTCTTCAATCTCAGTAGGTTCCTTTTCTGATAGAAAATAGCCGAATAAAGCACTTTCACCATGGAACCATCTTGTCTTTACTCCTTCTGATAGATCACCCACAATCTGATTTATAGGATGGCTATCCAACCATTTTCTCCTGGATGTTCCCCCTTCAGTAGTGTCCTCAACATCAGAAATGTTAGGTTCAGGCAGTTCATCAAATTCAGGGAATAACAGAAAAGGAGAAAGGGAAAATCTTCCTCGGGGAAATTCCATTCGAACATTTATCGAGACATTTGTTCCCCCTTGGTTGATAGATTCAGAGTTTGCCTCAGCTGTGACCACATCTTCATCGACATTACATACCTGAGTCTGAACTGGTGTATGTTCAGATTGGTCAGCTTCAGTGTGTTGGCTTTCCTTCAGTGAAGAATTTTCATCCTGAGTCTCTCCATCCTAAGTTTTTTCATCCTGAACTTCTTTGTCTGAGTCTGATTCACTCCATTCATAGAAAGTGATTGACTTCTTCTTTTCAGGTTCAGAGGATTTCTTTTTCAGGCTAAGTCTGGTGATTCTCTTGGTCAGTTCTCTTGAGTCATGTTCCCGTTTCTTCTGAACACAAGTAGATTCATCAAAAACAACATGAGGTGTTTCTTCCACAATAAGAGTCCTACAGTTGTAAAATTTGAAGGCTTTACTGACTTCAGAATATCCTAAGAATATCCCTTCATCAGCTTTGCTATCAAAAGTTTTCAACTGATATTTACCATTATTTTGTATGAAACACTTGCAACCAAACACACGAAAGAATGAAACAAGAGGCTTCCTTTCATTCCATAGCTCATATGGAGTTTTTCCTTGATTCTTGGTCAGCATGGATCTGTTCTGAGAGTAGCATGCAGTGTTGATAACTTCAAATTTCAAAATCTCTTAGGAATATCGACTTCAAAGAATCATTGTTCTTGAACTTCTTTCGAGTCCTATTTCTTCTTTCAAAGAACACCATTACATTGTGGGGTCCTTGCGGTGATGTTTCATGGGTTATTCCATTTTGCACACAATAATCGATATGATATGATTGATAAACTCGGTTCCTTTATCTCGATCGGTCTTGACCACACTCGATTCTTTTTTCAAGATCGAGCATTTTCAAGATTTCTGGCGATTTTATTCGAGTCTCCTTCTTACTAAGTAAGAATATGACCCATGTGTATCTAGAGTAGTCATCAACTACCACGAGTGTATATTTCTTGCCATTTTTGTGCTTACAGTGTTCTTGGACCAAAGAGATCCATATGTAATGATTGGTAAAGATTCTGTCAAGAGAAACATCTACTTTGCTTTTGAAAGATGCTCAATTGTTTTCCTTTTCGGCGTGCATCACAAACATGATCTTTCTTGAACACTTCATTTGGTAATCCCCTCACAAGTGCTAATCTTGCAAGTTTGTTCAGGTTTTAAAGTTTAAGTGGTTCGGTCTTTTTTTGTGCCACAACCAACCGGGTATCGATGGAACTTTTTGCAACCAAACATGTATCTTTAGGAGATAATTTCCAATCGAAGAAGATACACATTTCCTTTTCTAGTACCGATCGGTAAAATTTTTCGTGAAGTATTGTCTTTCACATAACATAAGTTCTTTGAGAACTCAACACTTTGAATCCTTTGTCACAGAAATTGGTCGATAGAAAGCAAGTTATGCTTTAAACCGGACACATATGAAACACCGTGGATATGAAGCAGTAATCA
Organism: Stenogyne calaminthoides; assembly: GCA_037126765.1. Taxonomy (NCBI): domain Eukaryota; kingdom Viridiplantae; phylum Streptophyta; class Magnoliopsida; order Lamiales; family Lamiaceae; genus Stenogyne; species Stenogyne calaminthoides. Next base: position 251,073 of record JBBCBC010000014.1, read on the forward strand.
ACTTCAAGAGTTCCATATCCCTCGGTTTGTCCTTTTGAGTTGTCTCCAAATGTGATCCGAGGGCCTTTTTTGCTCAACATAGTCGGTGAGTAGTTGCTTATATCCTATCATATGTCTTGAACATCCCTTTGTCGAGATACCATACAAAGAGTGCCAATTCATTTCCTATCATCAGTCTTTATGTTGTATTCATTCATTTCAAGTGCCTTTTTTCCTTTTACGAATAACATATCGGTTTTTAGGTACCCATTTGGTGTAGGGTCCTACCAGGTTAGCTGTACCTTTTGGAACCCAAATCTGCCTGATAACTCTAATTACTTTAGAGTGGTTGATTTGTCTCCCATAAACTTCTACATACACATTCACTACCCTAGGTTCCTTGGCGATTACCTTGTGTATGAGTGTCGACCTTTAGCATGAACATGAGCCTTAGAGTTCTTCTTGGGTTCGAGCTTTTTGTTCAAGTGCCTTAGCTTTTAATTTGGTCTCTCTCTCTGCTGACTTGGGTTTGAAACCTTTACCCTTAGATAAGTGGGGTTTTAGGTTGCTGTCTCTTGAAATTGGGGTCTTTCAATGTCGAGGACTTGGTCTTTTCAGTTGAGAATATCTCTGCTGAGTGTTTCTCTTCTGAAAATTCCTCTGATGGTTCAGTGCAGATCTCTTTAGGTTGGTATTCTTAGCCTGAGGCTTTGAAGTACTGGCCTAAAAATTTCCTACTGAGTGTTCAGGTTTTCTAGCCTTTTCCTGAGGTTTGGGCTTTCTTCCCTGAACCTTTAGTTTTTCTGAAACCATAGGTCCTTTACCCTTGTCTAAAACTCTGGGATATTCTTCAGTAAGAAGATTAGATGTCACTGGTTTAACAAAGACAGTCTTGGTGCTACTAGAAGCAGCATTCAGAAGACCTTGTGAGGTTCCCCCTGGAATGTATCCCAATCCAGCTTTATTAGTTGCAGGTCTTTGATAACTCTGAATTTCATCTATTACTTTAGATGCAGAATTCAATAGAGCTAACTTTCTCTGTGCACTATCCTCACATTTCTTTAGAGTTTCATGCTTCTCAAAGAGGTCATTGAACTCAGTTCTGATAAGCTGAATCTCTTTAGTGGATTTCTCTAATTTTCCATTCAGGATCTCTATCACCTTCTCTTTTTCTGAGAGTTGTACTTTCAGAACATCCAGTTCATCAGTAGATCCCATCAATTGAGAAGTGATCTCAGCATTTTTAGAGTCTTTCCACTTCAGATTCTCAACAGTCAGTTCCTTCTGCTCTTGAGTTTCAGTGAGTAGTTCTTGTAACACAGAATAGTCCTTCATAAGATTCTCAAACGAATCCATCAGGTCAAAGTTACTGTTTACAGTTGAACTTGAGAACTCATGTTCTTGTGTAGGAGCAACAACAAGAGATAGAAGAATTTACCTCCTCCATGACCCATAAAGACGAGACATCATCAACATCCACTATCCGAGAAAATCTCGAGGAGGAACTGGAACCTTCTTCAGAATGTTCTTCCACTTCTGCAATCATAGTTTTCTTGCTGGAGATCTTCCTGTCTCTCTTGGCTTGTCTCTCATTTCTTTCTTTAGCACTCAGCTCGGAACAGTCATATTGAAAGTGACCTTTCTTCTGATAGTTGTAGCATCTGTTGGTATCATCATCCTGATCACTTTCCTCCTTGGTCTTGGAGTCCTTCTTCTTGGATGAGGATCCTTCAACTTTCTGGTCCTTCTTTTTCTCAGTGAATCTGTCCTCAGCTTCTAAGTTTTTCTTGTACCTGTGATTTCTGTAGTAATTCTTATATTTTCCATATCTGCTATTGAGTTTTTCAAACCTCCTTGCCATCAGTACTAGTTTATCCTCTTGCTCATCCTGATTTCTGGCAAGTGAGTTTTCAGACTCTCTAGCTTTACAGGGTTTCTCTTTGGCTTTAAAACCCACATTCTTGCTAGATGAAGAATCATCTTTGCTGTCAGATTTATTAGTTTTCTTGTCAATCACAAACTCATAAGCTTTCAGTTCAGAGAAAACTTGTTGGTATGGCATGGAATCAATATTTTTGGTGTTTTCAATCACCACAGCATGTATATCCCATTTCTTAGACAATCCTCTAAGAATTTTTTTGTGCAACTTCTCTCTGTGGGTATCTTTTCCCAGAGCACTTAGATCATTCATGATGCTAGTGAATCTGACCTCAAGTTTGTCAATGGACTCACCATCTTCCATTTCAAAGCCATCAAACTTTCCAATAGCAACAGAAAGTTTGTTTTCCTTAATATGATCTGTGCCTTGACACATAACAACAAGTGTGTCCCATATTTCTTTTGCAGTTTCACAGTTAGAAATCATCCCCATAACACCATCATCAATAGTGCTATACAAAGTATATTTAGCAATGTAGTCCAGATTGACTAACTTTCTCTCATCAGGAGTCAGTTGGTCATCAGGTTTAGGAAATTCATCCCTGGGATCATTTCTCTCAGTATCAGTGATTCTAGAATTTACAACAGTAAATTTGAATGGTCCTTCAGAAACCACTCTCCACATTCTTTCATGTTTTGAATACAGATGAGCCTGCATTCTCAGTCTCCATAGGTCATAGCTCTCAACAGAGAACATAAGAAGTTTCTTAGAAGGTATGATGACTGAGCCTTGTAAGATATCAGCAAACAGATCTATTCAGTAGACCACCAAAGTCTTTCAGCAAATAGACTATGGCTACCAAAGCAAGTGGTCAAAATGAACCACTTCTCTGATACCACTTGTTGGTCCTGGTGCTAACGAGTCTCACACGTGTATGGGGGGGAATGCACGTGTTCAGTGATTTTTCAAACTGTTTTCTTCACTGAGGTCAGATGGGTCAGGTTATCCTGATATTTTTGTCCTGAGAAGCACTGATTGCCCTGAGTCAAAGTCTACTGAGACAATGATCCTGAGATGCTTTCAGAAGCTTCAGATTAACCCAACTGATCCTGAATTTATTAGAGATCCTGAGGAGCTTGGATCAGATAATTATCTTACTGAACACTCAGTAGAGTTAGTTCAGTTTGGTAACTATCTGTTCTAGCTACTCAAGTGTGCGGAATGGTTGGCCCTAAGTTTATACTCGTTTTAGCTTTGCTAAAATATCTTCTTCCTTTAATAAAATAGCGATTAAGGTTGTGACCAATTTTATGAAATTCAGTGGATTGGTTCCAACAGAATATCAGTGAAATATGCTTTCAGTGAAAAACATGTAACAGATAAAATGCAGTACAGAAAGTAAACAACACAGCAATTATAGTGGTTCAGAGACTCAAGCTCCCTCGTCCACTCTCTCTCCGATCTTGAGAGAAATTCTTAACCACTTCCTAAAGCTTTCAGGCTAACTCACTGTAGCTTACTCACTTTTCTACCTTGAGTTTTCTGGCTGACTCACTGCAGCTTACTAACTCAAACACACACAAGTGTTCAGACTACCACAAGTAGCTTACTAACTTCTTCTCTAGAGTTTTCTGGCTAACTCAATGTAGCTTACTCACTCTTTACAACTCTAACTCACCAACAAAACACACACAAACTACCTTAACAAAGGGTTTGGGTTTTGGGTTGGTTTCCAACTAGGGTGAGATATCCTTTACAATAAGAACTAATGCAAAGGCTAGGATATCTCTTCTAAGCTTTGGATATATCTATCAATCTAGGCTTAGAATAGTGAGCTCTCTCCAATGTGAAACACTTGGGAAATTCTAGGGTTTTCGAGTGCTTCAATTTGCAATAATACGAATGAGCTCTTGAGTTGCTTCAAAATTTCTTGTAACCTCTCAATGTAAAGGGTCACTGGTATATATAGGCAACTTCACCAAGGTCACTCTTTGAAAACTATCTGTTGGAAGAGATAGCTTTATGAGTTTCCTCTTCTGGTGTTTGATGAACTGTTATTTTTAGGGTTTGAACACTCTCTTGCATGTTTTAGAAAATATGCAGTCATGTAGCCAATCACCAATTTTTGCAGTCTGGAACTTAGTACTACTGACATAATTCAGGGTCCTGTCACTTTCAATGTCGATTGTCTTGATAACTTCTTGAGTCTTGATGTCTTGATTTACTTCTTGAGTCTTGATGTCTTGACAACTTCTTGAAGTCTTTGATGTCTTGATAACTTCATTGAGTCTTGATGTCTTGATAACTTCATTGAGTCTTGGCGTCTTTAGTTACTTCATCGAGTCTTGATTGTCTTGATAACTTCTTGAGTCTTCGATTGTCTTGATAACTTCTTGAGTCTTGATGACTTCAAGATCTAACCTGATCTATATCTACTAACTATACATTGTGCAGATATCTTCTTGAATCAATCTATGCTGAAACCTGACTCAGACTATCAAGATTATCCTGAACATGTCATACTTAGGGGTTTTTGAGATCTAATTAAAACTTCTTTATTAAATTCATCTCCCAACAAATAAATTAGAAGATCTACAATGGAATCCACACCTCGATCTTCAAGGGTAACGAAGTTTGACTTTTTCCTTTATACGTTGTTTAGGTTTTATTTTGTTACGTGTACGTTTAGCATCCAATATCGATCCTGGCAAACGACCGCCCTCACCAGCGTGATACATTAGCATGTCCCAAAGATAATTTCCCCATGCCGCACATGGACCATCTGATCGACAGCACCGTGGGGCACGAAGTAATGTCCTTCATGGATGCATTTGTCGGGTATCACCAAATAGCGATGCACGAGGACGATCAGAATCATACTTATTTCTCGACAGAAAAGAACATATATTGCTAGAAACGTATATCTTTCGGACTGAAGAATGCTGGGGTGACCTATCAAAGGCTCGTTTATTGCATGTTCGCGGAACAAATCGGGAAAACCATGGAAGTCTACATAGACAACCTGGTGGTGAAAAGCGATAAAAATGAAGATCACCTGGGGCATCTCGCTCAAGCTTTCGGAATATTACGGTAATACAAGATGAAGTTGAACCCTAGAAAATGTAATTTCGGCGTGGACTCCAAAAAGTTCCTAGGGCATATGGTGAGCCAACGTGGGATTGAGGCAAACCCAACCAAAATCAAAGCAGTCCTAGATATGGGTTCACCCTAGAACATCAAAAAAGTGCAGAGATTAACAGGATGGTTGGCCGCGCTCAACCGATTCATCTCGTGCATGGGCGATAAATGTAAACCTTTTTTCGATGCGATCAGGAAAGGGATGTTCAAATGGACCGCTCAGAGCCAGCTCGCTTTCAAGAACATAAAGAAATACTTGGCGGATACCCAGATACTGGCAAAGTCGGTCCCAAGAGAAAAGCTCTATTTGTATATGGCTGCCTCCGAGACCGCCCTGAGCGTCGTATTGGTCCGAGCTGAGGGGTAGGATCACTGGCCAATCTACTTTGTGAGTCAAAATTTGAATGATGCCAAGCTGAGGTACCCGACTTTGGAAAAACTTGTTTACGCACTCGTCATGAGCGTCAGAAAGCTCCGCCCGTACTTTTTCGATCACCACGTCGAGGTCCTGACTTCTTTACGATGAATTCTACACCGACCTGACACGGCAGGTAGGTGTCTCAAGTGGTCGGTCGAGATCGGCCAGTTCGGGATAACTTATGGACCTCGGACAGCAATAAAAGCACAAGTCCTAGCGGATTTTCTCATAGAATTGACATTCCCCACAAGGCATATCAAAATGGTAAGGCAGCCATGGGAGCTATACGTCGATGAGTCATCGACCAATGAGCGAGCAGGGGTAAGGAAAGTCGTGCACTACGACGATCCATTTCGAGTTTTGGGCTACCAACAATTAAGCAGAATATGAAGCCCTGATCAATAATTTGGAGATGGCTATGGCAATAGGCGTTTAGCGAGTAAAAATCTTCTTCGACTCACAATTGGTCACCTTCTAGATGTCGGGTGAGTATGAGGCAAGGAGCGAGCAGATGATCGTATATCACAAAATAGCCCAGGATCTAATTGAGAAGTTCGAACAGGTCAGCATTTCTCAGATCCCTAGAAAGGAAAATACTCAGGCGAATGCGTTGGCCTGGCTAGTGACCTCAGAAGGGGCAGCCGACATGTCCGATATCACAATCATCAGGCTCGCCGCCCCATCAGGTGACCAGGCCCTCATTGTGCAGGTCAGCCCGGGGGAGGACACATGGATGACCCCCATCATTAAGTATATCCAGAATGGCGAGCTCCCCAGAAATAGGATCGAGGCTCAACGACTTCAGTTAATTGCAGACAGATATGTGATCGTCGATGGACATTTGTATAAGCGAGGTTTAGCCCTCCCGTTCCTAAAGTGCGTAACACCCGAGGTCGGCAAAGAAATCATGAAAGAGATCCACGAAAGAGTGTGCGGTAACCACGGTGGAGGTCATGCACTCGCTCATAAGATCCTACGGCAAGGCTATTTCTGGTTGACCCTAAAACAAGACGCCCTCGAATAAGCCAAGGCCTGCAAGCGATGTCAGGTCTATACCCCGAAGATTAAGGTCGCCCTGGAAGAGCTGACCCTGATTTACAACCCCTGGCCTTTTGCCAAATGGGGAATTAACCTAATCGGCCCTTTGTCAATGGCACCGGGCTCCATCAAGTTCGTTGTCGTGGCGGTTGATTACTTCACGAAATGGGCAGAAGTGGTGGCTCTTGGCAGCACCGATCAAGCGGAAATCATACGGTTCATTTGGAAGAATATTATTTGCAGATTCGGGCTCCCGATGGCGATCGTGTCGGACAACGGACCATAATTCGACGGTTGGGAAATCAGAACCTTTTTTGAAAAATGGAGGATCACCAAACTATTCTCAACCCCATATCATCCGCAATCCAACGACCAAGTCTAGGCCATCAACAAGATAATCAAACACACCCTCAAGGCGAGGATTGAGGGCGCAAAAGGGACCTGGGCAAGCAAACTCCCCGAGATACTCTGGGCATATCGGACCACATGCAGGAATTCGACAGGTGAGATACCTTTCTCGCTCGCATTCATATCAGAGGCAGTCATCCCAACTGAGGTCCATTTCCCGACATATCGAACGTCACAAGCCATCAATGAAGAAAATAACCGAGCGCAGGAAGTCAACCTCGACCTGCTCGAGGAAAAGAGAATCAACTCAAACATCCGCAACAGAGTCTACAAACAAAGATCCGAAAAATATTAAAACTCAAAGGTTCGAGTTTGCCAATTTCGTAAAGGTGGCCTCGTTTTAAAGAAAATACAAGGGGGAAACAATGGTCCTTTCGGCCCGACCTGGAAAGGCCCATTTAGGGTCGCCAAAGTACTACCCAATGGAGCTTACGAGCTAGAAGACATTGACGGTACTCCAGCCCAGTACCCGTGGAATGCAACTTTCCTAAAGAAATATTACCAATAAGAGCTCTATACTAGCTCGGTTAGTATAACTAATAGGAACTTACTTCGGTTATGAATGTAGCGCATTTACCCTACATAAATACAAAGTTCCAATTTTTCCATCTGATTTCTTTTCTCAAATTTATCTTAAGAAAATCAGTTAGAAAAATAGGGGCAGGTCTATAGGCCACTAGCGAGCCCATAAAACAAAAATGATTAAAAGGAATGAATTTCTCATCTAGCGGGCTAATAAGCAGATCGCCGACCTCCCAGGGAAGTCAGACATCATAAGCCTAACTTGCAAAAAAAGGAAAAACGGTCGGACGAGCATGTCGCAACAATAAACCTATAGTCGGTTATTAAGTTCGCAAAGTCTCAACCAAATGAGATGACATATTAAAGCGAGATCTATAACTTAGACATAATTTACAAATCTTAATCGGTTATTAAGTTTGCAAAGTTGCAACCAAATAAGACGACATATCAAAGCGAGATCAATAATTTAGACAAAATTTACAAATCTTAGTCGGTTATTAAGTTCGCAAAGTCGTAACCAATAAGACGACGTACTAAAGCGAGATCAATAACTTAGACAAAATTTATAAATCTTAGTCGGTTATTAAGTTCGCAAAGTCGCAACCAAATAAGACGACATATGAAAGTGAGATCGATAACTTAGACAAAATTTACAAATCTTAGTTGGTTATTAAGTTCGATAACTTGGGCAAAATCACAATCAGATTTAGACTGGCATGTAAAGTGAGAGATCGATCCAAAGAACGATATTCATTAAACCAAAAGGGAGAGTACAAAGTGGGGCCTTCTCGGGTAAACCAGAATGCAAAAATACCTAAAAAGGTCGGTACATTTTTAGAAAAAGAGGAGCGGGGGCATCAGTTTCCATCTTGATCCATCACACCTTCCTCCCCGCTCGACCGAGCTTCCGCCTCAAGCCCCGTCCTCTCCTCCCTGTCTTCCCCAGTGGGCCGGGTCTCGACCGCGGAGCCCATCTCATCAACCCCCTTGACCACTGGATTGGCAGGCACGGTGGTCGGATCGTACAAATCGAGATCTTCAATACCCTCGAACCGACCCAGATCGAGCCCATCGGGGACAAAGTCAGTAATGGGGAAAGAGTCTGTAGGTTTGGGGGGGTTTAGATCAAAGAAGGTCGATAACTCCACCACCAGAACAACTTTGAGGGTCGACGCCTCACGGAAGGAGCGAGCGAGGTGGATGCACTTCACCATGGCTTCAACCGAAGAAAAGTTGCTTAAGCCATCTAAAATGGCGTTATCCTCCTTGAGGCGACCAATCTCCTCATCTTTCTCCTTGAGATCGATCCCTTGACAGCGGAGCAGCTCGGTCTTCTCCTGAAGAACACCCTCATGAACATCCAAATCAGCCTTCAAAAGGGCAACCTCCGACCTGCTGGCTTTCAGCTCGGCATCCATCCCAACCACCGAGTTCTCAAGATCTCGGATCCATAGTTCCGAGTTGTCCAGCTGGATCTTGAGCCCCTCAACCACTCCTAGGGCATTATTCTTGGCATCAACGGCTTCCTCCCGAGCTTTCTTCGCTTGGTTCTTCTCTTCAAAAGCCAGCCGGCCCGCATACACCATGGCCATCCGAATGTTGCCTACGGGCCTAGCCTCTTCCACAACACTATTCATACCAAGCATCCAAGATCGGGCGGGTAGCTCGCAGGCTTGACGTAAGTAGCTCGGAAGTCGCTGTAGAGAATCGAGATGTCGGAAGCGGAGGTAACTTGCCACGAAGTGCGGCAGGTCGGTGGTATCCCTGTAGGAGTGGCAAATATTTAGTAAGAAGAAAAAGACCAAGGCTGTGAAAATTCTAGAAACTAAATGCACTCACACAGACGATCCACTCCAACCGAGGAAAGTCCTATCGTCCTTCGACCGCTCCTCATCCGGGATGCGGCCAGACCTGGAGCCCGTGGGGCGGGACAAGATGACACCTCAAGGTGACCCTCGGGACTCATCCCCGTGGTGGCTTCTCTTGGAACGATCATCAGAGGGTTGGCGGTCGTGGCGCTTGGAAAAGCTCGCCGCCGTTTTTCCTTTATCCATTGGCGAAGGGCCCATCGCAGACTGAGTTGTGGGTCAGTCTGTCCCAGAGACGACAACGGCTTCGGGCCCCATGACCTGTTGGGTTCCCAGGTCCTCCTCGATGGAGGCCGCTTTGGCAAGTTCCTGGGCCGCTTTTTCCGCTTTTTGTTTCGCCTTGGCCTCGGCGAGCTGTCTGATCCTTTCCTTCTTCATAGCTGCGGGGTTGGAGGCCGACATGATTTCAACCTCAGCGGGGGTTGGAATATTGGCGAGGTTAAAACGAGGTGCCACTGCCAATAAAAATCGGGGCCGGGCAATGAATCCCCAACAATTATCGAAAGGAATGGAACCTACCTCGAGGGTTTTGAACCTATAGATGGTTAGAACCGATTAGTAGGCCCGAGCTCCTCCGAGACTCGATCATCCCCAAAACTTTCAGCGACCTATCGGGAAGAGCTTTCCTACAAACCACGACTGCGCGAGCTAAGAAATTCGAACAAAAATGGATCCTCTGTCGTTTTGGCTGCAAAAGGAAAACAAAGTCAAATCAGTGACCAAGAAAACGAAATGAAATACTGGAACTTACTTTGGGCAAAGCCGAACTCGGTCCTGATGTTAATCTGGCCACCTCGACCGGACTCCTCCACCGGGCTTCGCCAGTCTCCGGAGACCCACCAATATAGCGATTTTCACCGTCCACCTTGTTCGGGACATCTTCCACTATCTTATTATGGGGACGAGCCCGCACGTAATACCAACCATTCCTTTCTCTGTGGGCGCCCACTATGTTAGTCAACGAGACAATCTCGTTGACCATAAGGAGGTGGCCGGGCTAGATAGATCCAAACACGGTCAGTAGCCCGACTAGCGTGCTCCACCCGTTCGGTGTGATTTGAGTCGGGGTGACGTCTCATCGGTTCAGGATCTCACTGATCCTCGGGTGGAGAGGAAAGCGCACTCCGGCATCCATGGCGCCCTAATTGATAGCCACACACCCCGCGGGGGTTGATCGGCCCTCTCATCAAGGGTCGGGACCCAAAAATGAACATCCTGCAGGACCTCGTACCACTCCCTAAAGAGATCCAGTTCGGCCTCTTTAATCGAGCTAGCAAGTTCACCAGCCATGAAGAGGATCTCCTCTTTTTTTGTCTTTCCTCTCCTCTCGGCAGGATGCTGGTTGGGTCATTGGTAAGGGAAATTGCGAACATATTCTTTGAAGGTGAGCCCCGAGGGGCATGCCTCCGTCCGAGCATAAGGGATTTCGGCGGCCGGGGAATTTCCTTGAGTCACCGGGTCGAGTGGCTGCACACTGGAAGAAGGCCCAGTTTGACGTGGAGTGACCCGAGCCTCGTAAGCAACCATCAAACTTGCGAAGGCATCGTCCCACCAATCCTCATCATCGCCATCTACGGCGTCATCTTCACGGAGGATATTAGAATAGTATGAATCAGAATCAGAGTTCTCGCTACCCATTTCGTCACGAGTAGCAGAGCCGGAGGATACGTCGAATACGAGGGGTGTTGGGAAATTAGGGTTACCCGGATCTATTCGAGGTGAATTTAAATACATATTTAAATTAATTAATTAATTAATTACTAACATGAATTAATCCATAATCCACGTAAATCCTAAGCATGCGGTATCTAGGAGTTTCGAGATTACATACCTCTTGTAGAGACAACAGTTGAGACAATGGATCAACCCAAAGTGTCTTTTCAAATATGTCCCAAGTCCACGAACGTAATCTGGTGAGAGGATTCTCAACGAACGATTTTAATTTAAAGGAAAAAAAAATATTTGCCACCACCTTTGTGGATTTCTAATTTTTTTCAACACATGGAATTGCATTGGGGATGAAAAATTCATCCCCTATTTATAGGACTAGGGGGGACGAAAATTTTGGGCATATTGGACATTGGGAAATTTCCTTGCTTCTTCCTCAAGATACAATCTAGAATATATCCAATATACTCTATTTCCCAAAATATCTCCCAACAAAATCTTCTCCTCCCTTCTTGTCCATTATTTTCGAAAAAAAAAAATAGGGAAGAAATAAGATTTTTTTTCCTTTCTTGAATTTATGGGATAAACTTGTATCTCAAGAATACTTATTCCATAAGATCTTTCCAAGAAAATCAAGAAAAAATATTTTCTCTCTCCTACCTATTTTTTTTCGAAAATAATTAGGAAAAATAGGCAAAATATTTTCTTCTCCTTTTCATTAATTGGACTTTAATTTGGGCTATTTGAAGGGCCTTTAGGAGAATTAAGATTGGACCTCCAATGGGCTATGAAACTTTAATATTTAGCCAAAATATTATTCAAGCCCATTAATATTAATTTACTCCACTATAAAATTAATATTGAACTATCCATCTTAACCCACATTATGACTTCACAATAATATGGCTCCCAGTCATTATTTCCCGCGTTTAAGATTATCTTAGTCCACTAATTAATTAAGCCACTGAACAGACTTTATATTAATTAATATCTTTGTCCTTGGAGTAAAGACAGCTCAACATTATTATCCATACCGGAAATAAATTTCCACTTGCAAGATTTGGTATGATAAAGATTCTGAGCCCACCAAGGGGGCAAATCAAGCAAGCCGTACTTCCACGCGATTCTCCGTATTAAATCTTAGCAATCGTCATGTAATCAATAATATTGCCCAAGATACAAGGTATCGAATCGCATTGATTCTCTTCCCATCATAAGTCAAAGCAATAGTTATTAATTTCACACGATCATATTTAAGGGACGAAGATTAAGAAATAACGAGCCAGTGAGGTCTAATTCTTGTATATTCAGTACCGAAGAATTTGTCCTCATGTAGGTCCTATTCAACGCATTATAATGCACTAGTGTAATCTCTAGGTCAAGACAAGCCAATCTGAGCCTTACACTTCAACCTTTCATGATGGATTGTTCATTTCCATCTGGGTTGTGAATTTGTACTTAGTCACGAGGAACTGTTAATTTCATATTCTATGATCTGGTATCACCAAATTAACTACAACGTAACACGTACTTACTTATTGAACAGGTATCCAGTAAATATATATAACATTCATTCATATTTAATGTAACATGTGATTAATAATTTATTTCAGTAAATAAATAAGAAATTCAATTTGGTTTTACAAAGTAAAAAGCATACTTTTCAGTATAACCCCATCAATCTCCCACTTATACTCAAAGTCTACTTTTAAGTATACTACATCATGTCTCGTGTTCTATGTGACATCTAATGTCACCTACACGAACCTAATAATATTTCTCCCAGTTATACTCAAAGCAGATTGACAACGGTCTTGACACCCATTCCTTCCACATGTCTCTCGAATGTACTCTGAGGCAGACCCTTTGTGAATGGATCTGCTAGGTTGTCTTCGGACGCTATCTTTGTCACCTCTATGTCTCCTCTCTTAACGATTTCTCGTATAAGATGTTATTTTCTTTCTATGTGTTTGTTGGCCTTGTGGGCTCTCAGTTTCCTAGAATTTGCAACTGCTCCGGCGTTATCAGAGTAAACCGTGATCGTGCTGGGTAAATCCGGAACGACGTCCAAGTCCACCAGGAAGTTCTTGAACCAAACCGCTACTTTCACTGCTTCACAAGCAGCTACATATTCGGCTTCCATGGTAGAATCAGCGATGCATTTCTGCTTAACGCTTCTTCATGTCATGGCTCCTCCCCCCATGCAAAACACACTACCCTAGGTTGACTTTCTGGAGTCTATGTCTGATTGGAAATCTGAGTCCGTGTAACCGATGGGGATTAGACTGTTTGATTGATAAACTAACATTCTGTCTCGTGTCCTCTTCAGATACTTCAGAATGTTCTTAACTGCAGTTCAATGCTCTTTCCTAGGGTTACTTTGATATCTTGCCACCATGCCTACGGCAAAGCAGATATCCGGTCTCGTGCACAGCATTGCATACATGAGGCTTCCTACAGCCGAAGCATAAGGAATGCCCTTCATGTCATCTTTTGTGTCTTTGGATACATCTCTTTTGTTGGGAAATTTATAGTTTTGATGAAAGTTCCAAAAACACATGTAATAGGACGGTCCGGACAAGGTTGATGATGTTTATATTACCGCTATAGGAGACCCGGGTTGATAATTCTTTGTATAGAACAACCGATGTAATAGATAGGTCACATATTCGGGGGAACTCAATATGTATAGGTCGATCTGAAGACTCAAAGAACGGTGATATCCGATAAAGGGCGAATCTTTAGAGAAGAACAGAAGATCAGATCGATCTGATCTAGACAGATATCTCAGCTGAAGTCATGAAGCTCAAACTCAGAATACTTGAAGATCAGATGTCTTCCAGAAGATCGACTGAAGACCTACATCACCGAAGTCCGCTAGTTGAAGCTAAGTCAACCAAAGACGAGAAGACTCCATCAGTAGACCGATCGATTCAGATCGATCGGTCACCACCAAAGCGAAATCGATGTTTCACCTAATCATCGTCGATGATCTGAACAAGAAGAATGTCAAGCTTAGTTGGAAGAACATCAATGAAAAGTGAGTCCGCTATCAATAAGAACAAGACACGTATGATGGGAGCCGACAAGTAAGGGATTCGATCTTTGCCTTCTCTCTAAATTTATAAAATACAAGTTCACACTTTTTGGCCATGCTGTTCTCAAGACGTCACATCAATCCTGCAAGTCTACCAAATATAGCACGAAATTCAAATTGCTCTCCAACGGCTCTTTGATTTCAAGGTCTATAAATATGGGATCACACTTTAGAGTGAATACGAGAGAAAAATGGAAAACACTGAACAATCAAGAAGCTCAAGCTAATTTCAGATTTTCGCACAAGAACACGATCAAGAAGATTATTTTTATTAAGTGTTCATCCCATAAGTTCTTAGCATAGAAATCTTTTCATCTAGTCATTAGGTTATTATACGCTCTAAGAAAAGATTTCATAGTTGGAACCAAACAATCTTACCCAAACCCCAAGTTAGGTTAAGTTGTTTAGCAAGATTTCAAACTAGGGTTTCTAGTTCGATCTCTCGGGATCGGTAGAGTGTGAACTCTTTAAACATCTAGTCGATTGTCTTGTGTTGGACTAACACATAAAACTAAGTCCGGGTTGGTTAAGTCGGTGCCCTTGTGATAGGGAAGAGTGGGCGTGGGACCTGGTTTGTCCGAACCACTATAAATCTTGTGTGCCTCTCTTGCTTTGATTAAGCGCTTACACAATCGCACACAACCTTTAAAGCGCATACACATTCCAAGTTGAGATCATTAGCACCAAGCTTCGATCCGATCATACTTGACACTTAAGTCGGTGATTAAAAGACTAACTTTGGAATCGATTTATCAAAAAACCGGTTTTTCACACGGGTAAAACTTAAGCTTCAAGACACATCAGTTAAACCGATAGTTACCAAACCGACCGCTTCAGCGATCAAGAAGTTGATTATCACCCAAATCGATTCACTGAGACTCTGATCGTGGTAATCGCCTCACACCGATCTGCAGAAAAAGTTTTCAAGTCTATTCACCCTCCCTCTAGACTTACGCCTCACTAAACCCGTTCGGGACCTACAAGTGGTATCGAGCGGTTGGTTCTCTGAGACCATCGACTCAGTGTATCATCGATTCTTGAGGAAGAATCTTTGTGGTCAAATCGAATCGATCTTGAAAAACCATTTTTAAAACTCATTCATTTTCCAAAATCACTCGGCATGGATAACACCTCGGTATGTATCATGATCTGCGAAGTTCTCAATCGATGAGTATGCAGATTGGGCCATATATATGTCCAATCATCTAGGTTCGATAAGCGGCAGAATGATGGAAGTCATCGAAAGAGGACCCATCATCATTTATTACGACAACCCTGCAGTTGGAGGAGATCCAAACTTTGCACCGGGGAGTCTTGTGCGTAAAAAAGCCCAAACCTTGATGGATGCGTAAGAAAGAAAAAAGAAGATACTCTAGATACTATCGCGAGGCATATTATCATGAAAACCATGGATAAGGTCACCAAGGAAAAGATTGAGTATCTCAAATCTGCGAAAACAATGTGGGATACTCTATTTGAGATATGCGAGGAAATGAAGCAGATAAAAAGACGGTAGTCTACAAGTTTCTAACTGGTAAAGTTCGAAAAAAATCAAGATGTTGCTTCAACTAAACCATCAACGAACTCGATGGAAGGATTACAATGTCTATAAACAAGCTTCGAGAACTTGGTAGAGAGATGTCTGATAAAGATATCAACTACAAAATCCTAAGGTCTCTCACCAAGAAATGGGACATGAAGGTCACGGTAATCAAGGATTGCCAAGACATTTCAAAAATGAAGCCAAGTAACTTGTTCTTGAGCCTTAAAGCTCACGAGTTCGATTTGATTGAAAGAGGATGTTTGATGAAGATGAGGTGCCCATTTGAAGCCTCAACTTCAAAATCGATTTGCTTTTTAAGGCAACCAGCCAGCGTAACGAAGGCCAACGAACCTATTGGGAATATAATGAGTCAGGCAGAACAGATCGCTCTGCTTACCAGGAAGCTTGAGAAGTCAAACGTCCAACTTGGTAAGTATCAAAGATTTTATAATGACTATCAACATAGCCGAGGACGAGATAGGAGATCAGACAAAAGATCTCCAGAAAGAACCAGATCTGATGATCGGAGGGATCACAGAGATGAAAGGAAGAGAGATAGTCAGACGGAGGAAGGAAGAGATAATCAATCGCAGACGAAGAAGCTCGGACTACTATCGGAAAAGAAAAGTCACCGATAGGTCATACAGACATGAGTGATTCACCGGAAGGAAAGGTTACGTGGATCAAGGGGCGTGCTTCAAGGTGGAGAAGCTGTGTCACTATAAGCATAAAGCCCGGACTGACGCCAAGAGAAAGGGAAGAAAAGAGGAACAGAAGAGAGCAACGTTATAGGGACAGAAGAGCCATGGTTGCGTCGTCGAGAATTGACGATTCTATCGCCCTCGAGGACTCTGGATACTCCTCTGTAGAAGACTTACGCATCGATCGGCTGGTCTTTGTTGACTTCTATGAAAATGAAGATCGATATTCTCTTGCACGATGATGAGATCTGCTGATGGCGAGGAGGACCAATCTGAGGTAACCTCCAAACCTGCCGTTCGCTTCTACACCGCTATCATTAGCTTTTCTTTGGGAGATTGACCTGCGGCTCTACTCGAGCAATTGCTTGAGGATCTCTCCAATCTGATGAGACACTTATGCTATAGTGGAATTTGAAAATGATAAAAGTCGAGGACCATAAATAATCGACTTGCTAAAGAAAAATGATCTCGATAAAGCCTCTCCGAACTTAGATCGGTGAAAACTTTCGAAGGCAACCGAGGAATTTAAAATTCTCGAAGTTAAAGCTTCGATCGGAGAGAAGCAGATCAAAGATCATTGGCATTAACAAACAAACAAAGTCGATGACTTCAAAATCCCGCAAGCAAAATTCGATGAGTTGTTCCAAAAGCATGAAAGTCTAAAATCATCGAGGATAATCTGCGTAAGAAAATAGAGGTTTTTTCAAAATCATCTAAAACCGTTCAAGACATGAACGCCTATTTTGAACAACGATTAATGAGAAGGACTTGGCTATGAGAACCCTCCACATCCTCAAAAGCCCTTGATTCATCTCAAAAAAAGGTGTAATCAGACGAGTTTTCGGACAAAGATACACCAAAAGCCAAACATGTATCTAATAAGGAAAAGGACCGGTTGAGCGGGTAAAGGGGGTGCCTAACCGAAGGGGAAATGAAATGGACCCCAACCGGTAAAGCATCGGTAGGAATCAATGAAGAACCCGGTTCTTCCGAAGAAACCTCAACCTAATCAACAGATCGGGAATCGAAAAGACAACTCGTAAAAGGAAGTACAACTGAGACCCAATCAAGGTCACCGCCTAATAAGCATGCTTCGTAAACCGCAAAAAAACCACCTATGCTTAAAAGATATGAATCTTTTGATGGTAGCAAAATACCTACCCCTATAATCGTAAATCTAGGGTCGCAAGACTTTTTGAACCATTAATCGATAAAAAAGAAGACAAACAGAAAAGATAAATCCCAAGTCTTCGAGGGTCATCCAAGGTTCACACTAATAATCATACAAAAATGAAAGCATATAAAGAGACGTATGATTATGTTGACAGTATGGGAGACAAATCGGGCCTTCGATCTAACCGATCACAATAGAAGTGCTCGTTTTGTATGGATCCCCAAAACTAATCCTAACCCCTCGGGACCCAATCTAAAAGGGGTACCTAAAGCCCGATCCGATTGCAGGTTCGTGGGTCCGCCAACAAAGGAGGTGTGCAAGCAACTATCCGGTACATCGATAGTGGATGCTCAAGGCACATGACAGAAGCAAGCACCTCCTCAAATTTCATACATAGAACGAGAAAAGGCCAGCGTGTACTCTTCGGTGATGATAACTTTGGTTATACCAAAGGATTCGGAACCTTAGAGAATGATGATGTACAAGTAACCGGAGTCTCAGATGTCGAAGGTCCAAGCACAACCTATTATCGGTTTCACAATGCGGGGACAACGAATTCGGTGTTGAGTTCTCGATCGATCAATGCACTATCAAGAATCGAGCCACTCAAATGATTTTGCTAATCGGTTCAAGGAAAGGGACGATCTACACAGTTGATTGGAGCAGTTGCCCAAGAAATGCAAGCTTCGATTGTCAAGAGTTCCAAAAGTAGAAGAGTTGGCTCGCACAAAAAGAATGAGCCATCCGAACTTTAAAACTCTTAATAAGATTGCAAGGATGTCTCTAGTGGAAGGACTTCCGAATGAAGTATTTTCAAAGGATCGGACATATGTCTTGCATGTCGGAAAAGGAAAACAGTCAAAGCTTCATTCAAGGGAATTTCGGACGGCATCCAAAGATCTAATCGTTGCTCCATATGGATCTATTTGGACGATTACACCAAATCGGTCTCAACGGACGAATATACTCGTAATCATGGATGACTATTCCAAGTTTTACAGGTTATATTCTTACATAAGAAGAATGAGGCGACAATGAAGATACCCGAACGCTAAAACGATTACAAAATGAGAAGGGTGTCAACAGTAGTAAAAATTAGATCGAGATAAAGGTGCGAAAATTTTCGAACTCTTTTATTCTTGATTTTTGCTCTAAGTTTGGTATCAAAGATGAAACATCACCGCAAGGACGCCACAACAAAATGGAGAAATGAACGGAGCGAACAGAACTCTCAAAGAAGTTTCAAGACGATGTTAGTGAACATGCAATACCAAGCCGTTTACGGGCGAAATAATCAACACCGCATGTCATACTCGTAAGATGTCTTCCGACTAAGGCTCACTACAAAACACCCTATGAACTGTGGAAGGACGAAAACCTCGTGTCTCTTACTTCCATGTTTTTTTGGGTGTAAGTGTTTCATACACAACAATGGGAAGAGTCGGGTTGAAGACTTTTGAGGCCAAGTCGACGAGGGTATATTCTTAGGATATTCCTCATCTAGCAAGGCTTTCGGGGTCTACAATGCATTTAACACTACTTGTGGAAGAAACACCCCATGTAATCTTTGATGAAGCATCTTACGAACAAGAGAAATCATGAGAACAAGATGTACCGATCAACAAGAACTCCGATGTTCGAGAAAATGGATCGGTGACGATCAAGGAAAAAGAATCGTAAATCAGAATAATATACATTCCAGATCTAGCTGATTTACCGGATCATTCAGATCCTAAGGTATAAAAACTATCGATGAAGAAGTTCGACACGGTGAGGCGGTATCAACTGAACCATCCGGTTCAGGGGGAACATCTGAAGTTCCCACGAATGGATATCAAGACATGATGAGTCAAACATCACCGAGACTTGTTCTTATCAAGTGGATCATAACTCAGACCACTCCCAATCGCTAGTAATGAAATTTTATCAGAAACGGACGATGTTCTCCAAACCGACGACATCGTAAGCGAAGGACACGGATAACCAGTCATCCAACTGATCTGATAATTGGAGACCCATCTGATAAAGTTAAAACTAGACATCGATTGGTGAAAGTGCCATGTATTTCAATTATCCGTCTATGAAGGAACCAACAACAATAGAGGAGGCTCTACAAGACCTTAAGTCGGATTCTAGCCATGCAGAAGAATTTGGAACAGTTCGAGAGAAATCAAGTTTGGAAACTGGTAGACAGACCAAGTCATCAAGACGTTATTGGCACGAAGTGGGTATTCAAGAACAAGAGAGATGAGAAAAACGTCATCACCAGAAATAAGGCAAGACTTGTTGCTAAGGGGTATTCACAATCAGAAGGAATTGATTATGATGAGACCTTTGCACCAGTCGCTGCCCGTGAAAGCCATTCGGTCAAGCTCGCATATGCTTCCCACAGAGGGTTCATCGTGGTATCGGATGGACGTAAAGAGTGCTTTCTTAAACGGGTACTAGCAGAGGAAGTTTATGTCTAACAACCTCCGTGCTTTGAAAAAGGGCAACCAAGTGTACCGTTTAAGAAAAGCTCTTTATGGCCTGAAACAAGCTCCTCGAGCTTGGTATGATACACTCTCTCAGTTCTTGATCGACAGTGGGTTCACTAAAGGAACAGTGGACAGAACCTTATTCAGAATAGAAGATGGAGAAGATATTCTGATGGTTCAGATCTACGTGGACGACATCATCTTCGGATCCCCTAACAAGAGTCTATGTGAAAGATTCAGCAAACTGATGCAAGGGAAGTTCGAAATGTCCATGATGGGTCAGATGAACTACTTTCTGGGTCTTCAAGTAAAGCAAAGTACAGAAGGGATATTCATCTGCCAAGCAAAGTACACTAGGAATTTATTGGCTAAGTTTAGAGTTCAAAATTGTAAGGAAGCCAAAATTCCTATGATATTTGGATCCAAGATGGATCCGGATGAGGATGGTCGAAAACAAATCGAAGGAATATAGGGCTCTCATTGGATCTCTACTATACTTTTGCCAAAGAACCGAGATATAACCTTGTGAGAGGTGTATGTGCGCGATTCGAGAGCAAATTCAATGATAAGCCACCTAGAAGCAGCCTAAAGCGATTCTTAAGTATCTGAAGGGGACGGTAAATCTTGGTTTATTTTACCCATCAGATGATAATCTAGAGCTTAGTGGGTATTCTGATTCTGATTATGGAGGTTGCAAGATTGACAGAAAATCCACCTCAGGAACTTGTCAGTTCTTAGGAAGTAAACTGATCTCGTGGTTTTCAAAAGAAGGCATATCGATTCGACATCTACTCTTGAAAGCGAGAATATGGGCTGCAGGAAGTCATTGTTCCCAATCGCTCGGCTTAGTCGGCGGTGAGGATTATAACATTGAAGCTAACAATGTACCTATTTTCTGTGACAGTAATAGTGTTATTGCAATCACTCAGAATCCCGTTCTACATACAAGATGCAAGCATGTGGATGTCAGACATCATTTTATAAGAGATCATGTTGAAAAGAAGAATATCAGAATGGAAAAGATTCATACTGATATACAGAAAGCTGATATTCTAACCAAGCCACTAGCTGAGATCAGATTCAGAGAATTATGCAATGAGCTAGGGCTTCTGGATCTTGGAGAAAATGCACCTAAAATGTTTGATGGAATGATCTCCAGAACCATCTGGTTAAGAGACTAACCAGGTTGAAAGAAATCAGTTGAGTTTGGTATCTCAACTGGTCAGAAGATCAGTCAAGGAACTGATGTGAGAAATCGATCAGATTTACAAGATTATCAGGTTAAAGGAACTGATCAGATTTAAGGTTTATCAGATTAAAGGAAACGCTCACTGTTTAAAAGGAATATCTGATTAAATCAGTTGGATTATTTTACGTCTTTGTAAGTCGATTAAGTTGATATTCAACAAGCAAGATTCACAAGTAGTAGTCACAAGATTAAAGCTTGAAATCGCATAAGGATACAGGAATTTTACACAACAATGGAATAATAGAAATTTTCATTGATAAAGACCCGAAGGTCAGGTTACATTACAAGATACAAGTACAAAGGACCCGGAGGTCAATACATAAGTGATAACCAAAAACCCTAAACCTATAACCCTAAACCCTCATCCTAACCCAAGTGGAGCAGGGGGAGAGAGAGATTTTAAATCTGATGCTCTCATTTTCCCCCACTGAACAAGGGGTGAGAGAGGCTTTAAAAAAAAAATCCAAGGCGCTCGCAAAAGCTGAAGATCAAGAAAAATGGAGCGAGAGCGGCCTTGATAGGATTTTTAAGTCGGGAGCCCTAAGAAAGAGTCAGTGGGCTCTCCAGCTGTTAAATGGTGAGTTGATATAGGAAGATCAGCTGTTGTCTGATCAAGACCGTATATCAAACTCACGTTCATTTTCAGACTAAGTCTGTTGATGCTCGTTACGTCATAACGATAGACACACAAGGTGCATACGGTTAGGAGAAGTGTCTTCTCAGTTGCAACAGCAGGCCCGCCGCCATGGTGGTAGAGAAGCTTTGCAACAATCGTATGTGAAATCTTTGACGATGACGAAAACAGCAATAAGGGACGCAAAGGGTTGATTTGAGAAGCTGAAATCATTGAAAAAGGGGTAAAGGTGTTTGCCGGAAGTTTAACCGGAAATAAGGGTTCACCAGGATACATGATTCTACAAAGAAGATAAGTATGGTGAATGGGTTATGTTGTGTAAAACAATTGGTCCAATTTATAGAGGCCAAGCAAGGGTGCAAATGCAAATACGAGTTCTCAAAACCTTTTAGAGAAATCTGCACCAAAAGGACAGCGTGTAGGAATCACGCGACTGATAATTGGATAAATTTACGGCGGATTGACATATCGAAAGATTCAGACGATAATTACGCATGTCAAATCGCGCCAACTTAGGGAATAGAGTCTACTATTCTAGACTAAGTTTTGGCGGTAACACTTATTCCAAGAATTGGATTGACTTGAGAAGAATCAGATTATGTCAACCAAAATCTGATACATACAAAGCTGATCAGATGAGGAAGATCAGCTGAGCTTGAAACTCCAACAAATCAGATACATCAGTCTATGGGAAAAACAGAAATATCAGTTGAAGGGGGAACTTCAACTGATCAAGGAGGATCAGTAGGGAAATCAGACATATTCAAGGAAAGATCAGCTGAGCTTGAAACTTCAACAGATCAGATGCAAGTGAAGAAGATCAGCTAAAAGGATCAGTTGGGAAATTTTAAGGCTTAGGCAGAAAACTAAGATCAACAAGTGAAATCAACATGGACAAGTGGTATTGACTGATTACAATATCAGTCAACAAGATACGCTTTTCTTTTCTCTTGTTCTTTGCTTATTTATCGGATCTTATCTGATATTATTTGCCTTACTGTACCCATTATCCTTGTGACGTATTCTCTGCAAATCATTTAATGCGGACGTGGGGAACATGTATTAACTGCTATTAAACGTGCTTTTAAATCCAAAAGGTTTTCGTACGTGCTTTTCCTGACCCTACGATCAAAACCGCTTAATCTGGAGCGTTTAATCTTTTCAAACGGTTGATCTTCCAAATCGTGTCTTCTTTTTCCCTCCTCGTCTTTATAACGTTCATCAAAAACCATACTAGAGTTTCCATTTCACAAACTTGCGATTTATTCTCTGAAAACTCCAGACTACTTCTCTCAGATTCAAAGTGTTTTCCTAAGTTTCAAAATCATCTTTCTGAAAATTAGAATCTGGTAATTTCTGATTATTTGATGTAGATTTTTAAAATCCATTGATCTTAAGTGTTTCTATCCTGTGTTATGCTTTATTGTTGCTGAGTTTACGCTTGTGTGATATTCTTTGTATTAATGCACAACATTTTTAACCGAATCTATCTTATCTGTAGATGATCACTCACGGTATGGGAAAAATAATGTGCAACTATACGGAACTGGCAACAAAGATTGTGGATGATAAGTTCGTACAGTTCAATATCACTCGGGATCCGGAATCCATGGAGGTCGAGCAAATTCTTCGAAAAGCAGGCCTTGAGAAATTTTTGCCGCACTCATCGCAATCCGTATTGATGCAAAGATGAAGCACTAGAATTCTAAGGAATTTAAGAGTGGATCTGGATGCTCCAGAGATGAACTACTTTCGACAAATCACGGCGTGAAGAAATCGACCGACGAATGATGATATAACCCGTCTGCTCATTCACCTACCAAAAGGACGGATCTCTTTCGCTCATTACAGGGAGAACGAAGATGAGTGATCGAGAAAAAGAGCTCTTGAGAGAGGCCGACAAACATCATACGTCCAGGTTTTGTCGCCAATGCTCAAGAGGAAATACCGATTGTTGTTTGACATATTGTCAAAAACAATTATGGGTATTGCATTCAGCCCAGATGCGATTACATCCGTCAAACTGTACAGCATGGCTGCAATAATTGATGAAGCCAAGAACATCAATTGGCATGGGGTTTCAAGGCCATTCTCGCTCCAAGAACATGAGAAATTTGGAGTTGATGAATGGAGGCGGAGTATATCCGAAGAAGAAGATCAACAATCTCAACAAGGTTGCGCTTATCCTTCAGATAAAATGCCAACGCCAAATGGGAATGTAATGGATCAAGTCCTATAAGGCTTTTCTCACAACCACTTCAGTCATCTTTGGGCCACCAGACGATGATATGCGCCAACCCCCAAAAAAGAAAGGGAAAGGCAAGAAGGCAACTTCTTTCTCGCACCAGATCTTGGGGATCACTCAAGCCGGTGAAGGACCCCTGAAAGGCCCACCAGATGCCCCCAAGAAGAAGAAAAGAAAACCGGTGAAGGCCTGGGAGAAGAGGCCAAGAAGGCGAAGCAAGCCCCCATGACTCGATCTTTAGAGGATGAGTCGATGAAGAAGAGCGCCCGAAGCGGTCGGTTTGCACCACAAAAATCGGGTGAAGCATCGACAGTAAAGCTTCTCAAGCCGAGAGCTCGCCAGGATCATTCTCGAGGAAGAAGCACAAGCGAACGATCTCTCCTTCTCCTCCTCCGGCCTGGTGAATCACCACTCGGATTAACAAATGCCGAGCATGTCTCTCCTATTCCTCCACCGCCATTGAACGAAATCGCATCGATTCGCGAACCCTTAAATCGCATCGTCAAAATGAAAAGCTTACCTGATGTGGAACCAGAAGCACTTGTTTCCACAGCAGAACCTCTGCAGGTCGAACCGATCGCCCAACTTCCGCCTACTTAAGCACAACCAGAACCTTCCACATCTCATCAACCGAATCGACAGACGATTTTCGAGTCCGGATCAACAAAGATCATAATCGGGAAATTGATCAGAACGCGAATCGAAAAGAGAAATTGATGAGTTGTACCTAATCGGTCGCCCAACTCGCCATAAGAGAGGAAGTTTTGGAGATCCTCACCTGGAGAGATCTTCGATTAAAAAGCTTCTCAGACTTTATAATAATTATTGAACAGATGGGCGGTGCGGATGAGTTTGCAAACTTCGATTTTGACATGAGGAAATCTGCTAAAGTGGGATCACCAGCTGAGCTGATATCTGCTAAATCTGTCAAAGCTCTGATCCACAGGAAGCTAGGGTTGCGAACACAAGAATCGAAATCGCGACAAGGCTCTCAAGCAGATGCCATCATGAAGGATCTGAGCCGATGATAGTGGAGCTGGTCTTTGCGATTCATGACCAACCTTTGGAGGCACAAACAATCGAACCGGATCAAGTGACACTCAACATTCCAACATCACACGTCACTACTGATCAACTTCAGGAGATCAAATCTTGTCTCAAAGATCTCCTGAAAGAAGAAGTTGAGGGACTGATAGCTGATCAAAGGAAGATTGCCATCAAGGAAATAAAAGATGAAAGGAAATGGCTATTTCAGATTGGGGCAATAAAAGATCGTTCTCCCAAATCAGGTCTTCACTGCGTCACCGAATCGATAAGGACCGTTGATGCCAAACCGACTCAGTGGAACAACAACAAGTTTTTTTTTCGATGCTCACCGACAAGCTAGAATTGATGTAAGAGAAACTTGATAAACTTATTAAAAACACTCTCTCGCCATGGAATCTGCCAAGATCGAATCGATATCAAAGATTCAAGAGCTAACTACTCAAACTTCAGCGATTCATTGCAGATCTCAACAAGGCGATCGCAGCTAACTTTGGTTTCTCGACCTCCCACCTCACTACTCTTTTTGATCAAACCAAAAAGGGGAAGGACCGAATGAGAAACCAATCGACACAACAGTCTTGAGGACATCACAAACTTGACGGAGAGAGAGTCACAAGAAAAACAACCCAGCCAGACTGAGACAGATAAGATATTGGTGAAAAAAAGATGTCCAAAGAGCAGATAGCGTAAGAAGCCCGAAAAAAGCCAAGAAGAAAGAAGGGCGGATAAAATGGCAGAGGCGTAAAATCGAACAAGAAATTCGGATCGAGTGAAGAAAGGAAAGAATTTGGAAAATCCGTACGGAACCTAAGCCGCCAGCAAGAGTTGATGAGATCATCCCAAAAAACTGCAAGCAAGATGCTAAGAAATTTGAGGAATGGAATAAGATCGAGAGTGAATGGCTTCGGATGCCTTTGTTCTTAATCTTGTCCCACAAGAAGAATCTCCGATGAAGAATTCCTCAATGGTTACAAAATAAATACCCGGATTTTCAAGTATTCGGAAAATGAGGCTAAGCCGATCAATGTAAAAATAACTCGCCAAGAGTATGATCTATTTGGAGTACTCGAAGAAGGCAGATGGCTCATTTGATGACCGGCATTTCAAAGATTCTATTTTGACATCCCGCACGTAACGCAAAAATAATCGATCCTCAGCAGATCGATGATGTCAAATGGAAACTTTATCGATTTTCAACGCGTACCTCAAGATCAAAGACAGATGCCAGAAGGATACAAGCCCAAAGAGTGAAGAATCAGAAGACTACTCAGGATCAGCTGCTCTTATTTTCAAACTTTTCGGATGTAACTTGTAATCATCACTCTTTAATGAGAAAAGTTTATTTTTTCTGATCCTAAGACAAAGTCTCATTGTCTTCTGATTATATGCTCTTAACTGTTCTATTTTTTATCAACTGTATTTGGTTTCTCAAAGTGTTTTGGTTTCATCAAAAAGGGGGAAATTGTTGGGAAATTTATAATTTTGATGAAAGTTCCAAAAACACATGTAATAGGACCAATCGGACACATTATCGATCGATGTTTATATTACCGCTATAGGAGACCAAATTGATAATTATCAGATAGAACAACCGATGTAATAGATAGGTCACATATTGAGGGGGAACTCAATATGTATAGGTCGAATCAAGACTCAAAGAACAAAATTGATATCAAGACGGATGATGGAATGCTAGAGAAGAACAGAAGATCAGATCGATCTAATCTAGACAGATATCTCAGCTGAAGTCATGAAGCTCAAACTCAGAATACTTGAAGATCAGATGCCTTCGAAGATCGCACTGAAGACCTACATCACCGTAAGTCTCGCTAGTTGAAGCTAAGTCAACCAAAGACGAGAAGACTCTATCGTAGATCGATCAAAGTCGACCTAACCAAAGCGAAATCGATGTTTCACCTAATCATACGTCGATGATCCGAACAAGAAGAATGTCAAGCTTAGTTGGAAGAACATCAATGAAAAAGTGAGTCTGTTATCCAATAAGAACAAGACACGTATGATCGAGCCGACAAGTAAGGGATTCGATCGTCGCCTTTCTCTAACGGCTATAAAATACAAGTTCACACTTTTCGCCATGCCGTTCTCAAGCACGCCACATCAATCCCGCAAGTCTACCAAATATAGCCCGAAATTCAAATTGCTCTCCAACGGCTCTTTGATTTCAAGGTCTATAAATATGGGATCACACTTTAGAGTGAATACGAGAGAAAAACGGAAAACACTGAACAATCAAGAAGCTCAAGCTAATTTCAGATTTCCGCACAAGAACATGATCAAGAAGATTATTTTTATTAAGTGTTCATCCCATAAGTTCTTAGCATAGAAATCTTTTCATCTATACATTTAGTCGCTTATACAAAGAAAAGATTTCATAGTTGAACCAAACAATCTTACCCAAACCCCCAAGTTAGGTTAAGTTGTTTAGCAAGATTTCGAGACTAGGGTTTCTAGTTCCGATCTACGGGATCGGTTGAGTGTGAACTCTTTAAACATCTAGTCGATTGTCTTTGTGTTGGACTAACACATAAAACTAAGTCCAGTTGGTTAAGTCGGTGCCCCTTGTGATAGGGAAGAGTGGACGTAGGACTGGTTTGTCTGAACCACTATAAATCTTGTGTGCCTCTACTGCTTTGATTAACTGCTTACACAATCGCACACAACCTTTAAAGCGCATACACATTCCAAGTTGAGATCAGCTAGCACCAAGCTTCTGATCTGATCATACTTGACACTTAAGTCAACTGATTAAAAGACTAACTTTGGAATCTGATTTATCAAAACTGGTTTTTCACACGGGTAAAACTTAAGCTTCCGCACACATCAGTTAAACTGATAGTTACCGAACTGATCTGCTTCAGGCGATCAGTAAGTTGATTATCACCCAAACCGATTCACTCGACTCGATCAAAGCTAATCGCCTCACACTGATCAAGACAAAAAGTTTTCAGAAGTCTATTCACCCCTCCCCTCTAGACTTCTGCCCTCACTAAACCCGTTCGGGACCTACATCTTTGGATAGATAGATTCCGTGTCTGAAAGGCACAAAGGCTTTCTTGGAATCTTGCATGGTGAATTGCTTCAAAACGGTGTCTATATATGAGGCTTACGAAAGCCCGATCATTCTTTTCTTGCGATCTCGAGTGATCTTGATCCCTAGGACGTGACCAGCTTCCCCTAAATCCCTCATATCAAAATGTTTTGACAGCCATGCCCTTACATCTGACAATATCTTTACATCGTTCCCGATGAGCAGAATGTCGTCTACTTATTATACCAAGAATACCAAGGAAGTTCCGTCACGCTTTTTATAGACACAACTTTCAAAATTATTTTGATCAAAACACTGATTCCAAGCACGGGATGCTTACTTTAGCCCATAAATGGACTTCTTTAGCTTGCAAACCAGATGCTCTTGGCCTTTTTCAATGAAGCCTTCGGGTTGTTGCATATAGATCTCTTTGTCAAGACTTCCATTAAGGAAAGCGGTCTTGACATCCATTTGCCAGATCTCAAAGTCTAGATGCACAGCAATCGACAAGAGAATGCGGATGGATTTAAGCATGGCTACGGGCGAAAAGGTTTCCTCATAGTTGATTCCTTCTTTCTGAGTGTACCCTTTCGCCACGAGTCTCGCTTTAAAGGTTTCAACCTTTCCGTCCGATCCCCTTTTTCTCTTGTATACCCACTTTCATCCAATGGGTTTTACCCCACTAAGTGGTTCGACTAGCTCCCACACTTTATTGTGATCCATTGAACCCATTTCGGCTTCCATTGCGGTTTGCCAAGAAGTTGCATCCTTGTCTTGGATCGCCTCGTTGTAGGACCATGGATCTAATTCTTCTCTTGAGATCAAGTCCGAGGACTCTCCTATCCCCAAGAATTGCTCGGACTGCCTAACAACCCTCCCGCTATGACGAGGTTCTAGTTGTGTAGGTGTGACGCTTTGTATGTCGTGTTGTACAGTTGGCAACGGAGTTGGCTCCCTAAGTTCTTCTAAGGTAATCTCACTTCTAGGCTTTTTATCGTTCATATAGTCTTCTTCCAAAAATCTAAAGTGTGTACTAATTACGACCTGTTGATCTTCAGGACCATAGAACATGCATCCCTTAGTTCCTTCGGGGTACCCTATAAACAACCTTAATTCCAAACGTGCATCCAATTTATCAACTTCCTTATCCAACACGTATGTCGGACACCCCCAGATCCTCATGTGTCCTAAGCTGGGCTTGCGCCCCTTCCACAATTCCCTAGGGGTTTTGGAAACCGCTTTGGATGGCACTAAGTTCAGAATATAAGATGTTGTTTGCAAGGCATAACCCCATAACGATTTTGGTAAACCCGCATAACTCATCATTGACCTTACCATTTCTAGAAGTGTTCTATTTCTTCATTCTACAATCCTGTTTTGTTGAGGGGTATCGGGTACAGTCAACTGGGATGCAATCCCTTCATCCGACAGGTAGTTCAAGAATTCATTGCTGAGGTATTCGCCTCCACGATCAGATCGTAGAAACTTGATACTCTTTTCCTTATGATTCTCTACTTGAGCCTTAAATTCTTTGAATTTATCAAAGGTCTCGGATTTATTCTTCATTAGGAAAACGTACCCATAGCGTGAGTAATCATCGATAAACAAAATACTTGTAGCCTCCTCTTGCTTTGATTTGCATTGGACCACATACATTGGTGTGAACGATTTCCAACACTTCTTTAACTCTAAGCCCCTTGGCTCCAAATGCCCTCTTGGTCATCTTACCCTCCAAGTATGATTCGCAAGTTGGAAATGGCTCAATCAGGAGGGACTTCAATGAACCATCTTGGACCAACCTTTGGATCCTTTTTGGATTAATATGACCTAATCGTAGGTGCCAAAGAAGTGTCTCGTTCACATTAATCGAATGTTTTCTTTTATTACTTGAAATAGTAGATGTGTTATAGGATGCATTTTATGAGTGATTTGCACAATTAATAATATAGAGATTATTCTGTAATGTTCCTTGACAGATAACCACATCGTTACGAAAAACAGTAACATGTTTATTAAAACGAACAGAATATCCATTAGCAAATAGTTTTGAAACAGAAATTAGGG
Organism: Stenogyne calaminthoides; assembly: GCA_037126765.1. Classification (NCBI taxonomy): domain Eukaryota; kingdom Viridiplantae; phylum Streptophyta; class Magnoliopsida; order Lamiales; family Lamiaceae; genus Stenogyne; species Stenogyne calaminthoides. The sequence goes on from JBBCBC010000014.1 coordinate 281,271, forward strand.
TTAAAACAGGAACATAAAGAACATCTCTTAAAATTAAACTCTTATCTTCAAAAGACAGGTGCACGTCTCCCACTGCTTCAGCTGCCACTTTCGTAGCAACGCCTAGCGTGACGAGGATCTCTCTTCCACTAAGTTGTCGGGTCCGCTAGAACTCGTGAAGTAAACATGATTAGTGTACCTCGTATCCATTACCCACGAATGGGTAGCATGCGCTGCTAATTAAGTTTCAACAACTAGTGTGTGAGAATTACCTTTCTTTCTGGCCCTTTTGGGGTTGGAACAGGCGAACCTCCATTGTCCTTTTGCACCGTAGTTGAAGCACTTCCTTGACACCAGCAGCATTCCTCATCTTTGTTGGGGTTATATCCCAACAATCTTACCATTGTCCTTGGCAACAGTTGAGTTTGATTGCTTATGGCTTTTGGTCCTCTTCTTCTTCTTGCCTTCCCTTGGCCTAGAAGATGAAGACATACTATTTGCCGTCAAAGCTTGAGTTTGGTGTCCCATCACCATCTTTGCCGAAACTAAAGCTTGCAACAAATCAGCTAGCGAGGCCAAAATGCACAAAAACTTTTTGGGCGGAGAGTGGAGTACCAAATCGATCTGGGTCTCCAGATCATAATCTGCACCCAGAATCTCAAGTTTGTTCAGGTGGGCCATCTATTTTGAGGACGTAATCCCTTACGTGGTTGTCCTCCATCATTTTCAGTGAAAACATCTCTCGCAAGGTGATCTGACGATCCCCGCATTTTTTACTCGTCAGTTGGCTCATCTGGTTTTTGGTGTGTCAAGAATCCACTTGTGCTTTTGTGCAGTTAGGACAATCATAACTTTTTGTTTCCAATCAACATAGTTTTCTATACAATTCTATTGACTTTAAGTATATTAACAGTGGATTAAAAGGTTGCGACATGCTGAACTGAAATAAACACACATCTTGTGTCAATATCCGGATTGACACAAAGAAAATCACATAATTCGATCACATGATTCATATTGAAATCTAAAAAAATATATGAACATGCATCAGCCAACATCTCGAAACAGTTTTAAATGAGCCACTTGGGAGGGTCATCATTTAAATCACATTCAAGTAGGTTACAAACAAGAACAGTTACAAACCTTTAAATTAAAAAAAATTAATAGTTGGCTCCCACTTGACCAATATAAAATTGACAGGGACTTCGGCGAAGTATATGCATATCAATTTTATACCTAAGTAATAACCATGATTAAATACAGAATTACTACTTCGTTTTGATCGAGCCTCTTGGGAGGGTCATCCCGCCACTAATAATAATTCACAATTATCCTTTTGAGAATTTATTCATGTGAAAGCTTTCTTTTGGCCGTCCCTTTGGGGAATTTATCCAAAAGATTTCACAAATAAATAAATCATGGAGGTCAAAATTAATTTGTTTCAAAACCAAATTAATTGTTTAAAACATACTTAGTAATTTTTTGAATTTGAGATTTTTCGTTGGTCAATTCTCATGCAAACACATTTAAACAAATTAAATAAAGCATAAGAAAATACAACAATAAATCAAGCAAAGCTGAAAAATAAACATATTGGGGACAAATTATCCAACTGTCATGGTTTGATTTTTCTTGGCTTGATTTTGAAGAAACGTCTTCTTGAATTTCTCCCACTCGAACGTCTCGAAAAGTCACGTCTCATGCACCGACCAGCTTGTGGGTCGGGGTGCACGCCTTGCACCCAACCAGGCCGTGTCGACTCGCCCTAGCATTGGCGTGCAAAAGCCCAGCGCCCGCGTCGCTAGGTGAAAAATTAAGGGCGATCTCGGAAGACTCGGCAAGCGCCGTGCTCGCCCTCGTCCGACCGCATCCACCTGTATTTGCTTTCGCGCTTCCGCTGTTAAACTTCGCCCATTCGCGCGGCGGTGTCGCTTGGCGCCCGTCATCTGTCTGGAGCCGACCCTCCACCGAGCCCTTCGGCCTCGCCCCCGCGCCCGTTAGTCCGCGGCGTCGCGTCGCGCCCGTTCCTTCCTGGGCACATTTCATCACGACACGCTTCCGCGCTTGGGTTCCAGATCCATTTTAATTTCTCGCCTCGGTATTCATCTTCGATCAGGTTACAATTTATTTTTACAAAAATAAATAAACCTAAATCTAGAGTAGTCTATTACATTGAACAAATCAAATAGCCTAATCTACTCGTGGATTTTCTCACGAGAAAAACAATTTCGAACGAGTCGAATTAAAACCAAAACATACGCATGAAAATTAAAACACATTAAATATCATGATAATTGGATACCTGCAAAACAGATCTAGCAATTCTACTATACAATTTTCAATAAAATTTAATGGGCAACATAATTTAAATAACAATTTAAATACAGAGCTCGAAACCGAGGCTCTGATACCAGTTGTTGGGAAATTAGGGGTGCCCGGATCTATTCGAGGTAAATTTAAATACATATTTAAATTAATTAATTAATTACTAACATGAATTCATCCTAAATCAATTCAACATAATAATTAATAAGGAAATAAACAACATGCGTACACATAATCCACGTAAATCCTAAGCATGCGGAATCTAGGAGTTACGAGATTACATACCTCTTTTAGAGACAACCGTTGAGACGATGGATCAACCCAAAGTGCCTTCTCAAAAATGTCCCAAGTCCACGAACGTAATCCGGTGGGAGGATTCTCAACGAACGATTTTAATTTAAAGGAAAAATAAAACATTTGTCACCACCTTTGTGGATTTCTAATTTTTCCAACACATGGAATTGCATTGGGGATGAAAAATTCATCCCCTATTTATAGGACTAGGGGGGACGAAAATTTTGGGCATATTGGGCATTGGAAAATTTCCTTGCTTCTTCCTCAAGATACAATCTAGAACATATCCAATATACTCTATTTCCCAAAATATCTCCCAACAAAATCTTCTCCTCCCTTATTGCCCATTATTTTCGAAAAAAACAAATAAAATAGGGAAGAAATAAGATCTTTTTCCTTTCTTGAATTTATGGGATAAACTTGTATCTCAAGAATACTTATTCCATAAAATTTTTCCAAGAAAATCAAGAAAAAAAAAATTCTCTCTCCTACCTATTTTTTTCGAAAATAATTAGGAAAAATAGGCAAAATATTTTCTTCTCCTTTTCATTAATTGGACTTTAATTTGGGCTATTTGAGGGGCCTTTAGGAGAATTAAGATTGGACCTCCAATGGACTATGAAACTTTAATATTTAGCCAAAATATTATTCAAGTCCATTAATATTAATTTACTCCACTATAAAATTAATATTAAACTATCCATCTTAACCCACATTATGACTTCACAATAATATGGCTCCCGGTCATTATTTCCCGCGTTTAAGATTATCTTAGTCCATTAATTAATTAAGCCACTGAACATACTTTATATTAATTAATATATTTGTCCTTGGAGTAAAGACAGCTCAACATTATTATCCATACCGGAAATAAATTTCCACTTGCAAGATTTGGTATGATAAAGATTATGAGCCCACCAAGGGGACAAATCAATCAAGCCGTACTTGCACGCGATTCTCCGTATTAAATCTTAGCAATCGTCATGTAATCAATAATATTGCCCAAGATACAAGGTACTGAATTGCATTGATTCTCTTCCCATCATAAGACAAAGCAATAGTTATTAATTTCACACGATCATATTTAAGGGACGAAGATTAAGAAATAACGAACCACTGAGGTTTAATTCTTGTATATTTAGTACCAAAGAATTTGTCCTCCTGTAGGTCCTATTCAGCGCATTATAATGCACTAGTGTAATCTCTTTGTCAAGACAAGCCAATCTGAGTCTTACACTTCAACCTTTCATGATGGATTGTTCATTTCCATCTGGGTTGTGAATTTGTACTTAGTCACGATGAACTGTTAATTTGATCTTATATGATCTGGTACACCAAATTAACTGCAACGTAGCACGTACTTACTTATTGAACAGGTATGCAGTAAATATATATAACATTCATTCATATTTAATGCAACATGTGATTAATAATTTATTTCAGTAAATAAATAAGAAATTCAGTTTGTTTATACAAAGTAAAAAGCATAATTTTCAGTATAACCCCAACAAGGGGGTCACCGCCGGAAAGCATTTTCAATGGCGGTGCCCCTGACTCAGGCGACGGCGGGGATGCAGCGGTCTCTCCGGAGAAGGCTTGCGAAATCGGGGCACTCGATTGAAAATCCATAGACGATCGAAGAAAGTGGGATTTATTACCTGAAATCTTTTGTCTGCTAGAACTCAGGTGACGGCAAGCAACTTCGCGGCAAAGGTTTAGCAGAGGGAGAGAGGAGTGAAAATTCGAAAAGTGAGAAATGAGAGGAAGACTCCGTTTAAATAGGAGTCGGTTAGGGCGCGTGGAGCTCGCAGATTGAGGCCTCCCGCGCATCGTGATGGTTGGAATTTGGCACGTGGGGACACGCGCCATCATCACACCTACAGAAAGCAACCCTAGACGTCATGGTTGTTAGGGTTATACGTGAAAGTATGCTATTACGTAATAACGAACTAATGTAACTCTTATTTACTGAATATAAATATTTCATCACTGTTGCTTTAAATATAAATGAATGTTAATTATTTATTGCAAACCGTTCAAATATTAGTACAGCATTACATTGTAGTTAATGTGGTGATACCCGATCACAGAAGATCACATTAACAGTTCCTTGTAAATAAAAGTACAACTTCACAACCTAGATGAAATTGAACACTCCATTGGTAGAGGTTGAAGTGCAAAGCTCAGATTGGCTTGTCTTGACCAAGAGATTGCACTAGCACATTATGATGTGCTGAAGAGGACCTACAGAGAGGATAAATTCTTCCTTACTGACTTAAGGGATGAAGAATTAGACCTCAGTTGTTATTGATTTCTTAACCTCTGTCACTTAAATAGGATTGCATGTAATTCATATTTATTGCTTTGATCTGTGTTGGGTTTAGAGTCAGAAAGTGATTTTATACTTTGCATTTTGGGCAATATTATTAATTATATGGCAATTGCTAAGATTTAATACAGAGCAACGTGTGCAAGCGAGTCTTGTGTGATTTGTCTCCTTGGTGGGCTCAGAAGTTTTATCATATCAAATCTTGCAAGTGGAAATTTATTTTCGGTATGGATAATAATGTTGAGTTGTCTTTACTCCAAGAACAAAAGATATTAATTAATATAAAGTTTTTCAGTGGCTTAATTAATTAATGGACTAAATAATCTTAAACACGGGAAATAATAACCAGGAGTCATATTATCGTAATATGGATTAAGATTGATAGTTCAATATTAATTTTATAGTGGAGTAAATTAATATTAATGGGCTTGAATAATATTTTGGCTTAATATTAAAGTTTCATAGCCCATTAGAGGTTCAATCTCAATTCTCTTAAAGGCCCCTCAAATATCCCAATATAAGTCCAAATAATGAAAAGGAGAAGAAAGTATTATTTCCTTATTTTTCTTGTTTTTTCGAAAATTATGGGACAAGAAAGAGAAAATATTTTCTTGATTTTCTTGAAAAGATTTTATGGAAAAAGATAAGTATTCTTGCAATACAAGATTATCCCATGAATTAAAGAAATAAAATTTTGCCTTCTTGTGCATTAGATTTTTCAAAAATCACTATTTATAAGGGAGGAGATTTTTGTGGAAAATTTATTTATGGGAAAGAGAATATATTGGATATATTCAAGATTACTTCTTGCACAAGAATTAAATATCTTCCCATATTAAAATTATGCCAAATTTTTGACCACTCCTAGCATTATAAATAGGGGATGATTTTTTCATCCCCAATACAATTCCATGCGTTGGAAAAATTAGAAATCCACAAAGGTGGTGCAATATATTTTCGTGTTTTCTCCTTTATTAAAATCGTTCATGAGAATCCTCCCACCGGATTACGTTCGTGGACGTGGGACATATTTGAGAAGTCACTTTGGGTTGATCCATCGTCTCAATGGCTGTCACTCCAAGAGGTATGTAATTTCGTAACTCCTAGATTCCGCATGCTTAGGATTTACGTGAATTACGTGTATGCATATTGTTGTTGTTTATTTAATTATTATGTTGAATTAATTTATGATTGATTCATGTTAGTAATTAATTGATTAATTTAAATATACCTCGAATAGATCTGGACACCCCGAATTACCCAACAATGGTACGCAGCCCTCGAAATGCAAAGCGTCACATCATGTCTCTCGGACATACCGCGACCAGAACGAAAACCAATGCACTTGTCGTTCATTAGGTCACACCCCGAGCTCAAAGCTCGACATGCGACCTGAGGGGCAATTGTTGTATGAGAATTATTCAAGAGAAGGCGGGGTCCCCTACTTAGGAAATATAATTAGATCAGCGACCTGCAATACATAAGATTCGAAGTGAGGTCCCGACCTAAGAAGGGATTTGGCGACCTCGCTATGAGGCAAGGAACGAACGACCTACTCAGACTAAGGTCAAACATTTGGCTGATCCTGGTCGGTGCGAGCTAGAAGGGACCTCGGGCCCCGGCTCAAAGGAGGCACGGAATCCGAAAGATGACACCTGCGCATCTGTGGCCTTCGGCTGCCCAAGATCATAAAAGACTTCCCCCATTGGGAGTTATTTCCTGAAGAGAATGCGAGTTACAGGTGCAGGGGACGTCAAAGAGGAAAGATAACTGGTAGCAACCTCGGACATGGCGCCAGCGACCTCAGAAGAATGATTTCGAGAAAATGGCGGCTCGAACAGAGCCCAGAGCCCATTTTGCAGGCATTAATGGCTCTGGACGTCCTTGCATTAATTACCTAGAATCTAGGTTTTAGGGGTCTATTCCCATATGAATTATGGTATAAATACATGTAGTAAGAACTCATTAAGGGGTTGACAAAATCTCATTTATTGCAAGGCTTTATTAGCCAAAAAGAGGCCATTTTGGCCCAAATCCTCTAACATTTATTACTTGCATTTAAGAAGCAATCATCAAGGATTAATGGAGAACATTCCTTTTGTTCTTCATTAATCTTTACCAACTTTTATTTAATATTTGTTTGATTATCAAATCATTAGCCACATCACATAATCCCACCATTTCATATTTTTGGTATCAACAATAACATTCTTTGATGCTCTATAAATAGAAAAAATAATGTTCAACAAAAGAAGAAGAGATATGTGGCAGTGGCTCAATGCGGCGCGAGTGGGAGAGAGGGAGACGGGAAGCGCTGGTGAAGATGGGGCGGCGCTCGTATGGGGCCAGCGCTGTGGATAGTGGCGGGATGGTGGTGGCGGGTTTCAAAAATGAGAGAAGGGGGGGGGAAGAGGAGAAGATTGCTGGAAGAAAACACGAGAAGGAAAGATAATTAGACTGTGGGGAAGGGTATAATGGGTAGTTTATGGGGTGGGTATCTACTAGTCACAACACTACTACACATTTGAGCTTGTACAGCTGCACTTGGACAACCCTTTTTTCAAACAGCTCTCCAAGCTATAGCTTGGAGAGCGGTTTTAATTAAAAAATATATATATAGATAGGGGTTCAAAACCAATGTCCAAGTTTAACACTTAGAAAGCGGTTGAGAACCGCTGTGTAAGTGTTTAGACAGCGGTTTTGAACCGTTGTCCAAGGGCATAGTTTGGACAGCGGTGGAACCGCTGTCCAAGTGTTCGGATAATTAAATAACGACCCAAATCGCGAACCAGACTTATATTTTTCCCCAAATTAAATCGCGAACCTGCAGTAGGGCCTCCTCCTTCCTCTACCCTAAATCGAACTCCATCGCGCGTCCTCCCCTTCCGCCGTCGCCGTCGTCTTCCCATTAGCTCTTATTTTCCCAAATCGCTAACTAGAAGCCCTAGCCTCCTCCTCCCTCTCCCCCAAATCGAACCATCCGCCGCGCGTCCTCCCCTACCACCGCCATCATTGCCTTGCCGCCAACCTCCCCTACCGCCGCCGCCGTCGCCGCCTTTCTCCTTCCATAGGTAATTATTCTTTTATATATATATATATATATATGTTAGTATATATATGTTAGTATATATATATATATTGAATTAATGTGTATATGTATATATATGTTAGTATATATATATGTTAGGATTAATTGTTTATATAATTTGTTAGGATTAATTGTTGTTAGTGTTAGAGATGAACAATTGATGCTTGGTTTATATATTGTTAATTGTTTATATATATATATATATATATATATATATATATATATATATATATATATATATATATATATTGCGTGGCTTTGTTTAATTGTATGTATGGTGTATGTATATTGGTGTATGTATATCATGAATATTGGTGTATATATATATATGTATATTGGTGTATATATATCATGTTGTATGTATTGGTGTATGTATATTGGTGTATGTATATTGGTGTATATATATTGGTGTTTGATGCACTCAAGGTGTTTGATAATATGCTTGTGTGAGGATTTAAGCATAAATTAGTGTTAATTTATTAGGATTAATGTTGTTAGTGTTAGAGATGAACAACTTGTTAGAGATGAATATATATTGTGTGGTTTGGCTTGATTTTTTATGCTAACTTAGATATGAACAATTGATGCACTCAAGATGTTTGATAATATGCTTAGTGTGAGGATTTAAGCATAAATTAGGATTAATACATTAGGATATATTTTGGTTATATTAATTTGATGATTTGGTGAATGGATAGTAGTGTGTTGCTTTAGATGATTAATGATGGTACATTAGGTTATATACATTGTTTTGAGATGCAACAAATCCTTAGATACATGCAATATACAAACCTTAGGTACTAACACATTCTATATGCAAGTTTATACATTAGGATTGTAATACTTTTAGGTTTAATACATTAGGATACATTATCTTGAGAAACAATTCATATTGCCTTTTCTATAGGCATCTCTAGTTCTATATGGATCGAAAGTGGGTTCGAGCAGATCGATTATCAGATGAGTATAGTAATGGGGTGAAAGAATTTTGTAATCATGCTATTAGACACTACACCGACCCTCGGTACATTCCATGTCCGTGTTGGAAATGTATGAATGGAAAAACCGTTAGTGGTCGAGAAAGTCTGTTTGACCACTTGATGATTAACGGTATTGATAAAACATATACCGTTTGGACATATCATGGTGAGAGAAGAGATGGATGTAGCTCAAGCAACCTAGAAACTGACTTTAGGTTTGAAGATACAGTGGATGCGGATATTTTCGATGATGTACCGACTGTTGATACATCGAGTGGGGATGACGATGATCTGCGAGATCACCCTTATATGTCAGAGAAGTTAAGGGATTATGTTGGATTACCACTGTGGCCCGGGTGTAAGAAGGCAACAAAACTGTCAGCTGTGTTGATATTGGTCAACCTAAAAGCAGCTCACCAGTTGTCCGATGAGTGCTTCACAAGTATGCTGGAAACAGTTAGTGGTCTATTGCCTGATGGAAATGTACTGCCTAAGAGAGCATATGATGCTAAACAAATGCTCAAGTCCATCGGGTTAACACATCAGAAAATTCATGCTTGTCCGGGTGATTGTATCTTATTTCGGAAGGAGTATGCAGACCTCGATGAATGTCCCAAGTGTGGGGAGAAGCGATATAAGAAAAATAAATCTTCCGCGAAGGTGTTGTGGTACTTTCCAATAATACCAAGATTCAGGAGAATGTATAGTAGCGCTGTGGATGCTAGAAATTTAACTTGGCATCATGATGATAGGATCAAAGATGGAATGCTAAGACACCCTGCTGATTCACCCCAGTGGAAGACATTCGATGTCAGGCATCCAGAATTTGGCAACGAGCCACGACACTTGCGTCTTGCACTCTCAACTGACGGAATGAATCCGTTCGGTATCCAAAGTACCAACCATAGTACATGGCCAGTGATTCTGTTAGTTTATAACCTTTCACCCGAGTTGTGCATGAAGCACACTTACATGATGTTGTCTATGTTGATATCAGGACCCAAACAACCTGGTAACGACATAGATGTATATCTGGCTCCTTTGATAGAGGACTTGAAGCTCATGTGGGATGAGGGTGTCGATGTGTATGATGCTTGTAGAAAGGAGAATTTCAAATTGAAGGTCATGTTGTTTGGAACTATCAATGACTTTCCCGCTTACGGAAATCTATCTGGATATAGTGTGAAAGGGGCCGAAGCATGTCCTTGTTGTACCAAGATGACACATCACATTCGCTTGAGTCATTGTAGGAAGACCGTTTATATGGGACATAGGAGGTGGTTGGACCCAACCCATAAGTACAGAACAATGGCCGATGCATTCGATGGCACAATTGAGACAGGTGAAGCACCACCTTTATTGTCAATTTCGGATGTATTGAATGAGATGAAGAATATCGACACACAGTATGAAAAGATCTTCGCAAAGAGTGTCCCCACTAGCGGTTGGAAGAAGGAATCAATTTTCTTTCAATTGCCCTATTGGAAAGAGTTGTATGTTAGACACTTCATTGATCTAATGCACGTTGAGAAGAACGTTTGTGCCAGCTTGCTCAACACTCTCCTAGCTGATAAGAAGTCCAATGATGGTTACAATGCAAGAATGGATATGATTGATATGGGAATAAGAGCAGAATTAAAACATGTGCCTAGAGAAAGGGGTCAACCGTTCTTACCTCCTGCTGCACACACCTTATCCAAGAATGAGAGAAAAAAGTTACTTCAGCTGCTAAAGGATGTGAAAGTACCGGAGGGTTATTCCTCCAACATCGAGAGACTTGTGTCGGATGATGATGGCGTGAGACCGATGAATCTGAAATCGCGCATGACTATCATGTCATCATGGAGACTTTCTTGCCCATTGCAATACGTTCTATCTTGCCCGAAAAATGTGCGATAACCATAACAAAGTTATGTTGGTTCTTCAAGGCAATGAGTAGCAAGGTCATAGATCTGAAAATTGCTTGGTTTTTAGAGGCAGATTGTGGGGACTCTCTGTGAGCTTGAGATGTATTTCCCTCCATCATTTTTTGATATAATGGTTCACCTACTTGAGTTCATTTGGTACACGAGATAAGGATGTGTGGTCGTGCTTTCGTATCGTGGATGGATGTATGGTGTAGAGAGATATATGAAAGTGCTCAAAGGATATGTGATGAATAAGTCGGGCGGAGGGATGCATTGCGTAACGCTATTTAGTAGAAGAAGCGTTCAGTCTTGGTGCGAATTTATTAGAATGTCGATGCAATTGGACTTCCGGTTACCGGTACACCAATAGGATGGATGGTGAAGACATTACCGGTGGTCAACCTGTAAGTGTTAGCATGGAGGAACTAACACGGATGCACTTGTGCGTACTTCACAACACGGTCGACGTGCTTCCTTTTATTGACTGACATGTGATCACTTCTTTGAGAGAAATCCCACCAGAGATAGATCATGGATTGAAGTTGAGCACAATCACGCGTTTGTTGGTGGTTCAATGGTTATGTAGCAAATATGTTGTCACAGGAAACAAAATCAGTGAATGAAAGAGTTAAGTGGTTATCCAGAATGCCTGATAGACATGTGTATTCATATAAGTGTTATCTTAACAACGGATACACATTTTATACCAGAGTTCATGATGCCACAAGTACTATGCAGAATAGTGGAGTGTCCATTACTACAACTACAGTGGATCAATCAAATACTACTTACTTTGGACAGATTGTCAACATTTGGGAACTCGACTATATTGTTCACCGTCAACCAATCTTAGAGTGTAGTTGGGTGAGGATCCCTAACGGGGTCCAAGTTGAAAGTTCTGGGTTCGTACGCGTTGATTTGAAGAATGTGGGATACAGAGATGACCCTTACATAATGGTCAGTCAAGCTCAACAAATTTTCTATGTCCCCGACCCAGTTAATAAGAAATGATCCATTGTGGTTCTGTCAAACAAATTTAACAATAGTTTCCAGATTAGCGACCATGTCGATGAAGATGTTGACACAATTGATGATCCTTTTCAGAACTTCACTCATTATGTACCATCTTTCGATGATCCTGCAAATCCACGCCCATACCAGAGAATAATTAGAGATGAGGATGAATATGGCAATCCGGATCTTGTTAACATTTATGGTCATGAACGAGAAAGGTCAACCAAAAAACGAAAAAGAAAAACAAGTGCTAAAAAGAAATGTACGACTTTATTGAATGTTGTTTCTTCTGCTATATTAAATGTTGTTTCTTTTGCTTTATTAAATAAAGTGAACTGGATCAACAGGTTCCGAGGCAACGAGATAATGAACATTGTGGACATTTTGTGTGTTGCTTTATTGAAGATATAATCCGCGCTTCTCTAACGAACATTCCTCTCAATGTAAGTCAATTTATCGATTTATTTAAATTATTATTGATTGAATAAAAATTCATACTATATTGATTGATTCGTTGTTTGCAGTTTGTCTATGAATGTGAGCTCAATTCTTACTCTAAGAAAAGACTGGAGAAATGGAAAAAACGATTGGACGGGGTACCTTTACAATCGATTCTTATATTCATACGATATTGAGTGATCGTTGTTTGAAATTTTGGTAGCATGTAATTAAATTATATATTTGTGATGATATATATTTCATATTTTTGGTGTATTGGACGTATGTTTATGATTGTATGTTTATTTATTTCATGATGTGTATGTTTATTAATTTATTTGATGTTTTAGTATATATATATGTGGTATAAGTTTTGGTTTATGATTTTATTATAGGATTTTTGGTTTATGGTTTATGGTATTGGACGTATATATAAGTTTTGGTTTATAGTTTTATTATAGGATTTTTAAAATATAAATTAATAATTAAAAAAAAGATATTGGACAGCGGTTAATAACCGTTGTCTATCTAACATAATAAACGAAATTATAAAAAAAAAAATTAAGTTAGACAGCGGTTAATAACCGTTGTCCAAGCCGCCCTCTTGCAATGCGGTTGAAAGCCGCTGTCCAAGTGCGATTTCTTGGACAGCGGTTTTTTATCAGCTGTCCAAGCTTGGACAACTGTTACTTGAAGAGCGATTATAATGTCACAGCTGTCCAAACCCAAATGTGTATTAGTGCAAACAGAAGAATGTGTGAACTAATCATCTGAGTGTATCTCCTAATGAAGGGGGTGCGTATAACCGGACCCATAAACAAATTGATTTTGAGCTGCAGTAGGCCAATGTGCCCATGGAATGTTCATGATCCAATTCAAACGTAATTTCTAGTAAACAAATATTAATAATTTAATCTTGATATGTTAAACATTGATAAAAAAAATATTTTTATTTATAATTAATTCTCACTTATATCCTTAACTTGTGATTTCAGTTAGTTAATCAATACATATTAGTTTATTTTCATATATAATGCATATTTAACCTTGCCAAAAATTTAATGCCAAAAAAATTGCATAAGAAAAAAGAAGATAGAACTCAATAAACTAATGCTTCAAATAACAACCAAATACAATTTTAAAAAAATAACAAAGAAAAGCCTCTTAAACGATTCAAGAAGTAAAAATCTAAACGAAAAGAACACATATAATTCAACTTTATAGATTTGGTGCCCCTACTTATGTTAATTCTTGGGCCTCTTAGCATTTCCTTTGCTACCATCTTTCTCCTCCTCTTCATTGCGGTGATTGGGCATGGGGGGAGGTTTCATCCTCTTTCCCGCTGGTTTAGTTCTCATCATTATTTTATATAAAATCCCCACTTATAAGGTCGCCGCCCCGGCGCATTCTCATCCTTAATTTCCTCATTAAATTCAGAATCTGAATCTTCATTAATTGGCATCAAAGGAATAAAAGGTTTAATTTTCTTGCCACCATTATCATCATTGGATCCACCGGCTGCCGCCATAGACATTGTTTGGGATTTAAATCAAAATGGTTCCGTAACTTTGCACCTTTATTGAAAATGTCTCGTATATATCACATGTTTCAATTTAATCCCGTATGTTTTCAATTTGTGCCGATTTAGTCCCAAATCGCCGGAGACCGGTCAAATCAGCCAAAAACGACGTCGTTTTTGGCGCGTGTGATACACGCGCCCCTAATTTGGGACTAAATCGGCGCGTGAAACAATGTTTCTCGTTTTGGTGTAGTTTGACCGGTCTCCGGTGATTTGGGACTAAATCGGCACAAATTAAAAACATATGAGACTAAATTGAAACATGTGATATATACGAGACCTTTTCAATAAAGGTGCAAAGTTACGGGACCATTTTGATTTAAATCCCGACATTGTTTTAGAGCTTAGATTTTTGTTTGGTTATCAGTAGTGTTCTAACTCTCAGTATCAATTCGACTCTAAACATACATTTCTTTCTTCATTTCTTGGAGAAGAATTGGGATAGAGGACTCTTATTTATTGACATGAAATTGGGAGGTGGTGGATGTGTGCGTTGAATAAAAAATAACAGCAATAACTGAGACGAAAAAGGTACACGAGAGGGTTTTGAAATTTGCTTTTAATAATTAGAAGAGTTGAAAATCATGATGAATAGTGATGTTTTCTTTTTTGGATTTTAATAGGGTGAGATGTAGTTTTGTGTCAAATTAATATATAAAAGATAATGATATTGTATTATTATATTATTGTTGAATGCGATTGTAACGATTGATGTTGATATCATGTCTGATGATATGACTTTTAGGTATTTGTAGAATTAGATTATTGAGTATTTGAAAACATCACTATGCGAAGGGTGTGTTTGCAACTGTTTTTTTTCTGGCAGAATCACTTATGTGGCAAGTTGCTCACTCACAGCTTTCAACTTAAAAAAGTGATTATTACTATTTTTAAGAGGTTGAAAAAACAACCGAAATCGTCTTTAAATTTTAAAATCTCAAATTTCATGAATCTAAATAAAATATCCCCTAGAATTTTAAATTGATTGGCTCGACTTTTTTGTCATATTTTTTTTAATGAAATCTATTTAATTTGTGTTTATCTGATGGTTTGACATTTTAGCACTCTCGGCTCACCCCGCATTAACTCATTTGCTGCAAAGGAAAAGTTTGGTACTCTCTTTTCCATTTATTGTTTTTATCATTTTGTTTTACCATGAATGAGTTTTAATTATGAGGTCAATGTTTAAGCCGCTATAAATTAGCTTGTGGTATGAGCTTTTGATAGTTAGGGTTTGTTGGTTTCAAACGAGTGAAGCAGAGGTGCGTGGGGAATACGTTGTTAGGAAATTCTTTAATTTATCTTCTCTGTCTATCCTGAAAAACTCTCAAGTTTATCATTTCTGTCAAGCACATAGGTGGTAGATAACTAGTATTTTCAGTGGTCTTTAGTTCAACTCCAACACTACTAACGCATGCTTCCAATAATCATCCATCGAACATATATATATATATATATAACAAACTTTATTTAACCTTTTCCCACGTATCACTCAGTGATGCATCATGATGATACTTCGAAGCAAGGCTTCGGTGATCTTTGATTTCTTCCTTGTGGATTGAGATTTCGTGACAGTCTTTTGCTTGCTGGATCCATGAAAGGTTGAATGTCTCTTTAACTTTTCTAAATCTTTCTGCCTATTAAGAGCTTTCCTGGTTCTAGTACCCTTCATCAAATAGGTTCTTGAGATATTATAGTGGGCTTAGGATCAGACCTTTTTCAGACCACTTTTTTAGGCAAGGTAGATGGCAAAGTGTTCAATGAAGCAACATTAAGAACTGATTCTCTTAATTTTTAGGACAAAAATTCACATGAGATGATCTCATAAATGAGATAGGGTATAACTTAACATAAATCACACTCACTCCTCTCAAAATGTTAAAGCGTCAATGTTCAACTTATGTCCCGTCTCACCGTGAGACCGTCTCATGTAAGTGTGCCTCAATTTTTAGTTTGCAACAAGTTGAACATGTTCTCCTTTTCAATTTTTTTTTCAATTTTTTGTTTTTTTTGAGATTTTTAGTATGTAGAATTGAGATCGTATATATTTCTTTTTTTTTTTTGAGATTTTTAGTCTGTAAAATTGAACTTTGAACATTTTTAATTGTTTATTAATTTTTTAAATGAGTTCGACAAGCTCAAGTTCGTTTAACTTATTAACAAACATTTTGAACTGAGTACAATTTGTTTAACTTGTTATTGATACTATTTCAAGCTTTTTTGATTCAAGCTCGAACTAAGCACGTAATTTCACCGTCAAACTCAATATTTTATAGGTAAATTGAGCTGAGTCTAATTTTTTTTAAATGGACCAAGCTTGAACCTGATGGTATTTGACCCAGTTCAATTATGTTAACTTTCTTAAAGAAGTCATTTAAAAAAAAAAAAAACTTTCTTAAAGAAGTGGATCCGATTTCCAAATATGCAAGAAAAGTATGAGGAATGGTTCAAGTGAACCGACCAAATTTTGATATATATATTAACTAGTGTAAAACCATAGTAAAACGCGGGGTTAAAAATAATTTTTAATATATTATTTTGTATTAAATATTTTTAATAAAAACAGAGAAATTAATTTTATAATTTTCTTAGATAACATTTTTATTTATATTTTGCAAATATATATAGAAAATTGCAAACATTATAACATGCGGGAGGGAGACAGTATGAGACTATGAGTTAACTTTAGAGGATGGGTAATTCTGATCCATTAAGTTGGTCGTGGTTAATAGTTCAAACATAGTCATTGATAAATAAAATCAAACTTACACTATATTATTATTAACAACTAACTCCCTGTAAAAATAAAATAAAATAAATTAAGAGCAAATTCAGGTGTAAATTCAAGAAATTGAAACAACAATTCTAGACTTTAATTGATTATTATATTGTTGCCTCTGAACATTCACGAAATCTTAAACATTAGTACAAAATATTATTATGAGTGACACTTGTGTGCACCAATTTACACCTACTTGGTCCAATGTTCTTTACATTCTAATTTGAGAAGATAATTCCATGTTTATATCAGAAGAATAAACAACAACGTCTGCAACAGATAAAACAGAAGAAGAGATGAAAGAAAACAAATTAAAGAGTGTGTATTCAGTTATGGGGTGAGTATACAATGGGATAAATTTCGATTGACACTCAATAATAATAGGCAAATTCTCTTGTGCACCATTTGCACCAATTTTGATTTGGTGTAATTCAATTTCAATTCAATTTTTTTTTTTAAATAATTTTTACTAGTTCGTTTTTTTTTTTGCCTGGCCCAAACCCGGCCCGACCCAAGTGGTTCATGGTTCACTCGGCCCGAGTGGTTCATGGTTCACCCGGCCCGAATAGGTCATGATTTAGAGTTCATTATTTAGTGTTTAGGGTGTAGATGGTTCATCCAAATTAAAATTGAATTCAATTGCACCAATTGCATCTTATGCAATTGGTGCACACAAGTGTCACTCATAATAATATTATGTACTAACGTTCAAGATTTCGTGAATGTTCAGAGGCAACAATATAATAATCAATTAAAGTCTAGAATTGCTGTTACAATTTCTTAAATTTACACATGAATTTGCTCTTAATTTATTTTATTTTATTTTTACAGGGAGTTAGTTGTTAATAACAATATAGTGTGAGTTTGATTTTATTTATCAATGACTAATTCTAGGCTGCACGGATACAGGTAAGACAATATGGGTACGATACGATGCGGGTATTGTGACACATATTTTTAAAAATAATTGGGTAAGATACTGCTCGGGTACGATTATAATTTTTAAAATTATTTTATATTTTTATTGTATATATAAATATTTTCACAATTTTTTTTGAAAACGTGTGTCTTTGTAACCTAAGCAATTTTTTAACACCTAAACAAATATAAAATCAAAATGAGATGAACATCGTAATAAAATATGTGAACGACTAACAGTTTGATAGTGGTGTGACTGTGTGAGCAATAGAGAGAGTCAATATTTTTTTACTGTTTGTGGGCTAATTTGAATTAATTTAATATAAAATAAATTTATTTCAAGGCAAAAAACAAAACAAATTTTACAAATTTGACCCCAAGTGTACCCTATTCGTGTCTGACACGCTGATCAACCATGTCCGACACGGTACCCAAAATTATTATTAATATTTTTAATTGGGAAATGCCACGTGGCGTATCGGGTGCGTATTCCACCCGTATTCGCGTATCTAAATAGCCACTAAGTATCCGACACTGCATTATTAAAATATTTCGAGTACACATGCATCTAGATGACTATGTTTGAACTATTAACCACAACGAACTTAATGGATCAGAATTACCCATCCTATAAAATTAACTCATAGTCTCATACTCTCTCCCTCCCGCATGTTGTAATGTTTGCAATTTTCTATATATATTTGCAAAATATAAATAAAAATGTTATCTAAGAAAATGATAAATTTATTTTCTCTGTTTTATTAAAAATATTTAATACAGAATAATATATTAAAAATGATTTTTAACCCCGCGTATTACAAGGGTTTTACACTAGTCTGCCTATTATTATTGAGTGTCAATCGAAATTTATCCCATTATATACTCACCCCATAACCGAATACACACTCTTTAATTTGTTTTCTTTCATCTCTTCTTCTGTTTAATCTGTTGCAGCCTTCGTTGTTTATTCTTCTGATATAAACATGGAATTATCTTCTCAAATTAGAATGTAAAGAACATTGGACCAAATAGGTGTAAATTCATATGCTCAAATTGCTTAAAAGCTTCATATTTAATAACTCAATTCAAAAAATATTAAATAAAACACCAAATCCTTTTTTGAAATTATATAAAATCATTCTCCATAAATTTGCTTAATAAACTTTAAAAGCAAATACTTTTTTTTTTTGACAATTTATAAACGTGAAAAATAATTAAAAATGGCGACTGATTACGTTGGAGCGCGATCAAATAACAAAAAAAATTACAAATATTAATATTATTGCAGATTAACAAATCAATAATAGAAGAAAATAAAAATAAATTGCAAATTAAAATAATGATTTTCTAGAAATAATAAGAAATATGGGGTGATTACTTGTTCATTACTTGTGATATTTTATTTTCAGTGCCAGTAAAATTGAACTCTAGAAATAAAAAAAATTAGATCTTTTAAAAAATAAAAAATTAGCAACAACTGTGCCAAACGCACGAATAGGGGAATAAATGCTAAGATCTCAATCGGTCTCATCAGATATCTCCTTTCTCACAGCACCTGTACAAAGCAGATCATCTCCTTGTATCTAATTCACTATGTTTAGAACTAATCCCGCGGACCACCATGGGTATAGAAAAAAATCTATGATAGATGAAAATTGGGGACAAGTTAATTCCTATAAAAAAAACTTTTGTTTCTAAGAGGAAAAAAATTGACAAAAACGGAGAGTGAGAAAAGACGGTCAAAATAGTGATAAAATATGAACAGTTAAGATATAAATAAAGAATAAAAAATGCATAGAAATAAGAATGTGGAGAAGTTAAGATAAAGATGGGAGCGGATATATATAACAATTAAAAAAATATAGATTAATAAGAAAATTAGAATGTGAAATAGCATAGATTTGGAAGTGGTAGGATGGAAAAGACCGTGAATTAGATATAAGGGGATGGATACTTTCTCGTTTTGAGAACGGAGGAAATATTGTGTTGCAAAAACTTAAAGAACTGTGCTTTAGAAAAAAAAAATTGATGTTAATAAATAAAAAGAAAGATCAACGGAGAAGATCAAAACTTTCCAATCAGGAAGAAAGAAAAAAGAAAGGTGAGGAACCGTGAAAAATAAAATTAGAAGAGAAGAAAATCGTAAAACTGAAAGAGACAATGACATAACAAAGATTTAAATTTTGAAATTTAAAATTAAATTGTGAAGAGATTTGAAATTTAAATTGGAAAGAAATAATGGAGCATTGAGAATTGAGAAAAATTGAGAACTGTGAAAATATATAAACACATGTGAGATAAAAAGATTAAGAATTAATAGCAAGGGGTTATATATATTTCCCCTTCTTCCCATAAATATATATAACCAATAAAGTCGTATAGAAACGTAAAAAGAGCGAAAAAAACCCTTTTAGTTAATGACAACGATTCGAAGGTTTTGCTGCGACGATCTCCTCCGATTCGCTTCAGTGAATCTCGATCATCTCACCGAAACGGTTAGTTCTTTCCTCGCATACTGATAGAAGTTTGAAGACGTTTCGTAATTAGAGGGTTTGATGTAATTTCCATGGCAATTAACTTCAATTGTTACTGTGAATTTCAAAATTCAGTTCAACATGTCGTTCTATATGACCTATTTGGCGCGGTGGCCCGATTACTTTCACGTGGCTGAAGCTCCTGGAAACCGAATTATGGGTTATAGTGAGTTGCGAATGCTGTGGTTCGTAGCATTGAATTTATTTATTGGATTTTTCGTCTAATGTTCGAAGTGGTATTGTTTATTTGATGAATTTATTGGTGTATTACTGTCTTATTCCATCTTTTCAAGAGTTCTCTTGTTTCTGCAAATTTCATACGTTTCTGTGCCTTGTTAGATAGATATACCGTGAGATGTTCTACTATTGGAAGCATATTTATACAGATAAAAGAAATTCACATAGGTGATTGTTCGTGCTGAATTTTGCGTTCAAAATACCAAATTCTATGTGATTGCTATTTTTATGCTGATTTATAACGTTGTGGTATGTGATTTAGGTTATGCTGGTTTGTATTGCCTAATGAGATATTTAAGCATCTAAGAAAAATTGGTGCAATTAAGTCCTTCCAAGGCAATTCAATTCCTCTGTGCCACTTTTTCGTGTTCCAGAATTATTCCACTTCCTGGATCTTTAACACATGGACCCAGGATTATGGTGGTCCCGTTGGATATTTTTGTCAATTTCACATGTCATTAGTCTAGACTATGGAACATATAGTGGAACATCATTTTTGGAACAGATGATATCGTGTGCTTCCAAGGACACTTGATTGATTATACAGCAGAAGAGCTATAAGTAGAAACATGAAGTGCTGATAGGTTCATCTCTGTGGATTTTCTGATCTTATCAATCATGGTTTCTAGTTTGCTATTAGTTTCAGTTTTTTCACTTTTTTTAATTTCGTTCAACATGTGAGCATAATGTTTACAGTTATGGGAAAGGTCGAGGGACAAGGAGAGTCATGGCATGGTCATGTCACTGCAGTAACTGTAGATCCTGAATATCGGAGGCAACAATTGGCAAAGAAATTGATGAATCTACTTGAGGACATTAGTGACAAGATGTAAGGACTCATACTCTTGGAAGCTTGCATCTATCTCTTCTTAGGGGCTTATGAGTGTTTTAACTAGCCTTGTTTGAGATGTTATAAGATCATATGTCCTATAAGATGTTTTTGGAACTTATAATATGCTAAATTTGATCTTAATTTAGGTTGTTATGTTGTGATAAAATTATATTTATCAATTGTTAGATTACATCAATGGCAATGTTGTAAAATAGATGAATGAAATCAAAGGACTGAGGGAGTTTTAAGCTATGTTGCTTGGACACGGGTACGGGTATCCGACACGGGTATGGATCCCTGTGTCCAACTCCCAATTTTCCAAGCATTTTAGTACTAATCCGTGTGTCCGACTCCCATACCAGTATTCGTGTTGTACTTATCCGACACGGGTACGGCGACCGATTTGAAGGATCCGAGCATCAGGGGTTTTAAGTTCTTCATGATAACTATGGAGCATTTTACTTTTTTAAGAAAAAATTATAAGATTTTAAGAATATTTTTTTTGTAGAAACTTTATAAGCCCACCCAGAATACCCTTTTATTATAGCATCTCTTACAGAGTTACAGGAAATGTTTATGTTCTCTTTTAACCAGTTTCTTTAACATAGAATTTCTGTATTGTTGTTCCATTTGTATCTTTGAAACCTCTGTTTTGGGTATTTATAAATGTTCTTCTTGAACTCTTTTTCCCTCTACCTCTCTCTTTGAATGGTTTCGTCAATCTTCATTCTCATTTTGCATAACAAAATTTTAACCTTCTCAGTTGGAACTGCATTCTAACTCATGAATGACGTTCAAAGCATTTACTTGTTTCTCTTATCTCCTAATATTTGTCGGGGCCTACATGAAAATTACTCCCATCACTTTATGTTATATGAAATGCAAGCATAAGTATTGCAGCACTGGAACTTGACCCAGGGATCATCACTCTTTAGGTCAACTAGTTAGGGATGTAAAAGGGGGATGTTATGTTTGTTCTAGGTGTTCATGTGCTAACACATCTTTACTCGATCCTTCTATATCTCAGTGTAAATATTAAATATTGAATCTGGCGGTGATGGATGTTTTTCTTGTAATTTTTAATTTTGTTAGACTTGCAGTAAGACTCTTTATATTGAATCCACTTTCTTTTTTCTAGTGACAAAGCTTATTTTGTGGATCTTTTTGTGAGAGCTTCAAATACACCTGCCATCAAGATGTATGAGAAGGTACTGAGAATAATATTTCCTTGTTTTGTGCATTGACATATTGATTATGTACATGGTCTTATTGGTATTTACATAAAATATTGTCCTTTCCTCGTTTGGGTTCAGCTGGGCTATGTTGTTTATAGACGTGTACTTCGATATTACTCCGGAGAGGAAGATGGATTGGGTGAGTTGCTGTACATGTAACATGATTGTTTTGTCACTTTAATTCTAATTTTTGACTAATATCTCATCTTCCTTTTTGTTCTCTCTTTTTCTTTTCAGATATGAGGAAGGCTTTATCAAGGGACGTGGAAAAGAAGTCTATTATTCCTCTCAAACGACCAATAACTCCAGATGAACTGGAGTATGATTAGGTCTGTTTACCTTATTCAGAAGGAACATTTTGTTGATCGGGCATGTTATCGTAAAGTATCAATTATTCGTATTATTGTGTATGAATTTGATCATATGCCCGTAGGTGGGCACAAACTTATATGTCCACCGCTTGTGTGGCGTGCCAAACATGCAAGATCTCCACCATCATTTAATTAGTTTTTTTAATTAATTCAATCTTCTCGTTTATATATATTCCATACTTTACTCAATTTCATTAATTATATTAAAAAAAAATTACCCGACCTGGACTCAACTCTACTCGAACCCAAACTTGCTCGAGTGGTTCATGGTTCATCCGGCCCGAATGGTTTATGGTTTAGGGTTTAGGTTTATATAATAAAAAAAATTTACACGACCCGGACCCAACACGACCCAAACCTGAACTCGACCCTAGTGATTCATGGTTCACTCGGTCCGAATGGTTCATGGTATAGGGTTCATAATTTAAGGTTCAGGTTTATATAATTAATGAGAAGATTGAATTAATTAAATAAATTAATTAAATAATAGTGGAACCTTGCATATGTGGTGTGCCACATAACGGTGGACATATAAGTTTGTGTCCACCTGCGGGCATATGATCAAATCCGTAATGTAAGATTTACTCTTATAAATCTATGTTGTCAATAATGTGACAGGATGATTTCGCAATCGTTGTTTAAATGATATACTATAATGTTGTTCTTACTGCTATTAAATGCAACAACGTTATATATTATGTCAATTACATTTGTTTAAATGTGACTTCACTAAATCATGTCAATTACATTTCACACAGTTAAGTATAACACATCAAGAACAACGTTATATATTATAATTTGTATTAAAGCACAAAAAACATTACAAATGAGAGCGACTATTATGCAATGCTTAAGAATCAGGCAAGTACGATTCGGGGATCATGATCACATTTATATTTTATTTTAGGAAGAAATAATATGTGTATATATATTTATGAGCAATGTCTTCTATACATAAAGTGCATCATGCAATTCAAGTGAATTTTTAGAAATATTCAACTTGTTTCATTAAAACATGCAACTTGTTTATACTAAAATATGTAATTTTTTCTCAATAATGTAATTTGTATATTTCATTGTAAATATGCAACTTGTTTCATCAAGTGTTACGGCGCACCTGGTGCATATGAATCTAATGAATATACATTTTATGTATATAATTATTTTTTAAGGATTGGAGTTTGGATCCCACTACCCACACCCAAAAATTCTCCATTCACACCCCATATACTAAACACACCCCACTAAAATTTAATAATTAAGTTACATTACTAAACACACCCACTTGATTACTATTTTACCCCTTTCTTCAAAAAAACAAAATCGAATATATGCATCCGGGTGAAATTAAGAGAAACATTTTGGAAAAATTACTCATAAGTGACATTTTTTACACCTCTTTACTTTAAGGTGCTATACCTTTTTGCTGTTACTATAAAGTGCAAAAATTTCCAACTTTACCCCACCCACTATCTACAAACCCTCACCCGTCGCCACCCACCCACCCAAATAAATCCCTCATCCCTACTTCCTTTTCCTCATTTATGAAATTCTATCAATGATCCAAAAAAAAAGAAAAGAAAGAAAAAACCTCTCTCAAAATCTATACGGCCGCACCAATCAAGAAGACAAAATCCACCCCCGAAAACACACGCTGCCACTGCCATCGTCGCCCACCGCGTGAGCAAGTGGCGGATCGACAATATGCCGATGGATCTGGGGCGGCGGCGGCGTTGGTCGTGATATGAGTTTTATGGCTGGCGTTTTCGAAGGATCTGAGCGCAGCGGTGCGCCGGGGGTTGTTTGGGGCGGCTGGCTAGCGGCGGCGGCGGATCTGTCCCAAACGCAGCGCCGCCGTGCGATGTAAATCAAACAACTACGATGGTGGGCGCTCGAGTGTGGAGTGACATATGTAGCTCTCTAATGAACCTTGTGAGTTGGAGATGGGATTGTTTTTATTTGCAATCCAAATTACAACATCTGGGGTGTTTTTGTGCCATATCTCCAAATATATATTTTGGGATTTTCCAAGGGAGAAAAACCCTATCTCAAAATCTTGATTACTAGAAATCAAAGTTTTGCCGATGGAAATTGTTTGGTTTGGTGCAATTGTATCTAATCCAAAGTATAATCTCATAGATTTAATGGAAAGAAGTAGTGCGCCTAAAACTCTTTGAAACTTGGCTTGAGGTGAGCCCCGCCGTGAATATTATGTGTTGAATAATTATGGAGTTATTGGTTGTAATAATCTTCTTTTGTTGATGTAATATTTAGATTTGATTTTTAAAATTTTTATTGATGTAATTCTTTTCAAATTTTTATGGTTGTGCAATTGCAAATTTTTTCATGGGTGTGGAGAATTTTTTTTTTGTGGGCGTATAGAATTTTAAATAAAAGAATATATGATTAAAAAATAATTTGGGGTGTGCAGATTATTTTATGGGTGTGCAGATTTTTTTACGGGTGTGGAGAATTTTTTTTAATGAGTGTGCAAATTTTTTAAATAAAATGACAGATGATAAAAAAAAATTGAGGTTTGCAGAATATTTTATGAGTGTGCAGAATTTTTTTCGGGTGTGCAGAATAGTTTCGATATGTAAATTTTTTGGGCTGAATTTTTGTTACTGAAAAAAATTAATTAAATAAAAGAACAGATAATTAAAAAAAATTGGGCTAAGAAAAATCAATTCGATAAAAGGACATACAATTAAAAAGTTCAGTAAAATTCAAACCTTAAAATTTATAATTTACAATTTTAAAAATTTTAAAATACAAAATTATTAAAAATAGAGGGTGCAGAAAAGTATTAATTTAAAAAACTGCACATGATTATATATATAACACATTATTATATACATAAGAACATTTAAAACTTTTTGGCTCAAATTTAGTACCTTAAAATAAGTCTAAAAAGATGTAGCACATTAGAGTAAGACCACTTAAAAAATGGTATCCAAGAGTAATTCCCCCGACTATATTATGCCTGACCTCCCAAAACTTATGTCTGTGCAATAGAGAAACTGTGTGAGATGCTTAACTAGTTAGAATGATTTTGTATGTTTTATTTTTCATTTTTTATTAATTAGTGTATGATCCATGGAGCAACTAATCGTCCATGTATTCCCTGTCCAACCGTCTCCTTCCCTTCCCCATTATTTTCATGCTCAACAAATATAGTTTTAACACTACATCAAGACGCGACTGAATAATCTTGCTCAATTTAAGGCACACATTTAATTTAGAAAACTAAAATATCTACATATAATTTTGATTTTAAGAATCCATGAATCTTAAATACTTGTGCTCGATTTTCCGATGGGAAATTTGCAGGTGAGAGCGAGCCGGTGGCGATAGCTCATTTTTCGTCATCGTTGGAGACTTTGGATGGAGAAAATAAAATATAGAATACAGGAGTGAGTAAGTTGAGGTCACATTACAATGGGGGCGAGGAGATGAGATTTAGGAAGAAGATGAACAGTGTCATCTTTTCATAGGAAGTCAAGTTATATTCTCTATTTTTCTACTTTTTATTGGGATGAAGAATTGAAGATGAACAACAATGGAGGTGTTATTTGGATGAAGATGAATAATAACGATAGTTTTCAGAAAATCTAGTGTTATTTACACGAGGGTAACATTGACATTTCACTCATATCTATTTTAGTTTAAAAAATAATGGGGTGTGAATGAAGTTTTATGTGGTGTGATTAGTGGCATCCTTGGAGTTTATGACATTCAACATTTTGATGTTTTCATCAATTGAGGGGTGCTTGGTTGAGAGGGATAAGGGGGGAATCAAAGTTAAAGTGTTTGTTTGGAATTATATTACTATAATTTTGACTCCCACAAAGTAAGATTTTCAACAAAAATGTCAAATAGATGAGGTATGACTTTGATTGTTTCCCATTTTTATTTTCTTTCTCAATCCATTCCTTATAATTTTACCGAACCCTTGAATTTTTATTTGTATAAAATAAATTTATAATTGTATGAATATATATATATATATTCAACGTATACCCTTTTTTTCCAAGAGATTGAACTTCGTGACATCCAATATTTTGATGTTTTACCAATTGAGCTTTCGTGTATAAAATACTCACTCCAATTTTTAATACATGTCATTCTAGAATTAAACTACAAATTAAGGTAGTATTTTTTTTGCCAATATTTCCCTCAATTAATTAGACCACAAATAAATATCCCTAAATTAGAGAAAAGATAAATGGAAAGATTTGTGGAAAATTAATTTTATGAGTTGAAAAGTAATAGGGGTAAAATTGAAATACATGAGGAAAAATAATTAAAATAACATCTATTGAAAAATTAGTGTAAAAGCTAAAATGACATGTATTAAAAATTGGAGGGAGTAAATTTTATTGATAATTTTCTTGCCAGGATAATTTTTTTAATGATAGTACATAAAATTTCCACGTTGGACAATTTTTTAACACGAACAAAAAAAGTCTTAAAATATTAGGAAAATCCGATAAATGAAATTTGTCAAGTGTTAGTTTAAAATATGAATAACATGAGAGTGAATCAAATCTATACATGAATTATATTACTATTATATTATATATATAAATTGTTAATTTTATGCGCGAAATTATTACTGTTTAAAATATGGTTTATTTTTTAAACAGTGATAATTTTTATTCTAATAGTTATTTGAATTAACAGTGGTACTTAAAAGATAAAGTTCAACTTGAACTTGAGTTTACACAAAAGATTTTGTCTTAAAAGATTGGACTTGAGTATTTTGTGTAAGTAAAAAAATGATTTTTTCACAAGTTTGTCTTAAAAGATTGAAATAAAAATAGGTAGAAAAAAATTACAACATACAAAAGATTTTATCTTACAAGATTGGACTTTGAGTTTTTTGTGTAAGTAAAAAATGAATTTTTCACAAGTTTATGTCTTAAAAGATTGAAATAAAAAAAGGTAGAAAAATTACAAAATACAAAAGATTTTGTCTAACAAGATTGGACTTTGAGTTTTTTGTGTAAGTAAAAAATTAATTTTTCACAAGTTTTTATCTTAAAAGATTGAAAAGTGTTTGTCTTAAAAGATTGAAATAAAAATATGTAGAAAAAGTACAAAATATAAAAGATTTTGTCTTACAAGATACAAGATTGGACTTTGAGTTTTTTTGCGTAAGTAAAAAATGAATTTTACAAAAGTTTTTGTCTTAAAAGATTGAAATAAAAATAGGTAGGAAAAAATTAAAAAAATTGTCAAGTACGGGATTTGTACCCACGCAATTTCGGACCAGTACCTGAAACTGGCGCCTTAGACCACTCGGCCAACTTGACTTTAAATGATGCCTAACCTCCACTAAAATAAAAAGTAGCATATTGGCCCAACTTGACTTTTGATAAACATCGTTATATCCAATTGATTCTTTTTGCATTTAGTGAGGGGCGCCCCCCACCCACCCACACTAATTTGCACACCTTTTCTTCATCCCATCCTCATAATATTTACTCTCTCCGACCCGGTATAAGTTTTTTGCTTCTTTTTGTTATTTTGTTTAAGAAATAATAATAATAAAATAATAAAAATGAAGAGTAGTTGTGGGAATTGGGAGAGAGAAAAAAAGTATGTGGAGTATAAGTGACATTCTTTGTAATATTGTGTGAAAAGTAAGGATAAAAATTATGGATAGTGAAATTACTTTTTCCATTTATAAAACCAAGAAACTTATTATGGGACAGATGAAAAAAGAAAGGAAGAAACTTATAGTAGGACAGAGATAGTATAATTTTATACAAAACGTTACTATTTTTTATTTCACACATACACATAATCTAACTCATTTCTTCATTTTATAAATAAATTATTTATAAAAATTATCCCTCAACTCTATTGATTACTTTAATTTTTTATTTTATGTGCCCACCAAATAATGTAAGAGTATTAATTTTCTTTCCTAATTAATGCTTAGTAAATATCATATTTAATGAGAATTTATTTGTACCCAGTTAGTTGAAACTAAACAAAAAACATCAAATTGAGACTAATTTGCCAAGAAAATGGTATGTGCTCATTCAATTTTTTTCATACAATTTGTTATAATTAATGATAAAGATTTGTGCGAGTATGTCTCCCAAAATGAGTTCTTATGGAACTCCACATAATCAATGCGATAAGGAGAAAAAATAGGTTGCTTTAATTTGACTCTCGTATTGATTAAATATAGACTCTTCTCACATAATAAAATTCGAGTGACTTATTTTAGGTTCAATTATAAGAGGTCCAAGCTTTTAAATAAAAAAATAAGTACTGCTGGTCCAAATCTGCCCATAGATGTACTACCAGGTCCAAGAACATATATTAGAGTACTAATAGGTTCAAATAAAGTCTTAAAAAGCCCATGATACCCCTAGCCCTAAAATATCTGCCGCCCACTTTCATTTCTATTACAAAAAATTCTCTCCACTCTCTCTCTCTCCCTCTCCAAAAAATCGCCGCACCGCTGCCGGTTTAATAGGGAGGCGCCGCCCCACCACACCACCTCCACCCCTTGACAAACCCCTCCTCTCCACTGCCCAAACCACCACCCACGCACACATGCCGCCAACACAGGGGATTTATGGCTTGGACGACAGAGGGCGAGGGGAGGATGAATCTGACGGCACGAAAGCAGATCTGACGGCGGTGAAAAGCGGTCACGACGGCGGCAGATGGATGAATCCCAAACCCTAGGAAATAGACGAAGGACGCGAAGAAGACGACAATGGCGGAAATCTCGGAGAGGTTAACGATGTGGAGAGGTATGGAGTTGCGGATCTGATTTTATGTACAGGGAAGAAAAAAATCTGTTTTTATGGATTTTTTTTTTAAAGATGTACAATACATTTTTTTGAATCTGGGTTTGTTCAGACGATCAGATTTGTGTACAGGTAAGAAAAAAATATGTGTATTGTTGAGTCTGGGTTTGTCCATACTATGACAATACGATTTTGTGTGTTGTTGAGACGATCAGATTTGTTAGGATTTGTGCACAGGGAAAAAAAATATATTTTATGGATTTTTTATTTTTTATTTTCTAAAGATATAGATGACTATTTCCCTATTTGAATATTTCTTCCATAATCTTCACTAATATTTTGAATATAGTTTTCTAATTTTTTTTTTGTTTGAAGAGATGTGTTTTCTACAATTTTTGGTGAGTTTGGTGTCTCTTAATTTTCTGGAAAAATGGATTATTGATGATGGAGGAAGATGAAGATGGGAAGAGAAATTATTTTTTTGTTCAGATTTGGTTATCTTTCAGGTTTTAGATCTGTATTTTTGTATTATTTTAGAAGCATATGTTCATTAATTACATGCACACATGCACGTTTTCGTGCAAATGTGCATTTTGAACTGGAGACAAATATGTAATTTTTTAAATTTTGGATTTGTATTTGATCTTTTTTGTACATATATTCATCAATTGATGAATATATGCATGTGTTGATGAATATATTCATTTTATTTATGCATATGTGCATGACGACTAAGAACGAAGATATCTAAATTTTGAATTTTAGATATGAAAATTCAAATTGTAAATGAAACAAAGATGAATATATATTTATATTTTTTGTTCTCAACAATTTCACTAACTAAAAATCTGGAAGACTAAATTTAAAAAATTCTGGAAGGTAAAAATAGGAGAACACGAAATTTAAAATCTGGAAAGCAATGGAAGACTAAATTTTAAAAAAATTTGGAAAGTAAAAATTGGAGAACACAAAAGTTAAAATCTGAAAAGTAAGGGAAGACAATTTTTAAAAATAGGAAGAAAGGGGTATTTTTGTCTTCTTAAGTATGACTTTTCACATATTAGTACTAAAAAAAGATTTTTGGGCCTATTAGTACTCTCTCTTCCTATTTTGGACTGGAAAGTCACTCTCTCTTAAATAAATTGCTTCTAGTGCAAATATGCACTAGATAAGACATATATACCTTTATTTTAAGACAAGAAAAAAAAAAGTGACTTCTCCAACAATAATACAAAAATCAGTGCACGATATCATCTATTCCAAATTTGGTGTTCCACTCCATGTTCCATAATCTAGATTAATGATAAGTGGAATTGACAAAAAAATCCAACGAACCACCATAACCCTGGGTTCATGTGTTAAAGATCCCGGAGGTGGAATAATCCTGGAACATAAAAAAGTGGCACAGAGGAATTGATCCGAAAAATCATAGGAAATCTTGAACTCTAAAAACCGTCATTTTCACCTTTTTATCTAAAAAAACTATTATTTTCTCCCAAATTCACTCTTCCTTTCTCTCTCTCTTCTCCAACTCATTTTTCTACTGTGAAGATTAGCAAAAAATGCATATTCATTCTAATACCCATCTTTATGTTACAAAAAAATCAATTAAAATTCATCTTCATACAAAATTACACATGCACAACAATCCAATCAAAAAGAAAAACATTATAAGTTATAACTTGAAATTTTCATATAAAAAATTTAGAAAATTACAGAAACTACAAAATACATATTTTCGTTCTCCATTTCGACATGCACATGTTCATTAATTTGATGAACATATTCATCTTCAAGTCATTCGGTTGACCCAGTGCTGCAACTCGGACGCTCATTCATCACGATATGAACATGTGCATCTTCAACTTCAAAAAATCATATCCAGATCCCTTCTCTTGCACCGTAAACCCAAGTGTCCTCATCAATTTAAATCCCATAACTGAATTGATGTGCAGGGAGCAGGCAGTGAATTACATCAAAGATAATCAAAACAAAATCGAAGAATTAACGAAGATGAGAAGAAACAAGTTGAACAATAGAGTCCATCGCGCCGCCGACCTTCTTCTATATCCAGCGGAAATCGGAGAAACCCTCTCCCCTTCGCGATGCTGCTCTCAACCAGCGCCACCCATGCTTGTGGCACCGACGAAGGGAAACCAGAACAACCACCGCCCTACCACCACCGTTTTACCACCACTGCCCTACCACCACCAAGTATGTCTCCTCCGACAAATTCTCCTGTGCACCATTTGCACAAAATCAATTTGGTGCAATTTAATTTTAGGAGTTCTTTTTCTTATTTTTTTCAGTTTTAGTTTTTTTTTTTTCAATTTCAGTTTTCTTTTAACTTTAATTTCAGTTTTAGGTTTTTTTTTTCGACTCGGACCCAAACCCGGCCTGAGTGGTTCATGGATCACTCGGCCCAAGTGGTTCATGGTTCACCCGACCCGAATGGTTCATATATGATTTAGGGTTCAATGTTTAGGGGTTAGAGTTTAGAGTGCATAGTTCATCCAAATTAAAATTGAATCCAATTGCATCAATTTGAATTGGTGCATGGGGTGGTGCACAGGAGAGTGACTCGTCTCCTCCAACCATCCAGATCAACAGATCCGTCCCCAAAAAATCACAAATCACTAGATCTAATAAAAAATATAAAAAATGAAAAAAAAACACCTTAAAACCCGTGAGGGTGGCCGCGTGTCAGTTTTTGTTAGTGTTAGTGTTCTAGAGACAATCCATTGTAAGGACATAATACTCAGATGATATTCAGTGTTGGTTTAATATTATTATTTATTTAATATTAAATTGGTTTAATATTATTATTTATTTAATATTAAATGTATGGCGTTACACTTATTAGAATATTATGTTTGATTATTTGCATTTGTTCTTATCTGTGTTCCCCTGAGTCACTGTTGTTATTGAGTGTGTGAGAACTCAGATGACTTAAGCATGATTCTCAAATAGCCCCAATCGAGGATCATCAAGAATGGGATATTGATGATGCAATGGAGATTTGTGTGCGATCTGCATCATACTCTTAGAGAGTGTAGTAAGATCTTACTTGCTACGAGATACTAGGTATCTCATGATGGATGCACAAATACCTTAGAGGGTATTGGTATACCCATTCGAGAAACTGTTTGATGTAGTTCCACTATATGTGTCTACGGGTGTCTCGGTTAGTGGGAGCGATGCGATACTCCTTTGACTTGAGGTCAATACGCACGACATGTGTGGAGTGATGAACTTTGACCATGACCGACGCTTGCATCCTTCCATGGGTAGATATGGCTTGGATTAGGTTCATCACGAAATGCATGTGCGTGGTAGTTGAGCCAAGAAAAGGATTCATTCCTCAAAGTGAATTTAGAGAGAATACTCATCTTCTCATCATAATTTGATCAAAGTCATTGGCCAATGCACGTCAACTTGGACTTTGTGGCCAAGTGTTGCACAAGTGATCAATTAGTGATTATAGATAAATTGATTAAGTTATTTGAATAAACACTTCATCATGTTCAAGACTAATTGAGTATTCGTGAATGAAAGGAGGAAATCGCAATAGCCCATGTTTCAGTTACAGGTAGTTGCACATTTCTCGCAACGTACCTCATATATTGAGAATGTCTGATTTATTGTCTAGGGTTCAATTAAGACCGTTATTTTGACTAATCACTCGATATATGAGGGCATATGGGTCCACAACAAGTAGTTCCTTTTACGGATTAAAGTTGGTTGATTAAATGTTAAATGAGATTTAATATTTAATTTATGGAGAATTAATTAATAATAGATTAATTTAGAATTAATTATTATTAATGTTTAATTAAATTGAATTTAATTAAATAAGAATTCCCAATAATAATATTTGGAATATTATTATAGGATTTAATATATATATGGAAATAAATTGTAGAGATTTGTCATATATGAAATTTAAATCCGTAGAGATTTATATGTGGGAAATAAATCTAAGAGATTTATTTTATTAGGGATTTTTCCTAATAAAGGTTAGCTTAAAATTTAAGCTGGGTCTTTCCTAATATATGACCTCTTGGGAATTCATAATAAGTGAGTTCATATTTTCTCCATAAAATCTCTAAGTTAGAATTTTCCTAGCAAATTCATCTCGGGAATTCAACGCTGACAAATCTGTGCAGATTAGTAAATGACTGTTACGTGGATACCATAGTTGAGGAATCCGTGTACGAATTGCTGTAAGAATTCTGTTTACGTTTACTCGTATTTAATTATGCAATTAAACTGTTCGTTGTTGGTGAACTTTAATTTTCGTTGCGCATGTATTACGTGTTTATGTGCCTCTAAATTCCAACAAAACCGCGGGCCAAGCCGCGGGCTCCCGCATGCTCCGCGAGGCGCGGCGCCTAGCGCCGGCTTATGCAATTAAAAAAACAAAGAGTCTGAAGCTCTGATACCAGTGTTGGATTTTAGAGGCACATAAACACGGAATACATGCGCAGCGGAAATAAACAGTTCACAGACTTATTACGTTAAACATAAAGAGAATCCTTATAGTAATTCGTAGACATATTTCTCAACTATGGTATCCACGTAATTCCCGTTCACGGACTTGCACAGATTTGCCAGCGTTGAATCCCGAGATGAACTTGCTTGGAAAATTCTAACTCTAGATTTTATGGAGAAAATATGAACTAACGTTATTTGTGAATTCCCAAGAGCTCATATATATAGGAAAGACTCAGCTTAAATCTTAAGCTGACCTGATTGAGAAATAAAATCCCTAATCTTTATTTAAATAAATCTCTTAGATTTATTTCCCACATATAAAATATCTACGGATTTAATTCCCATATATGTCAAATCTCTACGATTTGTTTCCATATATATATTAAATCCTACAATAATATTCCATATATTACTATTGGGAATTCTTATTTAATTAAATTCAATTTAATTAAACATTAATAATAATTAATTCCAAATTAATCTATTATTAATTACTTCTCCATAAATTAAATATTAAATCTAATTTAACATTTAATCAACCAACTATAATTAGTAAACAACCATTACTTGTTCTGTGACCCATAGGCCCTCATATATCGAGCGATTAGTCAAACTAACGGTCTTAATTGAACCCTAGACAATAAATCAGACATTCTCAATATATGAGGTACGTTGCGAGGAAATGTGCAACTACCTGTAACTGAAGCATGGGCTATTACGATTTTCTCCTTTCATTCACGAATGCTCGATTAAGTCTTGAACATGATGAAGCGTCTATTCAAATAACTTAATCATTTTATCTCTAATCACTAATTGATCACTTATGTCACACTTGGCCACAAAGTCCAAGTTGACGTGCATTGGCCAATGACTTTGATCAAATTATGATTAGAAGATGAGTATTCTCTCTAAATCCACTTTGAGGATGAATCCTTTTCTTGACTCAACTACCACGCACATGCACTTCGTGATGAACCCAATCCAAGCCATATCTACCCATAGACAGGTGCAAGCGTCAGTCATGGTCAAAGTTCATCACTCCACACATGTCGTGCGTATTGACCTCAAGTCAAAGGAGTGTCGCATCTCTCCCACTAATCGAGACACCCGTAGACACATATAGTGGAACTACATCAAATGGTTTCTCGGATGGGTATACCAATACCCTCTAAGGTATTTGTGCATCAATCATGAGATACCTAGTATCTCGTAGTAAGTGAGATCTTACTACACTCTCCAAGAGTATGATGCAGATCGTACACCAATCTCCATTGCATCACCAATATCCCCTTCTTGATGATCCTTGATCGGGGCTATTTGAGAATCATGCTTAGGTCATCTGAGTTCTCACACACTCAATGACAACAGTGACTCAAGGGAACACAGATAAGAACAAATGCAAACAATCAAACATAATATTCTAATAAGTGCAACGCCATATATTTAATATTAAATAAACAATAATATTAAATCAATACTGAATATTATCTGAGCATTATGTCCTTACAATGGATTGTCTCTAGGACACTAACACTAACAGGTTTTTCACCTCGACGCGAATCATCTTCGAGACGCTTCCCCTGCTCTCGCCTCTTTTCACGGCGGTGCGCCTCCCTCTTCTCAGTTCGTTTAGCGGCGGTTCGCCACCGATTCATTCCGATTTGAGTTTCCGTTGCTTGGGCATTTTCAAGGCTTGACCGGTGTGTCCGTCTCGATGCGTTTCAAGGTGGCGCACCACCGGAATTGAGACGAATCAGTGGCGGCGCGCCGCCAACTCGATCTTCTCTGTTTTCGTTCTGGTTTCGAACCGGTTCGACTAAGGGGTGGTGGCTCCGCGCGCGCCTCTTACGTCCGGCTCATTCATGGCGGCGAGTTGCCCGCATGCAAGGCGTGGCGGTGGTGACTCGCACCTGTTCGTCCAGGCCGTGCTCACCGCATCGTTGTCACATATTTCATCTTCCTTTTGCTCGATTTGAATGTGGACTTTTGTTTTGGTTCTTGTTGGGTTAATTGGGACTGTTATTTGGATTAATTTGTTGATTGAAACATGATGATGAAACAATTAATCTGGTAATTGAAAATTTGGGTGTT
This sequence comes from Stenogyne calaminthoides, assembly GCA_037126765.1. Lineage (NCBI taxonomy): Eukaryota > Viridiplantae > Streptophyta > Magnoliopsida > Lamiales > Lamiaceae > Stenogyne > Stenogyne calaminthoides. The sequence goes on from JBBCBC010000014.1 coordinate 317,468, forward strand.
CCGTTTTCAGATTGGATTCGATTTGGAAAGGGTGATGATGTAGGAGGGCTGTTTTGCAAATTCAATTTGAGACAGGCCCTCCCGTGTAAATTTTCGAAATTGCACCTGAGGCCTTGGACTAAAATAAATTAAAATTAATTTTGGGAATTTTAGTGAGTTTAAATTCTGAAATTAAAATTGGTTGGACCAAAGATGATTAATTGGATTAATTGTATTTTAATAATCTTAAAACTGAATTTTAATTGGACTTAAAATTCATTTTTAAAGAGATTTATTAAATCACACTGTTAACTTGTTTACTCGTTTAAATTAGTTAACTCGTTTTATAGTCCGCTTTATAACTGTTTGGGTAGGCGGCGCCCAATATTTGTCGGACCGTATTAAATGCTTGGGTAGACGGCGCCCAAATATTTGTTAGTCCGTATATGTCATGTTTGGGTAGGCGGCGCCCGTAATTGCTCAAATGTGACTTAGATATCATGATGGATCTCGATTAAGCAATTAATACCCCGCCTTTAAAAACGTTCCTCACTAAAATATGGTTTTCTCATTAATTTGATAAGATGTCTTCCATCAAAATTAAAAGTAAACCAGAGATTTTGTTCCAATGAGTACTTAAAGACCCTCATCTTTTGCTCGAATCTACATCTAACGAGACTTTTATAGGGACATGTAATGTCACCGCTTGATGGTTGTAAACCAACTTAACTTTGTTTCGCTAGCCCTCGCGGGGAACAAAGGGTAATGGACATCAGTCGAACTAGGTTCGACAAACTAGGAATTGCAGTTTGGCAATTGGTTTGGAGACCTACCAATTATGCTATTGTAATGATCAACCCTCGCTGGGATTATGATAGTAGTAATGTGGATCCTAGTCCATTATGATTTATATTTGATATAAATTCGTACTTTTCTGATGAGGTCGTTAAGTATGTGAAAATAATGGAAACGAAATAAATTTAAAGGTCATATTTATTTTGATTGCTGAATATTGATCATAGGAATTATGTGTTTTAATTCCCGTTTTATTTTATTTATCTAGGATTGTTGAAATGACTAACTTGTCATTGAGAAGCGTTTTGGAAACGAACAAATTGGCTGGACCAAACTTTCTCAACTGACACCGAAACGTTCGTTTGGTGCTCAGGCAAGAAAAGATTGAGTACGTGTTGGACACGCCAATCCCTGCTACCCCGGAGACTGGTACTGAAGAGGCTGAGGCGTTTGACGCCGCAGCTCAGAAGAAGCATCAAGAGGATGCTTCCCAGGCTCAGTGTGTTATGCTACTTGGGATGACTCCCGAATTGCAAAGACATCATGAGAAGATGCTTCCCTTCGATATAATCAAGCATCTGAAGGATCTCTTTGATTCTGAATCTCGTTCTGAGATTTATGAAGTGATGAGAGATCTGTTTAGATGTCGATTGTCTGAGGGAGGGAAGGTTTCTCCTCATGTGTTAAAGATGATTGGGCTGATCGAGAAACTTGGTCGTCTGGGCATTGAGCTCAAGACCAATATTATTGTTTATGCCATTCTTCAGTCACTTCCCGATTCATATTCGATTTTCGTAGTAAACTTTAATATGAATAAGACGGAATCGACTATGCCCGAGCTGCATAACATGCTAAAGACTTTTGAGTCTTCCACTGCTAAGGAAAAGCCCATGCTCATGGTGAGTGTCTCTACTTCTTCTGCTCCGAAAGGAAAGAAGAAGCGAAGGGGTAAGGTAAAGAAAGGCTCCAAACCAAGCTTCCTTAAGCCCAAAGGTGGAATTCAAAAGAGGTAGAGGGTGGACATGGATGTATGCCTCCTCTGCAAGTAGAAGGGGCATTGGAAGAAGGACTGCAAGGTTCTAGCAGCTGAAAAGAAGACACAAGATGTCTCAGCCACTGGAACAGGTATGTTTGTTATTGAGATAAACATGTCCACAAAAAATGATACTAACTTCTGGGTATTAGATACTGGTTATGGCTCACACATTTGTACAAATGTGCAGGGTCTCAAGGATAGCAGGGCAGTTAGGCCGGGTGAAGTCGCTTAACATGTTGGGAATGGAGCAAGAGTTGCTACTGAACGTGTTGGCGTTTACGTTTTAGAATTACCCTCTGGTTTTAGACTTGAACTGAATAATTGTTATTTTGATCCTTCTATTACCCGCAACATTATTTCTATTCCGATGTTGGATATTGAAGGTTTTTCCTTCCATTTTGCAAACAATAATTGTTATTTTTCGCTTAATGGTGATGTGTATGGAAATGCTCCTTTATCTAATGGTTTATATTTGTTGCATTGTGGACATAGCATTCTTAATATACAAAATAAAAGACTCAAACTTAGTAATCATGAAAACCCGACTTACTTGTGGCATTGTAGACTTGGTCATGCAAATGAGAAAGAATCGCAAGGTTAAGAAAGTTAGACTACTTAGCCCCATTCGACTTTAAGTCTTATGGAAATTGTGAATCTTGTCTCGAGGGCAAAATGATCAACAAACTCTTTTCTGGGAAAGGGGTTCGTGCCAAAGAAGTTCTAGAGTTGATCCACAATGATGTTTGTGGACCATTGCCCACTCTAGCTAGGGGTCACTTCGGCTACTTCATAACTTTTACTGATGATTTCTCTAGATTCGGGTATGTGTATATGATGAAACACAAATCCGAATCTTTTGAGAAGTTCAAAGAGTATAAAGCTAAAGTAGAGAAGCATCTTGGTAAGAGTATTAAGACTCTTCGATCAGATCGAGGAGGAGAATATCTTAGCCTTGAATTCACTGATTATCTGAAGTTGCATGGAATCCAATCACAATGGACTCCTCCCAGCACACCCCAAATGAATGGAGTGTCCGAGAGGAGAAACCGAACCTTGTTAGATATGGTAAGGTCCATGATGAGTTTTTCCTCTCTTCCAACATTTTTATGGGGATACGCGCTCCAAACCTCAATCTACATTCTGAATATGATTCCATCCAAATCAGTTGAGCATACGCCATACGAGCTATGGCATGGCAAGAAGCCAAATTTCTCTCACATGAGAACGTGGGGTTGCCTCGCGTCTGTGAAGAAAATGCTCACTGATAAGTTGGAATCAAAAGGTGAAAAGGGTTACTTTGTGGGATATCCTAAAGAAACTAGAGGATATTATTTTTATCTCTCTGAGAAACAAACAGTGATTGTTTCTAGGCAGGCCAAATTCCTTGAAGAAGAGTACATCTTCAAGGAACAAGGGCGTAAGACGATAGAACTTGAAGAAATTCAAGAACCATAAATTAACAAGGAGACTGATATCTTGTCAAAGTAACATGACAAAGAATCAGTGGGAGCATTCAACAACTCACATGGTGAAAGTTTATCACTAAGTGATCCTCTTTCAGCCAGTGGGAGCATAATTGAAGTTGCATTGCCTGAGCAACGAACTCCAAGTAGGCTGCATGAGAACAACATAGTTCAAACTCCCGCTCAAGAGGCATCCAGAAGTGCTCAAGGAGCATCCGTAAGTGTCGTTCTTGAGGCCTCTCCGGTCAACGATGAAATCGCTGCACCACAAAATTTTCACGATCAAAATGTGCAGCCTGAACAATCATAACTCCGTAAGTCCACTAGAGTTCGTAATCCACCCACTAGATATTATGGTTTCCTCGTAGAGGAACATGATGACGTGGAGATCCCGGATAAAGACGAACCTATAACTTACACTGAAGCAACATTAGATGTTGACTCAAAGAAGTGACATGAAGCCATGAAATCCGAGATGGACTCGATGTACACCAATCAAGTCTGGGACTTGGTTGAGTTGCCGAAAGGGGTTAGACCCATAGGTTGCAAATGGGTCTTCAAGCGCAAGACTGATGCAAATGGCAAAGTACAAACCTATAAGGTTAGGTTGGTGGCGAAAGGTTATAGTCAATGCGAAGGCATTGACTATGACGAGACTTTCTCACCAGTTGCTAAGATCAAGTCCATTCGAATTTTACTTGCGGTAGCAGCACATCTAGATTATGAGATTTGGCAGATGGACGTCAAAATAACTTTCCTCAATGGGAACATTGATAAGGAAGTGTTTATGACTCAACCTGAGGGTTTTGTATCAAAGCCAAAATCTAATCTTGTGTGCAAGCTTAAACGATCCATTTATGGATTGAAGCAAACTTCTAGGAGTTGAAACATCCAATTTGATGAGGCTGTCAAATCATTTGACTTCATCAGAAACTCGAAAGATCCGTGGGTCTATCAGAAATGCAATGGGAAGAATATTGTCTTCATAGTTGTGTATGTCGACGACATACTCATTATGGGAAATAATATCTCACTCATGCAATCCGTGAAAGAATGGTTGTCAAAGACCTTCATGATGAAGGATCTTGGTGAAGTCTGTTACATCTTAGGGATCAAGATCCATAGGGATAGATCCAAAAAGATGTTGGGGCTGTCACAGTCCACCTATGTAGACAAAGTGTTGAAGCGATTTGCGATGGAGAACTCTAAGAGAGGGTCTCTACCGGCATGGCATGGGATAAAGCTGTCTAAGAAGGATTGTCCTTCCACAGACGCTGATATCCAACTCATGAAGGATATACCATATGCATCTGCAATTGGATCCATCATGTACGCCATGACTTGCACTAGGCCAGATGTGGCCTTCGCTGTCAGCACCACTGGTAGATACCAACATAATCCAGGTGAATCTCACTGGATTGTTGTCAAGAACATTCTTAAGTACCTTAGACGTACTAAAGATTGCTTTCTGGTCTACGGAGGACAGTCAGAGCTAGTTGCCGCTGGCTATGCTGACGCAAGTTTCCAATTTGACTGTGATAATTACAAATCTCAGCCAGGCTATGTGTTCACTCTCAATGGTGGGGCGGTCAGTTGGAATAGTTTCAACCAAGAGATTACCGCGGATTCAACAATCGAAGCTGAGTACATTGCTGCGGCGAAAACTACTAAAGAAGTTGTCTGGATAAAATAGTTCTTAAGTGAACTAGGGGTAGTTCCGAGTGTCAGCGGTCCAATAAAGTTGTATTGTGACAACACTGGTGTGGTTGCGCAAGCTAAGGAACCGAGACCCAATAACAGAAACAAGCATGTACTGAGGCGTTATCACTTGATAAGAGAGATAATCGCTAGAGGAGAGATAGAGTTAGAATGTGTCCCCACGGAGGATAATCTGGCTGATCCTTTCACTAAGACTTTGAGTGTTCATGTACACACTAGACTTTTTGATGGTCTAGGGGGTAAGACATGTAGGTGATTGACTCTAGTTCAAGTGGGAGATTATTAGTGTTAGTGTCCTAGAGACAATCCATTGTAAGGACATAATACTCAGATGATATTCAGTGTTGGTTTAATATTATTATTTATTTAATATTAAATGTATGGCGTTACACTTATTAGAATATTATGTTTGATTGTTTGCATTTGTTCTTATCTGTGTTCCCTTGAGTCACTGTTGTCATTGAGTGTGTTGTTGGGAAATAAGGGGTGCCCGGATCTATTCGAGATGAATTTAAATACATATTTAAATTAATCAATTAATTACTAACATAAATTAATCCTAAATCAATTCAACATAATAATTAAACAAGCAAATAAGCAACATGCGTACACGCAATCCACGTAAATCCTAAGCATGCGGAATCTAGGAGTTACGAGATTGCATACCTCTTGTAGAGACAACCGTTGAGACGATGGATCAACCCAAAGAGCCTTCCCAAATATGTCCCACGTCCACGAACGTAATCCGGAGGGAGGATTCACACGAACAATTTTAATAAAGGAGAAAAATAAAAAATATTTTGCCACCACCTTTGTGGATTTATAATATTTCCAACATATGGAATTGCATTGGGGATGAAAAATTCATCCCCTATTTATAGGACAAGGGTGGCCGATTTTTCCACTAGAAATCTTTTTCTTGATCTCCAAGAAATCTTGAATATATCTCATATTTTTTTTTCTCCATAATTAATTTTTTTCATAAAAATCCCACTTCTCTTTATCCCATATTTTTGAAAAATACAAGGAAAAATGAATCAAGATTTGATTTCTTGAATTTATTGGATAATCATGTATTCCAAGAATACTTATCTTTTTCCATAAAAATCTTTTCAAGAAAATCTTTCTTCTTCTTTTCCTACAATTTTCGAAAATTACTAGGAATTATAGGCAATAATATTTTCTTCTCCTTTTCATTAATTGGACTTTCATTTGGGCTACTTGAGGGGCCATTAGGAGAATTAAGATTGGACCTCCAATGGGCTATGAAACTTTAATATTTAGCCAAAAAATTATTCAAGCCCATTAATATTAATTTATTCCACTATAAAATTAATATTGAACTATCCATCTTAACCCATATTACGACTTCACAATAATATGACTCCCGATCATTATTTCTCGTGTTTAAGATTATCTTAGTCCAGTAATTAATTAGGCCATTGAACATGCTTTATATTAATTAATATCTTTGTCCTTGGAGTAAAGACAGCTCAACATTATTATCCATACCGGAAATAAATTTCCACTTGCAAGATTTGATATGATAAAGATTCTGAGCCCACCAAGGGGACAAATCAAGCAAGTCGTACTTGCACACGATTCTCCGTATTAAATCTTAGCAATCGTCATGTAATCAATAATATTGCCCAAGATATAAGGTATCGAGTCGCATTGATTCTCTTCCCATCATAAGTCAAAGCAATATTATTAATTTCACACGATCCTATTTAAGGGACGGAAATTAAGAAATAATGAACCAGTGAGGTCCAATTCTTGTATATTCAGTACCGAAGAATTTATCCTCCTGTAGGTCCTATTCAGCGCATCATAATGCACTAGTGTAATCTCTTGGTCAAGACAAGCCAATCTGAGCCTTACACTTCAACCTTTCATGATGGATTGTTCATTTTCAGCTGGGTTGTGAATTTGTACTTAGTCACGAGGAACTGTTAATTTGATGTTCTGTGATCTGGTATCACCAAATTAACTACAACGTAATACGTACTTACTTATTGAACAGGTTTGCAACAAATATATATAACATTCATTCATATTTAATGCAACAGTGATTAATAATTTATTTCAGTAAGTAAATAAGAAATTCAGTTTGGTTATACAAAGTAAAAAGCATATTTTCAGTATAATCCCAACAATCTTTCACTTATACTCAGTCTGCTTTTAAGTATACTACAACATGTCTCGTGTTCTATGTGACATCTAATGTCACCTACACGAACTTAATAATATTTTTCCCACTTATACTCAAAGCAGATTGACAACGCTCTTGACACCCATTCCTTCCACATGTCTCTCGAATGTACTCTGAGGCAGACCCTTTGTGAATGGATCTGCTAGGTTGTCTTCCGATGCAATCTTTGCCACCTCTATGTCTCCTCTCTTAATGATTTCTCGTATAAGATGGTATTTTCTTTCTATGTGTTTGCTGGCCTTGTGGGCTCTCGGTTCCCTAGAATTTGCAACTGCTCCGGCATTATCACAGTAGACCGTGATCGTGCTGGGCAAATCTGGAATGACGTCCAAGTCCACCAGAAAGTTTTTGAGCCAAACTGCTTCTTTCGCTGCTTTTCAAGCAGCTACATATTTGACTTCCATGGTAGAATCGGCGATGCATTTTTGCTTAACGCTCCTCCATGTCATGGCTCCTTCCCCCATGCAAAACACACTACCCGAGGTTGACTTTCTGGAATCCATGTCTAATTGGAAATCTGAGTTCGTGTAACCGATGAGGATTAGACTGTCTGATTGATAAACTAACATGCTGTCCCGTGTCCTCTTCAGATACTTCAGAATGTTCTTGACTGCAGTCCAATGCTCTTTCCCAAGGTTGCTTTGATATCTTGCCACCATGCCTACGGCGAAGCAGATATCTGGTCTCGTGCACAATATTGCATACATAAGGCTTCCCACAGCCGAAGCATAATGAATGCCCTTCATGTCATCTATTTCCTTTTGTGTCTTGAGACACATCTCCTTGGATAGATGGATTCCGTGTCTGAAAGACACAAAGCCTTTCTTGGAATCTTGCATGTTGAATCGCTTCAAAACAGTGTCTATATATGAGGCTTGTGAGAGACCGGTCATTCTTTTCTGCGATCTCGAGTGATCTTGATCCCTAGGACGTGACCGACTTCACCTAAGTCCTTCATATCAAACTATTTTGACAGCCATGCCCTTACGTCTGACAATACCTTTACATCGTTCTCGATGAGCAGAATGTCGTCGTATAGTACCAAGAATACCAAGGCAGTTCCGTCACACTTCTTATAAACACAACTTTCGAAATTATTTTGATCAAAACCGTAGGATTTTATAACTTGATCAAAACACTGATTCCAAGCACGGGATGCTTGCTTTAGCCCATAAATGGACTTCTTTAGCTTGCAAGCCAGATGCTCTTGGTCTTTTTCAATGAAGCCTTCGGGTTGTTGCATATAGATTTCTTCGTTAAGACTTCCATTAAGGAAAGCGGTCTTGACATCTATTTGTCAGATCTCAAAGTTTAGGTGCCCATCAATCGACAAGAGAATGCGGATGTACTTGAGCATGGCTATGGGCGAAAAGGTTTCCTCATAATCGATCCCTTCTTTCTGAGTGTACCCTTTTGCCATGAGTCTTGCCTTAAAGGTTTTAAACTTTCCGTCCGGTCCCCTTTTTCTCTTTTATACCCACTTGCATCCAATGGGTTTTACCCCATTAAGTGGTTTGACTAGCTCCCACACTTTATTGTGATCCATTGAACCCATCTCGGCTTCCATTGCGGTTTGCCAAGAATTTGCATCCTTGTCTTGGATCGCCTATTTTGTAGGACCATGGATCTGATTCTTCTCCTGAGATCAAGTTCGAGGACTCTCCTATCCCCAAGAATCGCTCGGGTTGTCTGACAACCCTCCCACTACGATGAGATTCTGGTTGTGTAGGTGTGACGCTTGGTATGTCGTCTTGTACAGTTGGCAACAGAGTCGGCCCCCTAAGTTCTTCTAAGGTAATCTCGCTTCTAGGCTTTTTATCGTTCATATAGCCTTCTTCCAAAAATCTAAAGTGCGTACTAATTACGACCTTTTGATCTTCGGGACCATAGAACATGCATCCCTTTGTTCCCTCGGGGTACCCTATAAACAACCTTAATTCCGAACGTGCGTCCAATTTACCAGTTTTCTTATCCAACACGTATGCCAGACACCCCCAGATCCTCATGTGTCCTAAGCTGAACTTGCGCCCCATCCACAATTCTCTAGGGGTTTTGGGAACCGATTTGGATGGCACTAAGTTTTGAATATAAGCTGTTGTTTGCAAGGCATAACCCCAGAACGATTTTGGTAAATCCGCATAACTCATCATTGACCTTACCATTTCTAAAAGTGTTCTATTTCTTCGTTCTGCAACCCCATTTTGTTGAGGGGTACCGAGTGCAGTCAACTAGGATGTAATCCCTTCATCCGACAGGTAGTTCAAAAATTCATCGCTGAGGTATTCGCCTCCGCGATCAGATCGTAGAAACTTGATACTCTTTTCCTTTATGATTCTCTGCTTGAGCCTTAAATTCTTTGAATTTATCAAAGGTCTCAGATTTATGCTTCATTAGGAAAATGTACCCATAGCGTGAGTAATCATCGATAAACGTAACGAAATACTCGTAGCCATCTCTAGCTTTGATTTGCATTGGACCACACACATCGGTGTGAACGATTTCCAACACTTCTTTAGCTCTAAGCCCCTTGGCTCCAAATGCCCTCTTGGTCATTTTACCCTCCAAGCATGATTCACAAGTTGGAAATGGTTCAATCCGGAGGGACTCCAATGGACCATCTTGGACCAACCTTTGGATCCTTTTTGGGTTAATATGACCTAATCTTAGGTGCCAAAGAATTGTCTCGTTCACGTTAGTCGAACGTTTTCTTTTATTACTTAAAATAGTAGATGTGTTATAAGATGCATTTTGTTGGTGATGTGCACAGTTAATAATATAGAGATTGTTTCGTAAAGTTCCATGACAGATAACCACATCGTTACGAAAAACAATAACATGTTTATTAAAACGAACATAATATCCATCAGCAAATAGTTTGGAAACATAAATAAGGATTTTCCGAAAAATAGGAATATAAAGAACATCTCTTAAAATTAAACTCCTGTCTTCAAAAGACAGGTGCACGTCTCCCACTGCTTCAGCTGCCACTCTCGTAGCATCGCCTAGCGTGATGAGGACTTCACTTCCACTAAGTTGCCGGGTCCGCTTGAACCCCTGTAATGTGAAACAAACATGATCAGTGGACCCCGTATCCATTACCCATGAATGGGTAGTATACGCTGTTGGGATTATACTGGAAAGTATGTTTTTACTTTGTATAATCAAAACTTAATTTTGGACTTATTTACTAAAATAAATTGTTTATCACTGATGCTTTAAATATTATCGAATGTTGCATATATTTACTGCATAACTGTTCAATAAATAGTACGTGTTACATTGTAGTTAATTTAGTGATACCAGATCACAGAAGATTAAATTAACAGTCCCTTGTAACTAAAAGTACGCCATTCACGACCTAGATGGAAATGAACAATCCATCGTGAAAGGTTGAAGTGTAAGGCTCGGATTGGCTTGTCTTGACCAAGAGATTACACTAGTGCATGACTGATGCACTGAATATGACCTACAGGAGGATAAATTCTTCAGAACTGAACAAGGAAGAATTAGACCTCAGTGGTTCGTTATTTCTTAATCTTCGTTCCTTAAATAGGATCACGTGTGATTGGTAACTATTGCTTTGACTTATCATGGGTAGAGAATCAACGAGATTCAATACTTTTTATCTTGGACAATATTATTGGTCACGTGTGATTGCTAAGATTTAATACGGAGAATTGTGTGCAAGTACGCTTGTTCGATTTGCCCCCTTGGGAGGTTCATAAGCTTTATCATACCAAATCTTGCAAGTGGAATTAGTTTCCGGTATGGATAATAATGTTGAACCGTTCCTTGACCAAGGACAAAAGATATTAATTAACGGAAAGCTATTTCAGTGACTTAAATTAATTAATGGGCTAGATAATCTTAAACACGAGAAATAATAACCGGGAGCCATATTGACTGTAATATGGGTTAAGATGGATAGTGCAATATTAATTATGTAGTGGGATTAATTAATATTTATGGGCTTGAATAATATTGTGGCTCAATATTGATAATTCAAGATCCATTGGAAGGTTCAATCTTAATTCTCCTAAAGGCCCCTCAAGTAGCCCAACATAAAGTCCAATAACTGAAAAATGTGTTTAAAAATAAAATAAATTTTGTTGCCTATTTTTCCTATTTTTTCGAAAATAGTAAATAAAAAAGGAGGAAGATTTTCTTTGAATTTTGTTATGGAATGAAGATAAGTATTCTTGGAATACAAGATTATCTCATTAAATTCAAGAAATCTCCCACTTGGTTATTTACTATGAAATTTTAGAAAATTTTGAATAATTAAGGGAGAGAAAGATTTTCTTGATTTTCTTGAAAATATATTATGGATGATATATATGTATTCTTGCAATACAAGTATATCTCATAAATTCAAGAAGATCCAAATCTTGGTTTCTTTATCCTTAAAATTTCGAAATATCCCATAACAAGAGGAGTTGGGATTTTTGTGGAATATTTTAATTTTGGAGAAAAGAATATATGAGATATATTCAAGATTTCTTGGAGATCAAGAAAAAGATTTTCCCACATTATTTTTCACCAAAAATTCGACCAACCCTCATCTATAAATAGGGGATGAATGTTTCTTTCCCATGAACAATTCCATGTGCTGGAAAAATTAGTAAATCCACAAAGGTGGTGCAACATAATTTATTTTCCTTTTGTTAATTGTTCACAAGTGTCCTACCACCGGATAGTCGAACAAGGATTAAGGGAATACTTGGGAAGTTCTTTTTGGTTAGTCTAATCGGCCCGGATCCTTTGCCATCCCAAGAGGTGCGTTCACGTAAACTCGTAGAAAATTCATCTCGTAGGATTTACGTGAATTAATTATATGCATGATATGTTGTTAGATTATTATTTGAATTAATATAGGATTAATTCATGCTAGTAATAATTATAAGAATTAAATTTGTATTTAAATATTCACCCCGAATAGATCTGTGCAACTTATTCCCCAACAATTTGGTATCGAGCCACGGTTTAAGACTCTAAATTTTTAAATTGTAATTTAAATTGACATTAAATTTGAAATTGGATAGTAGAATTGCTAGATCTGTTTTTGCGGGTATCCAATTGTCATGGAATTTAATGTGTTTATTTATGCATGCATATAAATTGTGGTTTTTTAATTGATTAGATTCGGATTCGTTTTTTTGCCTCGTGAGAAAATCCACGAGTAGATTAGGATTTGTTTGATTTGATCAATGTAATAGACTAGTCTAGATCTAGGTTTATTTATTTTTTGTAAATAAATTGTAACGGATAGAAAAACGAAGACGAGACGAAGAATTAAAGGATAAACGAGAATCGAGGCGTGGCGGCGTCATCGCGCAAAAGCGTGTGAGAGGCACGCTGCGATCTGCGGATACTCGCAGCGCCAAGACGAAGTGGGCGAGGCCAAGGGCGAGCATTTCGAGGATCGAGAGCCGCGCGACGGGTGGGTACAAAACGCCTGCACAGTCTGTGAGCGAGCCGGCGGACGAGGCGGATGCGGACGAATGAAAGCGTCGGCGTGGCGCGTGTGGGGATGTCGCGGGGCTGCGAGCTCTGCCGGCGGCGAAATGGGGCGAGAACCCTGGTAGCGGATGTGCACGCGAATGTGGCGTTACCGAGGAATTTGTCGACCATGCCGAGGCGTCCGAGAAACCGCTGGAGGTTTACCGAGTCTTGCCGAGGTCGCTTAGCTGCGACTTGGCCAAGTGGCCAGCCGGATGCGGGCGTGTATCGAACTCTGAGCTACTTCGCGTGGCATTGAGAGGCGGAGTATTTTTTCGAGGCGATCGAGTGGGAGAAATTCAAGGCGGTGTTTCTTCAAGATCAAGCGAAAAAATCAAACCATGACAATTGGATAATTTGTGCCCAATATGTTTATTTTACCGCTTTGTTTGATTTATTATTGTGCTATCTTATGCTTTATTTAATTTGTTTAAATGTGTTTGCATGAGAGTTGCCCAATGAAAAATCTCACAATCAAAAATTACTAAGTATGTTTAAATAATTAATTGACAATTTTATTCAAGATAATAAAATTGAATTAATTTTGACCTCCATGATTTATTTATTTGTGAATTCTTTTGGAGAAATTCCCCCCACGGGACGGTCAAAAGTTAGCTTTCACATGAATGAATTCCAAATGGGTGATTGTGGATTATTACTAGTGGCGACGATGACCCTCCCCACGAGGCTCGTTCAATACGAAATAATAATCCTGTATTTAATCATGGTTATTACTTAGGTATAAAATTGATATGCATATACTTCCCCGAAGTCCCTGTCAATTTTATATTGGTCAAGTGGGAGCCAACTATTAATCTGGATATTAAAGGTTTGTAAATGTTCTTGTTTGTAACCTGCTTGAATGTGTTTAAATAATGACCCACCCCACATGGCTTATTTAAACTGTTTTGAGATGTTGGCTGATACATGTTCATATTTTTTTTTTGAGATTTTAATATGATGCATGTGATCGAACCTTGTGATATACTTGTGCTTATGCATATAGTTATTTATTTCAGTTCAGCATGTCGTAACCTTTTAATCCACTGGTAATATACTTAAAGTCAATAAAATAAGTATGGAAACTATATTGATTGGAAACAGAAAATTATAATTGTCCTAACTACACAAAAGCACAAGTGGATTCTTGACACACCAAAATCAAATGAGCCAACTGACGAGTCAAAAATGTGAGACTCGTCAGATCACCTTGCGAGAATTGTCGTCGCTGAAAATGGTGGAGGGCAAACCCGTAAGGGATTACGTCCTCAAAATAGATGGCCCATCTGAACAAACTTAAGATTCTGAGTGCAGATTATAATCTGGAGACTCAGATGAATTTGGTATTTCACTCTCTGCCCAAAAAGTTTCTGAGCATTTTGGCCTCGCTAGCTGATTTGTTGCAAGCTTTGGTCTAGGCAGAGATATTGATGGGGCACCAAACTCAAGCTTTAACGGCAAGTGGTAAGTCTTCATTTTCTAGGCCAAGGGAAGGCAAGAAAAAGAAGAGGACCAAAAGCCATAAGAAATAAAACTCAACTGTTGCCAAGGGCAATGGTAAGATGAGGAATGCTTGTGGTGTCAAGAAAAAATCCAAAGAGGAAGTGCTTAAACTGCGGTGAAAGAGGACAATGGAGGTTTGCCTGTTCCAACCCCAAAAGGGATGGAAAGAAAGGTAATTCTCACGCACTAGTTGTTGAAACTTGTTTAGCGGCGTATACTTCTCATTCGTGGGTGGTTGATACGAGATCCACTAATCATGTTTGCTTGACGAGTTCAAACTGATCCGGCAATTTAGTGGGAGTGAGATCCTCATCACACTGGGCGACGTTACGAAAGTAGCAATTATTACAATGCTACGTAAGTGGCAGATATTGCAATACTACGATAGTAACAATTATTGCAATACTACGCAAGTAGCAGATATTACAATGCTACATGAGTAGTGGTTAAAGCAGTGGGAGAAGTGCACCTGTCTTTTAAAGATGAAGTTGTTTTTGAGATTATCTTTATGTTCCCAGTTTTGGAAAGAATTCACTTTCAGTTTCTAAAATTTGATTAAAGGACACTAAGTTTCTTCTAATAAGAATGACATCATTTCTTGAAATGATGAGTGTATCTATTATGGGACATTGGTCGAATAATTTCTATAGAATTAACTGTGCACACTACTCACGAAATGCATCCTATAACACATCAACTATTTCTGAGAAAAGAAAACGTTCATCAGACGTGAATGAGACACTTCTATGGCATCTAAGATTAGGTCAAAGAGGATCCAAAGGTTGGTGAAAGACGGTTCACTGGAGTTTCTCCAAGTTGAACCAATTCCAACCTGCGAATCATGTTTGGAGGGTAAAATAACCAAGAGGGCATTTGGAGCCAAGGGGAATAGAGCCAAAGAAGTGTTAGAAATCGTTCACACAGATGTATGTGGTCCAATGTCAACCATAGCAAGAGGAGGTTATGAGTATTTCATCACTTTTGTTGATGACTGCTCAAGGTACTATTATATTTTCCTTATGAAGCATGAATTTGAGACCTTTGAGAAATTCAAAGAATTTAAGGCTCAAGCAGAGAATCATAGAGAAAAACGTATCAAGTCTCTACGATCCGATAGTGGAGGCGAATACCTTAGCGATGAGTTTTTGAACTACTTATCTGATGAAGGGATTGCATCCCAGCTTATTGCACCCGGAACTCCTCAACAAAATGGGGTTGCAGAGCGAAGAAACAGAACTCTTTTGGAAATGGTTAGATCTATGATGAGTTATGCGAATCTTTCCAAGTCATTCTGGGGTCATGCCTTGGAAACAGCAGCCGACATTCTGAACTTTGTGCCATGCACATCGGTTTCCAAAACTCCCAAAGAATTGTGGACCGGGTTCAAGCCTAGTTTGAGACACATGAGGATTTGGGAGTGTCCGGCCTACGTGTTGGACATGGAAACCGGTAAATTGGGTCCTCGATCAGAATTAAGGTTGTTTATGGGATACCCCGAGGGAACAAAAGGGTGTATGTTCTATGGTACCGAAGATCAAAAGGTGGTAATAAGCACCCACTTTAGATTTTTGGAAGAAGACTATATGAACGAAAGAAGACCCAGAAGTGAGATTACCTTAAATGAGCTAAGGGGGCTAACCTCAATGCCAACTGTACAAGATGACATACCAAACGACACACTTACACATCTGAAACCTCATCGTAGTGGGAGGGTTGTGAAACAGCGCGAGAGATTCATGGGAATAGGAGAGTCCTCGGACTTGATTCCCGGACAAGACGAATCAGACCCATGGACATATGACGAGGTAATCCAAGACAAGGATGCAGATTCTTGGCAAACAACAATGAAAGCCAAAATGGATTCTATGTTTCATAACAGAGTGTGGGAGCTAGTCGAACCACTTAATGGGGTCAAACCCATTGGTTGCAAGTGGGTGTATAAGAGAAAAAGAGGACCGGACGGGAAGGTGGAAACCTTCAAGGCAAGACTCGTGGCGAAAGGTTATACTCAGAAATAAGGGATCGATTATGAGGAAATTTTTTCGCCCGTAGCCATGCTCAAGTCCATCCGTATTCTCTTATCGATTGCTGCGCATCTCGACTTTGAAATTTGGCAAATGGATGTCAAGACAGCTTTCCTTAACAGAAGTCTTGATGAAGAGATCTATATGCAACAACCCCAAGGCTTCATTGAAAAAGGCCAAGAACACCTAGTTTGTAAGCTCATGAAGTCCATATACTGACTCAAACAGGCATCCAGAGCTTGGAACCAATGTTTTGATCATGTTATAAAGTCTTATGGGTTTGATCAAAACGAGTTCGAAATTTGTGTGTACAAAAGGCGTGTCGGAACTGCATTGGTATTCTTAGTACTATACGTAGACGACATTCTGATCATCGAGAACAATGTAAAGGTGTTATCAGACGTAAGGGTATGGCTTTCAAAACAGTTTGATATGAAGGACTTAGGGGAAGCCGCACACATCATTGGGATCAAGATTACTCGAGATCGCAAGAAAATGATGATAGGCTTATCGCAAGCTTCATACATAGACACTGTCTTGAAACGATTCAGCATGCAGGATTCCAAGAAAGGCTTCGTACCTTTCAGACATGGAATCCATCTATCCAAGAAAATGTGCCCTAAGACACAAAAGGAGATAGATGACATGAAAGACATTCCATATGCTTCGGCTGTCGGAAGCCTTATGTATGCAATGTTGTGTACGAGACCGGATATTTGCTTTGCCGTAGGCATGGTGGCAAGATATCAAAGTAAACCGGGGAAAGAACATTGGACGACAGTTAAAAACATTCTGAAGTATCTTAAAAGAACTCGGGATAGAATGTTAATTTATCAGTCAGATAGTCTAATCCCCATCGACTACACGGACTCGGATTTCCAATCAGACATAGATTCCAGAAACTATCTGCCTCAGTTATTGTGCTTTAATTTGGGAAGTGTAGCCATCAAATGGACGAGTGTGAAGCAGAAATGCATCACTGACTCAACCATGGAAACCGGGTAAGTAGCTGCTTGTGAAGCAGTGAAGAAACCAGTTTGGCTCTAGACCTTCTTAGTGGACTTGGATGGAGTTCCGAATTTGTCTAGCAATAGAGGCAGTTGCAAATTCAAGGGAACCAAGAGTCCACGAGTCAAACAAGCACACTGAAGGAAAGACATCTTATACGAGAAATCGTTAAGAGAGGAGATATAGAGATGGCAAATATCGCGTCGAAAGACAACCTAGCTGATCCATTCACAAAGGGTCTGCCTCTGAATACATTTGAGAGACATGTGGAAGGAATGGGTGTCAAGACCGTTGCCAATCTACTTTGAGTATAAGTGGGAGAAATTATTAGGTTCGTGTAGGTGATATTAGATGTCACGTATTAGGAACTACACGAGACATGTTGTAGTATACTTAAAAGCAGACTTTGAGTATAAGTGGGAGATTGTTGGGATTATACTGGAAAGTATGCTTTTACTTTGTATAATCAAAACTGAATTTCGGACTTATTTACTGAAATAAATTGTTTATCACTGATGCTTTAAATATTATAGAGTGTTGCATATATTTACTGCATAACTGTTCAATAAATAGTACGTGTTACATTGTAGTTAATTTAGTGATACCAGATCACAGAAGATTAAATTAACAGTCCCTTGTAGCTAAAAGTACGCCATTCACGACCTAGATGGAAATGAACAATCCATCGTGAAAGGTTGAAGTGTAAGGCTCGGATTGGCTTGTCTTGACCAAGAGATTACACTAGTGCATGATTGATGCACTGAATAGGACCTACAGGAGGATAAATTCTTCAGAACTGAACAAGGAAGAATTAGACATCAGTGGTTCGTTATTTCTTAATCTTCATTCCTTAAATAGGATCACGTGTGATTGGTAACTATTGCTTTGACTTATCATGGGTAGAGAATCAACGAGATTCAATACTTTTTATCTTGGGCAATATTATTGGTCACGTGTGATTGCTAAGATTTAATACGGAGAATCGTGTGCAAGTACGCTTGTTCGATTTGCCCCCTGGGGAGGTTCATAAGCTTTATCATACCAAATCTTGCAAGTAGAATTAGTTTCCGGTATGGATAATAATGTTGAACCGTTCCTTGACCAAGGACAAAAGATATTAATTAACTGAAAGCTATTTCAGTGGCTTGAATTAATTAATGGGCTAGATAATCTTAAACACGGGAAATAATAACCGGGAGCCATATTGACTGTAATATGGGTTAAGATGGATAGTGCAATATTAATTATGTAGTGGGATTAATTAATATTTATGGGCTTGAATAATATTGTGGCTCAATATTGATAATTCAAGATCCATTGGAAGGTCCAATCTTAATTCTCCTAAAGGCCCCTCAAGTAGCCCAACATAAAGTCCAATAACTGAAAAAGATGTTTAAAAATAAAATAAATTTTGTTGCCTATTTTTCCTATTTTTTCGAAAATAGTAAATAAAAGAGGGAGAAAGATTTTCTTTGAATTTTGTTATGGAATGAAGATAAGTATTCTTGGAATACAAGATTATCTCATTAAATTCAAGAAGATCCAAATCTTGGTTTCTTTTTACTTAAAATTTCGAAATATCCCATAACAAGAGGAGTTGGGATTTTTGTGGAATATTTTAATTATGAAGAAAATAATATATGAGATATATTCAAGATTTCTTGGAGATCAAGAAAAAGATTTTCCCACATTATTTTTCACCAAAAATTCGACCAACCCTCATCTATAAATAGGGGATGAATGTTTCATTCCCATGAACAATTCCATGTGCTGGAAAAATTAGTAAATCCACAAGGTGGTGCAACATAATTTATTTTCCTTTTGTTAATTGTTCACAAGTGTCCTACCACCGAATAGTCGAACAAGAATTAAGAGAATACTTGGGAAGTTCTTTTGGTTAGTCTAATCAGCCAGATCATTGCCATCCCAAGAGGTACGTTCACGTAAACTCGTAGAATTCCGCATGCGTAGGATTTACGTGAATTAATTATATGCATGATATGTTGTTGGATTATTATTTGAATCAATATAGGATTAATTCATGCTAGTAATAATTATAAGAATTAAATTTGTATTTAAATATTCACCCCGAATAGATCTGTGCAACTTATTCCCCAACATACGCCGCTAAACAAGTTTCAACAACTAGTGCGTGAGAGTTACCTTTCTTTCCATTCCTTTTGGGTTTGGAACAGGCTGACCTCCAATGTCCCTTTTCACCGCAGTTAAAACACTTCCCCTTAGCCGGATTCTTCACTCCACCCCCCCTCTTCACCTTTCCTTTGCCCTTGGCAACACTTGAGTTAGCTTAGCTTTCGCTTTTGGTCTTCTTCTTCTTCTTGCCTCCTTTTGGCTTAGAAAAAGAAGATGGACCAACTGCCGCTAAGGTTTGACTGCTCTCTCCCAATATTCCTTCAGCCGAGACTAGAGCTTGCAGCAAATCAGGCAAGGAGAACTTCTGGTTGTTCATTTGGTAGTTGAGCCTGAACTGCTCGAAGCTTTTGGGCAGGGAATGGAGTATGAAATCGATCTGGGTCTCGATATCATATTCAGCACCAAGTACATCAAGCTTGTTAAGGTGAGCCATCATCTAGAGAACGTGTTCCCTTACAGGCGTTCCCTCCACCATTTTCAATGAGAGCATGTCTCTCATGGTGATCTGGCGAGCCACACGGTTCTGATGTTGAAACATCGCTTTAAGATTGACCATGATGTCCGTAACAGTTTCAACGTTTTTGTGTTGGCAACACATCTGACATAGAAGCCACGATGGTACACTTTGCCATTTCTTTGGAACGCTCCCAGTCAGCATGCTCTTTCTTTTCCGTTTTGCTAGACTCATCAGTTGGCTTTTCTGGTTTGGGTGTAGTAAGGACCCAGTTGTGATGTTGCGCGGTGAGGACAATAGTAAGTTTTTGATACCAATCAACAAAGTTTTCTCCACTAAGCAAATTGTCTTTCAGTATCTTGAATAGTGGATTAAAAGATTGCGACATGATGATACTGAAAATAAACATGTGTTGGTCCCGGTGAGAACGAGTCTTACACGTGTATGGGGGGGGAATACACGTGTTCAGTGATTTTAAAACTTTTTCTTCGAGGTCACTTTTGGGTCGAGGAAAATCGAAGATTAGGTTCGAGAAGCACAGATCGCTCACGAGTCAAAGTCTCATCGAGGCGGTGATCGAAGTTGCTTTCAGATACCTCGAGATAATCCCAACCGAGTCTGAGTGTCGAGATCTCGAGTTGATTGGATCGGATAACTAACTTTATGAATCCTCGGATGAGAGTTCGGTTTGGTAACTATCTGTTCTCTACTTACTCGATTCGTCTTGGAATGGTTGGCCCTTAGATTATACTCGTTTTAAGCTTTTTGAAAAACCTTCCCCTTATGAAATAGTGATTAGTTTTGTGAATTACTTATGCAACTTTCGATTGGATTGATTCCAACCGAATATCAATGAAAAGTATGCTTTCAAAATCAAGTTGATGCAACAATTAAGCACTGAGATAAGGAAAGCAATAAAAAAGAACACAAGCAGATTATAGTGGTTCGGAGACTCAAGCTCCTACATCCACTCTCCCGACTCTTGAGAGAAATTCACTATCAAACCGAGCTTTCGACTACCTCGTAGTTTACTTACTCAACTTCGTACCGAGTTTTCGACTACTCCACGTGGTTTACTTACTCAACCCGACCTTGAGTTTTCGACTACCTCCGTAGTTTACTTACTCAATCACACACAAGCTTTCGGACTACCCCCCAGAGCTTACTAACTTCTTCTCTAGAGTTTTCTGACTACTCCGCGTAGTTTACTAACTCTTTACAACTCTACTTACCAACAAACACACTCCAACTACCTTCTCAAGGGTTTGGGGTTTCTTGGTTGGTTTCCAACTAGGATGAGATATCCTTTACAATAAAGCACAATGCAAAGGGTTAGGATATCTCGACTAAGCTTTTGGATATAACTTATCAAGCTAGGCTTAGTAAAGTGAGCTCTCTTCAATATAAAAGCACTTGGGAAATTCAAGGTATTTCGAGTGCTTTAACTTTCGCAAGAATAAGTTTGAGCTCTTGTTGCGTATAAATTTCCCGTAACCTTACTATGTAGAGGGTCACCAGTATTTATAGGCATACACCAAGGTCACTCTTGAAAACTATCCGTTGGAGAGATAGCTTCGTGAGTTCCCTCTTATGGTGTGTGAGAAACGGCTATATTTAGAGTTTGAAACTCCCTAACACGTTTTAGGCAATAGCCTTTCATGTAGTCGGTCTTCACTTTTTGCAGTCTGGAACTTTCGTACATCTGACATCTTTTTTGACTTTCCTTTGTCATTGTCAGTATGGTACAGTGTCATCTTCCTCTTTTTGACTTTTGTCTTGATTAGGGTAGACACCTTTAACGGCTCTTTTGATCACAAACTCTGAGTTTGATATAACCTTAACAATACTTCTGACTTAGTTCCTTTTGTCTGCATTTGAATGTCTTGGCAATATCTAACTTTTTAAGGCATCGCGTTTCTCTCAGTATTGCATCCTCCAGATAGATATATTCAGTGCCTCGGAACATTCAGGTTCATACTGAGCATTCAAATATATTCTTGAGTCTTGATAATTCTTTGTGCTTTTAGTATTCTTGATCTTGGATACTCGGTCTTGATCTTGTGTCTTGAGTCTTGAGTCTTGAGTCTTCCGAGTTTTGATTTATCTTGTTGTTTTCTTGAGTCTTCATCTTTGAGTCTTGATCTCTCGATTTCATCTTGAGTCTTGAGAGACTATTGCGAAACTATATCTGCGACTTATACATTTTGCAGATAACATCCTGAATACTCTAAAACTGAATCCTGACTCAACTATCAAGATCATTATTGAACATGTCATACTCAGGGGTTTTGGGATCTTAATCAAAATCATATAATCTTTTATTAAATTCATCTCCCAACAACATGTATCTTGTGTCAATGTCCGGATCAACACACAGAAAATCACATAATTCGATCACATGATTCATATTGAAATCTCAAAAAAATATGAACATGCATCAGCCAACATCTCAAAATAGTTTTAAATGAGCCTATTGGGAGGGTCATCATTTAAATCACATTCAAGCAGGTTACAAACAAGAACAGTTACAAACCTTTAATTTTAACAGAAAATTAATAGTTGGCTCCCACTTGACCAATAAAAAATTGATAGGGACTTCGGCGAAGTATATGCATATCAATTTTATACCTAAGTAATAACCATGATTAAATACAGAATTACTACTTCGTTTTGATCGAGCCTCTTGGGAGGGTCATCGTCGCCACTAATAATAATTCACAATCATTCTTTTGAGAATTTATTCATGTGAAAGCTTTCTTTTGGCCGTCCCTTAGGGGAATTTCTCCAAAGGACTTCACAAATAAATAAATCATGGAGGTCAAAATTAATTCGATTCAAAACCGAATTAATTGTTTGAAACATACTTAGTAATTTTTGAATTTGAGATTTTTCGTTGGGCAATTCTCATGCAAACACATTTAAATAAATTAAATAAAGCATAAGAAAATACAACAATAAATCAAGCAAAGCAGAAAATAAACATATTGGGCACAAATTATCCAACTGTCATGGTTTGATTTTTCTTGGCTTGATTTTTGAAGAAACGCCATCTTGAATATCTCCCACTCGTTCGTCTCGAAAAAAAAAAAATTCATCTCGAATCGCCATGCCAAGTAGCTCGTAGCCGGGATGCACGTCCGCATCCGGCCGGCCCCTTGGCCGAGCGACCGCGCCCGTGCGCCAAGGCGCAACGCGCGTGTCACCCCTATGGACTCGGCAGCCTCAGCATGCAACGGGCGGGATGCACGCATGCGCATGCCCGTCTTGGCAGCGCTCGTTCACTGTCGCTTTCGCCACCGCCCGTCCTCCTGACGCGTCGGTAGCGTCATCGTGTAGACGCCCGTGCCTCACCCCGCCAGCCAGCGCGCCTAGCGGCGCCGGTATATCTTGGCGTTCGGGGGATCGATCGCCCGACACCTTGCGTCGTGCTAGTGCGCGCCTGGCGACGTCCGCGTCGCGCTTGTACGGTTTCGGATCCGTTTTAATTTCTCATCTCCTTCTTCGTCTTCGATCAGGTTACAATTTATTTAACGAGAAAATAAATAAACCTAAATCTAGACTAGTCTATTACATTGAACAAATCAAATAGCCTAATCTACTCGTGGATTTTCTCACGAGAAAAACAAATTCGAAAAAGTCAAATTAAAACCATTCATACGCATGAAAATTAAACACATTAAATACCATGACAATTGGATACCTGGAAAACAGATCTAGCAATCCTACTATCTAATTTTTAATTTAATGGCTAACATAATTTAAATAACAATTTAAAGGTCAGAGCTCGAAATCGAAGCTCTGATACCAGTTGTTGTGAATTTGTACTTAGTCACGAGGAACTGTTAATTTGATCTTCTGTGATCTGGTATCACCAAATCAACTACAATGTAATACGTACTTACTTATTGAATAGGTTTGCAACAAATATATATAAAATTCATTCATATTTAATGCAACAATGATTAATAATTTATTTTAGTAAGTAAATAAGAAATTCAGTTTGGTTATACAAAGTAAAAAACATACTTTTCAGTATAACCTCAACATGTGTCAGAACTCAGATGACTTAAGCATGATTCTCAAATAGGCCCAATCGAGGGTCATCAAGAATGGGATATTGATGATGCAATGGAGATTGGTGTGCGATCTGCATCATACTCTTAGAGAGTGTAGTAAGATCTCACTTGCTACAAGATATTAGGTATCTCATTATGGATGCACAAATACCTTAGAGGGTATTGGTATACCCATCCGAGAAACCGTTTGATGTAGTTCCACTATATGTGTCTACGGGTGTCTCGGTTAGTGGGAGCGATGCGATACTCCTTTGACTTGAGGTCAATACGCACGGCATGTGTGGAGTGATGAACTTTGACCATGACCGACACTTGCACCCTTCCATGGGTAGATATGACTTGGATTAGGTTCATCACGAAATGCATGTGCGTGGTAATTGAGCCAAGAAAATGATTCATTCCTCAAAGTGGATTTAGAGAGAATATTCATCTTCTCATCATAATTGGATCAAAGTCATTGACCAATGCACGTCAACTTGGACTTTGTGGCCAAGTGTAAGACAAGTGATCAATTAGTGATTAGAGATAAATTAATTAAGTTATTTGAATAGACACTTCATCATGTTCAAGACTAATCGAGTATTCGTGAATGAAAGGAGAAAATCGCAATAGCCCATGTTTCAGTTACAGGTAGTTGCACGTTTCTCGCAACATACCTCATATAT
This sequence comes from Stenogyne calaminthoides, assembly GCA_037126765.1. Classification (NCBI taxonomy): domain Eukaryota; kingdom Viridiplantae; phylum Streptophyta; class Magnoliopsida; order Lamiales; family Lamiaceae; genus Stenogyne; species Stenogyne calaminthoides. The sequence continues at coordinate 342,055 of JBBCBC010000014.1, forward strand.
TGAGAATGTCTTAATTATTGTCTAGGGTTCAATTAAGGCCGTTAGTTTGACTAATCACTCGATATATGAGGGCCTATGGGTCACACAACAAGTAGTTCCCTTTTACGGATTAAAGTTGGTTGATTAAATGTTAAATGGGATTTAATATTTAATTTATGGAGAATTAATTAATAATAAATTAATTTGGAATTAATTATTATCAATTTTTAATTAAATTGAATTTAATTAAATAGGAATTCCCAATAATAATATATGGAATATTATTGTAGGATTTAATATATATATGAAAACAAATCGTAGAGATTTGACATATATGAGAATTAAATCCGTAGATATTTTATATGTGGGAAATAAATCTAAGAGATTTATTTAAATAAATATTAGGGATTTTATTTCCCAATTAGGTCAGCTTAAGATTTAAGCTGGGTATTTCCTATATATATGAGCTCTTGAGAATTCACAAATAACGTTAGTTCATATTTTCTCCATAAAATCTAGAGTTAGAATTTTCCTAGCAAATTCATTTCGGGATTCAACGCTGGCAAATCTGTGCAAGTCCGTGAACGGGGATTACGTGGATACCATAGTTGAGAAATCTGTCTACGAATTATTGTAAGGATTCTCTTTTGTTTAACGTAATAAGATTATGCAATTAACTGTTCGTTGTTGGTGAACTGTTTATTTTCACTGCGCATGTATTACGTGTTTACGTGCCTCTAAAATCCAACAGTTTTTGGGTGGGGGAGGGTGGTCACGCGACGGGGAGGGTGGGCCGCGGCGAGGAGGGCGATTTCTACAAGACGGCGGGGCGCGGAGGAAAAGAGACCTCAACGAATTTTAGGGGGGAGAGAGAGAGAGAGAGGACAAGAATGATTTGTGGAAGAGATAAAAATGAATAGTTTTAATTTTATTAATACACATAATACGGGATTGAGTTAAGGGTATAATGGGTAAAGGATACTGTAGTTTGGACCTGATATTAATTTTAAAAGCAAGGTGTATATTAGAGAGAGGTCAAATGAGTTTTTTCACCTAAAAGTAATAAATTCATAAAATTCAACCGATGATAGGTAGAGATGTTAATCTGGGCCGGGCTAAACGAGCTGGCCCGTTTAAACCTATTATATGCAAGGTTAGGGCCGAGCAATGGGAGGCCCGTTTAAAATCGGGCCTTTTTGGCCCGGACTGATTAGCCCGCGGGCTAAACGGGCTAGCCTGCGGGTTAACCCGGCCAGCCCGTTTAGATTTATATATACTCAAGTTTTTTATTTTATTTTATTTTCTAATTTTTCAATTAATTTTTTTTTAAAAAATTTCACAAATTTAAATAAGGCAAAAATCAACTATGGCCAATCAATTACAAATTAAATATTTCTATTTGATTTAGTCAATTAATAATTAATCCTCTCAAATTCAATATTTTTTAACAGTTTTCAATTTCTATTGAATTGAATAAATAAGTAAAATATTAATTCAATATAAAATAATAATATAAAATAATAATATAATATTTTTATAAATTCTATTATGAAATTTGTTCATAATATGAAATTGATATAATTATAATTATAAATTAATATTATGTTATTAATTTATAATTGTGATGATACAAATTATATATTATTAATTAATTTTATGGGAACTTTGCTCAGTTATGTTATTAAAGATGATGGGAACTAATTTTATATTTTGAACATTTGCTATTAAAGATGATGGGGCAGTCTGGATCGAATTTTTGTCATTATGTAATGTTAATGTTTGAACATTTTTTTATTTTTTTTAAATTTTTTTCGGAGCCCGTTAGGTGGCTTGTTTAGCCCGTAACTCGCTAGGGTTAGGGTTAGGTCTCAACTATTAGAGATCCGTTTAAAATGAATCGCTTAATGCCCCGGACCGTTTGACCCGCAATCCTGTAGGGCTGGCCCTAATGGGTTAGGGCTGACCCGTTTAACATCTCTAATGATAGGGCCAATTACCTAGCATTTGGTCCATTTGGGTAAAGGGAATAACTCAACAATCAGGCCAAAAACATTTATTTTGTACCTTATAATTGGGCCCATTACATGAAATAGGGAAATGAGCCAATCAACAATCTTGTGTATTAGTTTTATGACTTAATTGTAAATAAATCACTAATTTTAAATATTATTGCAAATTACATTTAAGGCAATTAAACTATGAATTAGAACTAGGTTCGATTCTTCTCACGTTCCTTAGCAGCCGGCCAGCCCAAAAACTTGCTTAAACTCGTTCCTTGCAGCAAATAAATAAGCGGGTAACAATATAAATTTGTTTCACGATCCGTCTCACGTAACAATATAAAATATATGATATATTGATTAATAGTGATAATTGAGAGGTATAACATATATCCGTCCCGCGATTACTTGAACACTTACCTTATTTGGACGTCACAACATTACTTGAACATTCTCAAAATGGAAACAAACATAATATTAATACACTCACAAAACTCTTATTTTATTCCACTCAAACTTATTAGACAAAACTCACTTTACTTGGTTTATGTGCCAATTTCAGTGTTCAAATCATCATGGGACGGAGTGAGTATTACAAAAGTGTATTAATCGTAATAAGAGAAGAGTCATATTTATAAATATAAAATCAATTTCACTGTGAACAAATTTCACAATATCGAGATATACTCGGTGAATAAATATTTTTCACTATATATATATATCATTGTGTTGCAATAAAGACGCAATAAATTACAAGGTAATAAATCAATCAGAGACTATAAAATGATACACAAAATATTTACAAGAAGATTAATTAATTCTAAAAAAATATTTCCATTTGCCAATTATAACCCTGTGAAAATGCTGAAGTGCTTCACTTGCAGACAAAAGAGCATATTTGCCACAAACCTTGCGAATATCAAATTGAAAATAAAAATAGAAAAGTAAAATATTAAACACTTAGAGTAACGCCTTGGTGTAAATATGCCAATTATATCTCTCAGATTTTGTAATTTTGTAAATTAATTCAAATCTCACGATGGAATCAGCAACGCTCGTACACAACAGCGGCCTGTTTCCACCACCGCGAATCAGCCGGAGGAGAATCAGCATACAAAATCTCAGAATTAATTCATCACTTGTCTCTGCAGACAAAAATTTGGACGCAAATTCTAATTACAAAGACAACTGGTTTGATCGTCTGGCTATTAACCATCTCTCCCAAAGCCTACAAGCTTCAACAGGTAATTTCAATAACACAAACGATACACATACATATATGATATATAGTATAATATATAAATATATTATAAAAATATTGCATTTAATTTCGATTGAATCCCAATATGAAAAAACTTGTCCAAAATTTACCCCAAAATTGCAGGAAAATTGTAAATGAAGTCGTTTTATGTCATACGAATGTCAAATTTGGCTTCAAAATTTGTATGCGGTCTAAATTTCACGACGTTGTTTTCAATTTTCCAGGGATTATTTGGATTTTGGAACCAAAATTTGATAGTGAAAAAGTTATGGACCAAACTCCATATATATGTATCAATCATGTACATGCATTAATTAATATGTATATAATTGAATCATATCAAAATCTCGTGTAAATCAATTAAAGGGTATTTTAGTTTGATGGTATTAGTTGTTTAAATTAAAAGGTATTAGTTTTTGTACTATAAAGTATTAGTTTGTTATGAATAGGGCTGAGAAGCACGAAGAAAGGGTACGATGGGTTGGTGGAAGCAGCAACAATGGCGTCCCGGAGATTCAGTCCAATCCAACAAAGACAAGTTGTAATTCAAACTCTACAATTGGCCGTCCCATCTCCTATACTATTTTTGGCAAGTTTTCTTCACTTTTTAAAACTTTCATAATATCTTCAATATTCCATATTGAAGAAACACACAGATCATGATCGTCTGTTCATGATTGCATGGTTAAAAAATTTAGGCAAAATGCATCATTAGGTCCCTAAACTATTACTTTTTATTTAGAAAAGTTCTTAAACTATTTTTTTTTAATTTTAAGAAGCCTCTCGACTATTAATTTTTGTTTCGAAAGGTCCTTAAACTAGTTTTTTATTTAATGAAGTCTCTAAACTATTGATTTTTGTTTCATGCAGTCCTTCTTGATTTTTAAATCATCTAACAGGATCGTTAAGTAAATGCACACATCATCATTCTCAAAATTATCAATATAGACCATTGTTTTACTTAATGGTTCCGTTAGATTATTTATAAAATTCCGTCAAGAAGGATTGCTTGAAACAAAAATCAATAATTTAGGAACTTAATTAAACAAAAAAATAATTTAGGGACCTTTCGAAATAAAATTTAATAGTTTAGGGACCTTTTAAAACAAAAAAATAATTTAGAAACCTTTTGAAATAAAAAATAATAGTTTAAAGACCTAAAGATACATTTTGCCAAAAATTTACACATAATATAATTTTATCTTCTTCTTAGATTGTTAGCTCCACATATATATTATTAAAAGGAGAAAAATATTCAACTACAAAGTCACTCAAAACATTACAACTAGGTACAAAGTACAGAAAATTTCTGCACTTTAATTCAAATTTGAATTATAGTACGGCGTACTTTAGTTCAATTTTTTGCTCTTTGTATCTGGTTGTAATGACTTATTCAATCTTGTATCTAGTTGTAATTTTTTCATTATTAAATTATTGAGATCGTACCAAAGTATCAAATTGAAACCAAATAAAATAACAATAATTATGGCCCTATATATGCCTTCCATTTATTATATATTAATTACTCAGACTAGCATCAATAACACGACAGTTATGATCTTTGGTTGTATCATTATTAATTATATTATACTTTGGAATGATCACGAATATTAATGTTTATATTTATAAATAAATTAAGTAGATTGTTTGTGAACAGATAAAGACAATGCTTCCACAGTCCAAATTTGCAAGAGAATATTTTGCCGCCTTCACAACAATATTCTTCACTTGGCTTGTTGGTCCTTGCCAGGTCCGTATTTCATTATCATAAAATCAATATTAATATATATACTACAGAATATGTCATGCTATTTATCAAAATTTTCTCATATTTTAATATGAACACAGATTTAATAATCATTGCACTAAAATCTCCCTAATTATGCACACTAATATATTCAGTTCAATAATATTTCGGGTCTCATTTCTTGTAAGGTGAAAGAATCCGAGTTCGAGGGTAAAAGAGAGAAAAATGTTGTGCACATACCAAAATGCAGGTATTTTTGTAATATTCATCATATTATATTAAATAATTTAGTAAGTCTTATATGCATCAAGTTCATTGTGCACTAAAGTACTTTTTTAAACGGTGTTAGTTATTTTTATTAAATAGTATTAGTTGTTCTCATTGAGTGCACTAGATGCATAGAAGACTCACCTTTTGATTCTATCATACAAATTTGGTCTCTCAACATAGGCTTAATTATGTAATCATTGTGTTAAATTTGTTGAGGTTTTTGGAGGGGACAAACTGTGTAGGAATGTGCACTAATCTTTGCAAGATGCCTTGTCAAGCCTTCATAAAGGAGTCCCTTGGAGTGCCCTTTACTATGGTCCCCAGTAAGTAGTGCTTACTTTTATCAATTTCTATTATCATTTTTTGAAAATGCATTACATAATATCTCCATTATCAATTTACTCACACGTGAAAATAATAGTGTATAATGAGTAAATTCTAGTATTTAATAGTATCCTCACGATCCAAAATGGAATACAGCAATAATATACTATTAAACTTATATATATATATATATATATAAACCCTTCCCATTAAAATGGAACACACCAATAATTTTGCTATTTAATTTAATGATCATATATGAATTTAATTTAATTAAAGGTAGCTACTTAATATAATGAACTTGAAGTCACGTGGGAAAATCTTGGATTTTGAAGGCACGGGATGGTCAATTGATGCAATTGGATTCAATTTTAATTTGGATGAACTATGCCCTCTAAACCCTAACCTCTAAACAATGAACCCTAAATCATATATGAACCATTCGGGCTGGGTGAACCATGAATCACTTGGACCGAGTGAACCATGAACCACTCGGGCCGGGTTTGGGTCCGGGTTGAGAAAAAAAAAACTAAAACTGAAATTATAATTAAAAGAAAACTGAAATTAAAAAAAAAAAAAAAAAAAACTAAAACTGAAAAAAATTAGAAAAAGAACTCCTAAGATTAAATTGCACCAATTTTATTGGCGTATGTGGTGCAATAACCTAATTTAATTATATATGATGATCACAATCTAATTTATATATTAAAAAAAATTATCGGTTCAATAGATTCAATTTCAATGTATTTCCAGTAGCCCAATCAAATAATAATTAATAACACGCACAGTTAGACCAATTAGGTACAAAGACTGATTAGAGGGAATAGAGAAAATACGTAACAACCAAAATATTCACGAACTATGTATGGCCTACTACTGTGTACTACATCATGCACGTTGTATAGACTATAGAGTAGTAATTTTAGGTTCATGAGAAAAATTCTTCTAATCTTTTCCAACACAAACCATAGTCAACGTACAATTGTTCAAAGTTATGGACATATATATATTTATTCAAGGAAAAATTACTAATATGTAAAAATTTATTTGTGCAAATTACTAATAGCTATATTCATAATTATATATATAGTTAAAATTGCACGTAAAATTAAGTGTAAATGTATATACATATTTGCAATTATTTTATATCTATTAATAAATTGTAATTTTAAAATATACTAATCAGTAAATTTTTCTATATTTAATTGATTTATAATGATTATGAGACACTTTGCATATATATATGTGTGCAGATTTTGATGATATGAGTTGTGAAATGATTTTTGGTGTTGAGCCTCCACCACAATCCTTGGATCCAGCATTCACGCAGCCATGTTATAAGAAATGTAAATAACACTAATATTAATTAAGTTAGTATATATGTTTGACTATATTTTTATATTTAATCATGATACTGATGATTCTAATTAAAATACTCGTGCAGGTAAGGCCATCCAAAGACACCAGCAAAACTGCACAAGCTAATGGCATTTAATTCTAAATAAGAAATATATATAATGTAAGTGTTGAGGCGAACACTATAATTTTTTGGTCTTGTCTATTAGCCCTTCTCACTTTCAAATATTCCAAATGAACCCAATGATTCCAGTTTTTAATAAGACATCACTTTGTTGTTCAGGGTGGACTCAAGTAACACGGGCTATGAATCTTAACTTATAATCATTTTGTCTTGTATGCATCAGGTGCATCATGCACTAATTTACGTCTTTTCAATGATATTAATTGTTTTATTAAATAATACTCCCTCCGTACATTAAAATTGTATTCATTTTGTTTTGACATGCATGTTGTACGGGAAGATAAATTAAGTTCATTTATGAATAACATAATTGATTGTGAGTAAAGTATAATGATAACCTAAGTAATTAAGTGATTGTTGGACGATGAAGATAAAAAAAAATTGTGTCAATAAACGTACTTAATTTACATTTCCGTACAACATGTCAAAACGAAATGAGCACAGTTTTAGTGGACGGAGGGAGTATTAATTATTTTTACTGATCAATACTATTAGGCACCGTTTGTTTCGCGGGATTGAATGAGATATGCTAGGATTATGATTTTAATCCCAACTAATCTATCGTTTGGTTTATGGGATGAGGACACATGATATACTTCAAGTCCGGTACAAAATGTTTAAAATCCTTTCCTTCCATGGAGAGATATGTCAATCCCATGTGAAAGGTGAGATATAACATATCCTAAATGTAATAATGCAATATTGTCCTTCTATTGTTTGAATAATTTCACAAGAATGGAGTAGGGTTGTTTCAATCCTATAATAGGTATTTATGACATTTCAATAGATATTCATCTAATTCATCAATTCAATCAAATCCTACAATCTAAACGCATATCTTGATTCAAATAAATCTAATTCAATCAATCTAATCTTACGCAATCCTATCATACCAAATAAATCTTGTCCCATGAATAATATTATATGTTATTTTCATTGAACAATATTAATTTTTCTCACTTAAAAATATTAATTGTGCACCAAGTAAGGTGTACTTCCAAACTCTATAAAATTAGATTTAATTGTTCTTTTTTTTTTTCAAAATTAAGATATTCTTTTAACCGTTTTTAAAAAAATGTGATTGTAAAAACTGTTAATAATAGGGTGCAAAACACAACCCTACTCGATGTAGACATCATTTTGATCACTTAATGGATAAATAGACTAAAAAGACAATTAATAAGAAAGTGGTTTGAGTTAAACTTATGTGTAGGGTTTAAGGGCGACAGAGGTGGTGTGTTTCCCACTTCATTATGGAAGATTCCGAATGTTCGCAATAGGCTTATTTTAAAAAATAGTCCGTACACTTTATACTAGATGATATTAAATTTTGTTTGAGGAAGTGATTTCTTTCACACTATTCATTATCATTTGTGGCTTCCTTTTGTAGTTGGAATTGTAACCCGTTAGAGTGCATCCCTCTCAAACTGTAAGTCGGTACAGTAGGCGATTATGTTCTGCTTTGTCTTGTACACTATGAGATTTTGAGTACCCCTTATACTCGTGATTATATAATTTATCTTTATTTAAAAAAAAAAATGAAATCAAACAAATTTTAATTGTGCTTCTCTGAAACGCCTTTAAAAATTAATATTTGAGATTGATAAGACGTTAAAATTAGGAGATTGTCTACTTAAGCTTGCACATCATTTCGCCAAACACAACAATAATATTGTTAAGCATAAATTCATAATATTGTATTGTTTACGTGGGAGCCTCGTAACATGACTAATTCATGTAGGGTGGGTCTCATGTGCATTGTATATAAGTTGCATCTTTTAATATAATAAATTGCATGATTTTATAATGATATATGAATATACAGTGCATTTGAATATATACAAGATTTAACTATGTAAGAACCACTTTATTAATATGACAATGCTTTAAAAATATATATATATACATGGCAATATTATTCGGACTAAGAAATGGGGCTCCTACCTAACCATTTTAATCTTTGAATAATATTGTTAAGCATAAATATATAATGGTTGGTTAGAAGCCTCATAAACACATACTTTCTCATTTAAAAAAAAAAAAGTTTTATCCCACATTAAATTTTACATTTTGTCATTTTGAGTATTCCAATTAAATTTAACATTTTCTTTTTTAGTAAATTGTGGCCCCACTTTTTTTAATAACCAGAGCCGATTTTAAGGTGGGCTCGCATGTGTCGTCTCATAGAGCCCCACCTCCTGCTAGGGCCTTAGAATATTTTTATTACATATATTTATATATATAATATATTGTTAATATGATGTACATTTTGCACATAAGTTGCTAGTGGAGTTGGTTCTGCCTGATTCGTGAGGTGAGTGTTCGATTCCATATCGAATCTTTTTTCCTGATTTAATTAGGCATGGAGCAAGGGGTTGAAGGAGGGCACCGGTCGCCCGACTCTTTTAAAATGTGTAGTATATATATATTTATTTTTAATATTATTACTAATTATTATGGTGCTTTAGTGGTGTTAGTGTGTTGGGACGGTCCCCGCCCTCCTCAACAATCAAGGTTAATCCTGTTTAAGCTTACTTTTTCTTCATCACTTTGAATACATAGTGATCAATTAGTCAAAATATCTTCTCTTTAATTTTTCTAATATCTTTACACACTTCTAAGTATATGTAACTCAATTTCTTCTCTTTTTTTTTTTTTTATTTCTCTTTACGACAACTCTAAATTTATTAATATAAATTGTTTATTTTAATTTATTTATATCATTATTAATTACTTGGTTATATAATTTGCTTGTTGATTTTAGATGTATTCCACGATTAATATATACTAAATTTGTATACTTTTATTTGATGATTCAACTTATATATGGAGATTTGTAGATAGTGAGGTCAATTTTATGCTCGTTGAATGTTATTATGTAAGTATATTAAGAATTTTAATGTGGTATAAATATATTTATAAATTCATAAATAATTGATTCTAATACGTAATATACTTTAAAAATATATTTTAAAAAATTATTTTATATATTAAGTTGGGATCCGGCTCGAATTTTGGCTCCGCCACTATTTAATTAGTATGGTTTTTCAAACACGATGCTCAAATTATTAACATACACCGCCAACGGAAAACTATTTTATGATTTTATTGAATACATATAGAGTGATATAGTAATTCACTAAGAGTTAATATTAATTTGTAATTTGTATTATGATCATTTTATCATGTGCCATTTTTTTTAGAATGCCACTAAACACACCCAAAAAATCCTCTAAACACACCCCATTTGTTAAGCACGTCCCAATAAATTTAAAAATTAACATGTATTATTAAACACATCCATTTTTTTTTTATTATACCATTCCTCTATTAAAATATAAAAATAATACTTTCTTATCTCTTATTTTCTCATGAACATTTCTCTCCTAAAAAAAACATTTAATTCTTTTGTATTCATTAATTTTTTATAAAAACATTCTTAAAATTTTATATAAAATCATAAATATATTACAAAAAAGTCAACTAAATTATTTCAAACATAAATAAATTCAAAAACTTAATTAGAAAAAAAAAATCTTAAAATCATAAAAAAGCTAAATACAAAATAAAAAATTAAAAAGTAAACAATTTTTTTAAAAATATTTAAATTTAAAAAACTGAAAAAATTAAATGAAATTTGTGAAATATTAAAAAAAAAATCTAAAAAATAATTAAGATTAAAAAAGTCAGTAAAACTAAAAAAAATCTGAAAAAAAACCATTTTAATTAAATTAATTTTGAAGATTTATATTATTTGAATATTTTATTTAGTTTTAATTACTTTTTGATTTTTTCTTAATTTACTTGTTTTGAAGATTTAATAATATTTTCAAAATTTTAATTTTTTTCAGATCATTTTTCATTATTTTTGCTTATTTTTTTTTTTTATTTAGTTCTTTTTAAAGATATACTTATTGTTTTATTATTTTTATATTTTAATTTTTTTTTCAAATTTTTTTAATTATTTTTCCACGTATAATAATTTTAAAAAACTAGACATAAAAAAAGTAAAGGATCAATTTCAAAGTGAAAAAAATTTAAAGGACTAAAATCAAAATAAATAAAACTTAAAAGAAAAGACAAAATAGTATTCTATAGGGTAACTTAGTCATTACATATATATATATATATATATATCTATTTTTTTCTTAAAAATTATGGGGTGTGTTTAGTGACACTCTTTTTTTTATTTGGTTAACCTAAAATAAAATTTAGATTGCAATCAATCAATTTCGTTTATATTGCAGTCGAATAAATAAAATTATATATATTGTAAATTGATAAAAAAAAGTCATGGTACATATAAATTGCAAATTATGCACATAAAATAAACTATACGAAATTTGCAACAAATAAAACTTTTTTTTAATCTTATATTGTATATGTATATTAGAATTGACTGGAGTTGCAACAGTTTAGGTTGCAATTAGATAAAAATTATAATACTCCCCCGTCTCATTCTTTAAGAGAAACTTATCATTATTTTTGTCTCAATCTTTAAGAGATTTTTTTTTTTAAAAATGCTAATAAACAACTCTTTCTACTTTATCATTTTATCACATAAAATACTAATAAACAACTCTTTCTACTCCCAACTACCCGTTACTTTATCACATAAAATACTAATTAACAATTATTTCTACTTTATCACTATTCCAATAAATATTTATGAACAGTCAATTTCTCTTAAAGAGTGAGACGGAGGGAGTATAAATCAGTGGATTTAAATTAAAAAAATTGCCAATTTGATAAAAAGATCATACAGACAGGTTGCATATTTATATTAATCTTAATACAAAAGGGTGCACATATATATTATTTCCTCCGTCCCATTAGGATTTAAAACACTGAAAATGACACGCAAACTAAGTAAAGTGAGTTTGAATGAAATAAAATAAGGGTGTTGTGAGTGCATTAATATTATGTTTGTTTTCATTTTGGAAATATTCAAGTAATGTTGGGACGTCTAAATAAAGTAAGTGTTCAAGTAATGTTGGAACGGAGGGAGTAATGTTGGGACGGATGGAGTAGCTAATATATGACATATGTTGAAATATTATAAGATGAAAATATATAAAATGAGTTTTCGTATGTATTGGATGCATATATAGACTACACGTCCGTACAAAAACCATACACCTTAGTAGCTGTAGCCTTAATTAGATCCGGATCTGGATATTCCTGGTTGCAAGGGTTTTGATTTAAGAGGTAGTTTTGGACAAATGTATTTAAGAAGCAATCCAGATCATTAGGATGTGATTGGTATGTTGGAATAGATAGATAATAGACTGATCATTCTTTGATTTATTCTAAATACATTGATTGGTATGTAAATTTGAAAGGAATCATAATTCCATTAGGAATGGTCAGTTAAAAAATAAAGGAATTGTGATTCCTTACACACCCCATGTGTTTATGTATTCCATAATTTAAGGAATGAATTTTTTTCCACAAAAAAATATTACTATCATTCATTTCATAATATTACCTTCTACCCAACAACAACAATAATAATTTAATAATAATATTTTTATTAAAAAAATTATTTTATTAAAAAAATTATTTAATAAAAATAAAAATAATAACCAACTCCAATAATAATAATAATAATAATAATAATAATAATAATAATAATAATAATAATAATATTTGTTGATGTTGCACGGATGTTGTTCCAGATGTTGGACAATATTTTGCACAACATCATGAATTTGCCCTTTCTCCTAACACTAACTCAGGTTGAAGATAATTTCGGATATTATCAAGTGGTTGCACTGATGGAGTAAGAATAGAAAGATCATGGGTGGTTACACCAAGATCATGGAGATAGTGGAAGAGAAGTTCATGACTGTCCACACCAAGTGGATAGGACAATGCAGTTGGTCCGAAAATCTATAAATACACTGCATTGGTCGACATTCAAGTTCGAGTTAAAGTGAAATCTCATTTGCTCTACTCCAAACTTAAGAGAGTAACAACCAAGACACAACCGAGAGAACAACCGTGTGTTTGTTTCTTATAGGAGTGTGAGGGTCGTTGTTATTCTATGTGTACTGGTCGAGGGAATACAATCTCTCCTATCAGTATTGATTTTGTCTTATTAGATCAAGTTTTAGGTTGGATAAGATCACTAGTTACTTGATTGAATAGATTGATTTTTGGTGTGTGGTTTTTCACTACACCTTTTAGGATCTTGTAATAGATTCGTGTGTATCTCACTACTTGTTATAGTGATGTTTTTAACCATGAGGTTCGTGTATTCTGGATTACAGACTATACAAAATTTTGAAATCCTTTGCACTGTGTTTTTATACTTCCGCTGTCATATGTTGTTTTACATGTTACATAACATTTTCAACAACACTCTGAAATTACACGCACACACACCTTCAGTTGACACCAGAGCCATATACTTGATACACTAAGTTAAAGGTCCTGTGTTTTAAAGTGTGTTTTTGCAATGGATTATCCACTGACTCCTCCTTTAAAACCTCCAATTTTGGATGGATCAAATTACCCATACTGGAAACCTAAAATGCGCATGTACATTAAGTCTATAGATGAGAGAGCATGGCGTAGTGTGTTATCTGGTTGGAATCCTCCAAGGACAATTGATGATAGAGATGGAGAATCGCAAGTCAAAAAGGAAATTGATTGGTCCAATGATGAATGCACATCGGCCAATTTCAATTCTAAAGCCCTTAATGCTATATTGACTGCTACTGATGTTTCAATGTTTAAACTGATATCTAACTGTGTTTCTTCTAAGGATGCATGTGAAATATTGCAGGAACATTGTGAAGGATCAAAAAGTGTTCGAAGGGCTAAACTCAGAATGTTGGGAACCAAGTTTGAAAACTTGAGGATGAAAGATGATGAGAACATTTCATCATACAATGAAAGGATAAGTGAGATTGCTAATGAGTCACACTCACTTGGTGATCCAATTTCCAACACTCGGTTAGTTAATAACATACTTAGAACTGTTCCTAAACGATTTGATGCTAAAATATGTGCAATAGAAGAGGCTAAAAACACTGATTTATTGAGTCAAAATTAGTTGATCAGTATTTTGAAAACTTATGAAATTAACTCAAATATGTTAGATGTTGATAAACATGAGAATAATAAAGACAAGAAAGTACTTGCTTTTAGAGGTGAAACTTCTGATAATGTTGGTAAATATCCTTATGTGACTGAAGTTGATTCTGATGATGATATTTCTGATTTATGTGATGAAAATGTTTCTGAACAATTTGTTCTGATCACTAAGCAATTCAAATCTTTTTTAAAAGGAAAGTTCAGAAGACCAAATGGTCAATTTCAATCAAATGATATGTTTAACCAAAACTCTTCTGCCTTTAATAAAAAGCTTGTTCCAAGTCAGACTTTCAGTTTCAATCAACCTAGACAATTTACTAAAGATAACAAGTTCAAATATGATCCTGAGTACAGAAAAAAGGTTAAATGTGATGCATGTTCTGGATATGGTCATTATGTTAATGAATGTGCTAATACTATGCTTAGGAAAAAGATGAACTTTAATGCAACTTTGAGTGATGATTCTGATGATGAAACTGATGTTGATATTTGAACTAAGTGTTATGTCTGCTAGAATAGTGTATGATGATATCTTTGATGATGATCTCGATGATTATTGGTCTGAAGCAGATTCAGATGTTATCACAACATCTGAAACAACATTCAGTACATATGATTCTGAGATTAACTGTTTTGCTGGAACTATTCTGAATCCTGAAACATCAAGTTCTACTGAGTATAACTCTGAATATTTGAACTTTAAATCTGATTTAGAAACTCAAAAACAGGTGTTGAGTTCTTTATCTTTAGAAAATTCAGATTTGAAAGAAAATCTTGTGAAGCTTGAAGTTCTTTTAACTAGAAAAGATGTGGAAATTTCTGCTTTGAAAGATGAACTCAAGTGCAATACTCTCAGTTTTAAAAAGTTTTCAGTTAGCTCTACTGAATTGAATGAAGCATTAATGATTGGTAGATATGGTAATGCTGGACTTGGTTTTGAGAAAACTTTTTAGAATACTCCTATATCCTGTGAACCTATTTCTTTTGTAAAAGCTGGAACTTCTTTGTCAAAATCTTTGAAAGGTAAACAAAAGAAATCTGATGGTTTGTTTAAAGAGTATATTTGTTTTTATTGTGCTGGAGTGGGTCACATTTGTCCATATTGTTCTAAGTTAAGAAGAGACTTAAAAGCTGGAATCTTTTTACCTGATAAAGTTGAACACCCTATAAAACAGGTTAACAACACTAAAAAATTGATTCATAAGAACATGTCTTGTAATGTTGTGTATACATCTTTGAAAGCATGTGTTCCTGAATTTTGGTACTTTGATAGTGGTTGTTCTAGACATATGACTGGTCAAGTCAATCATCTGACTCATTATACATTCTGTAATGGTGGTCATGTTACCTATGGTGGTGGTTCAAAAGGTAAAGTTATTGGTAAAGGAACCTTGAATGTTCCTGGTTTTCCAAAATTGACAAATGTGTTACATGTAAAAGGTTTACTTGCTAATCTGATTAGTATTAGTCAGTTATGTGATGATGATTTACATGTGAAATTTGACAAGAATTCATGTTATGTGTTTGATAAGAATGATGAATGCTTAATGACTAGCAATAGATCTGCTGATAATTGCTATTTGATTGGTTCAAATCATGCTTGTAAAAGTGCTAAAGCAGATGATATTATTTTGTGGCATCAAAAACTTGGTCATGCTAATTACAGAAGTATTCAGAAACTGCATAGACTAGGTGCTGCTGTTGGTTTACCTGATCTTAACTTTGAAAAAGGAAAAGTCTGTGGACCATGCCATAAAGGTAAGCAAGTAAGGACAACACATCAAATGTTGTCAGCATGTACAACAAACAGGTGTTATGAGTTGATTCATATGGATCTAATGTGTCCTATGAAAATTGAAAGTTTAGGTGGTAAGAGATATTCTTATGTTCTTGTAGATGATTTTTCTAGATATACTTGGGTTATTTTTCTGAAAGAAAAATCTGATACCTTTTCTGAGTTTAAAATTCTTTACAAAAGTTTTAAAACTGTTTTATGTTTAAAGATCAGTAGGATAAGATCTGATCATGGAAGAGAATTTAAAAACAGTTTGTTTACTAATTTTTGTGAAAAGAAAGGTATTTTGCAAGAATTTTCCTCACCTAAAACTCCTCAACAAAATGGAATTGATGAAAGAAAGAATAGAACTTTGCAAGAAATGACAAGAGTTATGTTAACCTCAAAAAATCTTTCTAAGAAATTCTGGGCAGAAGCTTTGAATACTGCTTGTCACATTTTGAATAGAGTGTATATTCGTTCTGGTAGTAATTGTACTCCTTATGAGATTCTGAATAACAAGAAACCAAATTTGAAATACTTTCATGTTTTTGGTTGTGTTTGTTACATTTTGAATGATAGAGATCAGTTGCACAAGTTTGATTCCAAAAGTGATAAAGGATTTTTCTTAGGATATTCTAAGAATAGCAAGGCATATAGAATCTATAACTTGAGAACTGATACAATGCAAGAATCTGTTAATGTGGTTTTTGATGAACTTGCAAGTCTTGCAGGTAAAAGTGCTGAAGATAATGTATCAGATTTGATAGAAGTATCCAGAAATACTGATGACACAGAAGATAGTAAAAATGTTGATCAGAATCAGAATGTTCCTTCAACATCTGATACAACATTACCCAAAAGTTCAAATACTGAAAATCTGTTACAAGATTCACAGTATCCAAAATATTTGGTTCCCTCAACAAAGATAATGAAAAGTCATCCATCAGATCAGATCATTGGAGAAACTACCACTGGTGTACAAACTAGAAGAAGAATGAGTATTCATATAAATAATCTTGAGATCAGTTTGCATGTCATCCATATGCAATCGGGTAACTTTTGAGTGTTATCATTCTGAAATTGAGCCTAAAAATGTGAAAGAGGCTCTTGATGATGAAAATTGGATAAATGCTATGCATGAAGAGCTTAATCAGTTTGAAAGAAATGATGTTTGGACACTTGTACCTAGACCTAATCCTGATATTAATGTCATAGGAACAAAGTGGATTTTCAAAAATAAAACTGATGAATCAGGTAATATTGTGAGAAACATGGCTAGATTGGTTTCTCAAGGTTATACTCAAATTGAAGGGATAGATTTTGATGAAACATTTGCTCCTGTTGCTAGAATAGAATATATTAGATTACTTCTTGCTATTGCATGTATCATTAACATTAACTTGCATCAAATGGATGTTAAAGCTGCTTTCTTAAATGATATTCTGGATGATGAAGCTTATGTTGAACAGCCTAAAGGTATTGAAAATCTAGAATTTCCTGATCATGTTTACAAGTTAAAGAAAGCTTTGTATGGTCTAAAACAAGCACCCAGAGCTTGGTATGGTAGACTTACTGATTTCTTACTTGAGTTTGGATTTTTGAGAGGAGAAGCTGATAGAACATTGTTCATTAAAAATTCTAAGAATGATATCATGGTTGCTCAAATATATGTTGATGATATTATATTTGGTTCAACTTGTAATGATATGCTTGAAAGTTTTGTTAAAGAAATGACATGTACTTTTGAAATGTCCATGGTTGGAGAACTGAATTTCTTTTTAGGTTTTCAAATCAAACAAATGAAAGATGGTATTTTCTTTTGTCAAAACAAATATGCTAAGAATTTGGTGAAAAGGTTTGGTTTGGAAAGTGTTAAAACCATGAAAACTCCTATGGGTTCAACTCAAAAGTTGAGTAAAGACTTGATTGGAAAAGATGTTGATCCTACTTTGTATAAATCAATGATTGGAAGTCTTTTGTACTTAACTTCTAGTAGGCCTGATATTATGTATAGTGTCTATCTTTGTGCTAGATATCAAGCTAATTGTAGGTCCCAAACGGATTTCGTGAGGGCAGAAGTCTAGAGGGCAGGGGTGAATAAACTTCTGAAAACTTTTTCGTGCAGATCAGGTGCGATTGCAGTTTGCCTGCTCAGAGTGCAAGTGAATCAGTTTGGATTGATATTCAATCTTACTGAATGACTGAGAGCAGATCAGTTTGATATCTGTCAGTTTAACTGATAGTGCGGAAGCTAGTTTGTACCCGTGTGAAAAACCTGTTTTATCAATTCAGATTCTCAAGTCAGTTTTCAATCGGCTGACTAAGTTGTCAACCTGATCAGATCAGTTGCTTAGTGCAGACTGATATTAACTCAGAATATGTTTGCAATTTTAAGCTCAGTTGTGTGTAATAGTGTAAAGCAATAAAGAGCAAGTAAATGCACACAAAATTTTTATAGTGGTTCAGACAATCGGTCCTACGTCCACTCTTCCCTTATCACAAGGGGCACCAACTAAACCAACTTAACCGACCGGACTTAGTTTAATGTGTTAGTCCAACACCCAACA
The DNA here is from genome assembly GCA_037126765.1 of Stenogyne calaminthoides. Classification (NCBI taxonomy): domain Eukaryota; kingdom Viridiplantae; phylum Streptophyta; class Magnoliopsida; order Lamiales; family Lamiaceae; genus Stenogyne; species Stenogyne calaminthoides. Next base: position 360,621 of record JBBCBC010000014.1, read on the forward strand.
GATGTTTATTGAGTTCACACTCAACCGATCCCAGAAATCAGAACTAGAATCCCTAGTCTGAAATCTTGCAAAACAAACTTAACCTAACTTTGAGTTTGGGTAAAGATTTGTTGTGGTTCCAACTGGAAATCTATCCTAGTGTTTATGTAGCCAAATTCTAGAGGATAGGATTTCTATGCTAAGAACAATGGGATGAACACTTAAGAATAATCTTCAAATTTTGTGTTCTTCGTGCGGAAATTCTGCTATAGTTTTTGCTTCTTGATGATTTTCCATATTTCCATCCTTCTTCACTTTGAAGAGCAATCCCATTTTATAGACCACGAAACCAAATAGCCGTTGGAGAGCAATTTGAATTTCCGGCTATATTTGGTAGGTTTGTAGGATTTGATGTGACGTGCTCCGAATATCGGCGTGGCCGAAGGCATGATTAGCGTCATTTGTGTCCGCAGCGTCGAATCCCACATTGTCAGCTCTTTTTGTTCACGTGTCGTTTTTTCATTGGCTTCACGAGTACGACACTTCAGTATTTGTCTGTTTGATGATTGATATTCCTTTTGTAGAATATTCATCTTGTCTGGTGTACCATTTTGGTTGACGCCAGGTGTGAGCTGACCTGATCAAATAACTGATCAGTCTACCTGATAGAGTCTTTGGATGCAGATTGTCTTAGCACAATTTGCAGACTCGACTGATGTAGGTCTTCTGGTCTTTTTATAGTCTTCTGATCTTTTGGTTACTCTGAGCCTCAGTGTCTTCAGTCATACTGAGTCTTCAGGTTTCTTACTGAGTCTTCAGGTTTCTCTGAGTCTCCAGGTTTATCTGAGTCTTCAGGTTTAACTGAGTCTTCAGGTCTATCTGAGTCTTCAGGTTCATCTGAGTCTCAGTGTCTTCTATGTTCACCTGATCATCTGACTTCTTCTTCTGACTTGTCTTAGTCTTCTGATCATCTGACCTTATCTGGTAATCTGATATTTTGACATGTTGGGATATTTTAGTTTTGATGAATTATGCCAAAACATTATCAACTTGTGTTATTCAAGCTAATTTACAGATAACAAGTTGAGGGGGAACGAAAGAACAAGTTGAGGGGGAACTCACGAAATCAGAAGTAGATGATCGAGATCAGACGAGACTGATCGAGATCAGATGAGTTAGATGAGTTTCGAGTTAAACTGATGAGCTGTGCAAATCAGAAGAGAAGAAAAGCTAAGCCAGCAAATCAGAAGAGAAGGTTGCAAATCAAAAGATGAGCAGATGAGACTGATCAAGATCAGACGTGATCGAGATCAGATATGAAGATGAGCAGATGAGACTGATCAAGATCAGACGTGATCTAGATCAGATATGATAAACTGATATGCTAACCTGATATGATGACCTGATGCTATCCTGATATGTTGATCTGAAGATGTGTTGATCCGACCGGGCGAGAAGCCGACGATCGTAAAAGAAGAAATCGACAAATTTCGAGTAAAAAGTGATATGAGGCTCAATAAGTAAAGTGAACCGAGACTCAAGAAGCAAAGTGACCGAGGGTCGATGTTCAAGTCAAGAACTGAACTCAACCACCGAGTGTCAAGATGCTCGGGTCCGCCAAGAGAAGTCTCATTGAATCAAGAAACCCGAGACTCAAGATGTCACCGACACCGAGGCTCGCATGCATACATGAAGGCGCTCGGGACAGACCAAGGCTCGGGAGATAGTCAAGGCTCAGATAGATCAAGGCTCAGATAGATCAAGGCTCGATAAACTCAAGGCTCGATAGAATCAAGATCCCGAGACTTAAGAAATCGAGGAATATAGCCGTTGGAATTCAAATTAACGTGGACCAATGAGAGGAAGACAACCCGACAAAAAAAGTCTGCGGAGAAAAAGAATAGTATGAATAATATGGATTTTGAATGTGATTCTCTCCAAGATCTTCCATAACATTCAAATCCACACCACTAAAAAAGACAAATAGAACACAAGTCACAAGAGATATACACATATATTCAAAGAGTGTTCTAGAACCCAATCTAAGCAACCCACGATGTATATCTAGCTTAGAGAGATTTTTCCCAACCAAAGCATTGAGGCTAAACAAATGTAAGGGAAAATCTCACCATAGTTGGAGACAACACCAAACCCAAACCCCATTCTCGTAAGAGATAACTAGTGGTGAAGTGAGGTAGTTGTTAGGCAATCCCGAGAGAGGGTGATAAGTCCCGTTGGAGTGTGAACTCGTTAAACATCTAGAGGCGAGCCCGAGAGGGTGATAAGTCCAGTTGGAGTGAGAGCTCATTAAATATCTAGAGGCGAGCCCGAGAGGGTGATAAGTCCAGTTTGAAGGAATTTCCCTAGGAACGGGGAGAGTGGATGTAGGAGCTTGAGTCTCCGAACCACTATACTTTGTTGTGTTCTTTATTGCTTTACGTTCTTATCCTTATCATATGCATTCTATTACAAGCAAAACACAACACATGAGCTTAAAACGCAAAAATCTGGAATCACCATTCCTTCACCCCTATTTTTATATGCATTTCATGATTATTCTGCATTTCATGGGGTTTTTCACCGGGCCTATCATGGCCTGATCTATACATATTGAGTTCCCCCTCAATATGTGACCTATCTTTTACATCAGCTATCTATACATTTCAGCTGGTCATCTTAATCTGATTCTACGTCATCAGTCAGCTAACAGATCTGACTGGTCCTATTACAACATGTTTTGGAACTTCCATCAAAACTAAATACAAATTTCCCAACAATTTCCCCCTTTTTGATGGAACCAAAACATTTAATCAGAAAAATAGATAACATGAGTAGAAATGTAGATAATGTAAAACAGTACTTTCTTCAGAAGACAATGAGATGTTGTCTTAGAATCAGAGAGATAGAGTATTTCATTCAGATAGGTGTGTGGATTACAGATTACATAAAAACGTACCTATCATCTGATTCCAAGTTGTCTTCCTTAGGTGTACTTGAACCTTTGAAGTTCTTTGGGGATACCAAACATCTTGTACATCCTTTGCATTAGCTTGTCCAGATCTTCTCTTCTATGGATCCCTCATTTGTCAGCAAATCCATAGTAGACATCCTTGAATTTGACAGCATCTAGCTTGTTGTCTGGACGCAAAGGTGGAAGGAGTTGTTCAAAGGGAGGAGCTTCAGGTATCAGTGACGTGATCTTCCCTTCCTTCATCACCATCTGGTAGAAGTCTGGGTACTTTGTTTCTAACCAGTTCCAAAATTCATCATCATTTTCTGTCTGGTCTTGATGAATCGGAATCATCTCCAGGATGTATACGTCACACAACCATTCTGCTATGATCTGATCCCATTCAGGAAGTAGATCTAGCCGGGCACAGAGGATGTCTTTAACAGGTGTAGAAAATGCATTATCTTCCCAAGCAATCTCCTCTGCTGCAGCTTCATTCTTCCTCTTCCTTCGGATGTATGCGATGTTTAGTCCCTTAGCCTCTGCTAACTTCTGCTTCTTAATGGCAGCCTCTCTTATTCTCTGTCTAGTTTGCTCTTGAATTTGTTCAGGAGACATCTGGCTTTTGATAGAGAATAATTGTCCTTGTCTCTGAACTTCAGCAGTAGCTTTCACCATCTTGCCTTTGTCTTTCTTTCTCTTCAGAGTCTGCTCAGGTTCATCTCGTTTTTCTTCTTCTGCTAGTTTCTTAGCGAGTTCAAGGCTCTTGGCCTGATCATCAATTTCCATTCTTTTCTGTACAGACGAAGAGAAGTCTTCAATCTTATCGACTCTGGCAATAACATCTGAAAGAAGCAATCTTACGCTTTCGATGATCTCTTTGCTATGTTGCTCCACGGTTTCTTTTTAGGTCGACAATAAGATCGGTAGATGGAGTGACTTCGTGCAAGTCGATACATTGGTTTTACGGTAGAGATGCAATAGTTCTGAAGCGTGTCTATTTTTTCTTCTTTCTCTTGTCCTTCCCCCTTTTGGTTTCATCAAAGAGGTTGGGACCCTGCGATTGAGCAATAAAGCGCCTTGTGATCTTCTCTCGAGTTCCTCCAAAGAAGAGGACGCGGTGGCGAAGGTATGAGGGAGTTAATCCTCAAGCAAATTCGAAGAAGGTAAAATAACCCTATCCGTCTTCTGTGACACTTTCGGATTTGTGTCTCATTGAGCATGTATGTCTCGAAAGAGGAGTGATCTTCCGGCAAGAGGATTTACTAGTTGCATTACATCGAAAGGATGGCCGTGAGACAAATTCGACTAGTTTTGTTTGCTCTTCTTTCCTTTTCGCAAATTGTGAATTTATCTTCAAGTGCGCCTTGACCTTTAAAAGATAAAGATCAAGGTATTCCAAGTCGGGTCTCATCTGCAACCCTATCCATGTCAAGATTTGTAGGAGATTGAACATTCTTCTCTATTAGATGGGTCATGAGACACTTTCCAAAGAATTTCAGACTTATTTTGAAATAAATTGTCTCATTGAGCATGTATATATTTCGAACTTTGAGTTTATCGTAGTTAATTTAGTGAGAGATTAAATTGATTAACTAAAAAGCACGCCATTCGGCACCTAGATGGAAATTTCGCGAAAGGTTAGTGTAAGGCTCAGATTGGTTTGTCTTGACCAAGAGATTACACTCCAAGGCATTGATGCTTTGAATAGGACCCTCAGGAGGATAAATTCTTTGAATCTGAACAAGGAAGAATTAGACCTCGGTGGGTTCGTTGTTTCTTAACCTTCATCCCTTAAATAGGATCATGTGGGATTGGTAACTATTGCTTTGACTTATCATGTGTAGCGAATCGGAGAGAGATTCAATACTTTTTAGCAATATTATTTTGATTTTCTTCTTCAAACGCTGATTTGATTTGCCCCTTCAGGAGGTTCATAAGTTTTATTACCAAATCTTGCAAATGGAATTAGTTTCGGTATGGATAATAATGTTGAACCGTTCCTCGACCAAGGACAAAAGATATTAATTAACGGAAAGCTATTTCAAGTGGCTTGAATTAATTTGGGCTAGATAATCTTAAAACATCGGAAATAATGACCAAGGGGATCATATTGGGTAATATGGGTTAAGATGGATAGTGCAATATAATTATGTAGTGGGATTAATTAATATTTATGGGCTTGAATTATATTGTGGCTCAATATTAGATATTCAAGATCCATTAGAATGAATCATTCTCCTCTCATATAGTCAATGCTAAAAAAGGTGATTAAAATAAAATAAATATTGTTTATATTTCCTCTAAAAATTTTTGAAAATTATGGATAAAAAGAGGAGAAAAATTTTCTTTGAATTTTGTTATGGAATGAAGATTATTCTTGGAAAAGATTATCTCATTAAATTCAAAAAATGTTATATGTATTAAATTTTGAATTTTTTTTAAATAATTGAATGTTGATTTTCTTGAAAAGAAATTATTTGTATTTCTTGAAATACAAGAATATCTCATAAATTCAAGAAATCCAAATCTTGGAATCTTGCTTAATATTTTTGAAATTTGTCCATAATTAGGATTGGGATTTTTTGTGAATATTTTAATTACGGGAAAAAGAAATAAAGGGATATTATATTTCTTTGACCAAGAATAGTCTTTAATTGATATATGATTTGTTACCCTCCTGTTTGATATTTTAGATTAATTTGCCAAAACATTATCAACTTGTGTTTTTTGAAGCTAATTGATAACAAGTTGAGGGATCTTGAAAAGAGTTAAAATGATCCTTGTAACATAGTTACCTAGATGGAAATGAACAACCATGAAATAAAAAAGTTGAGGATGTTTGGTGTAAGGACGGATCAATGACGGAATCGAATGAATAAGATTGGGGGAGGATAAATTCTTCAATAAGAAGATAACAACATATATGGATGTGTTATAAAAGTCGCAAAAACAAAAAAAATTAGACCTTGAGAAATTATTAATGGATTTCATCCCTATTCAAAATATAAATACATTGGATCTTATCTTCAAAGAAGAAGATGGAGGAGGATAAGTGAAATTAAAAGCAAATATTGACTCCAAGACAGCAAGAAAGAACATATATTCAAAAGTGTTCTACCCTAGATCTAAGCACAAATTTTTATCCTTAGAGAGATTTTCCCAACCTTAAATATTAAACAAATCACGTGTGATTTCGGTTTAAGGATAAGTTTTCTTAAGCAACGGCAATCCCGTGAGGGAGATAAGAATCTCGATAAACATTAAGCAATCCCGAAAGGGAGGGTCGGCAATCCCGGAGATTGATAAGTTTTGAGGTAAACATCGGCAATCCTTGAGGGTGATAAGTCTCGTTGGTTAAGTTGGTTTAGTTTGCCCCATGAAGGGAAGAGTGGATGTAGGGGCAGTTGTTGAACCAATAAAATGTGATTTCTAAGATTTAATGCATTCGTTTAGAATCGTTCTTAAAAGCAAAAAAAAATTGAAATACTTGATTTGCCCCCTCGAAGGCGTTTTCATAAGTTTTTTCATACCAAATTGCAAATGGGAATAATTTGACCAATTTACGAATCGATCTTTTTAAATCAAAATGGATAATAATGTTTGAACCAAAAAGGGGAAATTGTTGGGATATTTTAGTTTTGATTAATTATACAAAAACATTATCAACTTGTGTTTTTGAAGCTAATTCTGATAACAAGTTGAGGGGAACGGAAGAACAAGTTGAGGGGATAAAATTAATATGACGAACTGCATTGACAGGCCGATCAAAGATCAGATGAGAAGGATGAGTTCGAGTTAATGAGCAAGTTCTTGAATTAATTAATGGGGAAGATAATATTAAAATTGGAATTAATGATTAAGCCATATTTATGGATTAATTGAAAAATTAAGATGGCTCAAAAGATAGTGATTATATTAATTATGTATATGGGATTAATTAATATTTATGGCCCCATTCAAGAACACAAGAGAATATATTCAATGGCTCAAAATATTCAAGATCCAGGCTAAAACAATTAAATTAAACAAACAAATCCAAATCGGTTTGATAGGATAAGTTTGTAGGTGAGTGGGAACTCGATAAAATTAAGTTCAATAACCGTGAGGGAGATAAGGTGGGAATTAAACATAAAATAAATATTTCTTTTATTTAAACATCTCAATCCGTGAGGGTGAAAATTTTTGAAAATTAGTTGGAAAAGTGGAGAGGAGAAAGATTTTTCTTTTGAATTTTGTTATGGAATGAAGATATGTATTCTTGGAATACAAGATTATCGGGTTAAATTCAAAAATTAAACTTTTCAAGATTTTAAATTTTGAATTTTGAAAAAAAAATATGTTTTAGCGTCATTATATAGAAATTTTGATATTTTTTGAAAATATAGTTGAGGAGCGGGGCAAGAAAGATTTTCTTGATTTTCTTGAAAAGATATTATGGAAGATATGTATTTCTTGAAATACAAGAATATCTCATAAATTCAAGAAGATCCAAATCTTGGAATCTTGCTTAATATTTTTTTGAAAATTTATCCATAATGGATGGAGGTATGGATTTTTTTGTGGAATATTTTAATTAAAAAAAAATATAATATGGATAAAATTCCTATTCAAGAAATTCTTGTGTGACCAAGCACAAATGCTATATCCTAGTTTAGAGAAAACCTTCATTTTAAACAAATTGAAAAATCTCACATAAATTTCGTCAAAACAAACCTTACCCAAATCCTTTATAAATAGGGGATGATTAAATTTCATTCGATAAACATCTACAATTCCATGATTTTTTGTGAAATATTTTAATAATCCGTTGGTTAAGTTGGAAAGTTGGAGTATGAAGGGATATGGATTCAGTTGTCGAACCACTAAGTTTATTTTTTCCTTTTTTTCTTAATTGTTAAGCAAAACACACACCGTTCTTAAAAAAAAAAAAATTTTTTCCCTTTTGAAATATCACATAAATTTGCAAAATGGGTTTTCAAAAGCGGGACCATCACTCCCTCCTATAAATAGGGGATGATTAGTTCATTCCCAAGTACAATTCCATGTCTTTGGAAATATTCGCAAATCCGCATAAGTGGTGCAACAAAGTTTATTTTTTCCTTTTTGTTAATTGTTCGCGAGTATCCTTCCACCGGATTATCGAGCAAGGGCTAAGGAATACTTAGGAAGTCCTTTTGGTTATCCGTCCGACCAAAGTCTTTGCCATCCCGAGAGGAATGCGTTCACGTAAACCCGTAGATTCCGCGTCGCGAGGTTTTACGTGGCCTTTTATATGCATGATATGTTGTTGCAATTATTATTTGAATTAATATAGGATTAATTCATGCTAGTAATAATTAATGAATTAAATTTGTATTTAAATATTCACCCCGAATAGATCTGTGTAAATCATTCCCCAACAATCCGTATCGAGCCACCTGCTTTGAACTCTCAATTTTTAAATTGTAATTTAATTCGTGGACATTAAATTTGAAATTGGACAAGAGAACTATTAGATCTGTTTTGCGGTATCCAATTGTCATGGATTTTAATGTTTTATTTTGCACGCATATAAACTGTGTTTTTTTTTAATTCGATTCGTTCGGATTTGTTTTGCCTCGTGAGAAAATCCACGAGTAGACTAGGATTTGTTTGATTTGATCAATGTAATAGACTAGTCTAGATCTAGGTTTATTTATTTTTTGTAAATAAATTGTAACCGGATCGGGAACGAAGAGACACCTGCCGAGGCGTCTTGAAACTTTGGCTGACCCTGGCGCGGTCTTAGGTCGCTTAGGTCTGCCCCGTGCCAAGTGGCGGCGGATCGTGGCGGTTCGAGACGAAGTATTTTTTCGAGACGAACGAGTGGGAGAAATTCGAGACGTGTTTCTTCAAGATCAAGCCAAGAAAAATCAAACCATGGCAATTGGATAATTTGTGCCCAATATGTTTATTTTTTCTGTTTTGCTTGATTTATTTGTGCTATCTTATGCTTTATTTAATTTGTTTAAATGTGTTTGCATGAGGGTTGCCAAATTGAAAAATCTCAACTTCAAAATTACTAAGTATGTTTTAAATAATTAATTGACAATTTATTCTGGATAATAAAATTGAATTAATTTTGACCTCCATGATTTATTTATTTGTGAATTCTTTTGGAGAAATTCCCCCAACGGGACGGTCAAAAGATAGATTTCACATGAATGAATTCCAAACGGATGATTATGGGTTATTACTAGTGGTGACGATGACCCTCCCAACGAGGCTCGATCAAAGCGAAATAGTAATCCTGTATTTAATCATGGTTATTACTTAGGTATAAAATTGATATGCATATACTTTTCCGAAGTCCCTGTCAATTTTATATTGGTCAAGTGGGAGCCAACTATTAATTTGGATATTAAGGGTTTGTAACTGTTCTTGTTTGTAACCCGCTTGAATGTGTTTAAATAATGACCCACCCAACCTGGCTTATTTAAACTGTTTTGAGATGTTGGCTGATGCATGTTCATATTTTTTTTGAGATTTTAATATGATGCATGTGATCAAACCTTGTGATATATTTATGCTTATGCATATTATTGTTTATTTCAGTTCATCATGTCGCAACCTTTTAATCCACTCTTATATACACTCAAAGAACACCAATTATCTGGAGAAAACTATAATGTTTGGAAACAAAATATGATGCATGTCCTACCTGCACAAAAACATTATTAGGATTCTTGATGTACCCAAACCACGTATGCCTACTGATGAATCAACTGATGCGGCAAGACATGAGTATAATATTTGGGAGCAGGCCAATGAACCCATGAAACGTGTAATCTTGACTTCATTTGTCGATGATTTGAAACACGTTCATGAAGGTGTTGAGTCATTGCGGAAATTATGCAAAGTCTTGAAGAAATGTTTTCAACAAAAGACCGCATGATCGATCGGTTTAAAAAACGACGACGTGGCTAAATTTGAAAATGGTTGAGGAACACTGAAGGGAGAGCATGTTCTCGAGTCAAGAACCATTTTTCAAACCGGCTTATCTCGGAACTAAGTATTGTGATGAGGCCCAAATCAATTTTGTTGCTTACTCTCGCCAAGGAGCTTGATGAATTTTCTTTGTGGTTTTGTGATGAGTGATCACATGTTTACCATGGATGATCTTCAAGAAGCCTTGGAGATAGTGGAGAAGCATTTAGGAAAGAAAAGGCGAAGCATTGGTGATCAAAAGCCTTTTCTCGAGATCTAGGCAAGTGGAAGGCAAGTCTCAAGAAAAGGAAAATGGTCGAGAACCAAAGCAAACTCATCATTAAAAAAAAGTGAGAAAAAAGGCGGTTAGTGGTTGGGTGTCAAGAAAGAACCAAAAGGAATATGTTTCAATTACGGGGGGAGAAAGGACATTGGAGGTCGACTGTTCCAATCCCAAAAGGAAAGGAAAGAAAGGTAATCCTCACTCACTAGTTGTTGAAACTTGTTTAGCACAGATGTCTCCCATTTATGGGTGGTGAATCTGAGGATCCACCGATCATGTTTATTTCACACGTTCTGGGGTTCAAAACGACCCGACAACTAAGTGGAAGTGAGATCCTCATCACATCGGGCGATGATCTTGAGAGTGGCGGTGAAGCGATGGGAGAAGTGCACCTGTCTTTTGAAGACGAGTTTTAATTTTAAGAGATGTTCTGTAAGTTCCGAGTTTTAGAAAGAATTTGATTTCAGTTTCTAAACTTTTTCATGATGGATATTCGGTTACTTTTAATAAAGTTGTTACCATTTCTCTTTATGATAAATTTATCTGTCATGGAATGTTGGCGAATAATCTCTATACAATTAACTGTGCACACCACTCAAGAAATGCATCCTATAACACATCAACTATTTCCGAGAAAAGAAAACGTTCATCGGGGCGAAGCGAGACACTTCTTTGGCATCTAAGATTGGGTCATATAAATCCAAAGAGGATCCAAAGGTTGGTGAAAGACGGTTCACTAGAACTTCTCCAAGTTGAACCGTTTCCAACCTGCGAATCATGTTTGGAGGGTAAAATGACCAAGATGGCATTTGGAGCCAAGGGGAATGGGGCTAAAGAAGTGTTAGAGATCGTTCACATAGATGTATGTAGTCAAATTTCAACCAAAGCAAGAGGAGGTTATGAGTAATTTTATTAATGATTACTCAAGGTACATTTTCCTTATTAAGCATGAATCTGAGACCTTTGAGAAATTCTAAAGAATTTAAGGCTCAAGCAGAGAATCATATGGAAAAACGTATCAAGTCTCTACGATCTGATCGTGGAAGCGAATACCTCGGCGATGAGTTTTTGTACTACTTATCTGATGAAGGGATTGTATCGACTCATCGCACGCGGAACCCCTCAACAAAATGGGGGTTTGCAGAGCGAAGCAACAAAATTCTTTTGGAAATGGTTAGATCAATGATGAGTTATACGGATCTTCCCGAGTCGTTCTGGGGTCATGCCTTGGAAAACAGCGACTTACATTCTGAACTTGGTGTTATCCAAATCAGTTCCCAGAACCCCAAAGAATTGTGGACCAAGCGCAAGTCTAGTATGAGACACATGAGAACTTTGGGGTGTCCGGCCTACGTGTTGGACAAGGAAACCGGTAAATTGGATCCTCGATCAGAATTAAGGCTGTTTTGTAGGATACCCCGAGGGAACAAAAGGGTGAATGTTCTATAGTTTCGAAGATCAAAAGGTGGACATCCGCACCCACTTTAGATTTTGGAAGAAAACTATAGAACCAAAGAAAACCCAGAAGTGAGATTACCTTAAATGAGCTTAGAGGGCAAACCTCAAATTCGATGTCATTGTACTTAGATGATATACCAAACGATACATTTTCACAACCGGAGTCTCGTTATAGTGGGAGGGTTGTTAGACATCCCGAGAGATTCGTGGGAATAGGAGAGTCCTCGGACTTGATTCCCGGAATTAGACCCATGGACATATGACGAGGCACTCCAAGATTAGGATGCAGTTTCTTGGCAAACAAAGAATGAAAGCGAAGTGGGTTCTATGTTTCATAATAGAGTGTGGGAGCTAGTCGAACCACTTAATGGGGTCAAACCCATTAGATGCAAGTGGGTATATAAGAGGAAAAGAGGATCGGACGGGAAGGTTGAAACCTTTTAAAGCAAGACTAATGGCGAAAGGTTATACTCAGAAAGAAAGGGATCGATTATGAGGAAACTTTTTCGCCCGTAGCCATGCTTAAGTCCATCCGTATTCTCTTATCGATTGCTGCGCATTTCGACGTTGAAATCTGGCAATTGGATGTCGAGACAGTTTTCCTTAACGGAAGTCTTGATGAAGAGATCTATATGCAACAACCCCAAGGATTCATTGAAACAGGCCAAGAACATCTTGTTTGTAAGCTCAAGAAGTCCATTTACGGACTCAAACAGGCATCCAGAGCTTGGAACCAAAGTTTTGATCATGTAATAAAGTCTTATGGGTTTGATCAAAACAAGTTTGAAAGTTGTGTGTATAAAAAGCGTTTGTAAGCGCATTGGTATTCTTAGTACTATCGTAGATGACATTGTGATCATCGGGAACGATGTGAAGGTGTGATCGGGCGTAAGGGCATGGTTTCAAAAACAGTTTGATATGAAAGACTTAGGGAAAGCCGGACATATCCTTGGGATCAAGATTACTCGAGATCGCCAGAAAAGGATGATCGGGTTATCGCAAGTTTCATACATAGACACTGGTTTTTGAAACAATTAAAGATGCAAGATTCAAGAAAGGATTCTTACCTTTCGGACTTGGAATCCATCTATCCAAGAAAATGTTCCCTAAGGCGAAAAGGAGATAGATGACATAAAAGGTATTCCTTGTGCCGGTTGTCGGAAACCTTATGTATGCATTCTTTGTAGACGAGACCGGATATCCGCTTTTTGCCGTAGGCATGGTAGCAAGATATCAAAGTAACCCCAGGAAAGCGCATTGGAATGACGATTAAAAACATTACGAAGTGTCCGAAAAGAACTCGGGATAGAATGTTGATTTATCGATCGATACTCCAATCCCCATCGGCTACGAGACTTCGGATTTCCAATTAGATATAGATTCCAGAAATTATCTACCTCAGTTAGTGTGTTTCCATTTGGGAAGTGTAGCCATCAAATGGACGAGTGTGAAGAAGAAATGCATCACTGACTCAACCATGGGACTCGGGTAAGTAGTCGCTTGTAAAAGCGGTGAAAGAAACCGATTGGGCTCTAGATCTTCTTAGTGGACTTGGATGGTGTTCGAATTTGACTAGCAATATCTGCTAGTGGGCGGTTGCAAATTCAAGAGAACCAAGAGTCCAATGAAGTCAAACAAACACATTAAAGGAAAGACATCTTTATACGAGAAATCGTTAAGAGAGGAGATAAAGATGTGGCAAAGATAGCGCCCGAGGACAACCCAGCGAGATCCATTCACAAAGCGTCCCGCCTCTGAATACATTCGAGAGACATGTGAGTGGAATGGGTGTCAAGACCGATTGCTAATCTGCTTTGAGTATAAGTGGGAGAAATTATTAGGTTCGTGTAGGTGACATTAGATGTCACGGACTACTCGAGACGTGTTGTAGTATACTTAAAAGCGGACTTTGAGTATAAGTGGGAGATTGTTGGGATTATCTTTGAAAAAGTATGCTTTTACTTTGTATAATAAAACCGAATTTCGAGACTTATTTACTGAAATAAATTGTTTATCACCGATGCTTTAAATATGATTGAATGTTATATATATATTTACTGCATAACTGTTCAATAATTTGTACGTGTTACACTGTAGTTAATTTAGAGATACCAGATCACAGAAGATTAAATTAACAGTCCCTTGTAACTAAAAGTACGCCATTCACGATCTAGATGGAAATGAACAACCATCGCGAAAGGTTGAGGTGTAAGGCTCAGATTGGTTTGTCTTGACCAAGAGATTACACTAGTGCATGACCGATCTTATTTGAATAGGACCCTGAGGAGGATAAATTCTTCTTAAATCGAACAAGGAAGAATTAGACCTCAGTGGTTCGTTGTTTCTTAACCTTCGTCCCTTAAATAGGATCACGTGGGATTGGTAACTATTGCTTTGACTTATCATGGGTAGCGAATCAGAGAGAGATTCAATACTTTTTATCTTGGGCAATATTATTGGTCACATGTGATTGCTAAGATTTAATACGAAGAGTCGTGTGCAAGTACGCTTGCTTGATTTGCCCCCTTGGGAGATTCATAAGTTTTATCATACCAAATCTTGCAAGTGGAATTAGTTTCCGGTATGGATAATAATGTTGAACCGTTCCTCGACCAAGGACAAAAGATATTAATTAACGGAAAGCTATTTTAGTGGCTTGAATTAATTAATGGGCTAGATAATCTTAAACACACGGGAAATAATGACAAGGGAGCCATATTATTTGTAATATGGGTTAAGATGGATAGTGCAATATTAATTATGTAGTGGGATTAATTAATATTTATGGGCTTGAATTATATTGTGGCTCAATATTAGATATTCAAGATCCATTAGAAGGTCTAATCTTAATTCTCCTAAAGGCCCCCTGAGTAGCCCAACATATAGTCCAATAACTGAAAAGGTGATTAAAATAAAATAAATATTGTTGCTTATATTTCCTCTAAAATTTTCAAAAATTATGGATAAAAGAGAGAGAAAGATTTTCTTTGAATTTTGTTATGGAATGAAGATATGTATTCTTGGAATACAAGATTATCTCATTAAATTTAAGAAATCTCCCACTTGGTTATCTGATAGTAAATTTGAATTTTTTTTGAAAATATATAGTGGGCAAGAAAGATTTTCTTGATTTTCTTGAAAAGATATTATGGAAGATATGTATTTCTTGAAATACAAGAATATCTCATAAATTCAAGAAGATCCAAATCTTGGAATCTTGCTTAATATTTTCAAAATTTGTCCATAATTGAGGAGGTGGGATTTTTTGTGGAATATTTTAATTATGGGAAAAAGAATATAAGAGATATATTCAAGATTTCTTGGTGACCAAGAAAAGTCTTTTCCCACATTGAAATATCACATAAATTTAAATCCACCCTCCCTCCTATAAATAGGGGATGATTAGTTCATTCCCAAGTACAATTTCATGTCTTTGGAAATATTAGCAAATCCACATAAGTGGTGCAACAAAGTTTATTTTTTCCTTTTGTTAATTGTTCGCGAGTATCCTTCCACCGGATTGTCGAGCAAGGGCTAAGGGAATACTTGGGAAGTCCTTTTGGTTAGTCCGTCCGACCGAAGTCACTGCCATCCCGAGAGGTACGTTCACGTAAATCCGTAGATTCCGCATGCGTAGGTTTTACGTGGCCTTTTATATGCATGATATGTTGTTGCAATTATTATTTGAATTAATATAGGATTAATTCATGCTAGTAATAATTAATGAATTAAATTTGTATTTATATATTCACCCCGAATAGATCTGTGTAAATCATTCCCCAACAGAATCAACCATCTGATATCATCAACAGAGGCCAATTCAACAGCGTTATCAATCCTAGCATTGTTCAAGCAATTCATCTCCAAGTCTACAAAGAAATCCGATCCCAGAGTTATCATGAGGATCAGAAACTCCTCGATGCTTTTCAATCTGATATCCCTCCAGAACACAATCTCTTCTATCTGATGTTGGATGCCAGGATGTTGATCCAATTCTGGGCATAGGTCCAGCAGATACTCCTTGATTTGTTGCTTCATTATCCATATGATGGGGCTTTCTGTTGGGAGATGAATTTAATAAAAGATATATGATTTTGATTAGATCCCAAAACCCCTGAGTATGACATGTTCAGAATGATCTTGATAGTTGAGTCAGGATTCAGTTTTAGAGTATTCAGGATGATTATCTGCAAAATGTATAGTCAGCAGATATAGTTCAGGATAGGTTTCAAGATATCAAGACTCGATGGGATCTTGAAACCGATATTTCAAAGACGAAGATTGATTGTATCGGTCGATGAGACTCGAGAAGACTCAAGACTCGAAGACCACTCAAGACTCGAAGACTCTGAAGACACAAGACTGAAGACTAAAGATTGAAGATCAAGAATACTGAAGGCACACGAATTACTGAAGACTCAGTAAGGTACTGAATGCTCAGTATAAACCTGAATGTTCCGAGGCACTGAATATATCTATCTAAAGGATGCAATACTGAGAAGATCGTGATTCCTTAGATAAAAGATATTGGCCAAGACATTCAAGTGCAGACAAAAGGAACTAAGTCAGAAGTGTTGTTAAGGTTATATCAAACTCAGAGTTTGTAACCAAAAGAGCCGTTGAAGGCGTCTACCTTTAACTGAAGGCAAAAGTCAAAAAGAGGAAAAACGACATTGTGCCATCATCGACATCGACAAAGGATGTCATTTGAAAAAAAGATGTCGGATGTACAAAAGTTCCGCATCTTAAAAAAAGTAAAGACTGCTACATGAAAGGCTATTGCCTAAAAACGTGTTAGGGAGTTTCAAAACCTAAATATAGCCGTTTCTCACACACCATAAGAGGGAACTCACGAAGTTATCTCTCCAACGGATAGTTTTCAAGAGTGACCTTGGTGTATGCCTATAAATACTGGTGACCCTCTACATTGTAAGGTTACGGGAAATTTATACGCAACTCAAGAGCTCATACTTATTCTTGCAAAAGTTAAAGCACTTTAAAAAAACTTAGAATTTTCCCAAGTGCTTCTATATTGAAGAGAGCTCACTATACTAAGCCTAGCTTGATAAGAATTATCCAAAGCTTAGTCGAGATATCCTAACCCTTTGCATTGTGCTTCATTGTAAAGGATATCTCATCCTAGTTGGAAACCAACCGAGAAACCCCAAACCCTTGAGAAGGTAGTTGGAGTGTGTTTGTTGGTGAGAAGAGTTGTAAAGAGTTAGTAAACTACGCGGAGTAGTCAGAAAACTCTAGAGGAGAAGTTAGTAAGCTACAGGGGTAGTCTGAAAGCTTGTTTGTGTTTGAGTAAGTAAACTACGGAGGTAGTCAGAAAGCTCAAGGTCGGGTTGAGTAAGTAAACTACGTGGAGTAGTCAGAAAACTCAGGGCCGAGTTGAGTAAGTAAACTACGCGAGGTAGTCAAAAAGCTCAGAAGTTGATAGTGAATTTCTCTGAGGATCAGAGAGAGTGGATGTAGGAGCTTGAGTCTCTGAACCACTATAATTGTTGTGTTCTTTATTGCTTTCCTTATCTGTGCTTAACTGTTGCATTAACTTGATTTTGAAAGCATACTTTTCACTGATATTCAGTTGGAATCAATCCACTGAAGTTGTATAACTGAAATCACAGCCTAATCACTATTTCATAAAGGGAAGGTTTTCAGCAAAGCTTAAAACGAGTATAAACTAAAGGCCAACCATTCAAGACGATCGAGTAGCTAGAACGAGATAGTTACCAAACTAAACTCTCTTCCGAGGATTCAAGAAGTTAGTTATCGATCCAAGCAACTCGGGATCTCTCGACACTCAGGACTCGGTTGGGATTATCGAGGTATCCGAAAGCATTTCGGGATCACTGTCTCGAGAGACTTTGACTCGGAGAGCGATCTGTGCTTCTCGAACCTAATCTTGAGGATTATCGACCCAAAGTGACCTCGAGAAGAAAAAGTTTTAAAAACTTGAACACGTGTATTCCCCCCATACACGTGTAAGACTCGTTGCACGGGACCAACAAGTGGTATCGAGGCGGTGGTTCAACTTGACCACTCTTTGTGTTGACCAAAGTTTTGTTTTCAAAAATACTTGTGGTCTATCTCGAATGATCTTATTTTTGAAACTTTTTACTTTTCAAAAGATCGGATAAAAATGTCTTCTAAAAACTTCCCATGTTCTCGGTGGAGAACTATGATCTATGGAGATCGAGAATGCGAGCTCATCTCGTATTCAAACATGAGCGTATGTGGTGAGTGGTCTCTCAAGGACCATTCCAATTTCATTTGTAGTGAATCCCGGAGAAGCGAAGATGAGAGAATTTATCCTAGAGCGAGAATTTCCTAAGTCTCGATGACCAACCTGACTCTGAGGAGAGAAATTTAGTCAATCTAGACTACATTGCAAAAGACACACTATACAGTACAATTGATGATGGTGTGATGGGAATGATCTCTCACTGTAATACTGCTAAAGAGATTTGGGATACACTAGCTGTTATGTGCAAAGGCCGCAGATCATATAAAAAGAAAACAAACTTTCAATTGGCAATTGGAAAGTTTGATAGTTTTGAAATGGATGACGGTGAATCAATAGACAAATGGAAGTCGATTCACTAGCATCATGAATGATCTAAATGCACTTGGAAAGAAATATCCACAAAGAGAAGTGGCATTGAAAATTCTTAGAGGTCTTTCTAAGAAATGGGATATTCATGCAGTGGTGATTGAAAACACCAAGAACATTAATTTAATGCCATACCAACAAGTCTTCTCTGAGCTGAAGGCCTATGAATTTGTAATTGATAAGAAATTCAAAAGGTCGACAAAGAAAGATGATTCATCATCTAGTAAGAATGTGGCTTTAAAAGCCAAAGATAAAACCTGTAAAACTAGAGAGTCTGAGAACCCCCATGCCAAAAATCAGGATGAGCTTGAGGAAAAGCTAGCACTGATGGCAAGGAGGTTTGATAGACTTAATAGTAGATTTGGAAAATATAAAAGCTACTACAGGGAACCCACGGTGCAGAAGAAACCTGAGGACAGATCAACTGAGAAGAAGAAGGACCTGAAAGCTGAAGGATCTTCATCCAAGAGGAAATACTCCAAGTCCAAAGAAGAAAATGATCAGGATGATGATACCAACATATGATATAATTGCCAGAAGAAAGGTCACTTCTAGTATGATTGTCCAGATTTGAGTGCTAAGGAGAGAAGAGAAAGACAAGCTAAAAGAGACCAGAAGTTCTCAAGCAAAAAGGTCATGGTTGCGAAGAAGAAGAACACTACGAGGAGGATCTAGCTCTTCAGATGAGATATTCTCGACACGGTGAAAGTGATGACATCTCGTCGATGGCCATTGAGGAGGTAAACTCTTCTTTCTCTGTTGTTGCTCCTACACTAGCACAAGAGTTTTCAAGTTCCACTGTGAAAACAATCATTTTGACTGATGGATTCTTTTGAGAATCGATGAAGGATTATCTTTGTTTTTGCAAGGATCGCTAAATAGAACTCAAGAGCGAATAATAAGGAACCGAAAATTTGAAAATCTAAAATGGAAAGACTCTAGCAATAATCAAATCACTTCTCAATTAATGGGAGCTCTTGATGAATGGATGTTCGAAAAGTACAACTCTCGAGAGAAAGAGAAGGCGATAATGACCCTAATCGAAAAGCTAGAGAAATCTCATCAAGAGATTCAAATTTAATCGGGACTAAGTTCAATGACCTCTCTCGAGAAGCATGAAACTCTCTGAATCTGTGAGGATAGTGCATGAGAAGAAGTTAACTCTATTGAATCTCGCATCTAATGTAATAGATGAAATTGAGTTACCAGAGATCTGTGACTATAAAAAACTGGATTGGGATACATTCGAGGGGAACCTCACAAGGTCATCCGAATCTTTGCATCAAGTAGAAAGAAGACAATCTTTGTAAAACCAATGGCACCCACACTTCAAATCAAGTAATGCCCAAGGTTTTAGACAAGGGAAAATGACCTATGGTATCAGAAAAACTGAATGATCAGGTTAGAAAGCACAAACCTCGTGTGAAGGCTAGAAAACCCGAAAGCGGTCGATTGGAAAGTTTTCGAGCAAGTACTTCAAAGCCTCAAAGCTAAGAATGCAAACACGAAAGGCTTCACATCGAACCATCGAGGAATCCTCGGATGAGAAACACTCAAACAGAGACATTCTAACCTGAAGAGACCAAGTCCTCAAGATATCTTTGAAAGACCCACATTTCAAAAGACAGCAACCTGAACCCCACTTGCCTAAGGGTAAAGGTTATCTGAACCCGAGTCAACAAAGATTTAGACACAATTTGCCACAGAAGCCAAAGCAAATGAACAGAAGGCTTGAACCAAAGAAGAATTCAAAGGCACATGTTCATGCTAAAGTTAGCACACATATACAGAAAAATGCTAAGGCACCCAGAGTAGTGGATGTATATGTTGATGTTTTTGGAAGACAAATTAGCCACTCTAAAGTGATTAGAGTTGTCAGGCAGATTTGGATTCCGAAAGGAACATCTAACCTTGTAGGACCCTACACAAACCGGGTACCTAAGAATTGATCTATTTTTTGGGGAGGAAAACAAGGGCACCGAATCGACTAAAGATCACATGGCAATCGATGAGCAGAGATGAAAAAAGCTCGATATATGGTATCTTGACGGTGGATGTTCAAGACATATACGACAGATACAAGAAGATACTCAAATGATTATGTTGAACAAAGAGGCCCATGAGATCACTTTTGGAGATAACTCCAAGGGACAGACTGGAGGATATGGAACTTTGGAAATCGACTCAGTTCATATCCATGGTGTTTCATATGTATCTGGATTGAAGCATATCTTTCTTTCAATTAGCCAATTTTGTGATAAAGGTTTCAATGTTGAGTTCTCTAAGAACTTATGTTTTGTGAAAGATGATACATCACAGAAAGTATTCTTCTTTGGTACAAGAAAAGGGAATGTGTATCTTGGTCGATTGGAGTTCAACTCCTAAAGATACATGTTTAGTTGCTAAAAGTTCCACAGATACCAGTTGGTTATGGCATAAAAGAATGAATCACCTAAATTTCAAAACCCTGAACAAGCTTGCAAGATTAGCTCTTGTGAGAGGGTTTCCTAATGAAGTGTTCAGTAAGGAACATATTTGTGATGCGTGCCAGAAAGGAAAACAAATAAAAGCATCATTTAAAAGCAAAGTTGAAGTTTCTACTGAAAGAATACTTCAGTTATAGTGATATGAATCTTTTTGGTCCTATAACACTGTAAGCACTAATGGCGAAATACACATTGGTAGTAGTTGATGACTACTCGGGATATACTTGGGTCATATTCTTCTTTTCAAGAAGAAAGAGACTCAGATAAAGCTGCCAGAGTTACTGAAAAGGCTCAGTATTGAGAAAAATCTAAGTGTGGTCAAAATCAGATCTGACAAAGGAACTGAGTTTATAAATTATATCATATCTGATTATTGTGCAGAGAATGGAATTTCACATGAAACATCAACTGCAAGGACCCCTCAACAAAATGGTGTTGCTGAAAGAAGGAACAGAACTCTGAAAGAAGCTGCAAGGACAATGATAGCTGAAGCTGATATTCCTAAGAGATTTTGGGCTAAAGCTGTCAACACTGCATGCTACTCTCAGAACAGATCCATGCTGACTAAGAGTCAAGGCAAAACACCTTATGATCTTTGGAATGAAAGGAAGCCTCTTGTTTCTTTCTTTCGTGTGTTTGGTTGCAAGTGTTTCATACACAATAATGGTAAAGATCAGTTGAAAACATTTGATAGTAAAAGTCGATGAAGGAATATTCTTAGATATATTCAAGTTAGTAAAGCTTTCGAGTTTACAAACTGAGGACTCTTATTGTGGAGGAAACACCTCATGTTGTTTTTGATGAATCTACTTGTGTTCGGAAGAAACAGAACATGATCTTGATGATGAACCGACTAAGAGGATCACCAGATTAAGCTGAAAGCGTAAATATAAATCATCCATCGAACTTTGAAAAGAAGAAGTCAGTCACTATCTATGATTGGAGTGACTTAGACTCAGATAAAGAAGTTCAGGATGGAAATCAGGATGGTGAGACTCAGGAAAAACAACACTCCAAAGTTGACCAATCTGAACAGACACGGTTAGGACTTCGGGTATGTGATGCCAATGAAGATGTGGTCACAATCGAGGCAAATTCTGAATCTATCAACCAAAGGGGAACAAATGTCTCGACAATGTTTCAATAGAATTTCCCCGAGGAAGATGATTCCCTTTCTCCATTTATGTTGTTCCTCGAAGTTTATCGATTTAATCGAAACCTAACATTTCAAATGTTGAGGATACTATTGAAGGGGGAACATCAAGAAGGAAATGGTTAGATAGTCATCCTACAAGTCAGATTGTGGGAGATCTAACTGAAGGTGTTAAAACAAGAAGGTTCCATGGTGAGAGTGCACTATTCTCATTTTGCTTTCCTATCGGAGAAAGAACCCATCGAGATTGGTGAAGCTCTACAAGATTCTCATTGGATTTCTTGCTATGCAAGATGAATTTGAATCAATTCTCAAGGAATGAAGTATGGGAGTTTGGTAGATAGACCGAAAAAAGGCACAATGTCATTGGAACCAAGTGGGTTTTCAAGAATAAAAGAGATGAAAACAACAACATTGTGAGAAACAAGGCAAGACTAGTTGCACAAGGTTATTCCCAAGAAGAAGGCTTGGATTATGATGAAACCTTTGCACTGTTGCAAGACTAGAAGCCATCGATTGTTTCTTGCATATCTTTGCCCACATGAAGTTCACGATCCATCGATGGATGTGAAAAGTGCATTTCTGAATGGTGTGCTTAAAGAAGAGGTTTATGTGGAACAACCTCCTGGCTTCAAACAGAATGACCAAGTTTACAGGCTTAGAAAAGCCTTGTATGGTCTCAAACAAGCACCCAGAGCATGGTATGATACTCTTTCTCAGTTTCTTACTGACCATGGTTTTGTCAAAGGAACTGTTGATAGAACTCTGTTCAAGATAGAGGATGGGGAAGATATCTTACTAGTTCAGATATATGTTGATGACATCATTTTTGGATCTCCAAACCATCAGCTGTGTGAAAAGTTTTCAACACTGATGAAAGGCAAGTTTGAGATGTCAATGATGGGAGAGATGAATTTCTTTCTAGGTCTTCAAGTGAAACAATCAAAGGAAGGAATATTCATCAACCGTGCAAAGTACACCGTAGATCCGATTGCCAAATATGGTGTGCAGATTGCAACGCAGATTAGGATTCCCATGAATACTAACTACAAGATGGATCCCGATTCGAAGGCAAATCAAATGAGTCATACTGATTATAGAGGAATCATTGGATCATTGCTCTATCTCACAGCAAGTAGGCCGGATATAACATTTGTTGTTGGAATATGTGCAAGATACCAAGCTAATCCTAAGGCTAGTCACATGGAGGCGGCCAAAAAGATACTGAAGTATCTTAAAGGCACAGTGAATAGAGGATTATGGTATCCAGCTGATGATAACCTTGAGTTAAGTGGTTACTCAGATGCTGATTATGGAGATTGCAGGATTGACAGGAAGTCCACTTCAGGAACTTGTCAATTTCTAGGAAGTAAGCTGATATCTTGGTTTTCGAAGAAACATACCTCAGTAGCAACAAGTACTCTTGAAAATTTGAATATATGATTGCGAGGAAGTTTGTTGTGCTTTTTTATTCTTTGGCTCAGACAACAATTAAGGGATTATAAAGTTGTAGCCAATGAAGTACCAATATTTTGTGACAATAATAGTGCCATTGCTATTTCACAAAATCCGATATTGCACACCAGATGCAAGCATGTGGATATCAGACATCACTTCATCAGAGATCATGTCGAGAAGAAGGACATAAGGATGGAGAAAATTCATATTGATAAGCAGAGAGCTGATATCTTGACTAAACCTTTGGCTGAATCAAGATTTCAGGAACTTTTAGTTGAATTAGGGATGTTAGAACCAGGTGTATAGAGTAAAATCTGAAAAATTGAAGATTTTCAGATGCATGAAGTTTTCGCAATTCTCTTTGTGAAGCTCGGGATAAAATGGAAATCTTGAATCGAGTCTCGTGAAACTCAGATTCTTGAAGGTCAAGATTAAAAGAAAGATCTTGAACCCATTCGATTACAAGATTATCTTGACATTTTATCAAGATCGGTACTCAGTAAGACTGATAGAGGAAAATTAGTCTGAAGAAGTAATGACTCATGCGACTCATTTATTGCTTAAGTGAGAATCAGTAATCATTTGCAATAAATACAAAACACCTGAGGAATGTTTTTGGGCGGGATCGTTTTAAACTCCGAAGAAGGTCAACAGTCATTTAATGCTCTGCTACATTAATGACCAATGAGGATGTTTTGGCGGCTTACTTTTCGGAGATCGTTGGTTCGTATACCCGATTAATCGGAGATTAATCTCAACCGTTGCTTTTCACCTAACCAACACGATTCCCCACGATCTCAAAGCTATTTATACCCCAATAAGTCATTCAAGCCAAAATTTTATCAAACCCTTCGTTCCCAAATCCTCTGCAAATAAATCCCCTTTGCCCAGAAATCTCCAAACCCTAAAGCTTCACTTCTTCAATCAATCTCTAAAATGGCCCCAACCCTATTCGAGAGATTAGCCCAAACCAACAAGCCATGGTACGAGTTTGTTGTTTCACTCGAAAGCACAACAAACTCAAAGCCAGAAGAGGAGGCTCTGCATATGTTTCGACTGGCTAAACTCACCCATCTAATCGCAAGTCGACCCGGACCGGGGAGTTTTTGCGAAAAGAGGTAATCAATTCATTTATAACTTGAAGATAGATGAAGAGGATCAGATGCATTCTAAGATAATCAGATCACATTTAGAGCAATCGTCCAAATACATCAATTTTGAGAGGATTCAGTATATAGTTCCAAAAAATCTAAATGATGTTTTTGAGCTCTGTGATAGAGGAGAGGATCCTACGATGTATATGTCAGGAAGAGAAAGAGAGTACTTAGATAGGATTCTTTGAGAATCCTATTAAATTTGAGGCGACATTTCATAAGAGGCACTTAAAGCCACAATA
Organism: Stenogyne calaminthoides; assembly: GCA_037126765.1. Classification (NCBI taxonomy): domain Eukaryota; kingdom Viridiplantae; phylum Streptophyta; class Magnoliopsida; order Lamiales; family Lamiaceae; genus Stenogyne; species Stenogyne calaminthoides. Next base: position 385,348 of record JBBCBC010000014.1, read on the forward strand.
TCGTGTGTTGATGGATATTGTGAGCAAGTGCATCATGAGTCTTCTTGGGAGTTTTGAGCGATCAAGACTCAAAGCTCAGATTGATGGCGGTGATAGAGGCCTCACCCACCATCGACTTCAAACCGGCTGAAATTTTCGATTCGGGACGGTGAGTGAGCGAGACCAAAGTTTTGAAGAAGGTTGACGGGCGATCTCAATAAAAGGCAAGATCCACCATGCCACCAAAATTGCTTATATTTTGGAGATGTGCGAGAGAGGAGGAGGATATCTTCGCCAATTCGACCCCCATTCCCTAAGTCCAAAATTCTCTTTTAAACCCATTCTTTCGCAAAGAAGCAGGCCATCGGGGAAGAGAGAAAAGAAGGTAGAATCACCCGATTCTTGGTGAAAAAAGACTCAACAAAACCGGGGGAAGGTTTTGTTGGAAGCAAAGATGGAGCGAGGAGCAAAAATGATGAAGGAAGAACCTTGCTCCAAAGCGCAGAAGATTGGTGGTTCTCACCGATGAAGATGGCAGTGATTCTTAGGAGATTCAACCTGAGGGCCAAACCGCTCAGAGTTCGCCATTGCAAGTTCTGGCCCGGAGTTATCTCCAAGGCACAAGACCAAACCGAGGGAATGTGTCTTCTCCGAGGTGCTTGAGACATCTCTAAGTTCGCAAAAAAATTTCTCAGAAATTTTCAAAGGAACTCAGCCTCGAGAGATTCCTAATGAAAAAGTGCACGCCAGACAAATAGAAAGAGCCAACTCGTAACCAACTCGAGAATGTGTCAACTCAGGCCCCAGAACCCACACAGATGCAAATTGAGGACCTGACTGAACAACCTTCAGAGGCTGCTGAGACTCGGGAGCGTAATATTCTTGATGAGCCCCGAAAGTGATCTACTTTTTGATCCTCGCCAGGCTTCAATCGAACCAGAGAGCCCGAGATGGAAGAAGGGCAAAGCAGAAGAAGGCGAGTGGAGGAGCAAGGGGGAACGGTTCATTCTTGACCGCTACCCTGAGCTCAGCTCATACCCTGATCTGCAAGATGTTTTCTTCAGATTAAGGACAACTGTGTTCATTCTCAATCAGACTCTTCCCGAGATGCTTGATATTGCTGCTTTCAGAGGGGAAGACTGGTGGAATGAGGAGACAACCTTTCTGACCGATTTTCGTGGTTCAAGGACAAAGCTCGGGATGAAAAACTCCGATTTTGATGATTTGGTTCGAGAGGAAGTTAGGTTGAAAGAAAAGTTATCCGGAAGTTGGTGCCCCAAGCAGCGGAGACAAATCTCAAGATGGAGATGGGGACCAACAGGGAGATGCTGAGGATCAGTCTCAGATGGAAAAAGAGACTTCTGTTGCTGATCAACCTGAAATTGGTCAACCTCGGACTGAAGCTAGAACTCTTCAGGTACCTTTTGGCACTATTAACAATTATGCCAAAGTTCTTGAAAGTTCTATCTTTAATTTCAATTGTTCGATAAAAAGATCGAGGCTCGATTGGAGACTGGAGCTCAGGATGGAAGTTGAAGCCTCGGGATGATCAAACAACACAGAGGTGCGAAGCTTCCTGAGATTGATCTCACTCCCTTGATGGAGAAACTTGAGAAGGTTGAGCCAATGATGATCAAGATTGCTCAGATGGAAGAAACATTGGCCAATCAAGCTCAAAAGATGGAAAGTCTTAGTCACTCTTCAGAGCTGGTGCTAATCCAAAACACTCTGACCTCACAGATGACCTCCATGGAAGATAAGCTGAATGAAAAGCTGGAGGGAGTCAAGGCTGAGCTCAGTTCTGAAATGAAACAGAAGCACCAGTCAACTACATTTCTAGAGGTGAAATTGGCAGAGAGGAATGAAGTGATGATAAAATCTGTTGTTGAGGAAATGAGCTCAATACAAATGACCAAGATGACAGAGATGTTCAAGGAAGCACTCTCTGGCCAGTTTGCCCATTTATCTGAAGAATTTTCTGTGGCCAAGAACCATCTAAGGAGGCCGGAAGATTTAACAAGATCGATATAGTGAGAAGTTATTTGTGTGAGCAAAGAGCAATATCACATGGACACAACACTCTCCAGACTTCTTCCAAATTACGGTGCCAAGAAGGGGGAAATGGAAGGTGAAGACCTCAGGAAGTTCATGGCACGTACTTTGGAGAAGAAGGCTCAGAAAGATGTTGAAATGTATAATCTAGCCAAAGCCTTAAGAGAAGTTGAAGTTCGCTCAGGTAGAAAAGCCTATCTACACTCGAGTTTCTGAGAAAACCATGCTTGATGTTGCAAGAGAGAAACTGAGTGCTAGAGCAAAGTTGGAACAAGCCAAGCTGCTGTCGAATTGCCTATGAAGAGGAAAGCCTTGGGCGGTGTTCAACCTGAAAGCAAGCGTGCAAAGGCTTCTAAGCCTATCCAGAGAAAGCTGATTCTGGATGATGAGGAAACGGAAGAATCTGAGTCTCAACCTCAGAAGAAAGTCTTCAACACGAGAGATGCTCTGAAGACACTCCAAATAGAACAAGCTAAGAAAGTCTTTGCTTCGGGTCTCGGGAGCGTCTGCGGATCGTAAAGAAGATAGACGAAGAGCAGAAGCGAAGGAGTGAATTCAAGAAGTTTGCGAGCAAGAGGAAAGGGACATCAAAAGCACTAAAGTGGCCCCACGTTGATAAATGGATGCCTATCAAACTCAACGATATGTGGGAAGAAGTCAAGAGAACCTTCTGGTTCAATTATGATGTTCTCAGGGAATGGAGAGGGGAAAGCTCAGATCAGAATGAAGCATTTATTGAATATCTCCTTACATTCTATCCAAAGTATCTATAGGGCTGGATTAACCTTGCGGATGAAGGAGAGGTACAGATAGTAGCCCCTGGTCCATATTCCTATCCACCTCCAAGACTTGGTAATGGCTTGGTGAATGAGAAGGCCATTACTCAAGAAATTGCTCAGTATGCTGGTCAGTTGGGTTTAACAGGAAACAGTCCGGACATCATCAAGGAGAGAAATGAGCTAAAGAAGAGATTTTTCGGAATGTTCGACCTGGAAGTGCCCGCTGATGAAATTGAGAATGAAGCAAACTAAAGAGCAGAAGACTGAAGAGCCAAAATCTGAAGACTGAAGACTGAAGACTCAGAAGATTCTGTAATCTTTAAATTTTTGTCTTTTTGATTTTGTTGATAAACTCATTGTAATCTGTAACTCTAACCTATCATCAATGAAGATTTATCATTATGCTCAAAATATAATACCTAATTATCTTATTTACATGTCTTTTATTTTGATATGCCTGAATGAATGTCTCTGAACTGATTGTATGTTTATATAAGGGGGAAATTGTCTGAATATGGGGGAAATTGTTTAAGTATTTGGTAATGAACTATTTAAAGAGATTCATTACTGAAGAAATTATTAAATGATTTAAATTGATTGGGAGACTCTCTGAAATTATTGGGAGTTTTTCTGATTTAGGAAAGTGTTGGGAGACAACCATCTTGTAATAGGATAAACTGAAACCTGAGTATAGGTTATATATTTGTAACAAGATAGGTTTTGGCATCATCAAAAAGGGGGAAATTGTTGGGAGATTAATTTAATAAAAAATATATGATTTTGATTAGATCCCAAAACCCCTGAGTATGACATGTTCAGAATGATCTTGATAGTTGAGTCAGGATTCAGTTTTAGAGTATTCAGGATGATTATCTGCAAAATGTATAGTCAGCATATATAGTTCAGGATAGGTCAAGATATCAAGACTCGATCGGATCGAGAAACCGATGACTCAAAGACGAAGATTTAGTGTATCGGTCAAGAGACTCGTAAGACTCAAGAAGACCTCAAGACTCGTAAGACTCAAGACACAAGATCAAGATCAAGATTGAAGATCAAGAATACTGAAGGCACAAGAATTATCAAGACTCAAGAAGGCATGAATGCTCAAGATAAACTCGAATGTTCCGAGGCACTGAATATATCTATCTAAAGGATGCAATACTGAGATGATCGCGATTCCTTAGATAAAAGATATTGGCCAAGACATTCAAGTGCAGACAAAAGGAACTAAGTCAGAAGTGTTGTTAAGGTTATATCAAACTCAGAGTTTGTAACCAAAAGAGTCGTTGAAGGCGTCTACCTTTAAGATGCAAACCAAAAAAGCGAAAACGACATGCACCATCTTAATCGATGCGATGTGTCATTGAAAAAAGATGTCAGATGTACAAAAGTTCCAGACTGCAAAAAGTGAAGACCGACTACATGAACGGCTATTGCCTAAAACATGTTAGGGAGTTTCAAAACCTAAATATAGCCGTTTCTCACACACCATAAGAGGGAACTCACGAAGCTATCTCTCCAACGGATAGTTTTCAAGAGTGACCTTGGTGTATGCCTATAAATACTGGTGACCCTCTACATTGTAAGGTTACGGGAAATTTATACGCAACTCAAGAGCTCATACTTATTCTTGCAAAAGTTAAAGCACTCGAAAAACTTAGAATTTCCCAAGTGCTTCTATATTGAAGAGAGCTCACTATACTAAGCCTAGCTTGATAAGAAATATCCAAAGCTTAGTCGAGATATCCTAACCCTTTGCATTGTGCTTCATTGTAAAGGATATCTCATCCTAGTTGGAAACCAACCGAGAAACCCCAAACCCTTGAGAAGGTAGTTGGAGTGTGTTTGTTGGTGAGAAGAGTTGTAAAGAGTTAGTAAACTACACGGAGTAGTCAGAAAACTCTAGAGGAGAAGTTAGTAAGCTGCTGTGGGTAGTCCAAAAGCTTTTTTTTTGTGTTTGAGTAAGTAAAACCACGGAGGTAGTAAATAAAGCTCAAGGTCGGGTTGAGTAAGTAAACCACGTGGAGTAGTCGAAAAACTTCAGGGCGAAGTTGAGTAAGTAAACTACTCGAGGTAGTCGTAAAGCTCGGTTGATAGTGAATTTCTCTCGAGGATCGTAGAGAGAGTGGATGTAGGAGCTTGAGTCTCTGAACCACTATAATTGTTGTGTTCTTTATTGCTTTCCTTATCTGTGCTTAACTATTGCATTAACTTGATTTTGAAAGCATACTTTTCACTGATATTCAGTTGGAATCAATCCACTGAAGTTGCATAACTGAAATCACAGCCTAATCACTATTTCATAAAGGGAAGGTTTTCAGCAAAGCTTAAAACGAGTATAAACTAAAGGGCCAACCATTCAAGACGATCGAGTAGCTAGAACAGATAGTTACCAAACCGAACTCTCTTCCGAGGATTGAAGAAGTTAGTTATCCGATCCAAGCAACTCGGGATCTCGACTTTTCGAGGTCTCGGTTGGGATTATCTCGAGGTATTCGGCGACTTCGGGATCACTTGTCTCGAGAGACTTTGACTCAGAGCGTCTTTTTGCTTCGTAACCTAATCTTGAGGATTATCTGACCCAAGCTGACCTCAGTAAGAAAAAGTTTTAAAAACACTGAACACGTGTATTCCCCCCCATACACGTGTAAGACTCGTTTACACCGGGACCAACACTTTCTGAATCAGGTGAAGCAAGCACGGTTCTAGTATTGAAGGGATTATGAGAGACAGACACATGCTTGTCAGATCTCTCAGGTTCTGGTATCTTGATTGGAGATTGGGAGTGAGGTGGGGATATTTGTGGTTCAGGTTCGTTTTCCACTTGTTGAGGGGGTTCAGTTTCCTGAACAGGTTAAATGGTTGGGGAAGTGGGAGATCTAGGTGATCTGATTGGTGAGGTTGAGGGTGAGAATGTTTTGTGAGGAGAGGGTGGTGGTGATGATTTTTGAGGAGAGAGTGATGGCGATTTGGAAGTGGGCGTAGGCGATCTTTCTTTCTGGAAGATCTTGGTGAGAGGCAGAGAATCAGATGGTGATTCTTCCTCAGAGTGTGCCACTTCAGTTCCTCTGACAGCTTTCTCTCCTTCTTCTTCGATCATCCGCTTTCATCCCCCTTTCTTTGGCGGTGTGCTCGAATCGATCGCTATCCTCATTTTTCGATTCAACTGAATCGGATCCTCCGCTCTCGTGAACTTCTTTGAGCAGAACTAGGAGCAGTCTTCAGAGGAGAAGTAACTCTCTTCTGACGTTTCCATTGAACATCTGGTTTCTTGGCCAGATCCTTCCTCTTCAACCTCTTCTCTGGAATGGTCGTTCCCTGCGCTTCTGAAGATGCAGTTGCCTTTTCTTTTCCCTTCTTTTCTCCCTTTTGTTTGGGCACATAAGGAGTATGATCCTCATCTGATTGACCAGGTAGAGGCTCATCCTTGCCCAAGATGGCCTTGTGCTTTGCTTGATACACCATCGCACCATTCTCATTCCATTCATAATTCTTTGGCAGCTTGTCGGACAGAATGATTGAGATTTTGTGTATGAAGGAGCACTTGGAAGATAAGCACACTTCATTCCTCTGGGTCAGATCGAACTTCCCCGAAGTCTTTTTCCTTGATCGTGCCTTGACCATACCCAACCAATCCATATCTGAAGCTTTCTTGATGATTGCAGTCATGACACTGATCTTATAAGAAGTGACAGCATCAAGACTGTAAGTTGAGCACATAATCACTTTCTGAACGATCTCAAGGAGAAGACGATATTTCCTCTTCAGGTAGGATGCTTTGACATTCGTTGTATTCTCCTTGTTTGCTGGTCTCAACAGTTCGGCTTCAAGAAAGTCCTTCTCTCCTACATCAGTCGTGTAGGTTTCTGGGTTGATGCTTCCTCGAGTGAGACCAAAGATCCTCTGAAGATCATCATTCGACACTCGTACTTCCAATCCTCCAACGGAAGAAATCAAGTCAGCATCAATGTCCTCATCCTTCTGTAGATTGTATAGAAACTCTAAGGCTTCATGAGTGTGGACTATGTTCTGATGTCTAGAGCAATATTGTTCAAGTCCGCATGCTCGCAAGCACTCCAGAATTACCAGCGATTTAGGATCTGAGGTTATTGAAAATACCACATATTTCTCATCAATGATATCTTTCTTCATTGATGCGAAGTTGCAGAACTTTTTTCCTTGGCCCTGTCGTGGAACAAGATATGCCATTTCTGTATGATATGCAAATTGATGTTAGCTTGAGTAAAATATTTCAATAATCTCAGTCAAGCCAACAATCTAAGCATCAATTAAGCAAATAAGCGTATAGATCGATGTAGATATAAATTACAGAATCATAGCAGCACGACTAATAGACCTAGATGAATTGAAATCATGCAGTATTTAAGAGAAAATAATTACCAGATAATGATTCGTAGGATTGAGAAATCGTGAAAATAGAATCAATTGATTTTGGAAGATAAATTTCTGAAGATTTTGAAAGTTTGATCTTTTAAGAAAATTTGAGAAGACGAAGTAGTGAAAAGAAGGTTTTCTGAGAAAGATTTGGATTTATAGTATGCGAGGAAATTCTTTTTGCACAACTTTCCAAAGTACTCAAGTGTCAGTGTTTTGAAATCAATGGCTGAGATTAGTCGACCGAAAAGTGTTTTAATCGCACGGTTGAGAAAAGTACTCTTCTCGTATTTCGGACTCGAAAATTCGCAACAAAACGCATTTAATACACATTCCCATGTCCGCATTAAATGTTTTGCAGTGCATGCGTCATAAAGTTAAGAAAACAGAGTGAAAACCAATTTATTTAAATAAAGCATATAAGATGTTCAGAAAGGGATAAATAAGAAACGTATCTGACTGATTGATATTGTAATCAACCGGTTACCACTGTGATCTAATCTGGTTGGCTTGATTGTTGTTGATCTTACTGATGGTAGCCTATACCTTAGAATTTCCCAACAATATTCCACTCATCTGATCAGATTCCTGTTTGATCCAATTCGTTACTTATCTGATCCACTTATCTGATTCTCTTATCTGATCCACTTCATCCTTCAGTCTTCTTCTATTCAGGCCGCATTTCCTAGGCATTTAAGTCATACTCCCGTCAAAACATTTACTTTGGGGAGTCAAAAAGTCGCCTCGATTCCCAAATCGGCGCGATTTGACATTCTGTAATAATGGTATAGATACGCTGTGATTTCTCACACCATCAACTCATCCAACCATCGGCCGCGTGTTCCTTACGCGTTGTCGATGCAAATTTCTCTTAAGGTCTTCTGAGAAAATAAATTTGCATTTATACCCCTGTTTTTCTCCTATAAATTGGCCTGGGGTTTTAGGCAAACAACACAACATAAACCATTCATCTTCTTTAGCTTATACTCCATGTTTTCCGATGAATCCCTTATTTCCGGTGAAACTTCTGGCAAAAGCCTTTAACCCTTCTCCAATGAATTCAGCTTCTCAAATCAACCCTGTGTGTTCCTTAACACTGCTTTCGTCGTCATCGAAGATTTCACATACAACTATTGCAAAGCTTCTCTACCACCGAGGCGGCGGATCAGCTATAGCAAATGAGAAGGCACTTCTCCTAACCGTATGCACCTTGTGTGCCTATCGAGATGACAGAATTAGCATCAACAGACTCAGTCTGATACAAAACATGGGTTTGGTATACGGTCTTGATCAGACAATAGTTGATCTTCGTATATCAAACTCAATATTTTCATGCGACACTAGTGGCCTTATGGTCTTTTGACCAAACCTTTGGCACTTGTGTCCCATTTAACAGCTGGAGAGCCCATTGATTTCAGGTCTAGGGGCTCCTGGCATAGAAATCCTTCAAGGCCGCTCTCGCTCCTCACTCCGAAGCTCTGAGGGTGGCTCAGGATTTTCCTTAAGGCCTCTCACGCCCCTTTTAGGATCGGGGGAGAATGAGAGCATCAGGCTCTAAAATCTTTAAAGCCTCTCTCCCCCCTTCCTAGGGTTAGGCTTAGGGTTTATGGTTTATGGTTTATGTACTGACCTCCGGGTCTTCTTGTACTTGTAACTTGTAATGTAAATCTGACCTCCGGGTCCTTATCAATGAAAAGTTCTATTATTTCATTGTTGTGTTGCCTCTACTTACTTATGCGATTTGTAGCCTTAAACTTGTACAACTTGCTTGTTGACCGTAGCTTAATTCGACTTATAAAGTATAACCTTCCAATCTGATCAGTTCCCCCTTAATCTGTTATATCTTAAACTGATTAGTTCCTTGTTTGATCTTCAGATCGGCTCCTTGTCTGATCGTCTGATCAGTTGAGATTCCTAACTCAACTGATTCCTCTTAACCTGGTTAGTCTCTTAACCAACTGGTTCTGGGGACTAGTCCACCAAACATTTCTGGTGCACTTTCTCCGAGATCCAGAAGCCCTAGCTCATTGCATAATTCTCTGAATCTGATCGCAGCTAGCGACTTAGTTAAAATATCAGCTTTTTGCTTATCAGTATGGATCTTTTCCATTATGATATTCTTCTTTTCAACATGATATCTGATGAAATGGTGTCTGACATCCACATGCTTGCATCTTGTATGTAGAACATGATTCTGAGTGATTGCAATAGCACTATTACTGCCACAGAATATAGGTACGTTCTTAGCTACGATGTTGTAATCCCTCAGCTGCTGACTTAGCCAGAGCAGTTGGGAACAACAGCTTCCTGCAGCCATATATTCTGCTTCAGTAGTAGATGTCGCAACTGATGTCTGCTTCTTTGAAAACCAAGAGATCAGTTTATTACCCAGAAACTGACATGTACCTGAGGTTGACTTCCTGTCGAATCTGCAACCTCCGTAATCAGAATCAGAATACCCACTAAGCTCTAGATTATCATCTGATGGGTAAAATAAACCAAGGTTTACTGTCCCCTTCAGATACTTAAGAATCCGCTTAGCTGCTTCCAGGTGGCTTTTCATTGGATTTGCTTGAAATCTTGCACATACACCTACTGCAAAAGTGATATCTGGTCTGCTGGCAGTCAGGTATAGTAAAGATCCAATGAGAGCCCTATATTCTTTCTGATTAGTTTTCTGACCGTCTTCATCTGGATCCATCTTGAATCCAGTTATCATGGAAATTTTGGCTTCCTTACTATTCTGAACTCCAAACTTAGCCAACAAATTCCTTGTGTACTTCGCCTGGCAGATGAATATCCCTTTTGTACTCTGCTTGACCTGTAAACCCAAAAAGTAATTCATCTGACCCATCATGGACATCTCGAACTTCCCTTGCATCAACTTGCTGAACTTCTCACATAGCCTCTTGTTGGGAGATCCGAAGATGATGTCGTCCACGTAAATCTAAACCATCAGAATATCTTCTCCATCTTCTATTCTGAATAAGGTTCTATCCACTATTCCTTTAGTGAAACCGCTATCTATCAAGAACTGAGAGAGTGTATCATACCAAGCTCGATGAGCTTGTTTCAGGCCATAAAGAGCTTTCCTTAAACGGTACACTTGGTCGCCTTTTTCAAAGCCTGGAGGTTGTTCAAAATAAACTTCCTCTGCTAGTACCCCGTTTAAGAATGCACTCTTTACATCCATCTGATACACAATGAACCCTCTGTGGGCAGCATATGCCAGAAACAACCGAATGACTTCTAGGCGAGCGACTGGTGCAAAGGTCTCATCATAATCAATTCCTTCTGATTGTGAATACCCCTTAGCAACAAGTCTTGCCTTATTTCTGGTTATGGCATTATTCTCATCTCTCTTGTTCTTGAATACCCACTTTGTGCCAATCACATCTTGATGAGTTGGTCTGTCCACCAGTTTCCAAACTTGATTTCTCTCAAATTGTTCTAGTTCTTCTTGCATGGCTAGAATCCAGCTTGCATCTTGTAGAGCTTCCTGTACTTCAGTTGGTTCCTTCAAAGACAGATAACAACAATACATGGCACTTTCAGCAATCTTGATGTCTAGTTTTGACTTTATCAGATGGGTCTCCGATAATCAGATCAGTTGGATGACTGGTTATCCAGGTCCTTCTTTTCTGATTTGCATCTGTTTGGAGAACATCATCCACTTCTGATAGTAGTTCATTACTAGTGATTGGTAGTGGTGCGGAATTATGATCCACTTGATAAGAACATGTCTCAGCTGATGTTGGACTCATCATGTGATGATGATGTCCGTCGTAGGAACTTCAGTTTTCCCGAACCGGATGGTTCGATTGATCTTATCTCAATTTGTACCAACTTCTTTCTTCGACGGTTAAGCGTACCTTAGGGTCTTATTGACTGGTGAATCAGCAAGATCAAGTTCAGGATATACTTTATTCGTGTTGATTCTTTCTCCTTGATACTTAGCTGATCCATTTTCTGCGTATCAGGTACCGGTTGATCTGGAACTGCTTGTTCGGAGGCAGTTTTCTCTTGTTCAGAAGATGTCTCATCAAAGACCACATGGGGTGTTTCTTCCACAACTAGGGTTCGCTTTGTGGTAAACCCCCGAAAGCCTTTATTTGGATGAGGAATATCCTAAGAATATACCCTCATCGACTTGGCCTCAAATGTCTTCAACTGACTTTTCCCATTGTTGTGTATGAAACACTTGCACCCAAAAACATGGAAGTAAGAAACACGAGGTTTTTTCGCCTTCCACAGTTCATAGGGTGTTTTGTAGTGAGCCTTAGTCGAGAGAACATGCATTACGAGTGTGGCATGCAATATGATGATAGCTTCTACCCGTAAAGCGGCTTGGTGTCGCATGTTCAATTTAACATAGTGCGGCGAGCTTTCTTGAGTGTTTGTTTTTCTCCATTACGCTACTCCATTTTGTTGTGGCGTTCTTGCGGTGACGTCTCATGTTGTATACCAAACTTAGAGCAAAAAAATCAAGAATAAAAAGAGTTCAAAAATTATGTACCTTTATCTGATCTGATTTTCACTATGCTGACACCCTTTTCGTTTTGTAGTTTCTTGAGCAGCTCAGGTATCTTTGTTGTTGTCTCATTCTTCTTATGTAAGAATACAACCCAGGTAAACTTGGAATAATCATCCACGATTACCAGAGTATATTTGCGTCTGATGAGACTGACTGGTGTAACTGGTCCAAATAGATCCATATGAAGTAGTTGCAATACTCTACTGGATGCTGGTCCAAGTATTCCCTTGAATGAGGCTTTAACTTGTTTTCCCTTCTGACATGCGGCACATGTCTGATCCTTTGAGAATACCTCATTCGGAAGTCCCTCAACCAAAGACATCCTAGCTATCTTGTTAAGAGTCTTAAAGTTCAGATGACTCAATATTTTGTGCCAGAGCCAACTGCTACTTTTGGAACTCTTAACAATTAGGCATGCATTTCTTGGACAACTGTTCCAATCTGCTGTGTAGATCGTGCCTTTTCTTGAACTAGTTAGCAAGATTTGTTGAGTAGCTCGATTCCTTATCGCATAATCGATCCTTTCGAGAACTCAACATTGAAAAAAAAAATTGTGAATCTCGATAGCAGATTATGCTTTAAACCTTCGACATACGAGACTCCAAAAGAATTTGTACATCATCATTCTCTAAGGTTTCGAATCCTTTGGTAAAACCAAAGTTATCATCACCGAATAGTACCGTGGGCCTATTCTTGTTCTTTGAAGAGCTAAGGAGATGTTTGCTTCTATAAATCATGTGCCTTGAGCATCCACTATCGATGTACCAGATAGTTACTTGTACACCTCCTTTGTTGGCCAAACCCATGCGGACCTGCAATTGAATCATATTTTAGGTACCCCTATAGAATTGGGTCCTGAGGGGTTAGAGGTGGTTTTAGGATCCATACAAACATGACACTTCTATTGTAATCAGATAGATCAGAAGGCCTGATTTGTCTCTCATAAACATCAACATAATCATACGCCTCTTTATATGCATTTTCGTTAGTATGATTACTTGTGCGAGCCTTAAGTGAATCAAGACTTGGGATTTTTTTTCTTACATTTTTGGTTTTCTATTTAACCCCTTTAGGGGCTTAAGATTGGACCTTCTAATGGATCTAGAATATCTAATATTGAGTTATAAGGGTAGCCCATAAATCGCTACCATTAAAGATTGTTGGCACCATATTTTAACCCATTTTGATGAATTGGCTCGGTCAAACATTATCAATTATTGTAGCCCATTAATTGAAGCTGAAAAGCTTTGGATTAGATAATATCTTTTGTTGAGGGGGAACGAGAGAACAAATTATGAGGGGAACTAATTCCACTTGCAAAATTTGGTATGATGATTTATGAACCTCCTAGGGGGCAAATCAAGATCGATGAGAAGGATGAGTTCCGATATTAAATGTGACCAATTTTCAAAGATAAAAAGTATTGAATCTGGGGATGAACATGATTTTCAAAGCAATAGTTAAATCCATCGATCCTATTTAAGGGAAAAGGTTAATGAACAAAGAGATTCTAATTCTTCCTTGAATTTTGAAGAATTTATCTACCGTAGGTCCTACAGATCGATTTCACTAGTGATCTCTGATCAAACAAACGTAATCGAAGCAATGAACCAAGAATCCGACGAGATGATCGATCCATCTAGGACACACAAAAAGCTTTGATCAATAAAGAAGACAACACACATATTGATGTGACATTCGCAAGGAAAAACTTGAAAAGGAAGATTATTAGTATGGATTTGAATAGAACTATATATAACATTTAAATCACACTATAAATACATTGCACTATCTTCAAAAAAGTAAATAATGGAGAATTCAATGCAAAGTGAAGATTAAAAGCCAAATATTCAATTATAAACTCCATTCAAGAACACAGGCATTATATATCCAAATTTAACCAAGAGTGTTCTTGTTAAGATCTAAGCACAAATGTCATATCCTAAGCGAGAGAGATGTTTTGGAACTCTTAAAGACCGAGGCTAAATCATTGTAAGGGAAAATCTCACCATAGTTGGAGACAACACCAAACCCAAAGAGAAGATTTGGTGAAGTGAGGTAGTTGTTAGGCAAAACCCGAGTGAGGGTGATAAGTCCGTTGTCTTTAATTGGAGTTGAACTCGTTAAACCGACATAGCGATCCCGAGAACTTGTTGAGGGTGATAAGTCTCGAATGAGTGTGAACTCGTTAAACATCTAAGAGTTTGAGTTAGTAAACTACGGAGGTAAAAAAGCTCTTCTTGTTTGAGTAAGTAAACTACGTGGAGATAGCTTCAAAGTCGGTACGAAGTTGAGTAAGTAAACTACAGAGATAGTAACACCTCCTTTGATAAGGGCCAAACCCAGAGAGGAGAGTGGATGTAGGATCGTGGTTGTCCGAACCACTATATATTTGAGGGATTGAGGTTGTTTAGGGCTTTATGTTTATACTTGTCATATGCATCTAGTTATAAGCAAAAACACAACACATGAGCTCCAAAGTTCAAAAATTGGAAACACTTGAGTGAATCAAGACTTGGGATTTTTATATGCACGAAATTTGTCGTTTTGCTTAAAATCGCACGCCAGGAAAAATAGGTTTTCCACGGGACCAACAAAGATTCATATCTTTTTGGCATAGATGGTCTTGGCGGTTTACCTATAGCTTGCTTGTTCGATTGGGTCTCAGATTAGACTTTTTGACAGGTTGTCTCTTTCGATACCTAATCACGATCAAAGTTGAGGTTTTCAAGAACTGGGTTCTTCTATTGATTCCTCAGCTGATGCTTAATCACATGGGGTCCATTTCTGATTAGGCACTTGCCTTACTTGCTCAGCAGGTCTCTTTCCCTTATCAGATACATATTTAACTTTTTGTGTATCTTTATCAGAGACTCGTTTGATTACACCCTTTTGGAGTGAACCAGACGGGGCTTTTGAGGATGTAGAAGGGTTCTCATACCCAATTCCCTTCTTGTTAGTAGGCGTTCGAAAATAGGTGTTCATATCCTGAAGCGGTTTTTTATGATTTCGTGAAAACCTCTATTTTTCTTATAAACTATCCTCGATGAGATTTTAGACTCTCATCTAGTCGGAAGAGTTCATCAAACTTAGCTTGTAGGATTTTGAACTCATCAGCTTGCGTTATTTGTTGATTGCTAGCTGTTCTTTAATCTGTTTCTCCTGATCAGAAGATTTAACCTTCAGAACTTTTAGTTCTTCAGTTACCTTCGACGGCGTTTTATTGAAGTTGTTAAATTGCCTTTCTTGATAAGCATTCTCTTTAACAAGCTGATTATTTTTTATCCTTAGCTTATCGTTTTCAGCTTCCACTATTGTGTAAGTGTCTACTGCGTTAGAGAGATCATCAAGCAATTGCTCAGAATAGAGCTGCAAGTCAATCTCTCCAGCATGTGTGCTAATTATAGCTGGTGTGGAAATTGAAAAAGCAGAAGGTTTGGAGGTTACCTCAGATTGGTCTTCCTCCTTAGCCATTAGACAGATTTTGTCATCTGAAGAGAATATCAGGTCTTCATGGTCGAAGAAATCTTCAACATTGCTTATCAGACAGAAGTCCTCTACTGAAGAGTAGCCAGAATCCTCAGAAGGCATATAGGAATCATCAATTCCTGATGTGTCAGCAACCATGGCTTTTCTGTCTCTGTAGAGTTGCTCTCTTCTGTTCCGCTTCTCTTCTCTTTCTCTTGGAGTCAGGTCTGGACAGTCGGCACTGTAGTGACCTGGTTTCTCACAGTTGAAGCATGATCCACAATCCACGGAACTTCTTCTACCAGGTGAGTCACTTTGTCTGTAGGATCTATTAGGTGACTTTCCTTTCTGATTGTAATCTGAACTTCTTCTCTACGATCTGTTGTCTCTTCTCTCATCTAACTGATCATCTCTTTTCTTATCATCTCCGTGATCCCTTCGGTCATCAGATCTGGTCCTTTCTGGAGATCTGTCAGTTGGTCTCCTATTTCTTTCTCTGATGTCTTGATAATCTCTGTAGAATCTGCGATACTTACCAAGTTGTATGTTAGATCTTTCAAGTTTCCTGGTAAGTAAGGCGATCTGTTCAGCTTGGCTTATTATGTTTCCAAAAGGTTCAGTGGCCTTTGATCTGCTGCTGGTTGCTTTGAATGCAACTGATTTTGATGTGGAGGTTGTGGCTTCAGCAGGCGACTCATCTTCTTCTTGCCCTCTTTCGATCAGATCGAACTCATGGGCTTTAGGACTTAGGAACAAGCTACTTGGCTTCATCTTGGTAATGTCCTGGCAATCCTTGATTACCGTGACTTTCATGTCCCACTTCTTGGTGAGAGATCTCAAGATCTTGTAATTGATGTCTTTGTCTGACATCTATCGTTCAAGTTCTCGTAGCTTATTTACTGACATGGTGATTCTCCCATCGAGCTCGTTGATGGTCTCATTTGGCAACATCTTCAGCTTCTCGAACTTCACCAGTTCAACTTGTAGTCGGTTGTCTTTGATCTGATCATTTCCTTCACATATCTCAGCAAGTGTATCCCACATTTGTTTTGCTGTCTTGAGATACTTTATCTTTTCTTTGGTGACTTTATCCATGGTCTTCATGATTATATGCCTGGCTATTGTATCCAGTGTATATAGCTTTCTTTCTTCTGCATCCATTAGGGCAGGGCTCTTCCGGACAAGGCTTCCAACTGCAAAATCTGGATCTCCTCCAACAGCTGGGTTGTCGTGATATATGATGATGGGCCCTCGTTCAATGACTTCCATCATTCTGCCGCTTATTGACCCTAGATGGTTGCACATGTATATTGTCCAATCTGCATACTCATCAACTGAAAATGTAGGCAAATCATGATACATACCAGAGGTATTATCCATGCTGAGTGATTTTGAAAACGAATGAGTTATGAAAACGGTTTTTCAAGATCTGTTCAAATGACCACAAAGGTTCTTCCTCAAGAACCAATGATACTCAAAGCCAGTGGTCTGTAGAACCACTGCTCTGATACCACTTGTAGGTCCCGAACGGGTTTCGTGAAGGCAGAAGTCTAGAGGGGAGGGGTGAATAGACTTCTGAAAACTTTTTCGTGCAGATCAGGTGTGATTGCAGTTTGCCTGATCAGAGTGCAAGTGAATCAGTTTGGACTGATATTCAATCTTACTGAATGGTTGAGAGCAGATTAGTTTGATATCTGTCAGTTTAACTGATAGTGCGGAAGCTAGTTTGTACCCGTGTGAAAAACCAGTTTTATCAATTCAGATTCTCAAGTCAGTTTTCAATCGGCTGACTAAGTTGTCAACCTGATCAGATCAGTTGCTTAGTGCAGACTGATATTAACTCAGAATATGTATGCAATTTTAAGCTCAGTTGTGTATAATAGTGTAAAGCAATAAAGAGCAAGTAAATGCACACAAGATTTTTATAGTGGTTCAGACAATCGGTCCTACGTCCACTCTTCCCTTATCACAAGGGGCACCAACTAAACCAACTTAACCGACTGGACTTAGTTTAATGTGTTAGTCCAACACCCAATAGATGTTTATCGAGTTTACACTCAACCGATCCCAGAAATCAGAACTAGAATCCCTAGTCTGAAATCTTGCAAAACAAACTTAACCTAACTTTGAGTTTGGGTAAAGATTTGTTGTGGTTCCAACTGGAAATCTATCCTAGTGTTTATGTAGCCAAATGCTAGAGGATAGGATTTCTATGCTAAGAACAATGGGATGAACACTTAAGAATAATGTTCAAATTTTGTGTTCTTCGTGCGGAAATTCTGCTATAGTTTTTGCTTCTTGATGATTTTCCGTATTTCCATCCTTCTTCACTTTGAAGAGAAATCCCATTTTATAGACCACGAAATTAAATAGCCGTTGGAGAGCAATTTGAATTTCCAGCTATAATTGGTAGGTTTGTAGGATTTGATGTGACGTGCTCCGAATATCGGCGTGGCCGAAGGCATGATTAGCGTCGTTTGTATCCGCAGCGTCGAATCCCGCATTGTCAGCTCTTTTTGTGCACGTGTCACTTTTTTATTGGCTTCACGAGTACGGAACTTCAGTATTTGTCCGTTTGACAATTGATATTCCTTTTGTAGAATATTCGTCTTGTCTGGTGTACCATTTTGGTTGACGCCAGGTGTGAGCTGACCTGATCAGATAACTGATCAGTCTACCTGATAGAGTCTTTGGATGCAGATTGTCTTAGCATAATTAGCAGACTCGGCTGATGTAGGTCTTCTGGTCTTCTGGTCTTTTTGTAGTCTTCTGATCTTTTGGTTACTCTGAGCCTCAGTGTCTTCAGTCATACTGAGTCTTCAGGTTTCTTACTGAGTCTTCAGGTTTCTCTGAGTCTTCAGGTTTATCTGAGTCTTCAAGTTTAACTGAGTCTTCAGGTCTATCTGAGTCTTCAGGTTCATCTGAGTCTCAGTGTCTTCTATGTTCACCTGATCATCTGACTTCTTCTTCTGACTCGTCTTAATCTTCTGATCATCTGACCTTATCTGGTCATCTGATATTTTGACCTGACCAATACATATTGAGTTCCCCCTCAATATGTGACCTATCTTTTACATCAACTATCTATACATTTCAGCTGGTCATCTTAATCTGATTCTACGTCATTAGTCAGCTAACATATCTGACTGGTCCTATTACAACATGTTTTGGAACTTCCATCAAAATTAAATACAAATTTCCCAACACTAATCCTAAGGAATCACATCTTAATTATGTGAAAAGAATGATAAGATATGTGGCTGGAACATGTGATCTAGGTATTTGGTACTCAAAGGATACTAATTGTTCTTTAGTTGGCTATAGTGATGCAGATTGGGCAGGTGATTGTGAAGACAGAAAAAGTACTAGTGGAGGATGTTTCTACATGGGAAACGACATTATCTCCTGGCATAGTAAGAAACAGAACTGTGTTTCACAATCTACAGCTGTGTCTGAATATGTTGTTGCTGGAAGTTGTTGCACTCAACTGCTATGGCTTAAAAAGATGTTTGATGATTATGGGTTGGAAAGTGGTATTTTGACTGTTTATTGTGATAATACAAGTGCTATCAATATTTCCAAGAATCATGTGCAACATTCTTTGACTAAGCATATAAGTATAAGACATCACTTTATAAGAGATCTTGTAGAGAAAGAAGTTGTGAAGTTAGAATACATTTCTACTGAAAAACAACTTGCTCATATTTTCACAAAAGCCCTTGATTATGAGAGCTTTTCTTCACTTAGAAAATCTCTTGGTCTTTGCTATATCTGAAAATAAACACTAGATGTTGTGACAAATGTTTCCAACATTTGAAGTAACATTGTAGTTCTGATAATAAGTTTGTCTGCTGATTTGCTTATTTTTTAACTTTAAATGATAGTGTTTTGATCTTAGTGTTTGAATTATGGTTTAGATACAGAGTCCTGGGCATATATCTCTTAAATGCATTAAAAATAAAGCACAACTTAGATGAATAATCACAGAGTAACTATGGGACACGGAGCTCGCTACTACGATGTTCTGTTTTCAAACGGTGATTAAATATACATCCATGTTTGTTCACAATCCATTGAGTAACTATGGGGCATGGAGCTCGCTACTACGATGCACTCTTTTGAAAAGATGGATCAATGTGAACTTGTGTTTAAAAGAAAATTTAAAATATGCAACACTTTGATGATGAATTTCATGCAAAATTGAGTGTTGAGATATATGTGTGCCGACATTTTGTGAAATCTTAAGTGATTCAAACTTTATCTATCATACATGATTTATTTAATGTTCTTGATAAGTCGATTGTGTGGTTTAAACAAGTTATTTAGACTGATATGCGTTTATTTAATTTTGGATATGGTTTTCTGGTTTTGAAAATGTTTTTGGCGGTCTTCTTCACATCACATGTTCACTAAACTACATTTTAGTGGGTGGTTACTTTTAGTTCCCACTCCTGTTCGCTTTTTGTGGATGTGTGTAAAAACCTCCGCTTTAATCTCTATTTATGTTCGTCTTATTTGTGTTTGTTTCATACCCAAAGCTGAAAACATTGTTGTTGCACATAGGAATCAAGGTTTGTTTAGTTTACACTTATATTATTTCATTAAATCGGTCATATACTTCCTTTTCCCTCCTATATTTCATATAACATTTTTTTAATTGCTGTGTATTTATTTGATTGGACAGAAAGGGGATGAAATGGCTGAAAAAAAAAACCCTTCGAGTTCTCCTGATCAGCTACATACTCATGCAAACCCTTCTCCCTTGAAAATTTCTACTCCAGAAAATTTGAACCCGTTAAACCTTCTCGCTAAAATGGCTGCTCAAAACCCAGATTATGATTCCACAAATATTGGTGGATCATCGTCTTCTTCCACTCCTAAACCTCCTGCACTACACATTCCTGATTCTGCTCCAAAATCACTTGTTGCTCTTCTTGTAAAACAAACTGTTGAACATAACCCGATCGTGTTGCCTGACATTTATTTCGGTTCTAACTTGGTAAATGTCTCTGACTATGTTGATCTATCAGCCAGACCTATGGCTGAAGAACCCTCTCCTGTTACTGAGCCTATTCCTAAAAACCCTCCTGAACATCCTACACAAACTGCCGATGTTGAAATGCATGATATTGATTCCTCTGATTTAGAAGGAATGGGGGAGAAATTGAAGAACATTAGGCTGAGAAAGAAGCAATTAGCTCCCAGAAGAGGTGTTGGTAGATGGGGAAAGAGGAGAATGTCACAGAGAAACCTAGGCAAAAAGGTTGACTACACTGGAAAGCGTCCTAAGAGAAGTAGAAGACTCTGATGAAGAGATGGAAATTCCAAAAGTCCCTGTTGCTGAACCAAAAGATTCTGATGATGATCTTACAATGGAAGAATTGATGGCCAAAAAGGAGAGAAGAACCAAAAGGAAAAATGATCCTCCTGTGAATACTGCTGCAGATGTTGTTGAATCATTTGATTCTGAACCAGAAATTGATCCTGAAGCTGAAGCTGAAGCTGAGGAAGAGGAACCTGAACCTGAGGAAGAGGAACCTGAACTCCGAGGAAGAGGAACCTGATGAAAATGAACCTGAACAAGATGAGTCTGATGATGAGCTTGATCAAATCTTTGATGAGGTAATGGAATCTGACTCCGAACCTGATGATAAGGAAAAGTATGATAGAAAGTCTGCTGTGGTTAAATCTTTGCTTAAAAGGAACATAATAGATGAAAGGATCATTAAAATCCCAGACTTTGAAGCAAATAACCTGATTGGTTTTCTAGAGAGTAGATCATTGATTCATGCTCTTCAATATGCTAAGCCGTATTATGTTGGTTGGGTTGCTGAATTTTATGCAAATTTGAAAAGGAGTTGTGGCAATTGGAAGTCTTCAAACTATGGAAAGATAAGATTCAGATACACTGTGGTAACAATCAATCCTAGGCTTATCAATATCTTTCTAAAAACTAAACACATTGAGGAAGATAATGTTGAACTGGATATTAAGGAAGTGATGTCTGTCATCACTGGTGGAAGGTATTCTGAATGGACTTTACAGTTTTCTGCTGCAAAATTGACCTCCTTGTATTCTGTGATGCATAAGCTGCTTGTTTCCAATTGGCTACCCTCAAAGAACTCAACTGTTTTAACCAAAGAGCAAGCCTTCTTGTTGTACAAGATTGTACACTTGAACATGTTTAACCTGGGGCAGGTTATATTTGATAACATGATGACATTTGCTGGTAAACACTCAGAAGGAAGTATTCTTCCTTATCCAAGTTTAATCTGTCAGTTCTTGGATAAGTTAGAATTTGAGAGACCAAAAGGTGAAAGAATTAGTGGATTTGTTCCAAGTTTTGGAATATCTCATGTGCTGAAAGGTGGAAACAGAACTGTGGATCTTTCTTTATCAGATCTTGAACCGCAAGCCGAACATGTTGCCCATCCTGTTGACAACATTCCTTATACAGTAACTTGAAGAGATGGTACACCCTCTGTTCATTTTACAAATTCTTTCATTTCTAATCAAATTACTTCCATCCAGCAGAACATAGATGCTCTGCTTAAACAGCAAACCTTCTGGAGAAACCTGCTTTCTACTCCAACAGGGGGAGGATCACCTGATGATGGTGATAATGATGGTGGTAGTGATGGAGCTGGTCCATCTGGCCATGCAGGTGAGAATGATGATGCACCAGATGCTGCTGAAGATGATGTTGATGTTGCTGCTGATCAGAATAATGCTGAAGATAGAGAGGTTGAGGATGATGTACAAGATGCTGTTAATGAGGCTGCGTAGGATGTTGTGGAAGATGTACTCAATGCTGATGATGCTGCTGCTGCTGAACATATTGTACCCAACGAAGCTGAACCAGTTGAAGATAGCCCTGATGACACTGATGATGAGTTGTTAAAGACACCTACCAGGGACAACATGTCTCCTGAGAGTATTGTTATCATTGATCAGCTGTATGGAGCTGACAACTGGTGATTGGATTCAAGACAGTTGGAATTTTTGAAGTATGGGGGAGCATTTGCAGATTATGGAGATGCAGCCATTCCAATGGCTCAGTCCTTCCCTTTATTTCACTATAAAATCCCTTTCTGTGTTGTAATCTTTTACTTACTGCACTTTACTTTATAAACTCTGTTAATGGACAACTAGATGATAGGTTTATGTTTCTGTCATTTACTTCATGTTGGATACTTTGGCCTAAGTACACTGATGATGTACTTGGTGCGTGTGTTTGTCTTTATATTATGATTTGGTTGAATAGTAGTTGTTCTCTGAATGACTATTATTTGTTTCTTTCCTGACACAAGTTCGGATGTTATTTTTAACATCAGGTGTGTTGTAGTAGAAAGACCAAATTGGGGGAGTTTGTTGATGTTGCACGGATGTTGTTCCAGATGTTGGACAACATTTTGCACAACATCATGAATTTGCCCTTTCTCCTAACACTAACTCCAGTTTAATAAATGTGTTTTTCTATGTTTCCTACATTGCAGGTTGAAGATAATTTTGGATATTATCAAGCGGTTGCACTGATGGAGTAAGAATAGAAAGATCATGGGTGGTTACACCAAGATCATGGAGATAGTGGAAGAGAAGTTCATGGTTGTCCACACCAAGTGGATAGGACAATGCAGTTGGTCCGAAAGTCTATAAATACACTGCATTGGTCGACATTCAAGTTTGAGTTAAAGTGAAATCTCATTTACTCTACTCCAAACTTAAGAGAGTAACAACCAAGACACAACCGGGAGAATAACAGAGTGTTTGTTTCTTATAGGAGTGTGAGGGTCGTTGTTATTCTATGTGTACTATCGAGGGAATACAATCTCTCCTATCAGTATTGATTTTGTCTTATTAGATCAAGTTTTAGGTTGAATAAGATCACTAGTTACTTGATTGAATAGATTGATTTTTGGTGTGTGGTTTTTCACTACACCTTTTAGGATCTTGTAATAGATTCATGTGTATCTCACTACTTGTTATAGTGATGTTTTTAACCATGAGGTTCATGTAGTCTAGATTATAGACTATACAAAATTTTGAAATCCTTTGCACTGTGTTTTTATACTTCCGTTGTTATATTTTGTTTTACATGTTACATAACATTTTCAACAACACTCTGAAATTACACTCACACACACCTTCAATAATAATAATAATAATAATAATAATAATAATAATAATAATAATAATAATAATAATAATAATATTAAATATAATAATATTAAAATATATAAATAATATAATTTTTTTAACTATAATGCTATATCTCAAAAAATGTAAATTAAAGCGAACTCTTAATAATATTTTAATAAAAATAAAATAAAAATATTATTATTTAATAATATATTATTAATAATAAAAAATAATAAAAATATATATTGCCTCCGTCCCGAAATAATGTGCATCCCACCTTTATTATCGAGTTTTAGTGAGCGAGTTGTTTATTAGTATTTCAAATGATAAAGTGATTTTTAAGAAGCGGTATTATAGATCTACCTCTCATCTATTATATGCATCTTTAAAAATTTTGCTCGCAAAAACACGCGAAAATAGTAAACGTGCACGTTATCACGGGATAAAGAGAGTATAACGTTATTATTAACTCTTACTTTCACCAATAATTAAAAACATATTAATATACATATATATGTGTGTTGGGAAATTTATAGTTTTGATGAAAGTTCCAAAAACACATGTAATTTTAATGATGTTTACATTACATTGCTATAGGAGACCCGCTTGATAATGATTGTATAGAAAAATCGATGTAATAGATAGGTCACATATTCAATATGTATAGGTCGATCTGAAGAATATTATTTAAATGCTAAACTGTAACTAAAGATCGATCGATCCGATCTTGTCGATATTTTCGAAGTCATTCAAACTTAGAATATAGAAGATCGATGACTTTAAGATCGGACTGTAAGACCTACATCATATTTGAAACCCGGTTGAAGCTAAGTCAAAAAATCGATTCAGATCGACAGATCATTTCATAAGATGAAAAAACCGATGTTTCATCTTATCATACGTCCCGCGATCTAAACACGAAGAAGACCAACCTTAGTTGGAGGAACAACACCGCAAAGCAAGGCTTCCATCCAATAAGGAAAAAAAACACGATGAACAGAGCCGATACATCGCGGGATTATGTTGCTCTCTCAAACGGCTATAATATACACATTCAAAACCATGCCGGTTCCTCAAGACGCCACATTCGCAACTCTACCTAAAATAAATCGAGATTCAAATTGTTTCCAAAACTCTTTGATCTCAAGGTCTATAAATATGGGATCACACTTGGGTGAAACACGGAAATGCTTGGACAAACAACATAATCAAGAAGCTCAAACTATAGTCGATTTCATACGAAGAACACAACAACAAGCTTTATTTTATATTGTGTTCATCCCATAAGTTTAGCAAGAAATCTTTTCATCTAGCATTTGTAATGCTAGCGAAAGATTTCATAGTTGGAACCTCAACAATCTTACCCAAACCCCAAGTTAGGATAAGTTGTTTAGCAAGAATCTAGGGGTTTCTAATATCGATTTCAGGATCGGTTGAGTGAGAACTCTTTAAACATCTGTTGGTGTATCGTGGTTGACTAACACACTAAACTAAACGGGTTTATTGGTTTGAAAGGGAAGAGTGGACGTAGGACTGGTTTGTCCGAACCACTATAAATATTATTTTGAAAAATCGCACAATCTTAAAAAGATACATTCTAGTTAAGAAAAAGCTTCCGACCGACGAATAATATCCGATTTAAAACTTGGAAATTTATACAAACCGGTTTTTCACGGGTAAAACTTAAAATATATTCGATTAATCGATAGTTACCGAATCGAAAAAGTAAAAAACGAATTAATCGCTCTCACACTGATCCAAGACGAAAAGTTTTTAATTACGCCCTCACTTAATTCGGGACCTACAAGTGGTATCGAGCGGTTGGTTCTTCCGACTAATGAACGTGTTCAGGGTCAATTCGATCTTGAAAAACCGCTTTTTAAAAATCATTCATTTTCCAAAATCACAAAGATGGATAACACGTCCGGTATGTATCATGATTGCCGAAGTTCTCAATTGATGAGTATGCAGATTATTATATATATGTCCAACCATCTAGGCTCGATCATTGGCGTAATGATGGAAGTCATCGAGAGAGGACCCATCATCATTTACTACGATTCGGAGGAGATTTTTATTGGGAAGTCTTATACGAAAAAGCCCAAATACGATGGACAATGTGAAGAAATTTGCAATTGGACACCATTGCAAGACATATCATCATGAAGACAATGGATAAGGTCACCAAAGAAAAGATTAAGTATCTCAAATCTGAAAAGCAATGTGGGATATCGAGAATTGCGAGGAAATGAGCAGATAAAAAGACAAATTCTTCAAGCCGAATGGTGAAGTTCGAGAAATCAAGATGCATTAAACGAAACCATCAACGAACTCGATGGAAGAATTACAATGTCTATAAACAAGTTTCGAGAACTTGGTAGAGATGTGTGATAAAGATATCAACTATAAGATCCTAAGGTCTCTCACCAAGAAGGGGACATGAAGGTCACGGTAATCAAAGATTGCGTGACATTTCAAGAATGAAACCTAGTAGCTTGTTCTTGAGTCTTAAAGCTCACGAGTTCGACCGATTGAAAGAGGTCAAGGTCGATGAAGACGAGGTCCCCTGCTGAAACCTCGACTTCAAAATCGCTTTCTTTCAAGGCAACAGTGAACAAAGGCCAATGAACCCATTGGAAATATATTAAGTCGAGGCGGAACAGATCGCGTTGCTTACGGGGAAGCTTGAGAAGTCACATATACAACTTGGTAAGTATCGAAGATTTTATAAGGACTATCAACATAGCCGAGAGGGCGAGATAGGAGATCGCATAATAGATCTCCGAAAGAATGATCCGATGATCGGAAGGATCACGAGATGAAAGGGAAAGAGAGATAGTAGACGAAGGAAGGAAGAGATAACCAATCGAGAGAAGGTTAAATTACTAAAAGGGAAATTTTTTTGTTTGGAGGTTTAATTTACTATTGATTTCTGGACCGAGAGAGAGGGAAGAAAAGAGGAACAAAAGAATTAATTATGGTTTTTCGTTTTCCTAAGACTCGGATAATCAGAGAAGTTAATCTGACTTCTATGAAAATGAAGATCCGATATTCTCGCGACGATGATGAATTTCGAGGTAACTCTCAAAACCCCTTCACATTTACAATTTAGCACATTGGGAGATGGCTATTCAGAGCAATTTTGACCTCCAATGCAAAGAGAAACTTATGCTATTTGAAGCCGAGAATGATAAGTCGAGGACCGTAAATAATTGTCAAGAAAATGATTCAAAAAGCCCTCCGAACTTAGATCTAAGGTAATCGAGGAATTTAAAATTCTCGAAGTTAAAGCTTCGATCGAAAAGCAGATCAAAGATCGATGGAAATTAACAGAAAAGCAATCGATGACTTCAAAATCTTGCAAGCAAAATTCGATGAGCTATTCAATGCATGAAAGTCCGAAATCCTCCGAGGATAATCTGCAGAAGAAAATAGATGATTTTTTCAAAATCATCTCAAATTAAAGACATTATTTTCGAGTAAAGATTGATAAGGAGGGACTTGGCTATGAGAAACCCTCCACATCCTTCGATTCATCTCGAAGGTGTAATTTATTTAATTTTCAAAAAAGATTAAACTTGTATCTAATAGGGTAAGAGACCGTTGAGAGTAAGGCAAGTGCCTAACCGAAAGGAATGAAATGGACCCCTAACCGGTAAAGCATCACCGAGGGATCATCAGCGGAAGAACCCGGTTCTTCGAAGAGACCTCAACCGATCAATGTATCAATGAATCGAAAAGACAACCTACAAAAGGAAGTCTAACTCGAGACCCCAAGGTTTTAATAACATGCTTCGTAAATCATAAAAACCATCTATGCGAAAAGGATATGAATCTTTTGATGGTAGCAAATCTACCCCCTATAGTTAAATTTAAAAAACCGCACTCGAACCATTTCGGATAAAAAAGAAGACAAACCGAAAAGTTAAATCATAAGTCTTCTAAGTCATCCAAGGTTCACACAAGTAATCATACAACCGAAAGCATATGAGGATAAGTATGATTATGTTGACAGTATGGGAGACAAATCAGCCTTCGACCGACCGATCACAATAGAATTGTTTGTATGGATCCCCAAATCCAAACCTAACCCCTCAGACCCAATCCGAAAGGGTACCTAAAGCCCGTTTGTTCGTGTGGTCTCGCCAACAAAGGAGGTGTGCAAGCAACTATCCGGTACATCGATAAATGGATGCTCAAGGCACATGATGGGAAGCAAACATCTCCTCGCCTTACATAGAACAAAAGGCCCGCGTGTACTCTTTTTCGGTGATGATAACTTTGGTTATACCAAAGGGTTCTAAACTTAGAGAATGATGATGTACAAGTAAGCGGAGTCTCGTATGTTGAAGGAAAGACAACCTATTATCGGTTTCACAATTTCGCGACAACGGATTGGTGTTGAGTTCTCGACCGATCAATGCACTATCAAGAATTGATTTTGCTAATCGGGTTCAAGAAAAGGAACGATCTACACGGTGATTGGAACCTTGTCCAAGAAATGCGTGCTCGATTGTTAAGAGTTCCAAAAGTAAAGAATTGGCTCTCGGCACAAAAGATTGAGCCATCCGAACTTTAAAACTCTTAATAAGATAGCTAGGATGTCTCAAATGAAGTGTTCTCAAAGGATCGGACATGTCTTTCGCATGTCGAAGGAAAAAACAGTCAAAGCTTCATTCAAAGGAAAGGACCAAAGATTCAAAGATCTCGCATTGCTTCATATGGATCTGTGAAATTACAATTTTCTCTCCACGGATTAAATACACTTTGGTAATCGTGGATGACTATTCCAAGTTTACGGGTTATATTCTTACATAAGAAGAATGAGACGACAACCAAGATACCCGATTCGCTAAGAAGACTACAAAATGAGAAAGTTTTGATAAAGGTGCGTAATTTCGAACTCCTTTATTCATGATTTTTTGCTCTAATATTATCAAAGATGAAACTTCATCGAGGACGCCTACAACAGAATGGAGTAAATGAAACCGAGAAAACAGAACTCTCAAAGAAGTTCGCCGAACAATGTTAATTTGAACATGCGATACCAAACCGTTCGGGCGTATAATCAACACGCATGCCATAAAATAAATGTCTCTCGACTAAGCACAAGACTACAAAACACCTTATGAATGTGGAAGGGCGTAAAACCTCGTGTTTCTTTACTTCCATGTTTTTTTGGGTGCAAGTGTTTCATACACAACAATGGGAAAAGTGGGTTGAAGACTTTTGAGGCCAAGTCGATGAGGGTATATTTCTAGGGTATTCCTCATCTAGCAAAGCCTTCGTGGTCTACAACAAACGAACCCTAGTTGTGGAAGAAACACCCCATGTAACCTTTGATGAAGCATCTTCTCGATCAAGAGAAATCGCCTCGTAACAAGAAGTACGATCTACCGTAACTCGATATTCGTAAAATGGATGTTAACGATCAAGGAAAAAAGGATCGTAAATATCAATTTACATTCTAGATTTAGCCGATTCACCGGATCAATCGATCCTAAGGTACGAACAATTGATTTGATTCAATTTGAATAATCGAAACCATCCGGTTCAGGGGAATGGTTCTCACGAGCGATACATCAAGACATGATGATTCCAACATCACCGAGACTTGTTCTTATCAAGTGGACCATAAACTCCCAATCACTAGTAATAAGATTTTATCGTAAACGGACGATGTTCTCAAACCGACGCAAATCGAGCGAAGAATGACTGGATAACCGGTCATCCAACCGATCCGATAATCGGAGACCCGTCGATAAAATTAAAACTAAACATCGATTGGTGAAAGTGCCATGTATTGTCTTTATCCGCCTATGAAGGAACCAACGACAATCGAGGAAGCATTACAAGACGAACCGGATTCTAGCCACGCGTGCGGAAAAGACGATTCGAGAGAAATGAAGTATGGGAACTAGTAGACGACAAAGTCATCAAGACGAATTGGCACGAGATGGATCTTCAAGAACAAGAGATGAGAAAAATGTTAGAAATAAGGCAAGACTTGTTGCTAAGGGGTATTCACAATCGGAAGGAATTGATTACGATGAGACCTTTTGCACCGGCCGCCACTTTGAAGCCATTATCAAGTTTTTCGCATACGCTTCCCACAGAGGGTTCGGGTATCGATGGACGAAAGAGTGCTTTCTTAAACGGGGTACTAGCGGAGGAAGTTTATGTCGAACAACCTCCGTGCTTTGAAAAGGGCAACCAAGTGTATCGTTTAAGAAAAGCTCTTTATGGTGGAAAACAGCTCATGAGCCGGGTATGATACACTCTCTCGTTCTTGATCGAAGTGGGTTCACTAAAGGAATAAATGGGATGAACCTTATTCGAATAGAAGATGGAGAAGATATTCGATGGTTCGATTACGTGGGCGACATCATCTTCTTGGATCTCCTAACAAGAACCTATGTGAAAGATTGAAAGAACCGATGCAAGGGAAATTCGAGATGTCCATGATGGGTCGGATGAATTACTTTCTAGGTCTCCAAGTTAAACAAAGTATGGAGGGATATTCATCTGAAAAGTACACTAGAATCTATTGGCTAAGTTTGGAATTCAAAATAGTAAGGAAGCCAAAATTCCTATGATGGTTGGATTCAAGATGGATCCGGATGAATCGGGTCGAAAAACAAATCGAGAAGGAATATAGGGCTCTCATTGGATCTTTATTATACTGACGCCATGGATTGATATATCACTTTTTGCAAGAGGTGTATGTGCAAGATTTCAAGCAAATCCAATGATCGACCACCAGAAGACTAAGCGGATTCTTTCATTCAAGGGAACAATAAACCTTGGTTTATTCTACCCATCGATGATAATCTAGAGCTTAGTGGGTATTTTTCGATTATGGAGGTTGCAAGATCGATGTAAAATCAACCTTGAACATGTCGGTTCTTAGGAAGTAAAAGCCCGATCTCGTGTGGTTTCAAAAGAAGGACATCATTTGCGACATCAACTTTCAAGCGAGAATATATGTAGAAGTCGTTGTTTTTAATCGCTTGTTTCGAACCGAGGGATTACAACATTGTAGCTAAGAACGTTACCTATATTCGTGATGATAATAGTGCTATTGCAATCCTCGTAATCCGGTTCTACATACAAGATGCAAGCATGTGGATGTCGACACCACTTCATAAGAGATCACGTTGAAAAGAAGAATATCGAATGGAAAAGATTCATCTTCGATATATGAATATCGATATTCTAACCAAGCCACTAATGAGATCGATTCAGAGATTTATGCAACGAAATAGACTTCTAGATCTTGGAGAAATGTCGAAAAATGTTTGATGGAATGTTCTCGAGAACTAATTTGGTTAAGAGACTAAACCGGATCGAGAGAAATCAGTTGAGTTTGGTATCTTAATCGATCTCAAGAGATCGATAAGCAAAAATCGATAAGACTTAAATTACGGATCCAAAGGAATCGATCGATTTTAGTTTATCGATTTAAAGTCTATCGGTTTAAAGGAACCGATCGATTCAAGGTTTATCGATTTAAGGAAAATGCTCGGTTTAAAGGATTATCGATTAAATCAATTTGGTTATAGTATTTCTTTGTGATTCGATTTTGATATTCAACAAGCAAGATTAGAGATTAAGAGCTATCAATCGCGATAAGAAAAGAATTTACACAACAATGAAATAACATAACTTTTCATTGATAAAAACCGAAGGTGAGGTTACATTACGAAAGTTACAAGTACAAGAAGACCCGGAGGTCAAGACATAAATGTTAACCAAAATCCTAAACCTAGAAACCCTAAACCTTCATCCAAACCCAAACCCGAACTCATTGGTTATGTTAAAGAAGGAAGAGAGAGAGATTTTATGAAATCGACGCTTCATTTTTCCCCACTTAACAAAGGTGGGGGCTTGAAAGGTAATCCCATGCCAAGAACCCGATGGACTCTCCAAGTGAATGAGAGCGGCATTGATAGGATTCTTAAGCCCGGAGCCCTAAAAAGGAGGAGTAGTAGGGTTCTCCATTTGTTAAATGGAGCACGTGTGCCGAAAAGAGTTGGTCATCGATCTCATGGGCACATGTGTCAGATATTTTATGCACTAAGTCCGATGGTTCTGTTACATCATCCAGATAGACACACAATGCATACGGTTAGGAGAAGTGTCTTTCGGTTTGCAACAGATCAGATATACCGGTGGTAGAGAAGCTTTCAAAGAATTGTGTATGAAATCGAAGATGATGAAGAAAACAAAGAATAAGGGATGCAAAGGGTTGATTTGAGAAGGTGAAACCATATAAAAGGGTGTAAAAGTGTTGGCTTAAGTCTCACCGAAACAAGGGTTCACCAAGATACATGATTCTTACAAAGAAGATAAGTATGGTGAATGGGTGATGTTGTGTAAAACATTGGTCCAATTTATAGAGGCCAAAGAAGGATGCAAATGCAATTTCCATTTCAAGAAGCCTATCCAGAAATTTGCATCAAAAGGACAGAGTGTAGAAATCACGCGACCGATAATTGGATAAATTTACGGTTGATTGACATATCGAGAGATTGAGGCGATATTTACGATGTCAATCACGCCTACTTAGGGAATAGAAGCTACTACTCTAGACTAAGTTTTGGCGGTAACACTTATCCCAAGAATGGCTTAATCAGAAAAAAAGAATCGGATGAGGTCAACCAAAACGATTACTTACGAGCATGATCAGATGAGAGAGATACATTGAGCTTGAAACTCCAATAAATCGATATAAATTTATGAAATATCGGTTGAAGGGGGAACTTCAACCGATCAAGGAGGATCAAAAGGGAAATCGGGCGACTCAAGGAAAGATCATTAAGTTTAAATCGATGCAACTGGAGAAGATCGGTTGAAAGGATCGATTGGGAAATTTCTTAAGGCTTAGGCGTAATGATTAAGATCAACAAGTGGATCGACAAGTAATATTTAACATCAGTCAACCAGATACGCATCTCTTTTCTCTTGTTCTTTACTTATTTATCGGATCGTATCTGATATTATTTGCCTTACTGTACCCACTATCCTTGTGACGTGTACTCTGCAAATCATTTAATGCGGACGTGGGGTACATGTATTAACTGCTACTTGATCGTGCTTTTTAAATCCAAAAGTTTGTGTCGACGTTTTCGACCCTCACGATCAAAATCGCTAACTGAGCGCATAATCTTTTCAAAACGATTGATCTTCAAAATCTTGTCTTATTGTACCCTCCGCCTATATATAAGATTCATCAAACCTTACGGAGTTTTTTTCGCTTCACAAACTGCATTACTTTCACTGAAAAACTTCAAAGTTTCTCTACGTTTCAAAACGATTTCTTAGAGTTCAAAATCTTCTCTGAAAATTTGAATCTGGTAATATTTTCATTTAAGCTTAATGATGAATCTTTCTTTCCGTTAAAAACATTGTTTTCAAAAGTTGTTTTTCGGAATTTATGCTTCATTGCCTTTTGTTTTCCAAATAAATATGATATTGATATTGATTATGCACAAATTTAATGAGTCTATCTCACCGTAGATGGCCACTCATGGACTAGGAAAGATCATGTGCAATTATGCGGAATCGCAACGAAGATCTTTGAGGATAAGTTCGTTCGATTTGGAACCACCGAGGATTTCGAATCCATTGGAACAAATTACGAAGAAAGGCCGGATCGAAAATTTCATCTTTCTTTGCAATCCAAAGGAAAAGATGAACACTTCAATTCTTGCGTAATTTGAGTGTGGATACAAAAAAAAAGAGTAACCGATGTTTCAATCGGAGAAGAAATTAATCGACAAATGCGAGACATCATTTGGGGCGAATCTAACGCTTTTGAGGAGAATGAGGACGAAGAAATCGAAGAGGAGCTCTTAAGAGAGGCGGAACAAACATCGTTGGATTCATGATGCTCAAAAGAAAGTATAGATTGTTGTTTGACATTACAAGAACGATCATGGGAATCTCATTTGATGCTCTCACATCGGTTTGGCAAAGAATAATTGATGATAGAACATCAATTGCACGGCTTCTGAAAGCCATCTTGCTCCAAGAACACGAAAAATTTGGAGTCAATGAAAGCAGGTCTTTGGCCAATCTCAACAAGGTTTCGTAGTTATATTGAAGGTAATGGAATGGAATCAGAATGGATTGAAGTCCTACAATGCCTTCCTCTCATCAACTTTAGTTATATACGGGCCAATGAGACGATGACAAGGTTGATGTTTATCCACACCGGGTTGCTCCACGTTGAAGGCCCGGGAGAAGAGGCCAAAGAAAAGCAAAGCAAGCTACCATGACTCTAGCTTTAGAAGATGAGTCGGAAGAAGATAGAGCGCCGATCGATGTTGCTGCGCAACAAAGAACGAATGAATCGACAGCAAGCTTCTCAACCCGAGGGCTCGCCAGAAACGATCTGAGGTAGAAGCACAAACCGATAAATCTACTTCTCCTCAACCTCAAAAGTCGATTCACCTTTAAGACTAAAAAAGCATGTCTCTCCCGCTAGTTCACCTTTCATGAACTTGATATTAATTTCCAATGCAGTCGAACCAATCGCATAACTTTCGCCGACTGAAGCTTCCACATCTCATCCAAATGTAACTGGACAGATAATTTCAGATCCAGATCAACAAAGACCATCATCGAAAAATGGTCGACTAAGAGTTGAACGAGAGATTGATTGATGATTCACAACTCGGGTCGCCCATCCTCGCTATAAGAGAAGAAGTCATGGAGATCCTCACCGGAGAGATCTCAGATTAAAAACTTTCGATCTTATTTTACTTGTTGAATGATGGGTTGCGGATGAGTTCGCAGATTTTGACTTCGAATTCCGCCAAAGGGGATGATTATCCGATAACTGCGGAAGTTCGATCCACGTGAAGTTGGAATTGCTTGAAGAAGAAAATCGAGATCGCCAAGAAGCTCCAAAAAGAGAAATGGAGAATGCAGTGATTCGCCGATGAAAGTGAACTGTGTTACTTACCAACCATGAGTAATAAACAATCGAACTCGATCAAGTGGATCCAATTTACATCTCATATCACCATCGATCAAAGAGATCGATTTCAAAGATCTCCCCGAAAGTTGTCCAAGACAACCCAAACAAATCAAGCAATCAGAGATCGCCTCCCAATCCATGACCACCATTGCCACGAGCTTAACAAATCGGGCTTGATGACAAGTAAATGTGGATCAAAATCAAATTTTTCGACGCCATCGAGAAAAAGGCTCGAGCTATATAAGAGAAATTTGACAAAATGATTTGGACACTCTTTCGCTACAATGGAAACCGCCAAGAAAGAGTTTGACATAACTGTCGAGAATCTAAATTTCAAACTTGTGTTTATCGCTAATGATAAGGCATTGTCAATTCAACTTTGGGTCTCCGACTTCCCACTCAACGCGCTTTTTGATCAAACCAAAAAGGGGGAAGGATTTTCGATACATCGTAAGATAAGGCCCATGGACAAAGCTCAATTCAAGAAAGGCTGCTACGGGTCTTTGGGACATCAAAATCTGGAATCGGATCGGGAAAGTCGAAGCCGAAGAATCTGGTGATAAGGAGATAAGATTGTCCAAAGAGGAGATGGTGATCAAGAAGAAAGAAGGAATAAAAACGGGCACAAGGAAGGGTTGAAATCAAGTTCAAATCAAGGGCTAAGAAAGGATCGATCGAAAATCTGCAGGTAACCTCCAAACAGAAGAGTCCATTTGAGATCATACCAAAAACCCGCCGCACACGCTAAGAGGTTTGAGGAATGGAATAAGATCAAGTGAATGGCTTTAGATGCCTTTGTCCTTGATCTTGTTCCAAAAGAAGAATCACCGGATGATGAGATTTCGGGTTGTAATAAATATCCGGACTTTTCAAGTATCTGGAAAATGAGGCCAAGCTTATAAATGTAAAGATATCTCGCCAAGAGTATGATCGTTAATATACTCGAAGAAGGCGGATGGCTCATTTCGACAGATGGCATTTGAGAGATTCTACTTTGACATCTTGAGCAAATCGCATATAATCGATCAAGTGCGCATAACCGATGTCAAATGGAAACTCTATCAGATTTTCAACGTTCCACAAGACCAAAGAGAAATGCCGGAAGGATACAAGCCCAAGGAGTGAAGATTGAAGACGTCTGAGGATGTTGCTTTTAAATACAAAACTTTTTTCTCGATGTAACATGTAATTAACATATCTAATGAAAAGTTTATTTTTTCGATCCCAAGACAAAATCTCTTTTGTCTTCCGACATTTGCTTTTTAATCGTTCTATACTTATCAACTGTTTGGTTTCTCGGTGTTTTGGTTTCATCAAAAGGGGAAATTGTTGGGAAATTTATAGTTTTGATGAAAGTTCCAAAAACACATGTAATAGGATCGGACACATTGATGTTTACATTACTTTATAGGAGACCAGTTGATAATGATTGTATAGAAAAACCGATGTAATAGATAGGTCACATATTGGAGGGGAACTCAATATGTATAGGTCGATCTGAAGAATCAAGAAGAAATTTCGATCAAAACGCTAAACCGTAACCAAAGATCGATCGATCCGATCTTGTCGATAACTAATGGAAGTCATGAAGCTCAAACTTAGAATACTCGAAGATCGGATGACTTCTTAAGATCGGAAGAAGACCTATTTGAAACTAAGTATGGGATCGATCGATTCGGTGATCGATCGATAAAATCATAAGATGAAAACCGATGTTTCATCTTATCATACGTCTGCGATCTAAACACGAAGAAGACCAACCTTAGTTGGAGGAACAACACCGCAAAAGCAAGGCTTCCATCCAATAAGGAAGAAACACGTATGAACAGAGTTGATATCGGGATTCGATGTTTTCAAACGGCTATAAAATACACATTCATAAAACGCCACATCAAGCCCGCAACTCTTTTATTAAAATAGCCCGAGATTCAAATTGCTCTCCAACGGCTCTTTTGATCTCAAGGTCTATAAATATGGGATCACAAGTGAAAAAAATGCTTTGGACAAACAACATAATCAAGAATCAAACTATAGTCGATTTCCATCGAAGAACACAACAACAAGCTTATTTTATATTGTGTTCATCCCATAAGTTCTTAAGAAATCTTTTTTCATCTAGCTTTTTAGAAGTTTTGTAATGCATGAAGGAAAGATTTCATAGTTGAACCTCAACAATCTTACCCAAACCCCAAGTTAGGATAAGTTGTTTAAGAAGATTTAAAAGGGTTTTTCGATTTCGGATCGGTTGATGAGAACTCTTAAAACATCCGTTGGTCATGTGTTCGACTAACATATTTCTGTTAAGTCGGTTAAGTTTTGGTGCCCCTTGTGAAATGGAAGAGTGGACGTAGGACGGTTTGTCCCAACCACTATTCAGGTGCCTTTATCGCTTTGATTAATCGCCTCACATCGCATAATCTTAAAGCGCGATACATTCTAAGGACACCAAGCTTCGATCCGACGGACCGATATTTCTCATCCGATTAAAAAGATAAAACTTGGAATTGGATTTATACAAACCGGTTTTTCACACGGTAAAACTTAACTTTCATACACTTTAGAAAACATAGTTGGTTTCGACCAAAAATCACACTCCGATCAAGAAAGTTTTTCGTAAGTCTATTCACCCTCCATAGACTTGCTTCACTTAACCTGATTCGGGACCTACAATGTACTAAAATTATACTCCCTCCATTTTTTAATAGATGTCATTGTGGGGTTTTTTAAGACAAATTAAGGATTTTTTTTTTCAAAATTAACCTTAATTAATATTATTTAAATATTCTTAACAATAATTATTATTGGCTGAAAAAATATACACACAACATTTTTATAGGAAATTTGAAATTGATAT
The DNA here is from genome assembly GCA_037126765.1 of Stenogyne calaminthoides. Lineage (NCBI taxonomy): Eukaryota > Viridiplantae > Streptophyta > Magnoliopsida > Lamiales > Lamiaceae > Stenogyne > Stenogyne calaminthoides. The sequence continues at coordinate 422,535 of JBBCBC010000014.1, forward strand.
TACCATATTAAGGGTAAATATGAGATAAAAGGAGAGAAAATCCCAGAACGACATCTATTTTAAATATATTTCAAAATGCTAAAACGATATCTAATTAAAAATGGAGGAAGTATATTATTATAATAAACACAATAATAATATTATTTTTGTAATTATAAAAAATATTATTTTAAAAAATATATATTAAAAACTAAAAATAATAATATATTAAAAATATATATAATAATCAATAAAAATATTAATATTAAAATATAATTAATAATAATAATTTTAAAACAGATTCACCAATACTTATATTTCATTCGTAGGTCATACCAATCATAAGAATGTTCATTCTTATATCATTTTATTCAAGTCTTCATTCCATTCATTAATTCATTTCATTCAACCACAATTGCATTCAATCATACCAATCATGTCTGACGTTCTAAGTAATTCAAAGCAGCAAGCTGCTATGGTGTAAGATACAAGTTCATTAGGATCTTGGCAGGATGCATTAATCACTTGACTCGTACAATCTGTTGTCATATATTCTTATTATAACAACCACCTTCGTGGTGGCAGTATACCTCATCCAGGATTGCTCCATATAAAAGTACCATCAATATTATCATCTTCATTATGCTTTTGTGCGTACAAATCATCTTTAACTAAACTTTTGTGGAGGTTTTATTAATTTGGGCTTCAACCCGAGCAATATATATAATTAATTTGTTATTAATTAGCTTTTGTAAGACATTAATGAAGTTGGATCCAATTGTAATTTGTTACACATCTCAATTTAATAACTTGAATTAAAACCCTGCCTACACATTTATGGTTGTTCTAACTTATTAAAACTATCTATATATATATACTAATATTAGACCCGCAACTAGGCGGACTGAAAGATTTTTTTATGTTTAATTAAATTAAATATTTTAATATTTATTTAGTTATTTATTATTTTTTATTATAAATAATGAAAATGTAATCTAAATATCCTAAATAAGAGTTTAATAAATCATTGCACTTTATTTTTCTATAAAGAATAAAAAATAGTTCACCATTTTATATATCAAAATTAAATACATTACACACAATTATAAATTTTGAAATACTTATTTGTAAACAATATTAATTGTATACTTGCAAGGTTTTTCATCGGAATTGAGACACATAATTCTCAATCCTTTTTTGCTTTGAACTCGAGAGACTGCAACATATAACTATCCGTTTGTGAAAATCGGCTTTGAAAGATACAAACCACAGTAGACAACGATTGACCTTGACTTTATTGATCGACACATAACAGAATTGAAAATTGTCTTCTCTTAAACTTTAAAGGCATTGTTTGGTCCGAATTACTCAATGTCATTCTTGGGATGAAAACCTTGTTCCCAATATTTCTTACAGAAATTATATGTGCTTCAAGAATATGATTTTCTAGCTTTGTAACAATCAACCTAGTTTTGTTGCACAAACATGACTTTTGGTCAATATTTCTAAGTATCATTATCGGCACCGCTTCTTTCAAGATCAAATCGTGGTTTGGTAAAAATTAACACTTAATGGAGTTTAAAAAATCAACTGAAAATATCTCAGCATTAGAGCTAGATTGATATTTGTTCTACATACACTATCGGTGTTAGTGTTAGTGTCCTAGAGACAATCCTATTGTAAGGACATAATGTTAAAATAATATTCACTATTGGTTTTAATATTATTGTTTGTTTAATATTAAATGTATGGTGTTGGGATAATTTTAGTTTTGATTATTATGTCAAAACACCTTGTAATAGGACAAACTAAGTTGTATAGAAAGCTTGTGTTCTAGACTTAGTTTTATTTTACAGGTAACAAGTTGAGGGGGAACTCAACAAGATAAGAAGAGACTAATGGTTTCGTGCGGACTAGATCAGAAGACGTGCAGACTAGATCAGAAGACATGCGGACTGATCAGGTAGCGTGCGGACTGATCAGGAAGCGTGCGGACTGGACCAGCAGCGTGCGGACTAGCAGTGTGCTGACCTGATGTCGTGCTGCCTGATGCTGTGTTGCCTGATGTCGTCCTGCCTGATGTTGTGTTGCCTGATGTTGTGCTGAATGATGTCGTGCTGACCTGATGTTGTGTTGCCTGATGTTGTGCTGATCTGATGTCGTGCTACCTGATGTCGTGCTGCCTGATTCTGTGCTGACCTGATGCAGCTGACCTGATATGCTGACCTGATGCTGTGCTGATCAGATCAGATCAGACGAGAAGAAATCAGAAAACTGAAATCAGGAAACAGGCGAGCTGATCAGATCCATTAGACACACAAAAAGCTGACTGATGAGAAGATGGCAACACATATATGGATGTGACACAAAGCTGCAAGCAACAGTGCAAAAGGACAAAGAAAAGCTGGAAGACTATTAGTGTGGATTTGAATTTACTCTCCAACGGTAATATTCAAATCAACATTATAAATACATTGCACTATCTTCAAAAGAAGATAATGGAGGATGCTGCAAAGTGAAGATTAAAGCCAAATATTCAAGCATCGCCATGTTGGGGTTATACTGTAAAGTGTGATCTAACTTTATATATAACCAAACTTAATTTCTTATTTATTTACTAAAATAAATTATTTATCACTGTTGCATTAAATATGGTTGAATGTTATATATATTTACTGCATATTTGTTCATTAAATAGTATGTGTTACATTGTAGTTAATGTGGTGATACCAGATCACAGAAGATCACATTAACAAATCCTTGTAACTAAGTACAAATTCACAACCTAGATGGAAATTAACAATCCATCGTGAAAGGTTGAAGTGTAAGACTCAGATTGACCTGTATTGACCAAGAGATTACACTAGTGCATTATGATGCGCTGAATAGGACCTACAACGAGGATAAATTCTTCAGTACTGAATATGGAAGAATTAGACCTCAGTGGTTCGTTATTTCTTAATCTCCGTTCCTTAAATAGGATCGTGTGAAATTAATAACTATTGTTTTGACTTATGTTGGGTAGAGAGTCATTGTGACTCGATACTTTATATCTTGGGCAATGTTATTAGTTACACGACGATTTCTATGATTTAATATGGAGAATCGTGTGCAAGTACGTCTTGCGTGATTTGTCCCTTTGGGAGGCTCAGAAGATTTATCATACCAAATCTTGCAAGTGGAATTAGTTTCCGGTATGGATAATAACGTTGAACCATTCTTAAACCAAGGATAAAAGATATTAATTAATATAAAGCTTTACAGTGACTTGAATTAATTAATGGACTAAGATAATCTTAAACACGGGAAATAATAACCGGGAGCCATATTAAAATAATATGGGTTAAGATGGATAGTGCAATATTAATTATGTAGTGGGATTAATTAATATTTATGGGCTTGAATAATATTGTGGCTCAATATTGAAAATTCAAAGTCCATTAGAAGGTCCAATCTTAATTCTCCTAAAGGCCCATTTAGTAGCCCAATGATAAAGTCCAATAACTGAAAAAGGTGTTGTTGGGATATTTTAGTTTTGATTATTTATGCCAAAACATTATGTATTTGTCAACTTGTATTGTTTAAGTTCATTTCTACAGGTAACAAGTTGAGGGGGAACTGATCTAAAGTTTCCTGAGAAAATATGCCTGTAGACAAGTGGCCTGAATGGAAAATAGGCCTGAGGAAAAATGGCCTAAAGGAAGAAGGCTGAAGTCCAATACCGCTGAATGTCAGAATGGTGTGAATGAGAAATTCTGGAATGTTGAATTCTAGAATCTTTGAAAAATTTGAATGTTGAGTCGAAGTTTTGAGTGATGAGTGTTGAGTCTTTGAGTGTTGAGTCTTTGAGTGTTGAATCCGAAAGTCCGAAAATCTTTGAATGTTGAATTCTTGAATCTTTGAATCTTTGAATGTCAGAAGGCCTGAGTCCAAGACCGTTGAATGTCAGAAGGCCTGAGTTCAGAAGGCTGAAAGCTGACGTGAACCAATCAGAGGTGGTAAAAAAGCCTGACAAAAAGCTGCAGAAATTACAGAATAGTATGGATTTGAATGTGACTTTCTCCAACGGTAACATTCAAATCCACACTATAAATACAAGCTCTTCCATCATTTTAAGTGTGGAAAAATGTTATCAAGCCAAGAGTCATATCTTAAAGCATTCCCACCATAGAACACAAATTTGTAGATATCCAAAATTGTAGGTCCCGAATGAATTTTCGTGAGGGGAGGGGTGAATAGACTTTTGAAAACTTTTTCGTGAGATCAGGTGTGAATAGCAAGTATGCCTAATAAGAGTGTGTATGAATCAGTTTGGACTGATATCAAACTTACTGATCGCCTAAGGGTAGATCAGATCGGTGTCTATCAGTTTAACTGATGTGCGGAAGCTAAGTTTTACTCGTGTGAAAAACCAGTTTGTGAAATCAGAAATCTAAGTTATCTGTTTTGAATCAGATGACAAAGTGTCAAAGTGATCAGATCAGTTGCTTGATGCAAATCTGATCCAGACTCAGAATATGCATGTAATATTTTAACAAGTAGTGTGCAAAGTGTAAAGCAGGTAAATCAGATAAGGCACACAAGATTTTTATAGTGGTTCAGACAACCTGTCCTACGTCCACTCTTCCCTATCAGTAGGGGCACCAACTTAACCAAATGGACATAGTTTAATGTGTTAGTCCAACACAGTACAACAGATGTTTCAAGAGTTCTCACTCAACCAATCCCAGAAATCATAAACTAGAAACCCTAGTTTGAAATCTTGCTAAACAAACTTAACCTAACTTTTGGTTTGGGTATAAGATTTGTTGTGTTCCAACTGGAATTCTATCCTAGTATTTGAGTAGCCTAAAGCTAAAGGATAAGAATTCTATGCTAAGAACTTTATGGGATGAACACTTAGAATGAATCTTGATTTTGTGTTCTTCGTGCGGAAATCTTGCTTGAGCTTGAGCTTGATAATAATTTCCATAACCTTACTATAAAGGTTTGATCCCATATTTATAGGCACGAATTCGAACTAGCCGTTGGAGAGCAATTCGAATTTTGGTCTATTTAAGGTAGGATTGCAGGCTTGATGTGACGTGCATCAGAGACGACATGGTCGAAAGCGTGTATGTCCTTTCTAGCCGTTTGACTATACAGCGCCAAATCCCGCATTGTCAGCTCCGTGCATACGTCTCTCGATCTTATTGGTTAACAAGTACACTTGTTCAGTGTTTGCTTTACCAACTAAGGTTGATATTTTTCTTATCTGATTAACATCATATGTCGTGGTGAATCCTCAGTTGTCACCTGGTGTGAGCTGACCTGATCAGATAAGACTGATCAGTCTACCTGATAGAGTCTTCTGATGCAAGTTGTCTTAGCACAACCAGCAGACTCTTCTTCATTCTTCTGATGTAGGTCTTCTGGTATTCTGGTAGTCATCTGATCTTATGGTCTTCAGCTTCATGTCTTCACCTGATCATCTGACTATCTGACTCGTCTGATCTTCTGACACGTCTGATCTTCTGATCTTCTTTAAAACTTGACCTATACATATTGAGTTCCCCCTCAATATGTGACCTATCTACTACATCAATTATCTATACATTTCAGCTGGTCATCCTATCCTGATTCTAGATCATCAGTCAGCTAACAGGTCTGACTGGTCCTATTACAAACTGTTTTGGAAATTCCATCAAAACTACAAATTTCCCAACAATTTCCCCCTTTTTGATGGAACCAAAACATTAAATCAAAAAAACAGATAACCAATAAAATATAAATGACAGAAACAACAGAAATCAGAAGACAATGAGTCATTGTCTTAAGATCAGAAAGGTAACTCATTTCATTGATACAATTTGCAGTTTACATCGTACAAGAAATGATAAAACAAAAAGAATTACCTATCATTTGATCTAAGACATCATCTTCTGACTTCTTAAAAAGAGAATCTCTGGAGATCAGCTGGAATCGCAAAAATCTTGTACATTCTTTGTAGCAAAGCTTCCAGTTTGTCTTTCTCGATGATATCTCCTCTTCTGGCAAAATCATAGAAAAGCTTCTTAAAGCCAACTGGGTCGAGGGATTTATCAGTTCTGAGCGGCGGAATCGTTGTTTCGAACCTGGGTGCAGAAGGTATCAAAGACATTATCTTCCCTTCATGCAATACGACCTTGCATAATCTTTTATACTTGGCCTCCAGCCAGTTCAGAAACTCCGCATCGAAAGTTCCTTGATCTGAGTGTTCTGGTATCTTTTGCAGAATGTATACATCACTAACCCAGTCAACCTTGATTCTCGTCCATTTTGGAATCAAGTCTTGTCGAGCTACCAGAATCCCCTCAACTTCTTCAAGAAACACCCGTTCTTCCCAGTCCATCTCTTTTGCTGCTGCTGCCTTCTTGTTTTGTCTTCTGACATATGTTCTGCTCAGTCCAGCAGCATCAGCAAACTTCTTCTTCTTAATGGCGGCTTCAATGGCTCCTTGTCTCATCTGCTGTTCTTCTTTCTCTGCAGCTGTCATCTGCGATTGAGAGTGAGTCATGATTGGTTTCTTGATTTGCCTCTTAACTTGTTTTGTTTTATGCAACTTTCTTTCTTCAGCTTCTGTCTCAGTAGTATCTTCTTCATGTAGTTTTCTTGCCAGCTCAAGACTCTTGGCCTGGTCTTCAGAATCGAATCTTTTCTGAACAGTTGACGAGAAGTCTTCAATCTTGTCAACCTTTGTAATCAGTTCACCAAGGGAGGACTTCTGTTCAGCAATGGCCTTGTCTTGACTGTCTAACCACCTGCTGTGTTCTTCAATTGATTGAAGCATTTCAGCTAGCTCCGTATCAGGAGCCTCAACAGTTGTTTTCTCTACTATGGCAAGTGATAGACCACGAACAGATGATTCGGCATGTTTTTCTGGTCCCTCTTCTTGTTTTTCTTGCCCCTCTTCCTGTTTTTCTGGCCCCTCTTCCCCCTTTTTGGTTGCATCAAAAAGGTTTGTCAATCTGATGTTCAAGGCTTTGAATTCTTTCATCACCTCATCTTTCAGCTCTTCGACGGCAAGGGGAGTGATCTGAACAGTTGAAGCTGTGGGCTGAGGTCCCATTATTCAATTTAGAACAGACTTGAGAGCCTTCTGGGCTTTGCTGATGGAGCCTTCAAACCTTCTCCAGACATCATCAAGGCTTGTGTCAGTCTTCTCCAAAGAAGAGTAAATGTTTTCTAGAAGGACTCTGATGCCGGATAGAATGGAAACTTATGTTGTAAGTTTATCTAATAGTGGATCGATGCATTTCATCACTCTCTCATATATTTGATCGTGCATATGAAGCAGCTTCTCAATAGTCAGCTTCCTTTCTACTTCAACCAAAGCATGTTGCTCCTCTCTGAATCTGTCAATTAGGTTCTGAGCCAGATTATTGAATTGTAGATCAACAGATGCCTTCACCCCATCTTGAATAGTCTTTGAAATCAAATCTATGGTTTCGGCAGAGAAGGTGGCAACCTGACCAAATGTTGAAGCCTCGCCAGTCAGGGTCTCATCTGCAGCACCCTAGACTGGTTCGTCGGCAGCTTTCTCGTACTCAAAGTAATCGTGAGCAAGGTCTTCTTCTTCCTCAGAAATGTCGAGCTTCTGGTGTACCGAACATCTGATGTCATCATCTGATGTTAATTCCGCTGCACTGGACACACCGACATTCTGCTTAGCCCTCTTCTCCAAGTCAACGAAGTAGTCAGACTCCAAAGCTTCCATCAATATAAGAAAATCTTCAATATCTTTGAGTCTGATGTGTTGGGGAACGAATTGCCTGGATCTATTCGGGATGAATATTTAAATACAAATTTAATTCTAACAATTATTACTAGCATGAATTAATCCTATATTAATTCAAATAATAACAAATCATGGATATAAACAATTCACGTAAAACCTACGCATGCGGAATTACTACGAGTTTACGTGAACTTACCTCTTGGAATGGCGATGGCCTTGTTGATGAAAACACACCAAAAAACCTTCCCAAGTATTCTCTAGTCCTTGCTCGACAATCCGGTGGAAGGACACTCGCGAACAATTAACTAAAAGGAAAAAATAAAATTTGTTGCACCACTTTTGTGGATTTACTAATTTTTCCAGCACATGGAATTGAACTTGGGAATGAAAGAATCATCCCCTATTTATAGATGGGTGGTGGTCAAAATTTTTGAGGAAAAACCAATGTGGGAAAATCTTTTCTTGATCTCCAAGAAATCTTGAATATATCTCATATATTCTTTTTCCCCATAATTAAAATATTCCACAAAAATCCCACCTCATCTTGTTATGGCCAAAATTTTGAAAAATCCAAGAGACAAGATTCCAAGATTTGGATCTTCTTGAATTTATGAGATATACTTATATTTCAAGAAATACATATCTTCCATAATATCTTTTCAAGAAAATCTTTCTTTCTCTTATATTTCAAAAAATTCGAAATTCACATATGAATAACCAAGTGGGAGATTTATTGAATTTAATGAGATAATCTTGTATTTCAAGAATACATATCTTCATTCCATAACAAAATTCAAAGAAAATCTTTCTCCCCTTTTATTCATAATTTTCGAAAAATATGAGGAAATTAGCAACAAATATTTATTTTATTTTTAAACACTTTTTCCAGTTATTGGACTTTATGTTGGGCTACTTGGGGGGCCTTTAGGAGAATTAAGATTGGACCTTCCAATGGATCTTGAATTATCAATATTGAGCCACAATATTATTCAAGCCCATAAAATATTAATTAATCCCACTACATAATTAATATTGCACTATCCATCTTAACCCATATTATAGTCAATATGGCTCCCAGTTATTATTTTCCGTGTTTAAGATTATCTAGCCCATTAATTAATTCAAGCCACTGAAATAGCTTTTCATTAATTAATATTTTTTTGTCCTTGGTAAAGGAACGGTTCAACATTATTACTCATACCGGAAACTAGTTCCACTTGCAAGATTTGGTATGATAAAACTTATGAACCTCCCAAGGGGGCAAATCGAACAAGCGTACTTGCACACGATTCTTCGTATTAAATCTTAGCTACACATGTGACCAATAATATTGCCCAAGATATAAAGTATTGAATCTCGTTGATTCTCTACCCGTAATAAGTCAAAGAAATACTTACTAACGACACGTGATCCTATTTAAGGGACGAAGATTAAGAAATAACGAACCACTGAGGTCTAATTCTTTCTAGTTCAGTTCTGAAGAATTTGTCCTCCTGTAGGTCCTCTTTAGTGCACTAGACATGCACTAGTGTAATCTCTTTGGTCAAGATAAGTCAATATGAGCGTTACACTTCAACCTTTCACGATGGATTGTTCATTTCCATCTAGGTCGTGAATGGTGTACTTTTGGTTACAAGGAACTGTTAATTTAATCTTCTGTGATTTGGTATCACTAAATTAACTACAATGTAACACGTACTATTTATTGAACAGTTATGCAGTAAATATATGTAACATTCGATGATATTCACAGCATCAGTGATAAACAATTTAATTCAGTAAATAAGTCTGAAATTCAGTTTGATTATACAAAGTAAAAGCATACTTTCCAGTATAATCCCAACATGATGTCCCTCCAGAAGACAATTTCCTCCATCTGCTTTCTGATTCCAGGATGATTGATTAACTCTGGGAAGTTCCTGTCCAGAAAAGCATTCACTTATCTTTGTAGAAAATACACTGTGGGGTGTTCTTGTTCAGGCGATTCGAGGAGGGTCTTCTATTTGAATGGGTTGTGAGACACAGAGACAAACATGTCCTCGCTCTCGTCTTCTGCTTCCTCCTCTTGAGCAGGTTCCTGGGTTCTTGAACAGGAAGGGTTTCCTCAGATGATCCGGGAGCCGGTGTGGGAGTTTGTGGTTTACTGACTATGGGTTGTGGGGGCTGTGTTTCAGGTGAGGTTATTTTCTGGGCTGTTGGTGAAGGAGATTTGGATATGGAGGTAGGTGATTTGGGTAAATGGGTGGCCTCTCTTCCCTTAAAAAGAGAGCTCATATGAGCAGAGTCGGATGGTTCTGACTCATCCTGGGCCACTTCCATCTGCTCCTCCTCCTCTCCACCTTCGACTTCTTCGATTGTCAAGTCCCTACCTGTACTGACTGTGTGCTCAGAACTCACAATAGTCTCTCCACCAGCAATCTCAACCATCTGTTCAGCAGGCTCGTCTTCCCCAGACTCCAAAATTTCCACATCACTGTATTCATCTTGAAGACCTCCAGATGGCATTCCCTTCTTCTTTGGAAGCATTGAAGTCAGCTTCCTTTGTCTTTTCTCAGTTGCCTCCTCAGCTTGCCTAGCTTGCTTTGTGGCCATCTGCTTCCTCTTGATGACCCTTTTCTGAGGCAGATCTTGTGCCTCAGATTACACAGATGGGGCTTGTGCTTTGGCCTTTTTGGACTTGGGCACGTAAGGAGTAGGATCATCATCTCGTTGGCCGGGCAACTCTTCATTCTTACACAGAATGACTTTGAACTTAGGCTAGAATCAGGGACACCTTGTGTATGTTGTTGACTTTCTTTGATAGCACCACCTGATTGTGCTCATCAATCATGAACTTATCTGTCTCCTGCAACAACCTGTGCTTGAATAAACCAAGCCAGTTCATGTCCTGTGCCTTCTCAATGATGGCAGCCATAACATTGATCTTTTGTTGGGTTACGACGTCAGGACTGAAGGCAATCCCCAAGATTACCTTTGAAACGATTTCAAAGAGTAATTTGTACTTCCTCTTCAAGAAAGGTGCTTTAATGTTTGTGATGTTGTGTCTGTTTGCTGGTCTCAGGAGCACTTGCTGAAGATACTCTTTGTCCGTCATCCCAGCTGTGAACTCATCTGGTGCATTCCTACCTACTAGTAGGGCAAATATTCTCTGCAGATCAGCATTGGTGACATCAATATGTGTGCTCTGTCTCCTTTAGTTTCCTAAAAAATTTGAGGGATTCGATTATATCAACGAAATCTAGATGTCTGAAACAGAACTGCTCCAGTCCACTCTGACGAAGACAGTCCAAAATTTCCCTGGACTCAGGGCCTGTTGTTGTGGTGAAGTCAACGTATTTCTCGTCAATAATATCTTTAACCATGGAGGCATAGTCGCATACTTCTAGGGTTGCTCTTGAAGTTGTCATTTCTGTAAATACACATACAATCTAAGTTAGGTTTTCCAAACCCTATTAAGTGTTAAATCGTGCAAGGTGCATTAAATAGTATGATGAATATTTGTATAAGTAAAATCCCCAAATATGCATTTTGTTCATAGATTTCAGAGATTAATCATAGACATGATTTTAACAGATGAACAAAATACCATATGCATATAATCTGTAACCCTAGCGCATAATAGTTATGAAACAACAAATATAAAATACGCAAATTACCAGAAAAGCGATGTATGATTTTGAATTAGCATCGCTGAATGGAGAGTTGTATGAAATTTTCTGGGAACGATTGCGTTTTTTAGTGTTAGAAATGCGAAAGGTTTTAGAAAATTGGATATTAGGGTTTTAAATAAGTGGGAGGGAAAGTTTTGCACAAAAAATTTTGAAAGCACTTGAGTGTCTTTGGTTTAATCGGACGGTCAAGATTAAGCGGTTGAAAAGTAATAACATCGTGCGGTCAAGGATTTAAAACATCAGACTTTTGGACTTAAAAACTCGAAATAAATGCATTTAATACAAAAACCCCCACGTCCGCATTAAATGCTTGCAGTCATGACGTCACAAAGTAATGGACACAGTAATAACTAGCATAGATTAGCATAGGCTTATAGAATGATAAATCAGAAAACTTATCTAACGTGACTGATATTGTAATCAGTCAGTTACCATGATGTTCTAATCTGGCTTGCCTGTTTAATGTTGACTTTACTGATTGTAGCATAATCCTTAGTATTTCCCAACAATGTCCCACCTATCTGATCAGGTTCGTTCTGATCCTATATGATCAGTTGAAGTCCCCCCTTCAACTGTTATCCTTTTCTGATCAGTCCCTGACTGATCCTCCCTGATCAGTTGAGGTACCATTTCCCAACTGATCCTTCTTATCTGATCAGTCTCTTAACCAACTGGTTCTGGAGACCAGTCCACCAAAGATTTCTGGTGCACTTTCTCCCAAATCCAGAAGTCCTAGCTCATTACATAGTTCTCTGAATCTGACTTCAGCTAGTGGCTTGGTTAAGATATCAGCTCTCTGCTTATCAGTATAAATCTTCTGCATTCTGATATTTTTCTTTTCCACATGATCTTTTATAAAATGATGTCTGACATCCACATGTTTGCATCTTGTGTTTAAAACTGGATTCTGAGTAATTGCAATAGCACTATTACTGTCACAGAATATTGGCACGTTCGTAGCTACAATGTTATAATCCCTCAGCTGCTGACTGAGCCAGAGCAGTTGGGAGCAACAGCTTCCTGCAGCCATATATTCTGCTTCAGTATTAGATGTGGCAACAAATGTCTATTTCTTTGAGAACCAAGAGATCAGTTTACTTCCTAAGAACTGACATGTACCTGAGGTTGACTTTCTATCAAATCTGCAACCTCCATAATCAGAATCAGAATACTCACTAAGCTCTAGATTATCATCTGATGGGTAGAATAAACCAAGGTTTACTGTCCCCTTCAGATTCTTAAGAATCCGCTTAGCTGCTTCCAGGTGGCTTTTGCATCATATTTGCCTGAAATCTGGCACATACACCTACTGCAAATGTTATATCTGGTATGCTGACAGTCGGGTATAGTAAAGATCCAATGAGAGCCCTATATTCTTTCTGATTAGTTTTCTGACCATTCTCATCTGGATCCATCTTGAATCCAGTCATCATAGGAATTTTGGCTTCCTTACTATTCTGAATTCCAAACTTAGCCAACAGATTCCTAGTATATTTTGCCTGACAGATGAATATACCTTCTGTACTTTGTTTAATTTGAAGACCCGGAAAGTAATTCATCTGACCCATCATGGACATCTCGATCTTCCCTTTGTTGGGGAATGGGTTGCACAGATCTATTCGGGGTGAATATTTAAATACAAATTTAATTCATTAATTATTACTAGCATGAATTAATCCTATATTAATTCAAATAATAATTGCAACAACATATCATGCATATAAAAAGCCACGTGAAACCTACGCATGTGGAATCTATGGGTTTACGTGAACGTACCTCTCGGGATGGCAGTGGCTTTGGTCGGACGGACTAACCAAAAGGACTTCCCAAGTATTCCCTTGGCCCTTGCTCGACAATCCGGTGGAAGGATATTCGCGAACAATTAACAAAAGGAAAAAATAAACTTTGTTGCACCACTTATGTGGATTTGCTAATATTTCTAGCACATGGAATTGTACTCGGGAATGAACTAATCATCCCCTATTTATAGGAGGGAGGGTGGACGAAATTTATGTGATATTTCAATTTGGGAAAATACTTTTCTTGGTCACCAAGAAATCTTGAATATATCCCTTATATTCTTTTTCCCATAATTAAAATATTCCACAAAAAATCCCACCTCCTCAATTATGGACAAATTTCGAAAATATTAAGCAAGATTCCAAGATTTGGATCTTCTTGAATTTATGAGATATTCTTGTATTTCAAGAAATACATATCTTCCATAATATCTTTTCAAGAAAATCTTTTTTGCCCACTATATTTTCAAAAAAAATCAAAATTTTACTATGTAGATAACCAAGTGGGAGATTTCTTGAATTTAATGAGATAATCTTGTATTCCAAGAATACATATCTTCATTCCATAACAAAATTCAAAGAAAATCTTTCTCCCTCTTTTATCCATAATTTTCAAAAATTTTAGAGGAAATATAAGCAACAATATTTATTTTATTTTAATCACCTTTTCAGTTATTGGACTATATGTTGGGCTACTCAGGGGGGCTTTAGGAGAATTAAGATTGGACCTTCTAATGGATCTTGAATATCTAATATTGAGCCACAATATAATTCAAGCCCATAAATATTAATTAATCCCACTACATAATTAATATTGCACCATCCATCTTAACCCATATTACAGTCAATATGGCTCCCGGTCATTATTTCCCGTGTTTAAGATTATCTAGCCCATTAATTAATTCAAAGCCTTTGAAATAGCTTTCCGTTAATTAATATCTTTTGTCCTTGGTCGAGGAACGGTTCAACATTATTATCCATACAGGAAACTAATTCCACTTGCAAGATTTGGTATGATAAAACTTATGAACCTCCCAAGGGGGCAAATCAAGCAAGCGTACTTGCACACGATTCTTCATATTAAATCTTAGCAATCACATGTGACCAATAATATTGCCCAAGATAAAAAAGTATTGAATCTCTCTAATTCGCTACACATGATAAGTCAAAGCAATAGTTACCAATCCCACGTGATCCCATTTAAGGGATGAAGGTTAAGAAACAACGAACCACCGAGGTCTAATTCTTCCTTGTTTCGATTCAAGAACTTATCCTCCTCAGAGGTCCTATTCAACAAGACTACGGTCATGCACTAGTGTAATCTCTTGGTCAAGACAAACCAATCTCGAGCCTTACACCTCAACCTTTCGCGATGGTTGTTCATTTCCATCTAGGTCGTGAATGGCGTACTTTTTTAGTTACAAGGGACATTAATTTAATCTTTCGTGATCTTGTATCACTAAATTAACTACAAATGTAACACGCATTTAATTATTGAACAGTTATGCAGTAAATATATATAACATTCAATCATATTTAAAGCATCAGTGATAAACAATTTATTTCAGTAATAAGTCTGAAAATTCAGTTTCGATTATACAAAGTAAAAAGCATACTTTTCAGTATAATCCCAACACCCTTGCATCAGTTTGCTGAATCTGTCACATAAGCTTTTGTTGGGAGACCCGAAGATGATATTGTCCACATAGATCTGAACCATTAGAATATCTTCACCATCTTCTATTCTGAATAAGGTTCTGTCTATGACTCATTTAGTGAATCTACTATCTATCTGAACTGAGATAGTGTATCATACCAAGCTCTGGGAGCTTGTTTCAGGCCATAAAGAGCTTTTCTTAAATGGTACACCTGGTTGCCTTTTTCAAAGCCTGGAGGTTGTTCAACATAAATTTCCTCCGCTAGTACCCCGTTTAAAAATGTACTCTTTACATCCATCTGATACACAGTAAATCCTCTGTGGGTAGCATATGCCAGAAACAGCCGAATGACTTCCAGGTGAGTGACTGGTGCAAAGGTCTCATCATAATCAATTCCTTCTGATTGTGAATACCCCTTTGCCACAAGTCTTGTCTTATTTCTGGTGATGACATTATTTTCATCCCTCTTGTTCTTGAAGACCCACTTGGTGCCTATCACATCTTGATGAGTTGGTCTGTCTACCAGTTTCCAAACTTGATTCCTCTCAAACTGCTCTAGTTCTTCTTGCATGGCTAGAATCCAGCTAGCATCTTGTAGAGCTTCTTCTATTGTGGTAGGTTCCTTCAAAGATAGATAACAATAATACATGGCACTTTCACGAACCTGATGTCTAGTTAGGACTCCAACATTATGATTGCCGATTATCTGATCAGCCGGATGGTCTTTCAACCAAGTCCTTCTTTTCTGATGTATATCAGTTTGGATATTGTCATCATCTTCTGATATTGAGTCACTAGAGGTTGGGAGTGGTACAGTAATAGGATCCACTTGGCATGGACAAGTCTCAGCTAATGTTGGAATCATCATATGCTGATGTCTGTCCGTCGGAACATCAGGTGTTCCCACTGAACCAGATGGTTCAGTTGTTACTGTCTCAGCTGTACCAGCTTCTTCATCGATAGTTGTAAGTTCCTTAGGGTCTGATTGACCTGGTGAATCATTAAGATCAAGATTAGGAACATACATTGTTACGTGATCTGGTCCATTTTCTTTGATACTTATCTGATCCATTTTCTGAGCATCAAGTACCGGTTAATCTGGTACTACTTGTTCTGAGGCAGATTTCTCTTGTTCAGAAGATGTCTCATCAAAGACCACATGAGGTGTTTCTTCCACAACTAGGGTTCGCCTGTTGAACACCCTGAAAGCTTTGCTAGTTGAGGAATATCCTAAAAATATACCCTCATCTTACTTAGCTTTAAAGGTTTTCAAAGGTTTAGGAATATCCTAAGAATATACCCTCATCCTAAAACTCTTCCCATTGTTGTGAATAAAACACTTGTACCCAGAAACATGGAAGTAAGAAACACGAGGTTTTCTGCCCTTCCACAGTTCATAAGGTATTTTGAAGTGAATCTTAGTCAGAGAGCATCTGTTCTGAGCGTGACATGTTGTGTTGATAGCTTCTGCCCAGAAACGGTTTGGAGTTGCATGTTCAGCCAACATTGTGCGAGCAGCTTCTTTAAGTGTTCTGTTTCTCCGTTCTGCTACGCCATTCTGTTGGGGTGTTATGGCGGCTGATGTTTCATGTTGTATACCAAACTTAGTGCAAAAGTCAGTAATAAAGGAGTTCATAAATTATGTACCTTTATCTGATCTGATTTTCACAATACTGACACCCTTCTAATTTTGTAATCTCTTGAGCAGCTCAGGTATCTTTGTTGTAGTCTCACTCTTCCTATACAAGAATACGACCCAGGTAAACTTGGAATAATCATCCACAATTACCAGAGTGTATTTGCGTCCGCTGAGACTTGGTGGTGTAACTGGCCCAAACAAATCCATGTGGAGCAGTTGTAGTACTCTACTGGATGTTGGTCCTGGGATCCCCTTGAATGAGGCTTTAACCTGTTTTCCCTTCTGACATGCGACACATGTCTGATCCTTAGAGAATACCTCATTCGGAAGACCCTCAACCAGAGATATCCTTACTATCTTGTTAAGAGTCTTAAAGTTTAGATGGCTCATTCTCTTGTGCCAGAGCCAACGGCTGCTTTTGGAACTTTTAATAATCAGGCATACATTTTTTGGACAATTGTTCCAGTCTGCATTGTATATCGTTCCTTTTCTTGAACTAGTTAGCAAAATTTGTTGAGTAGCTCGATTCTTGATAGTGCATTGATTAGTCAAGAACTCAACGTTGAATCCATTGTCGCGGAATTATGAAACCGATAACAGGTTGTGCTTCAAACTATCGACATACGAGACTCCAGTAACCTGTACATCATCATTCTCTAAGGTTCTGAATCCTCTGGTAAAACCAAAGTTATCATCACCAAAGAGTACAGGTGGGCCTTCTTGTTCTGTGAATGAACTGAGGAGATGTTTATTTCCAGTCACATGCCTTGAGAATCCACTATCGATGTACCAGATAGTTGCTTGTACACCTCCTTTATTGGCCAAACCCACTCGAACCTGCAATCAAATCAGGCTTTAGGTACCCCTGTAGGATTGGGTCCTGAGGGGTTAGTGTTACCTTTCGGGATCCAAACAAACAGGGCACTTCTATGGTAATCATTAAGATCATAAGGCCTGATTTGTCTTCCATAAGCATCTACATAATCATACATCTCTTCATGTGCTTTCTGGTCAATATGATTATGGGTGTGAACCTTGGATGAATCAGAAGACTTGGGGATTTCTGATTAGTTTTTCTTCTTTTAATCCAGTGTGGTTCTGGTGCAGATGTCCTGGATTTCTGGTTGAAGGGATAGGTACGACTGCTACCATCAAAAGATTCATATCTCTTTTGCATAAATGGTTTATGCAGTTTACCTTTAGCTTGCTGGTTAGGCAGCTTGACCTGATTGGGTTTCAGATCAGATTTTTCCTTGCGAGGTTATCCTTTCTGATTCCTAATCTGCTGATCAGATTGAGGTCTCTTCAGAAGAACAGGGTTCTTCTGTTGATTCCTCGGCTGATGCTTGATCAGTTGAGGTCCATTTCTGATCAGGCACTCGCCTTACCTATTTAGCAGGTCTTTTTCCCTTCTTTGATACAGATTTGACATTTCGTGTATCTTGTCCAGAAACCTTCCTAAATTCACTTTTGGACTGTGAACCAGGTTGGACATATGAGGATCCAGAAAGGCTATCAAACCCAATACCCTTCTTATCAGTTGGCTTTCGAAAGTAGCTTGTTATTTCATCAACATTTTTAGAAGCTTTTCCAAAAATCTCTACTTTCTTTCGCAAATTGTCCTCACTTTGTTTTAGACTCTCATGCAGTCGGAAGAGTTCATCAAACTTAGCTTGGAGGATTTTGAGATCATCAGCTTGCTATTTGTTAATAGCTTGTTGTTCCTTAACCAGTTTACCCTAATTAGAAGAGTCGACTTTCGTAAACTCCGATTCAAATATCATCTTCGAAACGATTTCAACCGATTTGATTCAAAGATTTTACTTGTGGCATTATCTTTAACAAGATGAATGTTCTCTACCCTCAGCTTATCGTTCTCAGCTTCCACTATTGTATAAGTGTCTACTGCATTAGAGAGATCATCAAGCAATTGCTCATTGTAGAGTTGTAGGTCAATCTCTCCAGCAGGTGTGCTCAGCACAATAGGTGTGGAAACAGAAAACACAGAAGGTTTAGAAGTTACCTCAGATTGATCATCATCCTTGGCCATGAGGCAAATATCGTCATCAGATGAGAACATTAGATCATCCAAATCGTAGACATCATCAGTATTGGTCATCAGGCAGAAGTCTTCTACAGATGAGTAACCTGAATCATCTGAAGGCATGTAAGAGTCATCTATTCCAGATGTATCAGCAACCTTAGCTTTTCTGTCTATGTATCTTTGTTCTCTTATGTTCCACTTATCTTCTCTTTCTTTTGGAGTCAGGTTTGGGCAGTCTGCACTATAGTGACCTGTTTACTGACAATTGAAACATGCTTCAGGTTCGATGGAATTTCTTCTGCCAGGTGAGTCATTTCTTCTGTAGGATCTGTCAGGTGACTTCCCAATTTGCCTGTGATCAGAATTCCTTCTTTCTGATCTGTTGTCTCTTCTATCATCAGAACGTCATCTCTTTTCTTATCTTCTCTGCGGTCATCTCTATAATCATCTCTTCTGACATCAGAATGATTCCTCTCTTGTGATCTGTCAGTAGATCTCTTATCTCTTCCTCTACTGTTCTGATAGTCTCGATAAAACTTTTGATACTTTCCCAGTTGAATATTTGATCTTTCTAATTTTCTGGTCAGCAAAGCAATTTGTTCAGCTTGACTCACGATATTTCCAATAGGTTCAGTAGGCTTCGAACTGCTGGTAGCTGCTTTGAATGTAACTACTTTTGAAGTGGCAGGTGAAGCTTTAGCAGGCGACTCGTCTTCTTCTTCTTGGCCTCTTTCAATCAGGTCGAATTCATGAGCCTTTAAACTGAGAAACAGGTTGCTTGGCTTCATCTTGGTAATGTCTTGGCAATCTTTTATCACAGTTACTTTCATGCCCCATTTCTTGGTCAAAGATCTCAAGATCTTGTAGTTGATGTCTCTGTCAGACATTTCTCGTCCCAGATCACGAAGCTTGTTGACTGACGTTGTTATTCTTCCATCGAGCTAATTTATGGTTTCATTCGGCTGTATCTTAAGTTTCTCAAACTTTACCAGTTCAGCTTGCAATCTGTTGTCCTTAATCAAATCGTTTCCTTCGCACATCTCAGCAAGAGTATCCCACATCTGCTTCGCAGTCTTGCGATACTTGATCTTTTCACGTGTTATCTTGTCCATTGTCTTCATGATGATATGTCTGGCTATAGTATCCAGATTGGATAATTTTCTTTTCTTGATATCCATCAGTGAAGGACTCTTTCTGATTCTGGCTCCAGTTGGATATTCTGGATCACCTCCTTCAGCTGGGTTGTTGTAGTAAATGATGATGGGTCCTTGTTCAAGAACTTCCATCATTCTGCTGCTTATTGCACCCATATGGTTGCTCATGAGTATGGTCCAGTCATCATACTCATCAATCGAAAACTTAGGAAGATCATGATACATACCCGAAGTATTATCCATGCTGAATGTGAGTTTTGAAAACAGATGAGTTCTAAAACAGGTTTTTCAAGATCTGTTCAAGTGACCACATTGGTTCTTTCTCAAGAACCGATGATAATCAAAGCCAGTGGTACGTAGAACCACCACTCTGATACCACTTGTAGGTCCCGAACGGGTTTTCGTGAGGGCAGAAGTCTAGAGGGGAGGGGTGAATAGACTTCTGAAAACTTTTTCGTGAGATCAGGTGTGAATAGCAAGTATGCCTGATCAGAGTGCGTATGAATCAGTTTGGACTGATATCCAACTTACTGATCGCCTGAGGGCATATCAGTTCTGTGTCTATCAGTTTAACTGATGTGCAGAAGCTAAGTTTTACCCGTGTGAAAAACCAGTTTGTGAAATCAGAAATCTAAGTTATCTGTTTTGAATCAGATGACAAAGTGTCAAACTGATCAGATCAGTTGCTTGATGCAAATCTGATCCAGACTCAGAATATGCATGTAATATTTTAACAAGTAGTTTACAAAGTGTAAAGCAGGTAAATCAGATAAGGCACACAAGATTTTTATAGTGGTTCGGACAACCTGTCCTACGTCCATTCTTCCCTATCAACATGGGCACCAACTTAACCAACTGGAATTAGTTTAATGTGTTAGTCCAACACAGTACAACAGATGTTTCAAGAGTTCTCACTCAACCAATCCCAGAAATCAGAAACTAGAAACCCTAGTCTGAAATCTTGCTAAACAAACTTAACCTAACTTTTGGTTTGTGTATAAGATTTGTTGTGTTCCAACTGGAATTATATCCTAGTATTAGAGTAGCCTAAAGCTAAAGGATAAGAATTCTATGCTAAGAACTTTATGGGATGAACACTTAGAATGAATCTTGATTTTGTGTTCTTAGTGAGCTTGAGCTTAATAATAATTTATGTTGCCTTACTGTGAAGGTTTGATCCCATATTTATAGGCACGAATTCGAACTAGCTGTTGGAGAGCAATTCGAATTTCGGTCTATTTAAGGTAGGATTGCAGGCTTGATGTGACGTGCATCAGAGACGGCATGGCCGAAAGCATGTAAGTTTGTCCTTTCTAGTCGTTTGACTGTGCAGCGCCGAATCCCGCATTGTCATCTCCGTGCATACGTGTCTCGATCTCATTGGTTAACAAGTACACTTATTCAGTGTTTGCTTTACCAACTAAGGTTGACATTCTTCTTATCTGATTAACATCATATGTCGCGGTGAATCCTCAGTTGTCACCTAGTGTGAGCTAACCTGATCAAATAAGACTGATCAGTCTACCTGATAGAGTCTTCTGATGCAAGTTATCTTAGCACAACCAGCAGACTCTTCTTCTTCTGATGTAGGTCTTCTGTTCTTCTGGTCTTGTTCTTCTGGTAGTCATCTGATCTTATGGTCTTCTGGTCTTCAGCTTCATGTCTTCACCTGATCATCTGACTATCTGACTCGTCTGATATTCTGATCTTCTTTAAACTTGACCTATACATATTGAGTTCCCCCTCAATATGTGACCTATCTACTACATCAGTTGTCTATACATTTCAGCTGGTCATCATATCCTGATTCTAGATCATCAATTAGCTAACAGGTCTGACTGGTCCTATTACAAACTATTTTGGAACTTCCATCAAAACTATAAATTTCCCAACAAAAATATATTCAAGAGTGTTCTAAACCAAATCTAAGCAACACACGATATATCCTAAGCTTTGAGAGATTTTTCCAACCTTAGCATAAAGGCTAAACCATCGTAAGGGAAAATCTTAACTTAGTTGGAGACACCAACCAAACCCAAACCCTCTTGTTAGGTAGTTTGTGTGTGATTGTTGGAGTTGTAAAGAGTTAGTAAGCTGCAGTTGAGTTCAGCCAGAAAGCTCTAGAGAAGAAGTTAGTAAGTTGTTTGAGACAATCTGAAAACTCGTGTGAGTTGAGTTAGTAAGTTGCGGTGTAGTTCAGCCTGAAAAGTTAGTAAGCTGCAGGAGTTCAGTCTGAAAGCTTGAGTCGTCGTCGTAAGGAATTTCCTTGCAGATAAGGGAGAGTGGACGTAGGAGCTTGAGTCTCCGAACTACTAAACTTTGTTGTGTTCTTTATTGCTTTATGTTCTTACTTGCCATATGCATTTGGTTATAAGCAAAACACATCGTATAAAAGAAATTTTTTAAATCACCATTTCTCCCCCTTCCCTTTTTCATAAAATTAAATTATTTTTGGGACCAACAGGTGCTTAAAATAAAAGAAATATTGTTGCCTTATTTTTTTCCAATATTTTTGAAAATATTAATAGGAGAGAGAAAAGATATTTTTGGAAAATTTTTATGGAATAAGTATTCTTGAGATATAAGTTTATCCCATAAAATTCAAGAAAAGTCAAAGATTCTTTTTCTTCCTTTTATTAATGAAATTTTCGAAATTTATAGTAATGTGGGAAGAAAAGATATTTTGTGATTATTATGGAAATAAAATATATGAGATATATTCAAGATTGTATCTTGGGAAGATACAAAGAAATTTCCTAAGTCCTAATTATCTCAAAATTTTCGCCCCTCTATGTATCTATAAATAGGAGATTAATTTTTCATCCCCAACACAATTCCATGTGTTGGAAAAATTAAAATCCACAAAGGTGGTGACATATATTTTTCTTTTTCCCTTTTGTTAATTGTTCGCGAGTTTCCTATCACCAGATTGTTGAACAAGGACGTGGGAATACTAAAGAAGGACTTTGGGTGTGTTCGTTGAACCGTTGCTCATCTGTCTCCGATTAATTTGCCAAAAAGGTACGTCTTACGTAACTCTTAGAAATCTGCATGTGTAGAATTTACGTGGCTTTATTATATGCATGAAGTGTTGTTGCTATTTGATTATTATTCGAACTATTATTCGAATTAATATAGGATTAATTCATGCTAGTAATAATTAAATAATTTAAATTTATATTTAAATTGTATCTCGAATAAATCCGGGCACCCTATTTCCCAACAACTGGTATCAGAGCCTCGGTTTTGAGCTCTGTGATTTAGATTGTAATTTAAATTGTTGTTCATTAAATTTTGAAAATTGGATAGTAGAATTGTTAGATCTTTTTGCAGGTATCCAATTGCCATGGTAATTTAATGTATGTTTATATTCATGCATATGATTGTTGGTTTTTAATTTGACTCGTTCGAATTCATTTTTCTCATGAGAAAATTCACGAGTAGATTAGTTTTTTTTATTTGTTCAATGTAATAGACTAGTCTAGATCATAGGTTTATTTATTTTTTCGTTAAATAAATTGTAACCGAATTGAAGACGAATACGGGATCCGGAAACCAGGCGTGGGCAGCGTGCATCGCGCTTAAATGTGTTAAGGGATGCGTCTTGCGACGACACGAATCTTTTGTTGCGCTATGGGCGATTGAGAGGATTCTTAGCTTTACAAGACGCCTGGGCGATCTTGAGGGACGCGTCGGGAGCAAGGTGTTGTACCCAGTTTTTAACTCACGGCCAACAAGTATTAATGATTAAACAAGGAGGAATAATGACGATAACTAACTAACAACACCGAAATTTGATTACCCAGTTCATTGAATAAGACTACGTCTGGGGGCTCCCAAGCCAGGAATATTTTATTACTCTTTATCTGCCTAATGATCTAAGATTGCTCTCTCTTTTTACAATGAAAGATACATGAAGTATATATAGACAAAGAACTAGGTTAAGAATCTTCATGGGCTTCCTCAGCGGGCTTGCTAGGGCTTCGGCCGCCAAGACTAGGGTTTTCTTAGTTAATGCACGAATCCCGCTCCTAGATCAACCTGCCGTGCATACGCTCCGCGATATCTGCACCATTAACTACCCATATCTTTTTCATATTTATCCCTCCACCGACTTCGGGTGAAGTCGCCTCCGACCTGCATACCTTCTAAGTCGACTTGCGACTTACATGGCCCGGGCGAGGTTGTCCCAAACGATATAGACATGGCGGACAACCGTTCACATAATCAGACCGGGAGCTGGATTAATCCATGTTACAACAATTGCCCCTCAAGTCGAGGTCGCGCGCTTGCGTCGGGGCCTTGACTTGACTCGTTATTCTATCGACCTGTGGCAAGTCGACCTTGGGCAGTGTTCCTGAAGCGAATCATCATTCTTGGGAAGGCGAATCGTCGCCTCGATTCCTTGAATCGATGCGAGAGATTTGATGGATTTGTCATGATGGCAAGGCAAGTAAGTGACGTCGTGCGCCGCAAATCAGCCCAACTGGTGATCACGGTGTTAACCACGCGCGATCTCCGCGACTTCATTTTTCTGAACGGGCCCGTAGTTTGCCCAAATTACACTTCGGCCCCTCCCTTTTTCTATAAAAGGGTGAGGGTTTTGAGCTATTAAACCCTTCTTTGCCTTCATCCATTCTTGAGACTCGGTGCGATTTTCCGGCGGCTTCACGAGATTCCGACGAAGATTGACTCAGGTAAAAATTCAATTCCTCCTCAACTCTTCACCATGGCTATCGATCCTTCGACGACATCTTCTGCCCCTCGACCCTCGATTCCGTCGTCCTCGGATGAGGACAACATTGTCTTAGATCAGCTCCGCCGCCATCGTGGTTCTAGTTCCGCTGCTGTCGATGTGGGGATCCCGACAGCCGGTTCCCGAGCGATAATCGGGACGACGGGGCTAATGACGATCTGATGATCCATTAAAAATAACCTGCAGACAAAACAATCATGAATCAAATACATAATACGTAATAGCAAAAATTCACATAATGACTACTTGCATTCTATGGAATACGTTATCTAATCCAATCAATCATAGTTAAATTATAAATAATGATTAAATAATAGCAATATATGAAAAAATTATATTATATAAACAATATATGAATGAATACATAATAGCAATACTCAAACACTTTATAATCACTCACCTAAAATGACTTGAAGATGAAGAACTTCAATATTATTTTGATGTAATGGATGTGTGGAGTTTGAGGAACAATTTATACACAAAAAGATGCGTACGTTAATTTAGAATTAAGAGAAAACCAATGCAAAGATTACTCAAATGATATATTATTCAATACATATTAATAGCATTATTATATTTCAATCAAGCAAGTAATAAAGATGAATAAAAAGGAATTAATATCATTAGTTTAATTGTCAAAATTATTATGATTAAATTGGGGGAAAATGAAAGGCTGAGATCGATTGATGAAGATTCAATGGCCCATAAAAAAGGGCCGGAAACCAGAAATGGAAACTTGTAGGTGTATTAATTATATAGTTATTATAGATAGATTAGTGCAAAATGACAATTACTTTGGCAGTTGGCATAAATACTATTCTCTAGAAAAATAATTAAATGGGATTAAAGGGATTATATATTATGGCAGGTTGAATCAATATGCACGTGTGCTAGCTCTGTGATGCAATAATTAGTCATAAAATAGACAAAAATCATGTTACAATTGAATAATGAATTTCCTAAATTAAATACGTATCCAGTCAACCTACGTACTATATAAAATAGACTAAAATCATGTTGCAATTGAATAATTAATTTCCTAAAATACGTACCCAGTCAACTTACTATATATAATTAATAGACTAAAATCATGTTGCAATTGAATAATTAATTTCCTGAAAATACGTACCCAATCAACTTACTTATATATATATATGTATGAATACATGGGGGTGTGAATGGAGAGAACACAACTTCTATACTCATAAGTCATATCACAATGGCAAAATATATCGACTCTTTTTTGTAGTCCTTGCCCTTGTATATCTTACACCAGGTATGTAAAATATTATTTAATTATTTTCGATATTATTAGATTTGGAGTGGACCAATCACTGTATTTCAATTCAATGGGCTGAATAATTCTTCATATATAAATGTATTTTCAACTATATATATAAAATAACATTGTTTTAGATGAGATGACTTTTTCACAATACCAGAGCCTCGACCGCGAGTCTACCTCTTTTTAGATGTGATGAAATTTCTTAATTCACATGCATGAATCAAATCAAATTTTATAATATATATTTTTTGTTTATGTAGATATTGTGGTTGTTGGGCAGCCGGATAGTAAAATTTGTGTGGGGGGGATGTGTACAGAACCTTGCATTAAAGTGATAAGCACGCCGTGTGACCCGAGCTTCATTGGAGCATGCGATCAAATCTGCATACGTTCTTTATCAAATCCAAAGAATTTTGTCCAAAGTCTTTGTTACCTCTTCCCTAACAATGAGACTGTTTGTGCATGTGAATTTAGATGTAAATGATTCTCTAGATGGGTTAAAAATTACCAATTTATAGAATAAAATTAATAATGGATGAAATTAATTTTCAATTTGTTTTAATAATAGTTCTGAGCAGTGTTTTCATAACCGAACTGGTGATCGAACCGAACAGATCACCGGTCAATGGTTCAACATGCGGTTCAACCGTTTAAATGATTTGTCTATTTTTTAAAATATTTTTATATTTTACTATTTTTTAAAAAAAATTACTAATTCATCAATGGACTTATAATATTAATATTTAAATTTAATTAATCAAACTTGAACCATAAAAATAATATAAACGTGTAGATTTTCTTAAGAAAGAGATTTTGTCCCACATTAAATAAGTATCAGATGAAATGTGAGAAAAAATAATATAAAAAGGGGAAAAGATTTGTCCCACATCGAATAAGTATTAGAAGAAATGTAAAATGAAGTTATATAAAAGGGATAGAAGGTAGATTTTATGGATCTCCTATCCCACTTCGAATAAGTATTAAAAAAGATGTGAGATGGGGTAATATAAAAGGGAAAGTATATGGACTTTATGGATCTCCCATCCCACATTGAATAAATATTAAGAAAGATGTGAGATATAGTAACATAAAAGGTAGTGGATGTGGATCTAAATTCTACCTAAACCTCCTATCCCACATTGAATAAGTACTAAAAATATGTGAGATGGAGTAATATAAAAGGGGTGGGGATCTAGATCCTTACTCACAAGAAAGAATAGTGAAAAATTGATTGGTATTAAAAATAATAATTTTTTTTACCCAAATAATTATAGTTTAAAATTTAAAAAAATAAAGTTTAAAATTTAATAGTTTTGACCGGTTTTGACCAATTCTGACCGGTTTAACCTAAAAACCGGTTCTTAGGGGGTGTTCGGACCGGTTCGGGGTCCGGTTCCCGGTTCAACCGGTCGAACCGGCCGGTCCGAACCGGTTTTGAAATCATTGGTTCTGGGCGTTACTACTCATAATTAACAAACGAAACAATAAAAAGTTGAGCAATTTTCATTTTTTCGTCTTTAATTCATTATAATTTTAATTATTGAATAATAATTCTATTGTATTAAACACTTAAGATATATATAAAACAAAATTATTGGAAAACTAGTACAACCAAATAAACCAAGCAATTTTATCCCAAATAACATGTATAGGCTATAGAGTAGGTTTTATGTGCAATGAAACATACTATTCAAGTGTATTTTTTAAATATACAACTTGTTGTATTAAAATGTGTACTTGTTTATACTGAAACATATAATTTATATCAGTAAAAAATGGTATAGCAAAATATCACACGTTATACTGAAAAAAATAGTGTTTCGATAAATAATCGGTATAGCAAAATCTCGGTCTGAAAAGTATATCAAAATCTCGTTATGGGATGATATATATCCATACCGTGTGAAATTTTGGTATACAAAATACGGTACGGTAACTATGATTATTTCTCATATATAAAAATTTTAGGTATGCTGAATTTCAGTATACACTACAAAAAATGTGGTGTTTACCGACGGTTTTTAGCGACTGTACCATCAATCATCGCTATTAGCGACGATTTTGTCGACGGTGTCGGTCAGACGATCAAAGCCACCAGATTTAGCAACGGTTACCAAAACCGTCGCTAATAGAGACAGAATAGCGACAGTTAATTCAAACTGGGTCAAATCGGGGGCGATTAGCGACAATTTAAACCGTCGCTAAAGTTGGACCCGGGGCACGAAGTGCCTCGGCACTTGGCCCACTGCCCTGACCGGGTTAGCGAATGCGGTTTAAATTTATCGACGGTTAAGGATCGTCGATGTTAGCGACGGCTATTAATTAACAGTCGCTAAACTCCATTATATAAACAGAGTACAGTTTCTTCTCCGACGTTTTTTTTTTCATTTTCGGCAAAAATTTATGCCGCCGCCATCCGTCGTTCGCCATGAAGAGTGTCCAGATTTGTTCGCATTCATCGCAGTCTTCAATCGTACGATAAGTCTTTAAATTTTTACCGTTTATTTTGATTTTACGTTTAATTGTTATATAGAGTAGATATTGAATTATTGTATGTTAGAAATTGCATTTTGATTTTAAGTTGAATTATTATTATATGTTAGAAATTGTCGTATGTTATATAGAGTTGAAATTGAATTATTGTATGTTAGAATTACGTTCAATTTATGTTAGGAATTGAGGCTGAAATTATGTTAGGATTTGAATTTATATATTCCGTTAGTTCATGAATTATGTTATGAATTGAAATTAAAATTATATTAGGAATTGAAATTATATATTATGTTAGTTTATGAATTATGTTATGAATTGAAATTAAAATTATATTAGGAATTGAAATTATATATTCTGTTAGTTTATGAAATGTGTTAGGAATTGAAATTGAAATTATGTTATGAATTTAGTCAATTTGTTCGGAATTGGAATTATGTAATTCATGTCAAATTATTTTATTGGTTAGATTGTTAGTCAATATGTTAGGATTTGGAATTGAAATTTGTTGGATGACTAGGAGATGAGTTTTATATATTACAGTCTAGACTTTGTTGAAATTTGGACAAGTTTGTTAGGAATTGGAATTGAAATTTATTGGTTAGATTGTTAGTCAAATATGTTATGAATTTGTTTTATATAATATAGATGAGTATTGGTCGAGATGGAAGTGACAGTGATAGCGGTCGCGGCAACGGCACTTGTCGAGGCAGTGGTGGTGGTCGTCGTGGCGATGGTCGTGGTGACGGCCCGGTTCCTTAGAGCACCAGGAGGAATATGATCCTGAGACCTCAGGTCCACCTGCACTCGGCCCACGACGGTTCCAGCTCGCAATTGTTGGGAAATTTAGAGTTTTGATGAAAGTTCCAAAACAGTTTGTAATAAGACCAGTCAGACATGTTAGCTGACTGATGACTTAGAATCTGGATAGGATGACCAGTTGAGTTGTATAGACAGCTGATGTAAAAGATAAGTCACATATTGAGGGGGAACTCAATATGTATAGGTCAAATCAGACGAGTAAGGTCAGAAGATCAGACAAGACAAGACAGAAGATCAGATAGTCAGATGATCAGGTGAAGACATGAAGCCAAAGAATCAAAAGACCTGAAGATCAGATGACTACCAGAAGAACAAGATCAGAAGACCTACATCAGTCGAGTCTGCTAGTTGAGCTAAGACAACTTGCATCTGAAGACTTTATCAGGTAGACTAATCAGTTTATCTGATCAGTTCAGCTCACACCTGGTGACAACTGTTCGTGCACCAGATCATACGATGTTAATCTGACAAGAATAATGTCAACCTTAGTTGGTAAAGCAAACACTGAACAAGTGTACTTGTTAACCAATGAGAACGAGACACGTATGTATGGAGCTGACAAGGAGGGATTTAGCGCTGCACAGTCAAACGGCTAGAAAGGACAAACATGCATGCTTTCGGCCACGCCGTCCCTGAAGCACGTCAAATCAAGCCTACAAATCTACCTAAAATAGCCTGAAATTCAAATTGCTCTCCAACGGCTCTTTGATTTCAAGGTCTATAAATAAGGGATCAAACCTTCATAGTAAGGTTACATAAATTATCATCAAGCTCAAGCACAAGTAAATTTCCGCACGAAGAACACAAAATTGAAGAATATTTCTAAGTTTCATCCCATTGTTCTTAGCATAGAAATCTTATCCTTTAGCTTTAGGCTACCCAAATACTAGGATAGATTTCCAGTTGGAACACAATAAATCTTATACCCAAACCCACAAAGTTAGGTTAAGTTTGTTTAGCAAGATTTCAGACTAAGGTTTCTAGTTTCTGATTTCTGGAATTGGTTGAGTGAGAACTCTTGAAACATCTGTTGGTTGTGCTGTGTTGGACTAACACATTAAACTAAGTCCAAGTTGGTTAAGTTGGTGCCCCTGCTGATAGTGAAGAGTGGACATAGGACTGGTTGTCCGAACCACTATAAAAATGTTGTGTGCATTATCTTATTTACTTGCTTTACACTATAGCACACTACCTGGTTTGATATTGCATACATATTCTGAGTCTGGATCAGTTTTGCATCAAGCAACTAATCTGATCAGCTTGACACTTTGTCATCTGATTGAAAACAGATAAGCAGAAATCTATTTCTACAAAACTGGTTTTTCACACGGGTTAAGACTTAGACATCAATTAAACTGATAGACACCGAACTGATCTACCCTCAGGCGATCAGTAAGTTGGATATCAGTCCAAACTGATTCACTCGCACTCTGATCAGGAAACTTGCTTATCACACCTGATCTCACACAAAAGTTTTTGAAGTCTATTCACCCCTCCCCTCTAGACTTCAACCCTCACGAAAACCCATTCGGAACCTACAAGTGGTATCAGAGCAGTGGTTCTACGGACCACTGGCTTTGAGTATCATCGGTTCTTGAGGAAGAACCATTGTGGTCACTTGAACAGATCTTGAAAAAACATGTTTTTGAATTCATCTGTTTCAAAACTCACGATCAGAGTGGATAATACCTCTGGTATGTATCATGATTTGCCTAAGTTTTCTATTGATGAGTATGCAGACTGGACCATACTCATGAGCAACCATCTGGGAGCTATAAGCAGCAGAATGATGGAAGTTCTTGAACAAGGACCCATCATCATCTACTACAACAACCCAGCTGAAGGGGGTGATCCAGAATTTCCAGTTTGAGCCAGAATCAGAAAGAGTCCTTCTCTGATGGATGCCGAGGAAAGAAAATTGTCCAATCTGGATACTGTGGCCAGACATATTATTATGAAGATGATGGACAAGATAACTAGAGAGAAGATCAAATATCTCAAGACAACCAAACAGATGTGGGATACGTTTGTTGAGATGTGCGAAGGAAATGATTTGATCAAAGATAGCAGATTGCAAGCCGAACTGGTTAAGTTTGAGAAACTCAAGATGCTACCAAATGAAACCACAAATCATCTCGATGGAAGAATCACCATGTCTGTCAACAAGCTACGGGAACTGGGACGAGAAATGTCAGATAAAGACATCAACTACAAGATCTTGAGATCTCTGACAAAGAAATGGGATATGAAAGTTACTGTGATAAAGCCCATGAGTTTGATATAATTGAAAGAGGGCAAGAAGAAGATGATGAGTCGCCTGCCGAAGTCACACCTGCCACATCAAAAGCAGTTGCATTCAAAGCAGCCGGGAGCAACTCAAAGTCTACTGAACCTGTTGGAAATATCATAAGTCAGATAGAACAGATTGCTTTGCTGACCAGAAAACTTGAAAGATCCAACATTCAATTTGGGTAAATATCAAAAATTCTATAGAGACTATCAGAATAGCAGAGGAAGAGATAGGAGGTCAATTGACAGATCACAAGAAAGAAACAGATCTGATGACAGAAGAGATGATCATAGGGAGGATCGCAGAGAGGATAAGAAAAGAGATGATCGATCTGACGAAAGAAGAGCCAATAGATCAGAAAGGAGGAATTCTGATCATAGGCAAACAGGAAAGTCACCTGACAGATTCTACAGATGGAATGACTCACCTGGCAGAAGAAGTTCCGTGGAACGTGGAGCATGTTTCAACTTTCAGAAACTAGGTCACTACAGTGCAGACTGCCCTGACCTAACTCCGAAAGAAAGAGAAGACAAGCGGAACAGAAGTGAGCAATGATACAGAGACAGAAAAGCAATGGTTGCTGATACATCTGGGATTGATGATTCTTATTTGCCTTCGGAGGATTCTAGTTACTCATCTGTAGAAGACTTCTGCCAGATGAGCAATGTTGATGATTTCAACGACATAGACTATCTGATGTTCTCATCTGATGATGACATCTGCCTCATGGCTAAGGATGCTGATAATTCTGAGGTATCCTCTAAACCTTCTGTGTTTTCTGTTTTCACACCTGTTGTGCTAAGCACACCTGCTGGAGAGATTGACCTGCAGCTCTACAATGAGCAATTGCTTGATGATCTTTCTAATGCAGTAGACACTTATACAATAGTGGAAGCTGAGAACGATAAGCTGAGGGCAGAGAACATTCAGCTTGTTAAAGATAATGCTGCAAGCAAAGCTGCTGAACTGAAATCAGTTGAGACTGTTCAGAAGATGACTACAGAACTGGAGTTTCTGAAAGTCAGCTCTTCTGATCAGGGTAAACTGGTTAAGGAACATCAAGTTATTAACAAACAACAATCTGATGATCTTAAAATCCTTCAAACTAAGTTTGATGAACTCTTCCAACTGCATGAGAGTCTAAAAGCTACTGAGGATAGTTTGCGTAAGAAAATAGAAGTTTTCACGAAATCATCTAAGACTGTTCAAGATCTGAACAACTATTTTCGTACGTCAACTAATAAGAAGGGAATTGGGTATGAAAACCCTTCTGCATCCTCAAAATCCCAGTCTGATTCACTTCAGAAAAGTGTAATCAAACGAGTTTCTGATCAAGAAACACGAAAAGCTAAATCTGTATCAAATAAAGGGAAAGGATCAGCTGACCAGGAAAGGCAAGTGTCGGATCAGAAAGGGAACAGAAATGAACCCCAACTGATCAGACATCAGCCGAGGAATCAACAGAAGAATCATATTCTTCTGAAGAGACCTCAACCAAATCAGCAGAGTAGGCCTCAGTCTGGACCATCTCGCGAGGGACAGTCCCAGCCAAAGTCAACTCAATCCAAGCTGCCTAACAAGCAAGCTAATGGTAAATTGCTAAGACCATCTATGCCAAAAAGATATGAATCTTTTAATGGTAGCAGTCATACCTACCCTTACAATTAGAAACCTAGGGCTGCAGCACCTGGCCCCACTGGATTAAAAGAAGACAGATATCAATAAAAAAATCCCAAGTCTTCTGATTCATCCAAGACTCACACTAATGATCATACTGACCAGATTGCATATGAAGAGATGTATGATTATGTAGATGTTTAAGAAGACAAATCAAGCCCTCTGTTTTCAACAAAGGTGCCAGATTTGTTTGGATCCCGAAAGGTATTTCTAACCCCCCAGGACCCGATTCTACTAGGGTACCTAAAGCCTGGTCTGATTGCAGGTTCGCGTGGGTTTGGCCAATAAAGGAGGTGTGCAAGCAACTATCTGGTACATCGATAGTGGATGCTCAAGGCACATGACTTGAAACAAACATCTCCTCAGCTCATACACTGAACAAGAAGGCCCACATGTACTCTTTGGTGATGATAACTTTGGTTTTACCAGAGGATTCGGAACCTTAGAGAATGATGATGTACAGGTTACTGGAGTCTCGTATGTCGATGGTTTGAAGCACATCCTGTTATCGGTTTCACAATTCTGCGACAACGGATTCACTGTTGGGTTCTCGACTGATCAGTGCACTATCAAGAATCAAGCTACTCAACAGATTTTGTTAACTGGTTCAAGGAAGGGAACGATCTACACTGCAGATTGGAACAGTTGTCCAAGAAATGCATGCATGATTGTTAAGAGTTCCAAAAGCAACAGTTGGCTCTGGCACAAGAGAATGAGCCATCTGAACTTTAAAACTCTTAACAAGATAGCAAGGATGTCCCTGGTTGAGGGTCTCCCGAATGAGGTATTCTCTAAGGATCAGACATGTGTCGCATATCAGAAGGGAAAACAGGTTAAAGCCTCATTCAAGGGGATCCCAGGACCAGCATCCAGCAGAGTACTACAGCTGCTTCATATGGATTTGTTTGGACCAGTTACACCACCTAGTCTCAGCGGACGCAAATACACTCTGGTAATCGTGGATGATTATTCCAAGTTTACCTAGGTTGTATTCTTGTATAAGAAGAATGAGACTACAACAAAGATACCTGAGCTGCTCAAGAAATTGCAAAATGAGAAGGGTGTTAGTATTGTAAAAATCAGATCCGATAAAGGTATAAAATTTTTGAACTCCTTTATTACTGACTTTTGCACTAAGTTTGGAATACAGCATGAAACACCAGCTGCAAGAACACCACAATAGAATGGAGTAGCAGAACGAAGAAACAGAACACTCAAAGAAGCTGCTCGCACAATGTTAGTTGAACATGCAACTCCAAACCGTTTTTGGGCAGAAGCTATCAACACAGCATGCCACACTCAGAACAGATGTTCTCTGACTAAAATTCACTTCAAAACACCTTATGCACTGTGGAAGGGCAGAAAACCTCGTGTTTCTTACTTCCATGTTTTGGGTGCAAGTGTTTCATACACAACAATGGGAAGAGTCAGTTGAAAACCTTTGAAGCTGGGGGTATATTCTTAGGATATTCCTCAACCAGCAAGGCTTTCAGGGTGTTCAACAGGCGAACCTTAGTTGTGGAAGAAACACCTCATGTGGTCTTTGATGAGACATCTTCTGAACTAGAGAAATCTGCCTCGGAACAAGTAGTACCAGATCAACCGGTACCTGATGCACAGAAAATGGATCAGTTAAGTATCAAGAAAAAAGGATCAGATCACGTAACAGTGTATGTTCCAAAACTTGATCTAACTGATTCACCAGGTCAATCAGACCCAAAGGTACGTACAACTGTCAATGAAGAAGCTGGTGCAGCTGAGACAGTAACAACTAAACCATCTGGTTCAGGGGGAACACCTGAAGTTCCGGCGGACAGACGTCAGCACATGATGATTCCAACATCAGCTGAGACTTGTCCATGCCAAGTGGATCCAATAATTGTACCTCTCCCAATCTCTAGTGATGAATCACTATCAGAAATGGATGATGATCTCCAATCAAATGAAAATCAGAAAAGAAGGACCTGGATAACCAGTCATCCAACTGATCTGATAATAGAAGACCCATCTGATAGAGTTATAACTAGACATCAGATTGGTAAAAGTGCCATGTATTGTTGCTATCTGTCTTTGAAGGAACCAACCACAATAGAAGAATCTCTACAAGATGCCAGTTGGATTCTAGCAATGCAAGAAGAATTAGAGCAGTTTGAGAGGAATCAGGTTTGGAAACTGGTAGACAGACCAACACATCAAGATGTGATAGGCACCAAGTGGGTATTCAAGAACAAGAGATATGAGAACAATGCCATAACCAGAAATAAGGCAAGACTTGTTGCTAAGGGGTATTCACAATCAGAAGGAATCGATTATGATGAGACCTTTGCACCAGTCGCTCGCCTGGAAGTCATTAGGTTGTTTCTGGCATATGCTGCCCACAAAGGGTTTATTGTGTATCAGATGGATGTAAAGAGTGCATTCTTAAATGGGGTACTAGCTGAGAAAGTCTATGTTGAACAGCCTCCTGGCTTTGAAAAAGACAACCAGGTGTACCGTTTAAGAAAAACTATTTATGGCCTGAAACAAGCTTCTATAGCTTGGTATGATACATTATCTCAGTTCTTGATATACAGCGGATTCACTAAAGGAACAGTGGATAGAACCTTATTCAGAATAGAAGATGGTGAAGACATTCTGATGGTTCAGATTTATGTGGACGATATCATTTTCGGATCTCCCAACAAGACCTTATGCAAAAAATTCAGTAAACTGATGCAAGGGAAGTTCGAGATGTCCATGATGGGTCAGGTGAATTACTTTCTAGGTGTTCAAGTCAAACAAAGTACAGAAGGTATATTCATCTGTCGGGCAAAGTACACTAGGAATCTATTGACTAAGTTTGGAATTCAGAACAGTAAGGAAGCCAAAATTCCTATGATGACTGGATTCAAGATGGATCCAGATGAGAATGGTCAGAAAACTAATCAGAAAGAATATAGGGCTCTCATTGGATCTTTACTATACCTGACTACCAGCAGACCAGATATAACATTTGCAGTAGGTGTATGTGCCAGATTTCAGGCAAATCCGATGCAAAGCCACTTGGAAGCAGCTAAGCGGATTCTTAAGTATCTGAAGGGGACAGTAAATCTTGGTTTATTCTACCCATCAAATGATAATCTAGAGCTTAGTGGGTATTCTGATTCTGATTATGGAGGTTGCAGAATAGACAGAAAATCAACCTCAGGTACATGTCAGTTCTTAGGAAGCAAACTAATCTCTTGGTTCTCAATGAAGCATACATCTGTTGCCACATCTACTACTGAAGCAGAATATATGGCTGCAGGAAGTTGTTTTTCCCAACTGCGCTGGCTTAGTCAGCAGCTGAGGGATTATAACATTGTAGCTACAAATGTACCCATATTCTATGACAGTAATAGTGCTATTGCAATCACTCAAAATCCAGTTCTACACACCAGATGCAAGCATGTGGATGTCAGACATCATTTTATAAGAGATCATGTAGAAAAGAAGAATATCAGAATGGAAAAAATTCATACTGATAAACAGAGAGCTGATATATTAACCAAGCCACTAGCTGAAGTCAGGTTCAGAGAACTATGCAATGAGCTAGGACTTCTGGATTTAGGAGAAAGTGCACCAAAAATGTTTGGTGGACTGGTCTCCAGGACCAGTTGGTTAAGAAATTGACTGGATAAGAAAGATCAGTTGAGTAATGGAAATTCAACTGATCAGGAAAGAATTAGTCAGGGACTGATCAGAAAAGGGATAACAGTTGAAGGGGGAACGTCAACTGATAAGATAGGATCAGAAGGAAACTGATCAGATAAGTGGGACATTGTTGGGAAATACTAAGGGTTAGGCAGAAACTAAGATCAACATAAATCAGTCAGACCTACGGCTACAAGTGGTATTGACTGATTACAACATCAGTCAACCAGATACGCATTTCTGTTCCTTTGTTTTACTGCTTACTTATCTGCAATTATCTGATAATATTTACTTTTATTGTGCACATATTTTTATGACGCACGCCCTGCAAATCATTTAATGCGGACGTGGGGAATATGTATTAATTGCCATTAATTGCGTTGTTAAAATCCAAAAGGCAATCATACTTCCTATCCCTGCCCGCACGATCTAGTACTTTTTAAAACCGCCTAATCTCAGTCGTTCATTTTGTTCAAACGCTTGATTTTTCAATCTCGATTTTCCCTCCTTCCATTATAAAGCTTCGTCAAAACCCTTCCAAATACACTTCTCTAAATTCTTGCGATTTCACTTGCACTCTATATTTTCTCACTTACACTCTGCAAATTAAAAACTTTTCTTGCGATTTATCCTTCCTAAAATCATACAGCAAGAATCTGGTAATTTTTGTATTGACGAGCTAGTTCCATATATTTGTTTGCTCTTATAAGCTACACATATTTTTTATATGATTATCCTATGTACTATGCAGTCTCCATTATTGATATCTGTGTATTTTATAAGGAATCATTCAATCGATTATTTGTCTAAGGAGTTAAATATGTGTCTTGTGTATGTTTTTATGCATAATTCTAAAACTGATTTTTTTTGTTCTAGATGGCAACACACGGAATGGGTAAAATCATATGTAATTACGCAAATCTCTCAAATCAAATTGTCGAGGACAAATATGTGGTTTTTGGGATCACTCGAGATCCAGAGTCTATGGAGGTAGAGCATTTATTAAGGAGGTGTGGTCTAGAGCAGTACTGTGCAGCCTACTCCAATCCAGTGATGCAATATGAAGCCCTAGAATTTCTGAGGAATCTAGAGGTAGTGTCGCCTGGCGATGAACTTATTTCATCTGTCAATGGTGAAGAAGTCAAGGTTTCAAATGCAGATATCACGCGCCTATTCAATCTGCCTAAAGGGAAAATTTCACCTGCTCATTACAGAGAAAATGAAGATGAGCAGATAAGAGATCAATTGTTCAGGGAGGCAGATAAAAGGCACACTGCCAACTTTGTCAGACCTATGCTTAAGAGGAAGTTTCGCCTACTCTTTGACATTCTGTCGAAAACAATCATGGGGATTTCTTTCGGTCCTGATGGACTAACTGCTGTCAAGATGCATTGCATGGCAGCTATTGTGGATGGAGCCACAAACATTAACTGGGCAGGATTCCTCAAGGCTATTCTGCTACAAGAACATGCAAAGTTTGGGGTGAATGAACAGAGGCAGGTTTTTCTAAGGAAGAGAATCAGCAATCTCAACAAGGTAGCAATCATTCTGAGGGACAAACTACCAACTGCTCAGTGGAGTCAAGATGGACTAAAGTTGTACAAGGCTTTCCTCACCAGCACATCTGTCATCTTTGGTCCTTCTGATGATGATATGAAGATGACTGTCAGAAAGGGCAAGAGCAAGGAAGCCACCTCTTTTGCATCAGCAAATCCTCCAAAGAGAAAGAGGCTTCTTACGAAAGAACTGGCGAAAAGGCCAAAGAAAGTAAAGCAAGCTCCGATGACTCTGTTCCTGGAAGAAGAGTCCGAGGAAGAAGAAGCTACAGCTCAACCTGCTGCACAAAAACAATCGGCTGAGAAGTCTGAGAGACATGCTTCTCTGGTGGAAAGCTCTCAGGAGCAGTCAGAAGGAGAGCAAGGGAAGGACAAAGGAAAGGTAAGATCACCTTCTCCTCAATCTCGTGCTCAATCACCCATCCAATCTCCAGTTGCTGAGCGCATGACTCCCTCTCCTTCTCCAACAAGCGAACATGCCAACTCACCTGATGCGCCTGTTGAAAAACCAGATCGAACTCATCACATCAGTCAACAACCCACTGATCTGCCACCACCAGAAACTTCCTCAACTCTGCCACCTGTCCAAACTGAGCAATCGATTCCCGAATCCAGATCATCAAAAACAATTACTGGGAAAATGGCACGATTACGAATTGAACGAGAGATAGATGATCTATATCCGAAATTGGAAGCCCATCTGAATATCAGGGAAGACATTCTGGAAATTCTGACATGGAGAGATCTCAGATTGAAGAATTTTTCAGACTTCATGATCATCATTGAACAGATGGGCGACGCTGATGAGTTTGCCGACTATGACTTTGACATGAAGAAATTTGCTGGGGTTGGTTCACCAGCTAAACTGATGTTTGATGAGGTAGTCAAAGCCTTAGTGTGCAAGAAACTGAACAAG
Source organism: Stenogyne calaminthoides (assembly GCA_037126765.1). Lineage (NCBI taxonomy): Eukaryota > Viridiplantae > Streptophyta > Magnoliopsida > Lamiales > Lamiaceae > Stenogyne > Stenogyne calaminthoides. Next base: position 461,699 of record JBBCBC010000014.1, read on the forward strand.
CCGTTGGGAGAGTCTATCTCAGCTTCTGACAAAGAAACTCGCAAGAACGATGATACCATACGAGATGCAGGAGATGCCAATGAAGGTGGTCGTGGTAATACAGTTCAAGACCAGCCACTGGAGGCTCAAACAACTGACACTGATCAGGTGGTTCAAGGGATTTCTGCTACACACATCACCATTGATCAGCTGCGTGAAATCAGATCGTGCTTTAAGGATCTGTTAAAAGAGGAAGTTGAGGGTGTATTGGTTAACTCGGTTAGCAATACCATCACTGATCAGAGACAAGCCTGCATGCGTGAACTGAAAGATCAAAGGGAGTTTGCCATCTCCCAGATTGAGGCTCTGAAGGATCAGTACACACAAACTTTGACCAACCTGAATGGCGAGTTCAAAAAGGCTTATGATGAAAAAATAGCCAAGGTTGATCAACATCAGGTCTCTCTACTCTTGATCACAGAAAAGCTGGAGAAAACGGAAGAAAAAATTGATAAGCTAATTCTTACCTTTTCCAATGCCATCGAAGTTGCAAAATCTGAGTTGGTATCGAAAATTCAAGAACTAACTGCTCAGACACAAGGAATGACTGCATTTGATCTGAACAAAGCCATTGCTGTCAGTTTTGGCTCCCTGACTTCCCACATCAATTCTCTTTTTGATCAAACCAAAAAGGGGGAAGGCCAGACTGAGAAACCAACTGACTTTATAAAGACTACAGAGGAGCTCATTCAGACAGTTGAAATATATGGACAAAGACTAGACCATCTAGATTTATTTGCAAATGAAGTTTCTGAAAAGATGGAAAAGTCAAGGGCAAGAAAGATGGCCGGAGGAGCTGGACCTTCAAAAGTTGAATTAGTTCCCACAATTGCTACTCAAGCAAAGAGAGTCACAAGGAGCACGACAAGTCAGATTCAATCTAATAAGGAACTTGCAGTAAATTTAACTAAGGAGAAGATTGCTGAAGAAGCTCGTTTGAGTGAAGAAGAAAGAAGAGCTGAGAAATTGGCTGAAGCAGAAGGTTTGAAGAAGAAATACACTTCAAGGGTCAGAAAAGGCCAAGCTGGGAAAACAGTTGTGGAACCTCAACTGTCGGCAAAAGTTGATGATATTATTCCGAAAACCTCTGCACATGCTGACATATTTGAAGAATGGAATAAAATCAGAGGTGAATGGCTCTTGGATGCCTTTGTTCTGGACCTGGTGCCAAAGGAGGAATCACCAGATGAAGAATTCCTGAACTGGTTAGAGACAAGACAAGACAGAAGATCAGATAGTCAGATGATCAGGTAAAGACATGAAGCCAAAGAATCAGATGACCTGAAGATCAGAAGACCTACCTCAGTCGAGTCTGCTAGTTGAGCTAAGACAACTTGCATCTGAAGACTTTATCAGGTAGACTTATCAGTTTATCTGATCAGTTCAGCTCGCACCTGGTGACAACTGTTCGTGCACCTGATCATACGATGTTAATCTGACAAGAAGAATGTCAACCTTAGTTGGTAAAGCAAACACTGAACAAGTGTACTTGTTAACCAATGAGAACGAGATACGTATGTACGGAGCTGACAATGAGGGATTCGGCGCTGCACGGTCAAATGGCTAGAAAGGACAAACATACATACTTTCGGCCATGTCGTCACTGAAGCACATCAAATCAACCCTGTAAATCTACCTAAAATAGCCTGAAATTCAAATTGCTCTCCAACGTCGCTTTTATTTCAAGGTCTATAAATATGGGATCAAACCTTCATAGTAAGGTTACGAAAATTATCATCAAGCTCAAGCACAAGCAAATTTCCACACGAAGAACACAAAATTGAAGAATATTTCTAAGTGTTCATCCCATTGTTCTTAGCATAGAAATCTTATCCTTTAGCTTTAGGCTACCCAAATACTAGGATAGATTTCCGGTTGGAACACAACAAATCTTATACCCAAACCCACAAAGTTAGGTTAAGTTTGTTTAGCAAGATTTCAGACTGGGGTTTCTAGTTTCTGATTTCTGGGATTGGTTGAGTGAGAACTCTTGAAACATCTGTTGGTTGTACTGTGTTGGACTAACACATTAAACTAAGTCCAAGTTGGTTAAGTTGGTGCCCCTGCTGATAGGGAAGAGTGGACGTAGGACTGGTTGTCCGAACCACTATAAAAATCTTGTGTGCATTATCTGATTTACTTGCTTTACACTATAGCACACTACCTGATTTGATATTGCATACATATTCTCGAAGTCGGATGGGTTTTGCATCAATAACCGATCTAATCATTTTGACACTTTGTCATCGATTGAAAACAGATAAGGTAAACTGTTTTACAAAACCGTGTTTCACACGGGTTAAGACTTAGCTTCCGCACATCAGTTAAACTGATAGACACCGAACTAATCTGCCCTCAGGCGATCAATAAGTTGGATATCAGTCCAAACTGATTCACTTGCACTCTGATCAGGAAACTTGCTTATCACACCTGATCTCACTCAAAAGTTTTTGAAGTCTATTCACCCCCTCCCCTTTAGACTTCAACCCTCACGAAAACCCATTCGGGACCTACAGCTCCTGTCCCCGGCCCACGGCTCAGGGTCATGTCCAGCAGGGTCAAGCTCAGGCTCGGCCTCTGTTCATCGTGGCTCAGTCCCCACTACTCGGTTGGCAATCGATTTGAGCTCAGGAAAGTAAGTTATAACTTTTACTTACTAATTTGTTTAGTTATACGATTAATTATTTAATTATACTTATTAATTTTTTAATGTTTTAGCATCATACCCGGTCACGAGGCTTCCTCCATAGCCACTAACTCCATCTTGCGAGTTGAAATGCAAGGAAGTGGCGGCGTATTGCGGCCCGACTGGCTAGTCTAATGGGTGTCCAGCCCGGTTATTTTTTTACAACCTTTTTGACGACGAGGACGACGACCTTGGTGTTAGTGTTAGTGTTAGTGTTAGTGTCCTAGAGACAATCCTTTGTATGGACATAATACTAAGATAATATTCAGTGTTGGTTTAATATTATTGTTTATTTAATATTAAATATATGGCGTTGCACTTATTAGAATATTATGTTTGATTGTTTGCATTTGTTCTTATCTGTGTTCCCATGAGTCATTGCTGTCATTGAGGTTGTGAGAACTCAGATGACTTAAGCATGATTCTCAAATAGCCTCGATCAAGGATCATCAAGAATGGGATATTGATGATGCAATGGAGATTGGTGTGTGATCTGTATTATACTCTTAGAGAGTGTAGTAAGATCTCACTTACTACGAGATACTAGGTATCTCATGATGGATGCACAAATACCTTAGAGGGTATTGGTATACCCATCCGAGAAACTGTTTTATGTAGTTCCACTATGTGTCTATGGGTGTCTCGGTTAGTGGGAGCGATGCGATACTCATTTGACTTGAGGTCAATACACACGACATGTGTGGAGTGATGAACTTTGACCATGACCAATGCTATACGACTTAGATTTGGTTCATCACGAAGTGCATGTGCGTGGAAGTTGAGCCAAGAAAAGGATTCATTCCTCAAAGTGGATTTAGAGAGAATACTCATCTTCTCATCATAATTGGATTAAATCATTGGTCAATGCACGTCAACTTGAACTTTGTAGCCAAGTGTGACATGAGTGATCAATTAGTGATTAGAGATAAATTGATTAAGTTATTTGGATAGACACTTCATCATGTTCAAGATTAATCGAGTATTCGTAAATGAAAGGAGGAAATCGCAATAGCCCATGTTTGATTCTATATAGTAGTTGCGTTTCCGCAACGCGTACCTCATATATTGAGAATGACTGATTTATTGTATAGGGTTCAATTAAGACTGTTAGTTTGACTAATCGCTCGATATATGAGGGCCTATAGGTCACACAACAAGTAATTCCCTTTTACGGATTAAAGTTGGTTGATTAAATGTTAAATTGGATTTGATATTTAATTTATGGAGAATTAATTAATAATGAATTAATTTAGAATTAATTATTATTAATGTTTAATTAAATTGGATTTAATTAAATAAGAATTCCCAGTAATAATATATGGAATATTATTGTAGGATTTAATATATATGGAAACAAATTGTAGAGATTTGACATATATGGAATTTAAATCCGTAAAGATTTTATATGTGGGAAATAAATCTAATAGATTTATTTAAATAAAGATTATGGATTTTATTTTCTAATCAGATTAGCTTAAGATTTAAGATGGGTCTCTCCTATATATATGAGCTCTTGGGAATCCATAAAATGGTTGTTCATATTTTCTCCATAAAATCTAGAGTTAGAATTTTCCTAACAAATTCATCTTGGGATTCAACACTGGCAAATCTGTGCAAGTCTGTGAACAGAGATTACGTGGATACCATAGTTGAGAAATTTGTCTAGGAATTACTGTAATATTTCTTGTTATGATTATTCGTAATCGTTTATGCAATTATATGTTCGTTGTTGGTGAACTGCTTAATTTCACTGCGCATGTATTATGTGTTTATGTGCCTCTAAATTCCAACAGTGGTATCAGAGCTTCAGGCTCTTTAATTGATTGCATAAATTGCTCGGTGCGGCCATGTGAGTTGACCGCACCATATGTATTTTGTGTGATGGGGCACGCTCATTAGATGAGACGCACCCCTTATTTGTTTATGCCCCTCTTTGTCTTCGTCTTCAACCCAAATTAGGGTTTCTCTGGGAGAAACCCTCCCGCCTCCACCGCTATGATTTTCGGTTTGTGGGCTGCTGCAACGGCGCTCGAGCCATTGGCCTCGGGTTGCGGCTCGTGTCGATAGTGCGGGCCCACCTCTCCCGATTTCGCATTCGCCGCCCTCAACTCTATTGAGATGTGATTCTTCTAGTTTCGCCTCTTTTCCCGGTGGTGCGCTCTCGGGTCACCTCGAATCGTGGTGGTATGCCACCGATACGCCTCGATTTGAGACTCGCTGTTTGATTCCCTTCAAAACTCAGCCCCTGTGTCCATTTTGATTCGATTCTAAGTGGTGCGCCACCGGAATCAAAATGAACCAGTGGCGGTGTGCCACCGATTCGATTCTAATGCCTTCTGGTTTTGAACCAGTTTGAGCGAAAGGGGTCGCGGCTGCACGCACGACCCCACCCGATTGCTTCGTTTGCGGCGGTGAGTCACCCACGTGCAAAGGCGGCGACTCGCGCCCGTGCATGGATTTGTTTCATGTGTTCGATTTTGACCGTGTACAGTTCGATGCATGTGTATTCTTGGTCTGGGTTGTTCTTCTGATGAATTTTTGGAATTTTGATGCTTATTGATTGTTTCGATTGGTTTGGACTGATGAAATTGAAATCTGATTGAACCCTAATAATTGGAACAGTTTTGGGAATTTTTTTGAATAATTCTGATGAACTGATGAATTGTTGGATGTTTGATTCGGATGACCCGATCGGAAAATGGTTTTGGAAACCGGGCGATGATGAAGTGAAGGACTGTGCCGAAATTGGATTTAGGACAGGTCATTCCGTGCAGTTTTCAAAATTTGCACATGAGCCCTTAACAAATAAAAGAATTAAAATTTGATTTAAAATTAATAGGATTAATTTTAAGCTTCGAAATAAAATTGGATTTTATTTTATAATTAATTGGATTAATTATTATTTTAATAATCATAAATTGAACTTAAAATTGAATTTTAAAATTCGGTTTTAAAAGGGTTATTAAAATTCCACTTGTTAACTTGTTTATTTAAATTCGTTAATGCTTTTATAGTCCGCATTATGATTGTTTGGGTAGGCGGCACCCAATATTTGTCAGCACGTATTAAATGCTTGGGTAGGCGGCGCCCAATATTTGTCGGACCGTATTAAATGCTTGGGTAGACGGCGCCCATATAAGTGTTAGTCCGTATGAAATCATGTTTGGGTACGTAGGCGGCGTTCAATAATTGCTCAAATCTGATGTAGATTAACATGTTGGATCTCGATTAAGCAATTAATACCCCACCTTTAAAATGTTCCTCACTAAAATATAGTTTTTTCATTAAATTGAAACGATGTCTTCCATCGAAATTAAAAGTAAATCGGGGATTTCGTTCCAATGGATATTTAAGACCAAAGTTTTTTGCTCGGATCTACATTCAATGGGACTTTTATGCAAATTAAAAGGGTCGCCGCTTGATGGTTGTAAACCAACTTAACTTTGTTTCACCAGCCAAAGCAGGGAAACGAAAGTTAGGGGACATCCGATTGAACTGGGTTCAATCAACTAGGAGTTGCAATTTTGCAATTGGTTTGGAGGCCTACCAATTTTATTATTGCAGTAATCAGCCAAAGCAGATATTGAAATAATAAGAATATGGATCCTAGTCCATTACAGTTTATATTTGATATAAATTTGTACTCTTCCGATGAGGTCGTTGATTATGTGAAAATAATGGAGACAAAATAAACACAAAAGAAAGGCCACGTTTATTTTGATTGCTAAATATTGATCATAAGAATTATGTGTTTAATTCCCGTTTTATTTTATCTCTAGGATTGTTGAAATGAATAACTTGTCATTGAGAAGCGTTTTGGAAACGAACAAATTGGCTGGGCCAAAAAATTTCTCGACTGGCACCGAAACGTTCGTTTGGTGCTCAGACAAGAAAAGATTGAGTATGTGTTGGACACGCTAATCCCTGCTACCCCAGAGGTTGGTACTGAAGAAGCTGAGGTGTTTGACGCCGAAGCTCAGAAAAAGCATCAAGAGGATGCTTCCCAGGCTCAGTGTGTTATGCTCCTTGGGATGACTCCCGAATTGCAAAGGCAGCATGAGAAGATGATTCCCTTTGAGATGATCAAGCATCTGAAGGATCTCTTTGATTTTGAATCTCGTTCCAAGATTTATGAAGTGATGAAAGATCTGTTTAGATGCCGATTGTCCAAAGGAGGGAAGGCTTCTCCCCATGTGTTGAAGATGATAGGGCTAATCGAGAAACTTGGTCGTCTAGGCATTGAGCTCAAGACCAATGTTATTGTTTATGCCATTCTTCAGTCACTTCCCGATTCATATTCGATTTTCGTAGTAAACTTTAATATGAATAAGATGGAATTGACTATGCCCGAGCTGCATAACATGCTAAAGACTTTTGAGTCTTCCACTGCTAAGGAAAAGCCCATGCTCATGGTGAGTGTCTCTACTTCTTCTGCTCAGAAAGGAAAGAAGAAGCGAAGGGGCAAGGCAAAGAAAGGCTCCAAGCCAAGCTTCCTTAAGCCCAAAGGTGGAATTCAAAAGAGGAAGAGGGTGGACATGGATGTATGCCTCCACTGCAAGTAGAAGGGGCATTGGAAGAAGGACTGCAAGGTTCTAGCAGCTGAAAATAAGACACAAGGTGTCTCAGCCACTGGAACAGGTATGTTTTCTTATTGAGATAAACATATCCACAAATGATATTAACTGCTGGGTATTAGATACCGATTGTGGCTCACACATTTGTACAAATGTGCAGGGTCTCAAGGATAGTAGGACGGTTAGGCCGGGTGAAGTCGCCCTACACGTTGGGAATGGAGCAAGAGTTGCTGTTGAACGTGTTGACGTTTACATTTTAGATTTACCCTCTGGTTTTAGACTTGAACTGAATAATTCTAATTTTGTTCATTATATTACCCGCAACATTATTTCTATTCCGATGTTGGATATTGAAGGTTTTTCCTTCCATTTTGCAAACAATAATTATTATTTTTCGCTTAATGGTGATGTGTATGGAAATGCTCATTTATCTAATGGTTTATATTTGTTGCATTGTGGATATAACATTCTTAATATACAAAATAAAAGACTCAGATTTAGTAATCATGAAAACCCGACTTACTTGTGGCATTGTAGACTTGGTCATGCAAATGAGAAAAGAATTGCAAGGTTAAGGAAGTTAGACTACTTAACCCCATTCGACTTTGAGTCTTATAGAAGTTGTGAATCCTGTCTCAAGGGCAAAATGACTAATAAACCCTTTTCTGGGAAAGGAGTTTGTGCCAAAGAAGTTCTAGAACTGATCCATAGTGATGTCTATGGACCATTGCCCACTCTAGCTAGGGGTCAATTCGGATACTTCATCACTTTTACTGATGATTTCTCGAGGTACGGGTATGTGTATCTTATGAGACACAAATCCGAATCGTTTGAGAAATTCAAAGAGTTTAAAGCTGAAGTAGAGAAGCAACTTGGTAAGAGTATCAAGATTCTTCGATCAGATCAAGGAGGTGAATACCTTAGCCATGAATTTACTGATTACTTGAAGTTACATGGAATCCAGTCACAATGGACTCCTCCCGTAACACCTCAGATGAACGGTTAGACATGGTGAGGTCCATGATGAGCTTCTCCTCTCTTCCGACATTCTTATGGGGATACGCGTTACAAACCTCAATTTACATTCTGAATAGGATTCCATCCAAATCAGTTGAGCATACACCATATGAATTATGGTGTGGCAAGAAGCCAACTTTTTCACATATCAAAACATGGGGTTGCCTCGTGATTGTGAAAAAAATGCTCACCGACAAATTGGAATCCAAAGGTAAAAAATGTTATTTTGTGGGATATCTTAAGGAAACTAAAGGATATTACTTCTATCTACCGGAGAAATAGTCAGTGATTGTTTCTAGGCAGGCCAGATTCCTCGAGGAAGACTATGTCTTCAAGGAACAAGGTCGTAAGATGATAGAACTTGAAGAAATTCAAGAACCACAAACTAACAAGTAGACTGATATCTTGTCAATGTAACATGACAAAGAATCAATGGAAGTTTATCACTAAGTGATCCTCTTTCAGCCAGTGGGAGCGTAATTGGAGTTGCATTGCCAAAGCAATGAACTCCAAGTTGGCTGAATGAGAATAGTATAGTTCAAACTCCCGCTCAATAGGCATCCGGAAGTGTCGCTCTTTAGGCCTCCCCGGTCAACGATGAAATCACTGCACCACAAAATTTTCACAATCAGAATGTACAGCCTGAACAACCACAACTTCGTAAGTCCACTAGAGTTCGTAATCCACCCACTAGGTATTATGGTTTCCTCGTAGAGGAACATGATGACGTGGACATCCTGGATAAAGACGAACCTAGAACTTACACTGAGGCAATATTAGATGTTGACTCAAAGAAGTGGCATGAAGCCATGAAATTCGAGATGGACTAGATGTACACAAATCAAGTCTGGGACTTGGTTGAGTTGCAGAAAGGGGTCAAACCCATAGGTTGCAAATGGGTCTACAAGCTTAAGACCGATGCAAATGGCAAGGTACAAACCTACAAGGCTAGGTTGGTGGTGAAAGGTTATAGTCAACGCGAAGGCATTGACTATGACGAGACTTTCTCACCAGTTGCAAAAATCAAGTCCATTCGAATTTTACTTGCGGTAGCAGCACACCTTGATTATGAGATTTAGCAGATGGATGTCAAAACAACTTTCCTCAATGACAACATTGATAAGGAAGTGTTTATGACTCAACCAGAAGGTTTTATATCAATGTCAAAATCCAATCTTGTGTGCAAGCTTAAACGATCCATTTATGGATTGAAGCAAGCTTCTAGGAGTTGGAATATCCGATTTGATGAGGCTGTCAAATCATTTGACTTCGTCAGAAATTCGGAAGATCTGTGCGTCTATCGGAAATGCAATGGGAAGAGTATTGTTTTTATAGTTGTGTATGTCGATAACATACTAATTATGGGAAACAATATCCCACTCATGCAGTCCGTGAAAGAATGGTTGTCAAAGACCTGCATGATGAAGGATCTTGGTGAAGCCTGCTATATCTTAGGGATCAAGATCCATAGGGATAGATCCAAGAAGATGTTGGGGCTGTCACAGTCCACCTACGTAGATAAGGTGTTGAAGTGATTCGCGATGGAGAACTCTAAGAGAGGTTCTCTACCGGCATGTCATGGGATAAAGTTGTCTAAGAAGGATTGTCCTTCCACAGATGCTGATGTCCGGCACATGAAGTACATACCATATGTATCTGCAATTGGGTGAATCATGTACGCCATGACCTGCACTAGGCCAGATGTGGCCTTCGCTGTCAGCACCACTGGTAGATACCAACATAATCCGGGTGAATCTCACTGGATTGCTGTCAAGAACATTCTTAAGTACCTCAGACGTACTAAGGATTGCTTCTTGGTCTATGGAGGTCAGTCAGAGCTAGTTGCTACAAGTTATGCGGACGCAAGTTTCCAATCTGACTGTGATGATTACAAATCTCAGTCAGGCTATGTGTTCACTCTCAATGGTTGGGCGGTTAGTTAGAATAGTTCCAAGCAAGAGATTACCGCGGAATCAACAACCGAAGTTGAGTACATTGTTGCGGCAGAAGCTGCCAAAGAGGTTGTCTGGATAAAACAACTCTTAAATGAACTAGAGGTAGTTCTGAGTGCCAGCAGTCTAATAAAGTTGTATTGTGACAACACTGGTGCGGTTGCACAAGCTAAGGAACCGAGATCCAATAACAAAAACAAGCATGTACCGAGGCGTTATCACTTGATAAGAGAGAGAATCGCTAGGGGAGAAATAGAGTTAGAGCGTGTTCCCACGGAAGAAAATTTGGCTGATCCTTTCACCAAGGTTTTGAGTATTCATGTACACACTAGACATTTTAATGGTCTAGGGGTTAGGCATGTAGGTGATTAGCTCTAGTTCAAGTGAGAGATTGTTAGAGTTAGTGTCCTAGACACAATCCTTTGTATGGACATAATACTAAGATAATATTCAGTGTGGGTTTAATATTTTCCAATGGATCTTGAATTATCAATATTGAGCCACAATATTATTCAAGCCCATAAATATTAATTAATCCCACTACATAATTAATATTGCAATATCCATCTTAACTCATATTACAGTTAATATGGCTCCCAGTTATTATTTCCCGTGTTTAAGATTATCTAGCCCATTAATTAATTCAAGCCACTGAAATAGCTTTCCATTAATTAATATCTTTTGTCCTTGGTTAAGGAACGATTCAACATTATTATCCATACCGGAAACTAGTTCCACTTGCAAGATTTGGTATGATAAAGCTTATGAACCTCCCAAGGGGGCAAATTGATCAAGCGTACTTGCACACGATTCTCCGTATTAAATCTTAGCAATCACATGTGACCAATAATATTGCCCAAGATAAAAAGTATTGAATCTCGTTGATTCTCTACCCGTGATAAGTCAAATCAATAGTTACCAACCACACGTGATCCTATTTAAGGAACGAAGATTAAGAAATAATGAACCACTGAGGTCTAATTCTTCCTTGTTCAGTTCTGAAGAATTTGTCCTCCTGTAGGTCCTATTCAGTGCATCAGTCATGCACTAGTGTAATCTCTTGGTCAAGACAAGCCAATCTGAGCTTTACACTTAAACCTTTCACGATGGATTGTTCATTTCCATCTAGGTCGTGAATGGTGTACTTTTGGTTACAAGGGACTGTTAATTTAATCTTCTGTGATCTGGTATCACTAAATTAACTACAATGTAACACGTACTATTTATTGAACAGTTATGCAGTAAATATATGTAACATTCGATGATATTTAAAGCATCAGTGATAAACAATTTATTTCAGTAAATAAGTCTGAAATTCAGTTTTGATTATACAAAGTAAAAGCATACTTTCTAGTATAATCCCAACAGTATTCTTGTATAAGAAGAATGAGACTACAACAAAGTTACCTGAGCTGCTCAAGAGATTACAGAATGAGAAGGGTGTTAGTATTGTGAAAATTAAATCAGATAAAGGTACATAATTTCTGAACTCCTTTATTACTGACTTTTTCACTAAGTTTGATATACAGCATGAAACATCAGCCGCCAGAATACCACAACAGAATGGCGTAGCAGAACGGAGAAAAAGAACACTCAAAGAAGCTGCTCGGACAATGTTGGCTGAACATGCAACACCAAAACGTTTCTGGGCAGAAGCTATCAACACAGCATGTCACACTCAGAACAGATGTTCTATGACTAAGATTCACTTCAAAACACCTTATGAACTGTGGAAAGACAGAAAACCTCGTGTTTCTTACTTTCATATTTTTGGGTGCAAGTGTTTCATTCACAACAATGGGAAGAGTCAGTTGAAAACCTTTGAAGCCAAGTCAGATGAGGGTATATTCTTAATATATTCCTCAACCAGCAAAGCTTTCAAGGTGTTCAACAGACAAACCCTAGTTGCGGAAGAAACACCTCATGTGGTCTTTGATGAAACATCTTCTGAAGAAGAGAAATCTGCCTAACAAGCAGTACTAGATCAACCAGTACCTGATGCTCAGAAAATGGATCATTTAAGTATCAAAGAAAATGGATCAGATCACGTAACAGTGATGTTCCTAAACTTGATCTTAATGATTCACCAGGTCAATCTGACCCTAAGGTAGGTACAACTGTCAATGAAGAAGCTGGTACAGCTGAGACAGTAACAATTGAACCATCTGGTTCAGGGGGAACACCTAATGTTCCTGCTGACAGACATCAGCCTATGATGATTCCAACATCAGCTGAGACTTGTCCATGCCAAGTGGATCCTATTACTGTACCACTCCCAACCTCTAGTGACTCAATATTAGAAGAGGATGACAATATCCAAACTGATATACATCAGAAAAGAAGGACTTGGTAGAAAGACCATCGGACTGATCAGATAATCGGCAATCCTAATGCCCGAGTCCAAACTAGACATCAGGTTGGTGAAAGTGTCATGTATTGTTGTTATCTGTCTTTGAAAGAACCTACCACAATAGAAGAAGCTCTACAAGATGTCAATTGGATTCTAGCCATGCAAGAAGAATTAGAGCAGTTCGAGAGGAATAAAGTGTGGAAACTGGTAGACAGACCAACTCATCAAGATGTGATAGGCACCAAGTGGGTATTCAAGAACAAGAGGGATGAGAATAATGTCATCACCAGAAATAAGGCAAGACTTGTGGCAAAGGGGTATTCACAATCAGAAGGAATTGATTATGATGAGACCTTTGCACCAGTCGCTTGCCTGGAAGCCATTCGGTTGTTTCTGGCATATGCTGCCCACAGAGGATTTACTGTGTATCAGATGGATGTAAAGAGTGCATTCTTAAACGGGGTACTAGCGGAGAAAGTTTATGTTGAACAACCTCCTGGCTTTGAAAAAGGCAACCAGGTGTACCATTTAAGAAAAACTCTTTATGGCCTGAAAGGAGTCATAGATAGAACCTTATTCAGAATAAAAGATGGTGAAGATATTCTGTTGGTTTACATTTACGTGGACGATATTATCTTCGGATCTCCCAACAAGAATTTATGTGATAAATTCAGCAAACTGATGCAAGAGAAGTTTGAGATGTCCATGATGGGTCAGATGAATTACTTTCTGGGTCTTCAAGTTAAGCAAAGTACATAAGGGATATTCATCAGTCAGGCAAAGTACACTAGGAATCTGTTGGCTAAGTTTGGAATTCAAAATAGTAAGGAAGCCAAAATTCCTATGATGACTGGATTCAAGATGGATCCAGATGAGAATGGTCAGAAAACTAATCAGAAAGAATATAGGGCTCTCATTGGATCTTTGCTATATCTGACTGCCAACACACCAGATATAACTTTTGCAGTAGGTGTATGTGCCAGATTTCAGGCAAATCCAATGCAAAGCCACCTGGAAGCAGCTAAGCGGATTCTTAAGTATCTGAAGGGGACAGTAAACCTTGGTTTATTCTACCCATCAGATGATAATCTAGAGTTTAGTGGGTATTCTGATTCTGATTATGGAGGTTGCAGAATTGACAGAAAGTCAACCTCAGGTACATGTCAGTTCTTAGGTAGTAAACTGATCTCTTGGTTTTCAAAGAAGCAGACATCTGTTGCCACATCTACTACTGAAGCAGAATATATGGCCGCAGGAAGCTGTTGCTCCCAACTGCTCTGGCTTAGTCAGCAGCTGAAGGATTATAACATTGTAGCTACGAATGTGCCCATATTCTGTGACAGTAATAGTGTTATTGTAATCACTCAGAATCCAGTTCTACACACCAGATGCAAGCATGTGGATGTCAGACATCATTTTATAAGAGATCATGTAGAAAAGAAGAATATCAAAATGGAAAAGATCCATACTGATAAGCAGAGAGCTGATATCTTAACCAAGTCACTAGCGGAAGTCAGATTTAGAGAACTGTGCAACGAGCTAGGACTTCTGGACTTGGGAGAAAGTACACCAGAAATCTTTGGTGGACTGGTCTCCAAGACCAGTTGGTTACGAAACTGATCAGGAAAACGGGTCAGATGAAGGGGGAACTTCATCTGATCAGAAAATATCAGTTGCATACTGATCAGAAAAGGTGAACAGTTGAAAAAGGAATTTCAACTATTTGGGTCAGATAAGAAGGAACCTGATATGAGGGTTAAAACATTGTTGGGAAAATTTACTAAGGTTTAGGCTACACAGTAAGATCGACAAAACTCAGAGAAATCAGAACAGTTCAAGTGGTAACTGATTGATTACGATATCAATCAGTCAGATACGTTTCTAATTTACATTATCTGATTCATATTATATGAGTTTATTTATTTAAATGATTTTATTACTGTTTGCTTAACTTTATGACGTATGCACTGCAAACATTAAATGCGGACGTGGGGAATATGTATTTAATGGCATTTATTGTGAATTTTCGCGTCCAAAATACGAGCGGGCTACCTTTCTCAGCCTCACGATTAAAACGCTTTACGACCGTCTAATCTCAGTCGTTGATTTCGAAACATGGATACTTGAGTATTTATGGAAACTCATGCAAAATGTTTTCCCTCGTATTATATAACCCTAACTCAATTTCCAGAATACCTTTTACATTTCTAAATCTTACCAAAATCTCTGAGAGAAAAATCTTCTATTTACAAATTCTCGTACTCTCAATCAATTGATTCAACCTTCACGATTTCAAATCTACGAATCAATATTTGGTAAATTTACTGAATGTTTTCTTGCTGCACATATTCTTAGGTTCACCGATTATCAAAATTACTTGTTTATGCTACAAAATGTGTTACTAAATGTCTCAAAATTGACTGTGTTATGATATGATATTGTTCTTAATGCATACATGTTTAATATGAGTATGTACACAATTTACTCGGTTAGTGCATTAGGGTTGTTAGTTTGATTGTGTTTATTGAAATAATCTACTCAAACTTATCCCTAAATTTTGCATATGTTTCAGAAAAATGGCACAACTTATTACCCGACAAGGTCAAGGCAAAAAGATCTGCAACTTCGCATCAATGAAGAAATACATCATTGATGAGAAATTTGTAATGTTCTCAGTCACCTCAGACCCCGAGTCCTTAGAAATTCTAGAATGCCTTCGATCTTGTGGTCTGGATCAATAATGTTATCGTCATCAAACCGTTGTGCACACCTATGAGGCCCTAGAATTTCTATACAATTTGAAGAGAGAGGAGGATGACGATGAGAAATTGATCTCCTATGTCGGTGGAACAGAAGTGGTTGTCATAGATAATGACCTACGAAGGATCTTCGGTCTCCGACAAGGAAGTCTTGACCCAGAGACATTCACATCCGAGCTAGGAGAGAAAGGGTTTCTATAAGCCGAACTACTGAGACCAGCCAATCGGGACCACATTGTGAATGTTAAAGCTCCTCATTTGAAGAGGAAGTATCGCCTACTGTTCGAGATAGTGTCGAAGGTGATATTATGTCTAACCTATTCTCTGGATGCTCTGACTGCCTACAAGCAGAACGTTATGACTGCCATCATCAAGAAAGCACCAGATGTGGACTGGCTTGGGATGTTCAAGACCAGATTATTGAAGGAAACCACAAAGTTTGATCTGAATGAGAGGATTGAAGTCTATTTGACTTCGAAGTGCTCTTTTCTCCACAAAGTTTCCATCATACTCTCTGACAAGCTGCCAGACAACTTTGAGTAGAATGAGGATGGCCAGAAAGTATACTTGGCAAAATTTAAGGCCATCTTGGGGAAAAATGAACCTCTGCCTGGGCAATCTGATGATGATCCAGCTCCTTACGTGCCCAGACAGAGAGGCGAAGGGAAGGGTAAAGAAGCAAAGATCATTGCATCGTCTGTACAATCAGAAACACAGGCAAAAGCAACCCCCAAAAAGATGAAGAGAAAGGTTCTGGTCAAGAAACCAAATGTGGCGGAGAAGAGGCAGAAGAAGATAACTTCTATCTTGCATAAAGCAGCTGTGGAACCATCTGAGCCTATACCAGAAGGAGGCGAACCTGAGCTGATCGAGAAAGAGACTGAACTGATTCATCAAGAATCAGAGGAGGAGGTTCGTGCTAGTTCAGACAGAACTGCCAGTGTAAGCAGAGAGGCTGTACAGGAGGAAGTGATGATGGACGGAGGAGATGAAGGAGAAGGAGAAGGTAGAGGACCATCTGAGGAGAGAGAGTCATCTGATTCCATACCAATCAGCACGGTGTTCAGAAGAGAACGTTCCCCAACCCCAACCTCTAAATCACCCTCACTCAATCCACACAGATCACCTTTCCACACTTCACCCCAGGCCCAGATACCATCTCCACCTCCAGTTGAGACAATGTAACCAGATCAACCCCCATCTCAACTGAAAATTCCACTTGTCCCCCAGCCTTCAGAAACCCCAACTGCACCTCAACCCACAGAACAACAAACAGATATTCCTTCACCACCCCAACCCCAACCTCAATCAGATATAGCCATTGGTTCACACATACAATCAACTGAGCCAACTCCCTCATCTGTGCTTGGTATTGAAGCTGTTGAAGAGCCTGTTGAGACTGCGCCTAGGGATGATCTCTATGTCTCGATATCCTACAACCCCCTTCAACACTAAGCTAAAACTCGATACACCAGAAGACGAGGAGGATCCCACGCTGTACATTCTGAAACAGCAAGTCAAGTCATATCTTGATGAGATTTGTCCAGACTTGATCAATCATCCTGGTCTCCAGCTCAAAATCAAAGAAATTGTATTCTGGAGGGATGTGAGATCAAAAGGGATTGAAGAGTTTCTGATTTTGATGGAGGTCCTAGGTACAGACTACTTCGTGGACCTAGAGACCAGATGCTTGGAAATGGCCGGTGTGGAGAGTGTTGTTGATATAACCACCAATGACGATATCAGAATGCTCATCTATGAGCATTTTGGAATTCAAGAGGTTGTTGAGGAAGGACGAGAAGGAGACTGGATGAATGTTGAAGGTGAATGGGAAGCTCCCGATGAACCAAATTTGGGTGCGGCAGATGAGACCCAGCTTGGCAAGGCATCAACATCTGGACAGACTGCCGTATTGAGTGTTGATACCCTAGATCAAATTACATCTAAGATTCAAGATGGGGTAAAAGCTTCAATTGATGCTCAATTCACAACTCTTACAGTAGCTCTGATGAAGAAATTTGAGGAAGAACAGAGAGGCATGTTAGACAGGGAGAGGAAGCTGACAGTTGACAAGATCACTCACATGCATGACTCTATCCTCAGCTCTGTGACGAAGCAAGTTGATCCTCTTGCAGAAAAGCTAAGGTTCCAGACTGAACTACTTGGCGAAACTCAGATTCTATTGGAAAGTGTCTAGGGATCCTTAGAGAAAACTGAAACCTGCATGGATCTTGGCTGGAAACGCTTTGAAGGATCAGTTGACAAGTCCAGGAAGGCCATTGAATCTGGCTTGAACAGGCTCCTGGGTCCTGCACCTTCATCTGCCACGGTTCAGATAACCCCTCTTGTTGTTGAAGAACTTAAGGAGGAAATGACGAGTCGGTTTCGGGCTCTGAATAACAGGCTGTCACACCTTTTTGATGAAACCAAAAAGGGGGAAGGACTAGAAAAAGAAAAACAGATGCAGTTGGTAACCACTTCAAAATTGCCAGAAGCCACCTCATCTGCTATGCTTGAAGTCACTCATGTCTCTGTGCCAAAAGAGTTGAAACAAACAGTTGAGCAACACAGCAAGGAGATCGAAGCTCATGGAAAGGTCATCACTGAACAAAAGTCCGCTCTGTCTGAGGTTGTTGCAAGAGTGGACAAGATTGAAGACTTCTCTTCCACTGTTCAAAAAAGAATGGAATCTGAAGATCAGGCAAAAAGCCTTGAGCTTGCCAAGAAGCTGCTTGCAAAAGAGGAGGAACAAGCTGAACCTGAACAAGCCTTGAAGAGGAGAAAAGGCAAGGGTAAGCTGGTTAAGTCAACTGTTGAAGCTCAGGAACCCAGTCAGCAGATTACGACCAGATCCAGAACCCAGATGACCCCTAAGCAGATAGAAGAGCAGAAGACCAGACAAAGAGTGATGGATGCTGCCATCAAAAAGCAGAAAATGGCAGAAGCAAAAGGTCTTAACACTGCATACATCAGAAAGAAGAGAGTGAAGGAAGCTGCTGCAGAGCACATTGTCTGGGAAGAGAGAGTTTTTCCTGCTGCTGTCAAAGATATTCTCTATGCTCAGGAAGACCTGTTTCCTGAGTGGGATCAGATAAGAGGTGAATGGTTATGTGATGTATACATCTTGGAGAGGATTCCGATTCATCAAGATCAAGCTGCAAATGATGATGAATTCCAGAACTGGCTAGAAACGAAGTATCCTGAATTCTACCAGGTTGTTATGAAGGAAGGTAAGATCATGTCCTTGATACCTGAAGCACCTCCCTTTGAACAACTCCTACCACCTCTGCGCCCAGATAAATCCCTTGATCTTATTCGATTTAAGAAAGCCTACTACGAGTTCGCAAAGAAAGAAGGGATCATTGGGAGAGACAGGTTGGAGCAGCTGATGCAGCGGATGTACAGACTGTTTGGCATTCCCGAAGGAGCTCCAGAAATTCAAGCACAAGTGATGAAGACCAGAAGACATCTTAGTATCAGATGATAGGTACATTTTGTAAACTGTAATCGCGCATCTACATTAATAAAATATCATATCTTTTTTTATCCTAAGACAATCTCTCATTGTCTTCTGAATTGTGTGATGTTATCTATTTATTTACATTTGGTTATTTGTTTTTTCTGATTAACTGTTTTGGTTCCATCAAAAAGGGGGAAATTGTTGGGAAATTTATAGTTAGTTTTGATGGAAGTTCCAAAACAGGTTGTAATAGGATCAGTCAGATCTGTTAGTTGACTGATGATTTAAATATCAGTTAGGATGACCAGCTGAGATGTATAGACAACTGATGTAATAGATAGGTCACATATGTTGGGGTTATACGTGAAAGTATGCTTTTACTTTGTATAACCTATGTATTAAACACTTATTTACTGAAATAAATTGTTTATCATTGTTGCTTTAAATATGATTGAATGTTATATATATTTATCGCAAACCGTTCATAGCACGCGTTACATTGTAGTTAACGTGGTGATATCAGATCACAGAAGATCACGTTAACAGTGCCTTGTAAACGAGTGCGTGTTTCACAACTTAGATAGATCTGAACAATCTATTGGTAGAAGTTGATGTGTAAGGCTCAGATTGGCTTGTCTTGACCAAGTGATTACACTAGTACATTCGATGCGCAGAAGCGGACCTGCAAAGAGGATAAACTCATTCGCACTGACTTAAGGGATGAAGAGTTAGACCTCAGTGGTTGTTGATTTCTTAATCTCTGTCACTTAATAAGGACTGTGTGTGATTAGTAGTTATTGCTTTGACTTATAAATGGGAAGAGAATCATTGCGACTTCGATACCCTATATCTTGGGCAATAATATTAATTGCACGACAATTGCTAAATTAATATAGAGAATCGTATGCTTGCAATGTCTTGCTTGATTGGTCCCCTTGGTGGGCCCGGAACCTTTATCATACCAAATCTTGCAAGTGGAATTAATTTTCCCGTATGGATAATAATGTTGGGTTGTCCTTACTCCAAGGATAAAGATTTTAATTAATATAAAGTTTTTTAGTAGCTTAATTAATTAATGGACTAAATAATCTTAAACACGAGAAATAATAACCGGGAGTCATATTACCGTAATATGGGTTAAGTTGGATAGTGCAATATTCATTATATAGTGGCATTAATTAATATTAATGGGCTGAATTATATTGTGGCTCAATATTAGAATTCGGAAGCCCATTGGAAGATCCATCTCAATTCTCCTAAAGGCCCTCAAGTAGCCCAAATGATAGTCCAATAAATAAAATGTGCTTAAAATAAAATAAATTATTGTTGCATTATTTTTTCTTTAAATTTCGAAAATATTAAAGAAATAGAGGGAGAAGATTTTCTTGGAAAGATTTTATGGAAATGAGATAAGTATTCCTGGAATACAAAATTATCCTATAAATTCAAGAAAACTCCCACATGGCTTCTTTAAGAGGAAATTTTCGAAAATAATATAAAGAGAAAGGGAAGAAAGATTTTCTTGATTTTCTTGGAAAGATTTTATGGAGAAAGATGTGTATTCTTGGAATACAAGAATATCTCATAAATTCAAGAAAGATTCAATCTTGCAAATCTTCTTGTAATTTCCGAAAATTAAGGCTAAATAAGGGTGTGAGATTTTTGTGAAAAAAATACACATGGAAAGAAGAATATATTGGATATATTCAAAATTTCTTGGAGATCAAGAAAATATCTTTCCTAAGCCCTAATTGGCCTCAAATTTTCTTCCCTCCCTCACTTATATATAGGGGATGATTTTTTCATCCCCAGCTAGTGTTCCATGAGTTGGAAAAATTAGAAATTCACAAAGGTGGTGCAACAATTTTTTATTTTCCTTTGTTTTATAAATCGTTCATTGGAGAACCTTCCACCGGGGTTATTGGACGAGAACTTGGGAATACTTGAGAATGAATTTTGGTGGGTATCCAGATACTTGATCCTGTCTGTCTCAGATCGTCTCTCCAACGGGTACGTTTACGTAAACTCCTAGAAATTCTGCATGCTATGATCTTTTACGTGAAATATTATTTGCATGTTGTTATTGGATTGATTATTATTTGAATTCACTTAGATAAATTCATGCTAGTAATAATTGGTAATTTAAATTTGTGTTTATGAGGTCATCCCGATAGATCCTGGCATATGTTATCCCAACAACATATTGAGGGGGAACTCAATATGTATAGGTTAAGTCTTGAAGAAGATCAGACAAGTCAGAAGATCAGACGAGTCAGATAGTCAGATGATCAGGAGAGAACTTGAAGCTGAAGACCAGAAGACCAGAAGATCAGATGACTACCAGAAGAACAAGACCAGAAGACCTACATCAGAAGAATGAAGAAGAGTTTGCTAGTTGTGCTAAGACAACTTGCATCAGAAGACTCTATCAGGTAGACTGATCAATTTTATCTGATCAGGTCAGCTCATATCAGGTGACAACTGAAGGCTCACTAGATCATACGTGGTACTCAGACAAGAAGAATGTCAACTATAGTTGGTAAAGCAAACACTGAACAAGTGTACTTGTTAACCAATAAGAGTGAGACACGTATGTACGGAGCTGACAATGCGGGATTCAGCGCTGCACAGTCAAACGGCTAGAAAGGACAAACATACATGCTTTCGGCCATGCCGCCCTCAAGACGCCACATCAAGCTCAAGATACCTATTTAAAATAA
This sequence comes from Stenogyne calaminthoides, assembly GCA_037126765.1. Lineage (NCBI taxonomy): Eukaryota > Viridiplantae > Streptophyta > Magnoliopsida > Lamiales > Lamiaceae > Stenogyne > Stenogyne calaminthoides. Next base: position 483,256 of record JBBCBC010000014.1, read on the forward strand.
CCACGAAATTCAAATTGCTCTCCAACGGCTATTTGATTTCAAGGTCTATAAATATGGGATCAACCTTCATAGTAAGGTTACGGAAATTATTATCAAACTCAAGCTCAAGCAAGATTTCCGCACGAAGAACACAATTCAAGATTTATTCTAAGTGTTCATCCCATAAAGTTCTTAGCATAGAATTCTTATCCTTTAACCTTAGGCAACTCAAATACTAGGATAGAATTCCAGTTGGAACAAAACAAATCTTATACCCAAACCCACAAAGTTAGGTTAAGTTTGTTTAGAAAGATTTCAGACTAGGGTTTCTAGTTTCTGATTTCTGGGATTGGTTGAGTGAGAACTCTTGAAACATCTGATTGTACTATGTTGAACTAACACATTAAACTAAGTCCAAGTTAGTTAAGTTGGTGCCCCTACTGATGGGGAAGAGTGGACGTAGGACAAGTTGTCCAAACCACTATAAAATCTAGTGTGACTCATCTGATCTCACGCAAAAGTTTTCAGAAGTTTATTCACCCCTCCCCTCTAGACTTCTGCCCTCAAGAAAACTCATTCGGGGCCTACACTTTTCATTTAAACAAGTACTACTTTTCTATTTAAACAACTACTATCTTTCTATTTAAACAAGTAATACTTTTCATTTAACAAGTAATACTTTTCATTTAAACAAATAATACCTTTCATTTATACAAGTAATACTTTCTATTATTTAAACAATACTTTTAATTTAAACAAGTAATACTTTTCATTTAACCAAGTACTACTTTTCCATTTAAACAAGTACTACTTTTCTATTTAAACAAGTAATGTTTTTCTATTTAAACAAATACTACTTTTCATTTAAACAAGTACTACTTTTCTATTTAAACTTAAGTAATATTTTTCATTTAAAAAGTAATACTTTCATTTAAAAAAGTACTATTTTTCTATTTAAACAAGTACTACTTTTAGTCAATATATATATTTAAATATACTATGAATTAAATTTTATACCGTAAAGGCGTAAACTCTTCGAAATAGATTTGACTACGGTCAGGTGGAACTCTTCTCCAAATGACTATAAATTAAATATACGGTAAGGTGCATTAACAAAAATTAAAAAATCTTATATAATCCTGAAACATAAAAAAAAATACATAATTAATATTTTTTTTTAAAAATTAAATTAAAAAAATAATCATCGCAAAAACCGTTGCTAATACCGTCGCTAAAGGAATTAGTCCAAAACGTCGCTAAAACCGTCGCTATTTGCGACAGTTCTCGAGACCGTCGCTAAAATTGTTGACTTTGACCATTTGACCGTAACCGTCGTAAAAACCATCGCTATGTGCGACGGTTTTTGTAACCGTCGCTAATTTTCATCGGTAAAACACGCGTTTTTTGTAGTGTCATGTATGAGACGGAGTACAACCTAACACAAATTAACATCCACTTTTTTCAAAGTCTTAAAACGTCAATACTCAGATTATACTCCATCTCATCGTGAGACTGTCTCACGCAAGTGTGCCTCATTTATATATGACTAATTATTCCATCACATATGCAGATTGACTCAACCTACCAATATATACTCCGACTATCTCATTTTTTAAGTTTTTCTAGAAAAGAATTTTATTCTAAAATAATTGTCATTTTTGCACTAATTTAAGCACATTAATTGTCATATATCAACTTTGCTCTTATATCTGCGTTTATCGATTTCAAAGTCGTGAGCCGCAAGAAAAAAAGGTTTGCCCCGACAAAAAATTTGATCGGAATAAATCAATATCCATCGGAAATAGTTTTTTACCAACCAATAATCCGTCGCTATAGTCTATCGTAACAACCCTCCTCAGTATTGTTTTTACCAACTAAGAAAAAAGTCGTTAGCATTCTTTCATTATTAGCGATGAATTTTTGGTCGGTAAAAATGTATTTTTGATTTAATTTTATTTCACATAAAATATTTTATACCAACGAAAAATTTCTCAGTAAATAATCAAGGATTATTCAGTCTTTTCATCTCAATATTAATACAGACAAATAGTTTGTCAGTATAATTTGATATAATAATTATGCAAAATGTTTTTCCGATGGATTTGCCGTCGTAATTCTATTTTAAAAAAATAAAAAAAAAAATATAGCCCCAAATATTCCTGATCTTTCATCAACTAATTAAACAAATTATATTTAATTTATTGCACCGGCTTTTTTAATAAAGCAAAACATATTGAAATCAGGCATAGGAGTTACAAGTCCAAAATTAAAACAGCCTAAACTAGATTACAGCAGACTGATTTTAGGTTCACTCAACCAATCACTATATGCATAAATTGAAGAAATACATTTACCTAACTAGAGCCACATAGAAACTTTGATTCTCATGAAAGTTTCATGAATTGAAATAAAGTAGTGCACATAACTTAGAATAACATAAACAAGATAGAAAAATAGCATCAATAATCTCATGTTCCATTGCCAAAAGCAAAAAATGTGCCCTCTGGTCAACAATAAATAAACTCCACACTCACTTCTCACAAAATCTATAACACAATACATATTCCATTTATCAGCTCTTAAGGCATTGAATGCTTAACTAGCCAATTAATCACCTGGTAGAGTTCTTGCAAGAGATCATAAAGAAGCATACCTCCTATATTTGATTGGTTAAACCCATTTGATCAGTCAATGCTTGCTTGGACGGGGTTTGAGACTTGTCAATCTTGTTTCCCAAAACCAGAACAAACACATTGGAAAATCCAGGGAACTGATAATCTAATCTGCAGTATATTGGATGGTAAATCAAACGAACAAGATCAAGCAAGAAGTGTAAACCAAGTACGAAGCAACCAACAATTGCAAGTTAGAGCAGAGGACTTACAATTACCATATAGGAAACAACCAAAAGATATCAACAATGCAAAAATTTATAAGATTAAGAGGCATATTTACAAAGAACTCGTGAAATAGTAGTTCAGATTAAGGGTCAACTTAGAAACCTCAAAAGATATACGAATGAAAACATAACAAGGAAAATGGGATGCAAAGTTTCTCATATCTTAACCACCCCTTTAGTAGTAGGGAAACTAGCTCCCTTCAAAAATAAAAACGGAAAATAATACAACAATCACTCCAGGTATCACGGATATTGAGAATAGAATGAGAAATCTTAGTACATTGCTCTAGATAGAAAATCAAGCACATTTCAAGGTACACAATATTGTGTACAGACAATATTTATTTTTTCTAAGAAATGATTTAGACGATTCTCCCTAAGGGTCATAATAATTCATCTAATCAGCCAAAAAACCAACACAAGGGACTAAATGAGGAAATGAAGAGATCATTTTAATATAGAATCACCTCTTCCTAAGAAGATTAGCTTTTTCTCCGACAACAAAGAGATAACCTAAGAATTCGCTCAAAATAGCTTCACATAATTGAGAAGATGCAACAAGAATCTTCCTGGTAGTGCCATAGGCTGCATTCCTTACGTCCCAAATTGGATGGCACATCAAAAACAAGATAAACTGAAATGTAAGATGAACTAATTAATAATAGTTGACCATCGCATTATTAAAAAGAAAGAATGAAGTGTCATAATAATCACCTGCATAAATCCCTTTGTAGAAAAAGTCTCCAATAGCCTGCAGCATAGCAGAAGTCAACTACATATAAAGGTCCAAAGTTTGGTTATTTTGCATGGGTTCTAAGTATGGAACTTTCTTTTGGGGTAATAAGATACATCAATTTGTTAACTAGGTGCCTTAGACCACCTGACCACTAGGCTCCTCAATTGAGTGGGAGACCCAAGTTCGATTCCCTTTGGGAATAAATTGGAGTATGGGAGTTATAAGGTGACTTGGTGAATTTGTGGAGTGTTTGGGTGCTTGGTGTACTAACAACTAACAACTAACTTTGTCCGATCAAAAAAAAAAGATACATCAATTTGTTCATATTATGCAAAGTATAATAGGGGTGAGTAATCCTGAGTTCTCTATGATTTGATAACCATAACAGTCTGGAACTATTAACTTTAGAGAAACATCAACAAATAATCACTTGATTCACTCACAATCACAACAATAATGGAGATAAGGAGCCCAAATCTACGGATATCAGTAGTACAGTTAACTTCATAAATCCCACTTTCACTTGACAAATTATAGTTGATACCCCAAAAGAAAAGTAAGTAGAACTCAAAACATAATTAAATCAAACATGAAGCATAAAGTGGCTTACTACAGGAACAAGAAACACTATGGATATTTGGTATTCCATCCATACATAAATTGCTAGAAATTCTTAATTGAGAGAGAAACCCCTTTTCAATTCGGATAAGATTTATTTTCACAAATTAAAGGTCAGACATCATAGAACATTAACAATTAAAGGTTGCAAAATATTTGAAGGGCTTATTAGGGGTATTTTGTGAGAAACATTTGCAAATTAGTACTTGTTTAACCTTAATATTATATACATGTACACAGACACACACCCAACACAACATACAACGAAAAAAGACATAAAACCAAACCAAAGGGGAAAAATCAAAACTCAGAAAACAAAGAGTAATAAAGAATAAGAGTAAAAATTACCTCTACAGTCCAATTAAAAAGAAATCAAGAGGTTGTGGTGGCCTATCTTTGCTCATGCCGCAGAACCCAAATTCAGTGAAGGTTTTTTTTGTTCGGAAAAGGAAAAAGAGAACCTGAAATTCAACAGCGGCGTGCAATTCATATCATAATACTAGATGCTAATAATTAAAATGGAAAAATCCAAAACTTTAAATTAAAAGACGACCTACCCCAAAATCTCACATTTTCAGTGTCCATGACAAACGGTATCGCCGTCGGTGTTAGAAAAATAGGCGGCGGAGAAGAAGCCCAGCATCCGCCCCTCCCAAAAGGGGTGCATCCCCAGGAAAGGTAGACTGGAGAACGCCCTCTGCACCTGCCGCGTCGTCCGGCTACGAACGTGGGGGCAAAATGGGTCGCCGAACCGTGGCGCTAGGGTGGGGAAGATGTGTTTTTTTTTAATTGAAGTGAATTGAAGAAGAGTGTTTTGATTATTAAAGTGTTTCTACTTTTTTTTTCGAAACCTAACGCGCGAATATGAAATTATTTTGAGTAGAAATGAAAATATTTGAGCGGCAAGTTTGGAGCCCAAACCCAAATGTTTTACCGACGAATTTTCGGTAGCAAATATTATATTATACCGACGATTTTCAAGTAGTAAATACTTGATCCATCACGTGATAACGTGCACGTTTACTGTTTTCACGTATTTTTGCGAGTGAGTTTTTTATTAGTATTTGAAATGATAAAACAATTTTTAAAAATGCATGTAATAGATGAGAGGTAAATCTATAATACCAATCCTTAAAAATCACTTTATCATTTGAAATACTAATAAACAACTCGCTCACTAAAACTCGATAATAAAGGTTGGGTACACGTTATTCCGGGACGGAGGTAGTACTTTATTACATTTCCGACGAATTATACGTTGGAATAAGTGAAAAAATATATTTTTATAACTAGCAAGTAATTAAATTTCTCATTGTTTGTAAGGTAAAATTGAGAGTGACCGTAATGTTGAAAGGATTTCTGGAGCTGAAATTTTTTTAATGAGTGCAACAACTTCCTAATATTTCGTTTGAAAAGACATCTAATTTAAGGGGTTCGGTATAGACCATAATATAAAGAAAATAAGCATATTTTCAGAGTTGTCGTATTGCTCCACACTTTTCATTTGACACAACTTAGATTTCATGCATTGTGAGAAAAATAATTTCAATAATATTTTGGTCACACTTATGGATGATGAAGAAAAAACAAAGTACAATGTTAACGTAAGAAGAGATTTGGAGTTGCACACTAGAAGAAATGAATTGTTTTTTTTAAACTGAACAAAGAGGAAGGGTAATTAAACAGAAAGTTATCAGTTATTTATCAACAGGGGAAATTCCTTATTAGGAACCTTTATTTACAGTGTTAAACACATTATCAAACAAATAATTTTCTCAAAAGATCAACTCACTAGAATTTATAGAGTTCTGGTCCTCTTTTCTCAATCTATCAGTTAGTCTCTCAAACTAACTTCTATATCTGCTCACAAACTTCATAACAATTTTAATGAAAGGGGTTTGATTTTGTTTTTTTCTAAGTGAAATATTCTCTTACAATTTTTCAATCTTAAGCTGAAATATTTCTTCTAAGTATGGTAGGATGAACATTAAGATAAAACTTGAATATTTGCTTGAGTGTTCTTGCGGAAATCCGTTAGTGCTTGAGTATAATTTCCGTAATCTCACTATGAGGTGCTTCTTCCATATATATAGGGAGAGTTTCAAATTAGTCGTTGGAGAGCTATTCAGATCTCAGTTTATTTTAGGTATTTAGTCAGGCTATGGATTTGATGTGCAGAATAGGCTTCTATAAATGGGTAGTCGTTTGTTCTGTAACTCCCTATCTCGTGTTAGATTCCGCACATGCGTTGTTGATCATGTTGGGGTTATGCGTGAAAGTATGTTTTTGCGTAATAACAGACTAATGTACTATTATTTACTGAATATAAATGATTTATCGTTGTTTCTTTAAATATGAATGAATGTTATTTATTTACTGCAAAACCGTTCAATATTAGTATAATATTACATTGTAGTTAATGTGGTGATATCCGATCACAGAAGATCACATTAACAGTTCCTTGTAAATAAAAGTACAACTTCACAACCTAGATGGAATTGAACACTCCATTGGTAGAGGTTGATGTGCAAAAGCTCAGATTGACTTGTCTTGACCAAGAGATTGCACTAGCACATTGTGATGTGCTGAAGAGAACCTACAGAGAGAATAAATTCTTCCGTACTGACTTATGGGATGAAGAATTAGACCTCAGTATTTGTTGATTTCTTAACCTCTGTCGCTTAAATAGTGTTGGGAGATGAATTTAATAAAAGATATATGATTTTGATTAAGATCCCAAAAACCCTGAGTATGACATGTTCAGAATGATCTTGATAGTTGAGTCAGGATTCAGTTTTAGAGTATTCAGGATATTATCTGCAAAATGTATAGTCAGCAGATATAGATCAGGATAGGTTCTGAAGACTCAAGAAGAATTGATAGATTTTCAAGAAACCGGTTTCAAGATGAAAATCAAGTTTCAAGACTCAAGAAGAAATCGAGAATCAAGACTCAAAGGAGAAACCGAGAAACCGAGAATCAAGACTCAAGCAGAAATCGAGATATCAAGACTCAAGATGATATCGAGGAATCAAGACTCAAAGATGAAGATTCAAAGATATCACCAAGATATTTCAAGACTCGTAAGACCTCGAACACTCGTAAGACTCAAGACGCAAAAATCAAGATCAAGATCAAGATCAAGAATATCAAGGCACAAGAATTATCAAGACTCAAAGAATGCATCAATGCTCAAGATAAACTCGAATGTTCCGAGGCATCGAATATATCTATTCAAGGATGCAATAATCGAGAAGATCGCGATTCCTTAGAAAAAATAGATATTTGCCAAGACATTCAAATGCGCATAAAAGGAACTAAGTCAGAAGTGTTGTTAAGGTTATATCAACTCAGAGTTTGTAAACCAAAAGAGCCGTTGAAGGTGTCTACCTTTAACTGGAGACAAAAGTCAAAAAGAGGAAGACAACATCATGCCACCATATCGACATCGACAATGACACAGTCATTTCAAAAAAAGATGTCAAGTACAAAAGTTCCAGTGCGCAAAAAAAAAGTGAAGACCGGCCACATGAAAGGCTATTACCTAAAACGTGTTAGGGAGTTTCAAACCTTAAATATAGTCGTTCCTCACACACCATAAGAGGAAACTCACGAAGTTATCTCTCCAACGGATAGTTTTCAAGAGTGACCTTGGTGTATGCCTATAAATACTGGTGACCCTCTACATTGTAAGGTTACGAGAAATTTATACGCAACTCAAGAGCTCAAACTTATTACTGCAAGTTGAAGCACTCAAAAAACTTAGAATTTCCCAAGTGCTTTTATATTGAAGAGAGCTCACTAAACTAAGCCTAGCTTGATAGACATATCCGAAGCTTAGTCGAGATATCCTAACCCTTTTCATTGTACTTCATTGTAAAGGATATCTCATCCTAGTTGGAAACCAACCGAGAAACCCCAAACCCTTGAGAATGTAGTTGGAGTGTGTTTGTTGGTGAGAAGAGTTGTAAAGAGTTAGTAAACTACGCGGAGTAGTCAGAAAACTCTAGAGGAGAAGTTAGTAAACCTCAGAGGTAGTCCGGAAAGCTTGTTTGTGTTTGAGTAAGTAAACTACGGAAGTAGTCGAAAAGCTCAAGGTCGGGTTGAGTAAGTAAACTACGTGGAAAGTCGAAAAGCTCAGGGCGAAGTTGAGTAAGTAAACTACGCGAGGTAGTCAGAAAGCTCAGAAGTGATTAGTGAATTTCTCTGAGGATCAGAGAGAGTGGATGTAGGAGCTTGAGTCTCTGAACCACTATAATTGTTGTGTTGTTTATTGCTTTTTTTATCGGCTTAACTGCAATTGCATTGACTTGAATTTGAAAGCATACTTTTCAATCGATATTGGTTGGAATCAATCCTTTGAAGTTGCATAACCGAATCACGTCTAATCACTATTCCATTCGGGAAGGTTTTCAAAGAAAGCTTAAAACGAGTATAAACTAAGGCCAACCATTCAAGACATCCGAAAGTAGCTAGAACAGATAGTTACCAAACCGAACTTACTCTTCCGAGGGTTCAATAAGTTAGTTATCGATCCAAGCAACTCGGGATCTCTCGACACTCGGGACTCGGTTGGGATTATCTCGAGGTTTCGAAAAGCATTTCGGGATCTTGTCTCGAAGAGACTTTGACTTTCGAGTGATTTGTGTTTCTCAGGACCTAATCTTCAGGATTATCTGACCCAAGCTGACCTCCAAGAAAAAAAGTTTTTAAAAAAACACTGAACACGTGTATTCCCCCCCCATACACGTGTAAGACTCGTTTGCACCGGGACCAACAAGTGGTATCAGAGCAGTGGTTCAACTTGACCACCTGCTTTGTTGACCAAAGTTTTATTTGCTAAAAATACTTGTGGTCTATCTGAACTGATCTTATTTGCTGAATTTTTCAAAAGCTCAGATAAAAATGTCTTCTAAAAAACTTCCCATGTTCTCAGTGGAGAACTATGATTTATGGAGACTAAGAATGCAGGCTCACCTGTATTCTAAACATGAGCGTATGTGGAGAGTGGTCTCTCAAGGACCATTCCAATTTACTGTGGTGAATCCCAGAGGAACAGAAGATGAGAGAATTGATCCTAGAGCAGAATTTCCTAAGTCTGATGACCAACTGACTCCTGAGGAGAGAAAGTTAGTCAATCTAGACTACATTGCTAAAGACACACTATACAGTACAATTGATGATGGTGTGATGGGAATGATCTCTCACTGTAATACTGCTAAAGAGATTTGGGATACACTAGCTGTAATGTGCCAAGGCACAGATCATATCAAGGAAAACAAACTTTCAGTGGCAATTGGAAAGTTTGATAGTTTTGAAATGGATGATGGTGAATCAATAGACAAATTGAAAGTCAGATTCACTAGCATCATGAATGATCTAAATGCACTTGGAAAGAAATATCCACAAAGAGAAGTTGCATTGAAAATTCTTAGAGGTCTTTCTAAGAAATGGGATATTCATGCAGTGGTGATTGAAAACACCAAGAACATTAATTCAATGCCATACCAACAAGTCTTCTCTCGAAATCAAGGCCGTGAATTTGTAATTGATAAGAAATCCAAAAAGGTCGACAAAGAAAGATGATTCATCATCTAGTAAGAATGTGGCTTTAAAAGCCAAAGATAAAACCTCAGAACTAGAGAGTTCGAGAACCCCATGCCAAAAAATCGTGACGAGCTTGAGGAAAAGCTAGCAATCGATGGCAAGGAGGTTTGACAGACTTAATAATAGATTTGGAAAATACAAAAGTTATTACAGAACCACAGTACGAGAAGAAAACCTGAGGACAGATCAACTGAGAAGAAGAAAGACCTGAAAGCTGAGGGATCTTCATCCAAAAGGAAGGACTCCAAGTCCAAAGAAGAAAGTGATCGGGATGATGATACCAACAGATGCTATAATTGCTAAAAAGAAAGGTCACTTCCAAAGATGATTGTCCAGATTTGAGTGCTAAGGAGAGAAGAGAAAGGAAAGCTAAAAGAGACAAGAAGTTCTCAAGCAAAAAAGGCCATGGTTGCGAGAAGAAGAACATTACGAGGAGGATCTAGCTCTTCGGATGAGATATTCTCGAGACAAAGGAAAGTGATGACATTTGTCGATGGCCATTGAGGAGGTAAACTCTTCTTTCTCGTTGTTGCTCCTACACTAGCACAAGAGTTTTCAAGTTCCACCGAAAAAGTCATTTTGACCGATGGATTCTTTTGAGAATCGATGAAGGACTATTTGCTTTTTACAAGAACCGCTAAATAGAACTCAAGAGCGAGAATAAGGAACCGAAAAGTCAAAAATCTAAAATGGAAAGACTCTAGCAATAATCGAAATCACTTCTCAATTAATGGGAGCTCTTGATGAACTGGATGTTACGAAAGTACAACTCTCGAGAAAGAGAAGTTGATAATGACCCTAACGAAAAGCTAGAGAAATCCATCAAGAGATTCAAACTAATCAGACTAAGTTCAATGACCTCTCCGAGAAGTATGAAACTCTACAGAATCTGTGAGGATAGTGTACGAAGAAGAAGTTAACTCTTATTGAATAATGCATCTAATGTAATAGATGAAATTCAGAGTTACCAGAGATCGTCTACTATAAAACTGGATTGGGATATATTCGAGGGGAACCTCACAAGGTCATCCGAATGTCGCATCAAGTAGCAAGAAGACAATCTTTTAAAAACCAATGGCACCTACACTTCAAAATCAAGTAATGCCCAAAGTTGTAGACAAGAGAAAAAAGACCTATGGTCTCAAAAAAAACCGAATGATCGTAGGAAAGCCCAAACCTCGGTGAAGGCTAGAAAACTTGAGCACTCGATTGGAAAGTTTCAGCAAGTACTTCAAAGCCTCAAAGCTAAGAATGCAAACCCGAAAGGCTCCACATCGAACCATCGAGGAATCCTCGGATGAGAAACACTCACAGAGACATTCTCAATCGAAGAGACCAAGTCCTCGAGATCTCGAAAAGACCCAGATTTCAAAGACAGCAACCCGAACCCCACTTGCCTAAGGGTAAAGTTTACGAACCCGAGTCATCAAAGATTTAGACCCGCCAAGACTGAAGCCAAAGCAAATGAACGAAGGCCCGAACCAAAGAAGAATTCAAAAGCCCATGTTCATGCTAAAGCTAAAGCACACATACACGTAAAAACCGCTAAGGCACCCAGAGTAGTAAATGTGTATGTTGATGTTTATGGAAGACAAATTAGCCACTCTAAAGTGATTAGAGTTGTCAGCGATTTGGATTCCAAAGGTACATCTAACCTTGTAGGACCCTACACAAATTGGGTACCTAAAATTGATCTGCTTTTTCAGAGGAAAACAAGGGCACCGAGGTGATTAAAGATCACATAAAGACGATGAGCAGAGATGAAAAGGCCCCCGATGTATGGTATCTTGACAAAGGATGTTCAAGACATATGACAGATTCAAGAAGATACTCAAAGATGACTATGTTGAATAAAGAGGCCCATTGAGATCACTTTTGGAGATAACTCCAAGTGATGATCAAGGATATGGAACTTTGGAAATCGACTTCGATTCATATCCATGGTGTTTCATATGTATCTCGATTGAAGCATAATTTGCTTTCAATAAGCCATTTCGTGATAAGGGTTTTAATGTTGAGTTCTCTAAGAACTTATGTTATGTGAAAGATGATATCTCACGTAAAAGTATTCGATTGGTACAAGAAAAAGGGAATGTGTATCTTTGTCGATTGGAGTTCAACTCCTAAAGATACATGTTTAGTTGTTAAAAGTTCCACGAGATATCGGTTGGTTATGGCATAAAAGAATGAATCACCTAAATTTCAAAACCCTGAACAAGCTTGCAAGATTAGCTCTTGTAAGAGGGTTGCCTAATGAAGTGTTCAGTAAGGAACATATTTGTGATGCGTGCCAGAAAGGAAAACAAATAAGAGCATCATTTAAAAGCAAAGTTGATGTTTCTACTGAATGAATACTTTGCCATTCTTGATATGGATCTTTTTGGTCCTATAACACCAAAAAGAAGCACTAATGGCGTGAAATACACATTGGTAGTAGTTGATGACTACTCAAGATATACTTGGGTCATATTCTTAATCAGTAAGAAAGAGACTCAGATAAAGCTGCCAGAATTACTAAAAAGGCTTAGTATTGAGAAAAATATGAGTGTGGTCAAAATCAGATCTGACAAAGGAACTGAATTTATAAATCATATCATATCTGATTATTGTGCAGCAAATGGAATTTCACATGAAACATCAGCTGCAAGGACCCCTCAACAAAATGGTGTTCTTTGAAAAAGAAGGAACAGGACTCGAAAAGAAGTCTGCGAGGACAATGATAAATGAAAGGTCGATATTCCTAAAAGATTTTGAAATCAAGTCATCAACACCGCATGCTACTCTCGGAATGATCCATCTTGACCAAGAGTTAAGGCAAAACACCCTATGAGCTTTGGAATGAAAGGAAGCTTCTTGTTTCTTTCTTTCGTGTGTTTGGTTGCAAGTGTTTCATACACAATAATGGTAAAGATCAGTTGAAAACATTTGATAGTAAAGCTGATGAAGGAATATTCTTAGGATATTCTGAAGTCAGTAAAGCTTTCAGAGTTTACAACTGTAGGACTCTTATTGTGGAGGAAACACCTCATGTTGTTTTTGATGAATCTACTTGTGTTCAGAAGAAACAGGAACATGATGCAGATGAACTGACTAAGAGGATCACCAGATTAAGCCTGAAACAGAAAGATAAATCATCCACTGAACCTGAAAGAAGAAGTCAGTCACATCCTATGATTAGAGTGACTCAGACTCAGATAAAGAAGTTCAGGATGGAACTCAGGATAGTGAGACTCAGGAAAACCAACACTCCAAAGGTGACCAATCGAATGGACATCGGTTCGGACTCGGGTATGTGATGCCAATGAAGATGTGGGTCACAACCGAGGCAAATTTCGAATCTATCAACCAAAGGGGGAACAAATGTCTCCGACAATGTTCTCGAATAGAATTTCCCCGAGGAAGATGATTCCTTTCTCCTTTTCTCGTTGTTCCTCGAAGTTTATTGAATTAATCGAACCTAACATTTCAAATGTTGAGGATACTCTTGAAGGGGAACATCAAGAAGGAAATGGTTAGATAGTCACCCTACAAGTCGATTGTGGGTGATCTAACTCAAGGTGTTAAAACAAGAAGGTTCCATGGTGAGAGTGCACTATTCTTTGTTTCATATCGGAGAAAAAAACCTATCGAGATTGGTGAAGCTCTACAAGATTCTCATTGGATTCTTCGCTATGCAAGATGAAATGAATCAATTCTCAAGGAATGAAGTATGGGAGCTAGTAGATAGACACGAAAGGCACAATGTCATTGGAACCAAGTGGGTTTTAAGAATAAAAGAGATGAAAACAACAACATTGTAAGAAACAAGGCAAGGCTAGTTGCACAAGGTTATTCCCAAGAAGAAGGCTTGGATTATGATGAAACCTTTTACTGTTGCAAAAGACTAGAAGCCATCGATTGTTTCTTGCATATCTTTGCCCACATGAAGTTCACAGATCTATCAAATGGATGTGAAAAGTGCATTTTCGAAGCGGTGTGCTTAAAGAAGAGGTTTATGTGGAATAACCTCCCGGTTTCAAACATAATGACCAAGTTTGTGCTCGAGGAAAAGCTTTGTATGGTCTTAAGCAAAGCACCCGAGAGCATGGTATGATACTCTTTCTCGTTTCTTCATCGACCATGGTTTTGTCAAAGGGATATTGATAGAACTCGTCCGGGATAGAAGATGGGGAAGATATCTTACTAGTTCAGAGATATATGTTGATGACATCATTTTTGGATCTCCAAACCATCGGTGTGTAAAAAGTTTTCAACACGATGAAAGGCAAGTTTGAGATGTCAATGATGGGAGAGATGAATTTTTTCTAGGTCTTCAGTGAAACAATCAAATGAAGGAATCTTCATCAACGTGCAAAGTACACCGAGAGATCCGATTGCCAAATATGGTGTACAGATTGCAATGCGATTAGGATTCCTATGAATACTAACTACAATATGGATCCTGATTCTGAAGGCAAATCAGTGAGTCATACTGTTTATAGAGGAATCATTGGATCATTGCTCTATCTCACAGCAAGTAGGCCAGATATAACATTTGATGTTGGGATATGTGCAAGATACCAAGCTAATCCTAAGGCTAGTCACATGGAGGCTGCCAAAAAGATACTGAAGTATCTTAAGGGCACAATGAATAGAGGATTATGGTATCCAACTGATGATAACCTTGAATTAACCTGGTTACTCAGATGCTGATTATGGAGGTTGCGTAATTGACAGTGAAGTCCACTACAGAACTTGTCAATTTCTAGGAAGTAAGTCGATATCTTGGTTTTCGAAGAAATGGACCTCAAGAACAACCAAGATTATCAATTTGAATACATGGTCAGCAGAAGTGTTGTGCTCAGATTCTTTGGCTCAGACAACAATTAAGGGATTATAAAGTTGTAGCCAATGAAGTACCAATATTTTGTGACAATAATAGTGCCATTGCTATTTCATAAAATCCGATATTGCACACCAGATGCAAGCATGTGGATATCAGACATCACTTCATCGAGAGAGATCATGTCGAGAAAAAAGGACATAAGGATGGAGAAAATTCATACCGGTAGCAGAGAGTCGATATCTTGACTAAACCTTTGGTTGAATCAAGATTTCGTGAACTTTCGATTGAATTAGGGATGTTAGATCCAGTGTTTAGAGTAAAATCCGAAAAAATTGAAGGTTTTCGGATGCATGAAGTTTTTCGTAATTCTACCGAGAAACTCGGGATAAAATAGAAATATTGAATCGAGTCTCAGAAACTCAGATTCATCAAGGTCAAGATTTCGAAGAGTATCTTGAACCCATTCAAGATTTTCGAGATTATAATCGACATCTTATCAAGGTCAAGATCAAGAAGACTGATAGAGAGAAATTAGTCTCAAGAAGTAATGACTCATGCAACTCATTTATTGCTTAAGTAAAGCTCAAGAATCATTGGTAATAAATACAAAACACACCTAAGGAATGTTTTTTGGGCGGGATCGCTTTGAAATTCCGAAGAAGGTCAACAGTCATTTAATGCTCTGTTACATTAATGACCAATGAGGATATTTTGGCGGCTTACTTTTCGGAGATCGTCTGTTCGTATACCGATTAATCTGAGATTAATCTCAACCATTGCTTTTCACCTAACCAACGCGATTCCCCACGATCTCGAAGCTATATATTCCTCAAGAATCCATTCAAGCCAAAATTTTATCAAACCCTTCGTTCCCAAATCCTCTGCAAAATAAATCCCCTTTGCCCAGAAATTCCAAACCCTAAATTTCAATTCTTCATATCCAAAATGGCCCCAACCCTGTTCGAAAGATTACCGAAACCAACAAACCCTGGTACGAGTTCGTTGTCTCGCTCGATAGCACAACCAATTCCAAACCAGAAGAGGAGGCTCTCCATATGATTCGATTGGCCAAACTCACTCATCTAGTCGCAAGCCGACCAGATCAAGAGTATGCGAAAGAGGTAATCGAATTCATCTGTAATTTGAGGATAGATGAAGAGGATGGTATGCATTCTAAGATTGCCGTATCACATCTAGAGCATTCGTCCAAATACATCGATTTTGAGAGGGATTTGTATATTATTCCGAAAAATTTGAATGATGTTTTTGAGTTATGTGATAAAGGAGAGGATCCTGCCATGTATATGTTGGGTAGAGAGCAGGAGTATTTAGATAGGATTGCTGAGAATCCTGTGAAATTTGAGGCTACACTGCATAAGGGGCACTTGAAGCCACAATATCAAGTTTTGATGGATATTGTGAGCAAAAGCATCATGAGCCTTGCGGGGAGTTTTGAGCAGATCAATACCCCGAAGCTCTGATTGATGGCGGTGATCGAGGCCTCACCCACCACTGACTTCAACTGGCTCAAATTTCTGATTCAGATGGTGAGTGAGCAAGCCAAAGTCTTCAAGAAGGTTGATGGGGCTATCACGATTAAAGGCAAGATCCACCATGCAACCAAAATAGCATATATTTTGGAGATGTGCAGAGAGGAGGAGGATATCTTCGCCAATTCGACTCCATTCCCTAAGTCCAATGTGCTCTTCAAGCCCATTGCTGTGAAGAAACAAGCCATCAGAGGGAAGAAAGAAAAGAAAGCAGATTCACCAAAAGTTGCTGCTGCTGAAGAGACCCAACAAACCAGGGGGAAGGTTCTGTTGGAGGAAAAGATGGAGCAGGGTGAGAAGTTGAAAAGGTAAAAACCCCGCCCCAAGCGCAGAAGATTGGTGGTTCTCACCGATGAAGATGGCAGTGAGTCAGAAGAGATTCAACCTGAGGGCCAAACCGCTCAGAATTCGCCATTGCAAGTTTTGGCTCAAGTTATCTCTAAGGCACGAACAGCATCGGGGAGCGTGTATTCTTCGAGGTGCTTGAGACTTTCGCCTGCATAAAAATTTCTCAGGAATTTTTTAAAGGAACTCAGGCCTCAGAGATTCCTTCCAAAGAAGTGCCGGCTCAGACAGAAGAGCCAACTCAGAGTCAATCTGAGGACGTGCCAGCTCAGGCCCCAGAACCCACTCAGATGCAAACTGAGGACCTGACTGCACAACGTTCAGAGGCTGCTGAGACTCAGGAGCATCTTAACATTGATGAGCTCCTGAGTGATCTACTTCTTGATCCTTCAGCTGATGCTTCGACTGAACCAGAAAGCCCGAGATGGAAGAAGGGCGAAGCTGAGGAAACCGAGTGGAGGATCAAGGGGGAACGATTCATTCTTGACAGCTACCCTGAGCTCAGCTCATTCCCTGATCTGCAAGATATCTTCTTCAGATTAAGGTCGACGGTTTTCATCCTCAATCAGACTCTTCCGGAGATGTTTGACATTGCTGCATTCAGAGGGGAAGACTGGTGGAATGAGGAGACATCATTCCTGACTGACTTCTCAGGGTTTAGGAGGACAAAGATCAGGATGAAAAATTCCGATTTTGATGAGCTGGTTCAGAGGAAGATAGCTGAGAGGACAGCTACTGAAGTTGGTGCCCCTAGCAGCAGAGATAAATTTCAAGATGGGGACCAATAGGGAGATGCTGAGGATCAGTCTCAGATGGAGAAGGAGACTTTCGTGCCGATCAACTCGAATCGGTCAACCTCAGATCGGTTAGCACTCTTCAGTACCTTTTTCGCACTATTAACAATTATGCCAAAGTTATTGAAAGTTCTATCTTTAATTTCAATTGTTCGATAAACAGATCGAGGCTCGCTTTTGAGATGGAGCTCAAGATGAAGCTCAGTCAGTGTGCACCAACCTCAAAGTTGTGTTCGAACCTCAGGATGATCAATCAGCACAGAAGGTGCAGAAGGTTCCTGAGATCGACCTCACTCCCTTGATGGAAAAGCTTGAGAAGGTTGAGCCAATGATGAACAAAATTGCTCAGATGGAAGAAACATTGGCCAATCAAGCTCAGAAGATGGAGAATCTTAGTCACTCTTCAGAACTGGTGCAAATCCAAAACACTCTGACCTCACAGATGACCTCCATGGAAGATAAATGTTCGAATGAAAAGTTTGGAGGAGTCAAGGTCGAGCCGAAAGTCCGAATCAAAACGAAGCACCGAGGAGAGAACCGCATTTCTAGAGGTGAAATTGGCGAGAGAGAAATGAAGTGATGATCAAATCATTGTTGAGGAAATGAGCTCAATGCTCATGACCAAGATGACAGAGATGTTCAAAGATGCTTCTCTCCGCCCATTTGCCCATCTCTTCGAAGAATTTTACGTGGCTAAGAACCACGAGGAGAGGTGGAAGACGAACAAGATCGAGATAGCGAGGAGAGGTCTTGTTGTGTGAGCAAAGAGCAATATCACATGGACACAAAGACTTCCGGACTTCTTCCAAATTTACGGTGCAAGAAGGGGGAAAAGGAAGGTGAAGACTTCAGAAATTATTGGCACATATTTTTGAAGAAAAAGGCTCGTAAAGATGTTGAAATGTATAATCTATCCAAAGCCTTAAATGAAGTCGGGTTATCGACAAGATGAAGTTCGCGACAGTGGAGAAGTTTATCTACACTCGAAGTTTTCGAGGAAACCATGCTTGATGTTGCAAAAGAGAAACCGAAAGTGCTAGAACTAAGGTTGGAACAAGCCGCGGGCGGCCGAATGCTTATGAAGAGGAAAGCCTTGGGCATTGTTCAACCCGAAAGCAAGCTATGGAAGGCTTCTAAGCCAATCCGAGAAAGCCGATTCTCGGATGATGAAGGAAATCAAGAATTCGAGTCTCAACCGCAGAAGAAAGTCTTCAACACGGTAAGAATGCTCAAGACACTCCAGATAGAACAAAGCTAAGAAAGCATCCGCCGGGCCTCAAGCGTGCTGCGTGATCGGGAAGAAGAGCCGGGTTAATGAGTGGATTCAATAAGTTTGCGAGCAAAAGGAGAGAGACATCAAAAGCACTGAAGTGGCCCCACGTTGATAAATGGATGCTTATCAAACTCAACGATATGTGGGAAGTGGTCAAGAGAACCTTCTGGTTCTATTATGATGTGCTCAGGGAGTGGAGAGGGGAAAGCTCAGATCAGAATGATGCGTTCATTGAATATCTCATAACCTTTTATCCAAAATATCTCCAAAGTTGGATGAACCTTGCGGATGAAGGAGAGGTACAGATAAGTAGCCCCCGGGTCCATATTCCTACCCTCCTCCAAGACTTGGTAATGGCTTGGTGAACGAGAAGGCCATTACTCAAGAAATTGCTCAAGATATCTTTGGTCATTGGTTTGACAGAGAAAAAGTCCGGGATATCATTAAGGAAAGAAATGAACTGAAGAAGACATGTTTCGGAATGTTCGACCTGGAGGTGCCCGCTGATGAAGTTGAAGAAGAAGCAAATCAAGAGCGTAAGATCAAGAGCCAAATCAAGATCAAGACTAAAGACTCAGAAGATTCTGTAATCTTTAAATTTTTGTCTTTTTGATTTTGTTGATAAGACTCATTGTAATCTGTAATGGTATACCAATCATCAATGAAAACTTATCATTTATGCTCAAAATATAATATCTCATTATCTTATTTACATGTCTTTTATTTTGATATGCTGAATGAATATCTCTGAACTGATTATGTGTTGATAAGGAAGAAATTGTTTATTAAGTATTTGGTAATGAATCCTTTGAGAGATTCATTACTGAAGAAATTGTTGAATGATTTAATTGTTGAGAAATTCTCTGAAATTGTTGAGAGATTTTCTGTTCAGGAAATTGTTGGGAGACATAACCAATCTTGTAATAGGATAAACTGAAACCTGAGTATAGGTTATATGTTTGTAACAAGATATGTTTTGGCATCATCAAAAAGGGGGAAATTGTTGGGAGATGAATTTAATAAAAGATATATGATTTTGATTAAGATCCGAAAAACCCTGAGTATGACATGTTCAGAATGATCTTGATAGTTGAGTCAGGATTCAGTTTTAGAGTATTCAGGATGTTATCTGCAAAATGTATAGTCACCAGATATAGATCAGAGATAGTTTTCAAGACTCAAGAATTCAAGATGTTTCAAGAAACGAAGTTTCAAGACTCAAGAAGAAATCGAGAATCAAGACTCAAAGGAGAAATCGAGAATCAAGACTCAAAGTGAGAAATCGAGAATCAAGACTCAAAGGTGAAATCGAGATATCAAGACTCAAGATGATATCGAGGAACCAAGACTCAAAGATGAAGATTCAAAGATATCACCAAGATATTTTTCAAGACTCAAAAGACCCTGAAGACTCTGAAGACGCAAGATCAAGATCGAAGATCAAGAATATCAAGGCACGAATTATCAAGACTCAAGAATGTATCGAATGCTCAAGATAAACTCAATGTTCCGAGGCATCAATATATCTATCTCAAGGATGCAACATCGAGAAGATCGTTATTCCTTAGAAAATAGATATTTGCCAAGACATTCAAATGCGCATAAAAGGAACTAAGTCGGAAGTGTTGTTAAGGTTATATCAACTCGAGTTTGTAAACCAAAAGAGCTATTGAAGGTGTCTACCTTTAATCGGAGACAAAAGTCAAAAAGAGGAAGACAACATCGTATTATATCGATAATCGACAAAGGATGTGTCGAAAAAAAGATGTCAAGTACAAAAGTTCCAGACTACAAAAAGTGAAGACCGAAATTTACATGAAAGGCTATTACCTAAAACGTGTTAGGGAGTTTCAAACCCTAAATATAGTCGTTCCTCACACACCATAAGAGGAAACTCACGGTTATCTCTCCAAACGGATAGTTTTCAAGAGTGACCTTGGTGTATGCCTATAAATACTTGGTGACCCTCTACATTGTAAGGTTACGGAAATTTATACGCATAACTCAAGAGCTCAAACTTATTATCAAGAAGTTGAAGCACTCGAAAAACTTAGAATTTCCCAAGTGCTTTTTATATTGAAGAGAGTTCACTAAACTAAGCTTAGCTTGATAGACATATCCGAAGCTTAGTCGAGATATCCTAACCCTTTGCATTTTACTTCATTGTAAAGGATATCTCATCCTAGTTGGAAACCAACCGAGAAACCCCAAACCCTCGAGAATGTAGTTCGAGTGTGTTTGTTGGTGAGAAGAGTTGTAAAGAGTTAGTAAACTACGCGGAGTAGTCAGAAAACTTTAGAGGAGAAGTTAGTAAGCTACAGAGGTAGTCTAAAAGCTTGTTTGTGTTTGAGTAAGTAAACTACGGAGGTAGTCGAAAAGCTCAAGGTCGGGTTGAGTAAGTAAACCACGTGGAGTAGTCGTAAAGCTCGGGTCGAGTTGAGTAAGTAAACTACGCGAGGTAGTCGTAAAGCTCGAAGTGATTAGTGAATTTCTCTCGAGGATCGAGAGAGAGTGGATGTAGGAGCTTAAGTCTCTCGAACCACTATAATTCTTTGTGTTGTTTATTGCTTTTTTTTATCGTGCAGGCTTAATGTTGCATTGACTTGAATTTGAAAGCATACTTTTCATCGATATTGGTTGGAATCAATCCAATGAAGTTGCATAACCGAATCACAAAACCTAATCACTATTCCATTCGGGAAGGTTTTCAAAGAAAGCTTAAAACGAAAGTATAAACTAAGGGCCAACCATTTCAAGACATCCGAAAGTAGCTAGAACAGATAGTTACCAAACTGAACTTACTCTTCCGAGGGTTCAAGAAGTTAGTTATCCGATCCAAGCAACTCGGGATCTCGACACTCGGGACTTCGGTTGGGATTATCCGAGGTTTCGAAAGCAATTTCAGATCCTTTGTCTCAAGAGACTTTGACTCAGAGTGATTTGTGCTTCTCAGGACCTAAACTTCAAGATTATCTGACCCAAGATGACCTCAGTAAGAAAAAGTTTTAAAAAAACACTGAACACGTGTATTCCCCCCCCATACACGTGTAAGACTCGTTTGCACCGGGACCAACAAATAGGATTGTGTGTAATTAGTATTTATTGATTTGATCTGCGTTGGGTTTAGAGTTAGAGAGTGATTCTATACTTTGCATTTTGGGCAATATTATTAATTACATGACAAAGATTTAATACAGAGCAATGTGTGCCAGGAAAGTCTTGTATGATTTGTCCCCTTGGTGGGCTCAGAAGTTTTATCATATCAAATCTTGCAAGTGGAATTAGTTTTTAGTGAGCAACTTTCCACTCCAAAATAAGACATATAAGTACTAATAGGCAGTGTTTTCATAACCGAACCGGTGATCGAACCGGACAGACCACCGGTCAGCGGTTCAACCGGTCGGACCGGTTCAACCGTTAAAATGATTTCTTTCTAATTTTTGTCAATATTTTCTATGTTTAGTTAAAAAAAATAAAATAAGTATACACCTACAAAAATTTAAACATATATATTATAAATTTTCATATTTAAGAAAACACAATAAAAGTCATAGTCATAATAAAAAAATAACACAATATGAGAGAAAGTAATATAAAAGGGGGAAGGTGGACCTTATATTTTTGTCCCACATCGAAAGTATTAGAGAAAAATGTGAGAAGAAATAATATAAAAGGGTGGACCTTCATTCATATATTTGTCCCATCTCTCATACATTTATCCCACATTGAAAGTGTTGGAGATAAATGTGAGAGGAAGTATTATAAAAATTTTCCCCCCTCATACATTGAACCCACATCGAAAGTGTTGGAGAAAAATGTTAGAGAAAGTATTATAAAATTTGTCCCATCTCATCATACAATTACCCCACATCGAAAGTGTTGGAGAAAAATGTGAGAGGAAGTATTATAAAAATTTTCCCACCTCATACATTTATTCCATATCGAAAGTGTTGGAGAAAAATGTGAGAGGAAGTATTATAAAATTTGTCCCACCTCATATTTATTCCATATCGAAAGTGTTGGAGAAAAATGTTAGAGGAAGTATTATAAAAATTTTCCAACCTCACACATTTATCCCACATCGAAAATGTTGTAGAAAAATGTGAGAGGAAGTATTATAAAATTTGTCCCACCTCATACATTTATCCCACATCGAAAAGTATTATAAAATGGATGAAGGTGGACCTTGATACATATAGTTAATATGTTTTTTTTAAATTAAGGTTAGAACCGGTTAAACCGGTTTGACTGATTTTGGTCCGGTTTTGACCGGTTCTTCTGGTTTTGACCAATTTTGACTGGTCCAACCGCAAAAGCAGTTTTTAGGGGGTCTCCGGACCGGTTCCGGGACCGGTTCTTGGTTAAACCGGTTGAATCGGCAGGTCCGGTCCGGTTATAAAATCATTGCTAATAGCTGCAAGATATTTTTTTAATTACTATGAGGTCCAAAATCATGTTTCAAAAGACAAGAATACCCTTACTTTTCCCCACTCTCCTATTTTTAAATTTTGTCTCATGTCACATCTCCTATTTTCACTTCTTGTCTTCCCCTTACGGGAGTAGATGGAAACCGAAAATCGGAAGACATGCATATATGCATCTTGTTTTATATACAAATTAAAATGTTCATATCCAAATTGATAAAAATACCAAATATTTACATTTACATATCTAAAATTCAAAATATTTACATTCATAAGTCTTTCAAAAAATGCATAAAAATTAAAAATTACATATTTAAATTCAAAAAAATTACATATCATCTTCTAAGTACAAAAATATACATATCTTCGACATGCATAAATTCACGAATACATGAATATACATATTTTCGTCTCCAATTCAACATGCACATATGCATATAAACATGTATAAGTTCATTTTTTAATGAACCTATGCATCTCCATTACAAACCAAATTCAAAAAAGAATCACAAACAGATCCAGATCCTACATCTACAACTCAAATTCAAAAAAAATTCTTCTGGTTCATCTCAAACAAATTTCAGATCCCAAATCCCAAATTCATCATCTTTATCTCCAAAAATCAGATCTAGATCCACCATACTTCATATAAAAAAAAAATCAACAAATTCATTTGAAGATTTCCGCCATCAACAAATTCATTAGAAGATTTCCGCCATGGCTGCGAAAAATCAACAAATTCATCTAAAATTCAAACAGATAAATCCAACAAAAAATGAAATAACAACATTTCAGGGCAAAGTTCATTCTCCGCTCAACTACTTCTCACGCAAAATATAAAACCCTCAATTCAAGAAATCAACGTTACAAAATCACTTTTTTTCTTGAATTCATTTCAACAAAACCCCTCCATCAACAAAAATTCAGAACAATTTCAAGAATGTATCAATCACCTCTAAAACCCAGCACATCGCCCAACCCCAAATTCAGAAAAAACACCGTGGGGGTGGGGGCAGGTCGATGCGGTGGTGGGACCTCTTCTTCGCCACCACCAGCGACGCGGATCTGCCCAGGTGGAGGTGCGCAGATTTTCTCCACCGTCGTAGGTTGCAGCCATTGTGTGTGGGGAGAGGACGTCTCATGTGTGGTGTCGAAGGCACAGGGATGGTGTCGGAGGTGGAGGAGTGGGGGGGGGGGTGCAGCAGCAAAGGGGACGTCTTCTGTGTGGGCGGCGGATGGATTCTGCAGAGGGTGGGAAGAAAAATATATTTTGTGATTTATATGAAAAATAGAATATATGAGATATATTGAAGATTGTATCTTGGGAAGATACAAAGAAATTTCTCATAACCCTAATTGGTCACAAATTTTCGCCCCCTATGGTTCTTATAAATAGGGGATGAATTTTTCATCCCCAATACAATTCCAGTCTTGGAAAAATTAGAAATCCACAAAGGTGGTGCAATATTTTATTTTTTTCTCCTTTGTTATAATTGTTAGTGAGAATCCTTCCACCGGATTACGGACGAGGACGTGCGACATATTTGTGAAGGTATTTTGGGTTGATCCATCTGCTCAACGGTTGTCACTCCAAGAGGTAAGTTTCACGTAACTCCTAGATTCCGCATGTATAAGATTTACGTGAAATTAATTATATGCATGATGTTGTTGGCTTTTAATTGTTATTTGAATTAATATAGGGATCACCTGACTTTTATCACTGTATTATCAGATGTGGTTGACGAGTGATACATATGAGTCTGATCCAAGATTAGAACTTAGAAACTATTCGTGGGACTCACCGTGACTTATCTTTAGACAATGTCTCATTACCTTCAGCTGATCTTGAAACTTCTTTTCTGGTAAGCCTCGGCTGATATATTGAGTTTCCCCTCAATATATGACCCTGTGAAAAATCTAAGTTTAAGATATTCAGCTTTCTAACATATCCAACTGGTTTTCTACTAGATAATTAGCCGACAAACAAATTTGACTGTTCCTATTACAAATGTTTTGGAACTTTCATCAAAACTATAAATTTTCTCAATAAATGATGTTTCTTCCCACTAGAAAATTACAAAATAAAGTTTTTGATGTTATTACCGACCAAAAACTGGTCGGTAAAGGAATAAAAAAATATTGGATGTTATTACCGACAAACTATTGGTCGATAAAAGAATAAAAGATATTGTAATAACAAATGTTTTTACCGACAAACTATTAGTTGGTAAAAGAATAAAATAATATTATATTTGGCGTGAACCAATGCTTCTTCCCGCTAGTAAATCATACAATAATTTTTTATTTTTAGCAAGATAATTTTGTTTGGACGTTATTACCGACTAACACTTAGTTGGTAAAAGAATATAAAATATATTATATTTGGCGGGAACTAATGTTTCTTCCCGCTAATAATTACAAAATAGTTTTATATTTGTTTTTAACGTTTTAAAAATGCAATTTTGTTGGGATGTTATTACCGACGAACTACTGGTCGGTAAAAGAATTTAACAAAAAATATGTATTTATTTTTTTCTTATGTATTTGGTGATATATTTCCTACTAGTAATTGGTCGGAATTATGTATATTACCGACCACATTATGAATTTTTCCGACGGATTTTCAATGGTCGAAATTGTATTTGATGCTGGGGCATTTTTATTGGACAATCTTTTTCCGACTACTTTTTGGTCGGTAAAGATTTTATTTCCGACAGAATATTTTTCGTCGGTATAAATCCGTCGGAACAACGCATATTTCTTGTAGTGATATCCGATGTTGAAATCTCTCATCTGTATGGCTTGAATGAAAGAACTGGCTTGGGTCTATGAACGAATGAACCAGACTTCGGGTGCACAAACTTTATTTCATGGTCGACTGCTCTCTTCGGCGGAAGCTTACGACACAGTTCTAGCACAGAGATCTTTCCTAAGCTGATATCCCCGAATTCATTCATTATAAAACATTAATGTCCTGGAAGGGGGCAATAGGAATAATCTCCATCAATACTACTTGTCAATATAACCCCCAAGGATTGGCCTAGAAGTTGTAGGATTGGGATTTAGGAGTATGATCATCTCTAGGTCTCAGGTTCGAACCCCCTCAGGTGCGATCAACTCTTGAAATGGGTCAGTCCATACAAAGCTTAGCTCTGGCTTGAAGTGGGACCCCCGCTAGTGAACGGTGGGTTCTGGTTCCCCGGATTAGTCGGCCCTTGAGCCGGATACCGTGTTACCAAAAATACTACTTGTCAATATTTATATACCCGCAATGAGAATAGAAATAAGCAATTAATTACCCTACTTACTCAACTCTCCTCAAATGATACACATTGTTGATAGACTAACCAAGCAATAACAATGCATAGTGATTGACCCCTCAATGATACTCATTACCATTATCATTATCATTCTCAAGTCATATCATGCGAGTCCTAGGTAAATAAAATGGTAAAAAATAATAGGGAATTAAACCAAAAAAGTCACATAACTTTGCACCTTTATTGAAATGGTCTCATAGTTATCAACTTTTTTAATTTTAATTTCACATGTATTCAATTTGATTCAATATAATTTAATCCTATAGCCCGCGGCCCGTTTAACATCTCTAGTTATACTCTCATACTGACTATCAGAATCACATCTCAAGGCTCTTTGAAACTCTTCTTGAAGCAATAAGCAATAAATCTTGCATGAGGATCTGAGATCGAATGACAGAGTAAGAGTCATCTAATCCTATCATGAAACTTAACAATAATGTCCTTTTTCTTGAGTTTTAGCAACTAAACAGGGCATCTCACATGTACAATTCATCATAGCGCCATAAAACTCAAATGTTCATCCCACAGAGATTTAAACATGTTATAGTAAGAAACTAACGACTGGTTCCCTTTAGAAATAGCACTCAAAGCCTTTTCTAACTCTTAGACCCTCGTGTCACCAGCCTGAGTGTACCTTAAATGCAGCTCATCCCATATATCCTTCGCAGATGTGAAATATTTCAGAGTTTTCTTGATGTCTGGCTTAATGGAATTTAGAATCCATATTAAGACCAGATCATTGGCCCGTACCCACGCAGCATACACAACTCGATCGACTTCCTCAGTCGGCACCGGCAGCGACCCATCGATCAATGGAGCTTTATTCTTGACTGTGAGGGCGCGTTTCACAGCATGACTCCATGAGATAAAATTTGAACCATCCAAGGGCTCAAGAACAATCGAGAAGGTGGGAATCATTTGGATGAAGAGCGAGCAGGGATAACGGATTATCCACATGATTCAAGGAAGGTCCATTGAACGCCATCAAACCACCAATTTGGGGAAAATCCGTGATAGACACAAATTGAAGAATTTGGGGAATAATTGATTCAAGAGAATCAAAGAATGAGTATAGAACTCAAGAAATTGAAGAAATCAATTAAGAAGGCAGCGAAAATCGAAGAAATTGATTCGAGAATAAAACCGGAAATTTCCAGGAAACAATTGGAAAAATTAACCAAAACGATTGAGAAACCCAAGCATAACAATCAAATTCAACTCGAATTTGTAAACTGATACCATATGATGGAAGATTGAATGTGAAAGAATCATCTTATTGAAAATGTAGAGAGAGTGTTTACTATATGAATGATAACTGAATGTTCAACTTGATAACTAACAACTAACCTGACTAGTCCTATTTATAATAATATGTACAGTACCATAACTAATACTAAAAGGTATTAGTATTAGTTTACAAGGTAAAAGGTATTAGTTGGGAAAAAGTTGTATAAATGAGATGTACTCCTTGTTAGGTGTATTGTGCACTTCAGTCCCAAGCAAGTCAAGATTCTGTAATTAAACCAAAAATATACAGAAAAGTAAAGTGAATTAAGTCAAATTGACTCGGCAACTATCGCCATCTCGAGTCTGAAAGTGAAGATATTCAGGTCCTTTGGAATCACAGCGGATGCCAAATTCAAAATGAAGAAACAATACTTATTGTTAGAATCAGAACATGACGACACCCAAATCCAAAGGAAAACAATAACTTTGACGGGAAATAATTGGAAAGCATTCATACCACACGACATTGGTTGCAACTTGGACCAGTGCTGATGTGTAATGGAGCAAAACTATGGAAACGGCTTTAGAGGAAAATATTAGATAATATTAGCAATGCAGTTTCAGATTACGTAGTAATTTCAGAAACTTATTAGTGCTTCTCCAAGCTATTGTTTCAGTTCTGCTTTACTAAAAAAAGACTTTGTGATCTGCAGCAGCAATAGTTCTCTTATTCATTTGAACTTTCAAGATAATATAATCAATTCCACTAATTAACCAAGACCAAGGAAAACTTTTTTGGAGGTCTATCTGCTTTCACTTTCTACTTCAAATTCCTCGCGCTCCCATGTTATAAATTTTTGCGATGTAACTTACGAAGCCTGATCAATCAGTAGAAAAGTCCAAAAATGAGGATAAAAATTAAGGATGAGCTAGAAAGAATCATAGAGATATAATAGTAAGCAACGAATTGGAGACAAAAGATGTGAGTTGCTGCAATTAGTGGTTGTGAATTCCACTTGATCTTCCTAAAATTTATTTTACTGAATTTAGATTGTTCATAAGCATTATGTACTATATTCTCATATTTCCTGAGTTTGTGTTATTAAACACAGATGCATCACCTGATCCGGTGATAATTCAGTCAGCACACCAATCCTTATGCAAGATCTTACCTATCACTACTTCAAACGAAATTATCAAAATCAATGGTCCTAAAAAATTGTAGAAACAGGATTTACTCTTTCATACAATCTTATCCAACACCTCATGTGTATAAGAGAATAACTACAACACCTCATTCATAAATTCTTTCCATGTTCTCCTATAAAAAAAGGGAAGAATGACTTCATGCCCACGTGATAAATTCCATATGTACAGGAGACAACTATAAAACACCTGATGTTTTGACCTCCCAATTTTCATGTATGAAAAGTAAATATACCAAAATTTGAAGCAAGCGAACATATTGTAAAACTCATGCAAATATCCATACTGGCCAAAAATGCTTTGGTGCCACAGGCCTGACATTTTTATCAAGATCATTAAAAAGTTACAGTGTTGCACAGTAAATGAGAAGATCGATTGACAGAATTGCTTCAATTAGGAGGAAGATAGCTGAAAGCATATCAAACAAAACATCTTTCTAGTTACATCTACAGTAGCATGATCGATTTTAAGGCAAATCTTCTTCCACGTAAAGAGACAGCTGACCTTATAAGAGCAGATTTCAACTTTGCGACTCAATGCAAACACTGTACTATGGAGTTCATAGGTGCTTCCCAGATTTACCAAATCAGCAAATATCAGCAAATCGAAAAGGAGGCTAAAAGCTTACATCTTATATCCACAAACAAGAGAATGATGATTTCCCCTTCTCAAAATTTTCACTCCATTATGCAGAAATTGAAAAAATATGGAGTTAAATAGTATACCTCAAGTTGTGGCTGTAACTGATTCACATACCAAATCCAATTGATTATTTTGTTCAGTAGCTCGCAAAACATAGAGTGAGTTCCTAATCCCAAGACGAAATATAAGCACTTTCCAAGGGCAGATAAATCACTCTTAAGCCCTAAAATAGTTTCTCAATTCTCATTGTCTGAGCAATTAAGCACCCTGGCCTCCCATTCCACAATACCTGAATATTTAAAACTGTTGAATTGAACACAACTGAGCTAGAGTAATAATTTTCATAGTTTGGGACCTGTGACATGCGAGAGAGTCAATACCACCCATTTTTATTCTTCATTAGAAATCATCAGCTAGCACTAAAAGAATCAATATAGTTTTAGCATGCTTTTCCCCCAATGTCCTCTCATAGGCACCTATTGTATTTCTTTTCCCTAATTCAAAGATGAAGAAAATATATACACGCTCTTTTCCCTAATCAAAGATATCACTCAAGAAATTAACAAATCCTTACAGATTACAGAAAAATAAAAACATGGATTGCACTTAACACGAAGAAAATCAAGATTTTCCTCCAACGACACCACGAACGATGAGAGAATTACAAATATTGTAAGCATGATACTTAGTAGGCATGACTTCTTACTTCGCGAGCTTCGATTCGACTCTGGCCTCGTCCACTGACTCCATTCTTGATGTTTCAGAGAAAGAAATCCTCTATCAATCTGCCTAGACAACACCTAAACAAAAAAAAAATCCCCAATATACATGGGGATATGTCTAAGGTCTGGGCCGTCCGGCCATGCTAAAAATCACACTATTTTCCCCATTTTTTCTACCCAAATGACATAGAATATGAGAATCATATATGGGGTCAAGTCTTGATCTACTCTCTTGTGAAGTGTAACTCCTACCAACATCTCCAAATGCAATATTTCACAATTTATATTTTCAACTAAGGCATATTATCAAGAATAGATATCCAAGCTCAAATTACATGCTGGAGTGGACTGGAAATTTTTGGTTTAAAAATCGAACTTCATGATGCTTGAAAGGGTACTGCTCAGATACAGAAAAAGCAAGCTGGAAACCGACAACTTCGTAAGGAGTTCTAAAGGCCCCTATATACACCATAAAATTCAAATGACTAAAATCAATATTCTTTATATGTAGTTAGATCTACTTTGATAAGAGTTGTCCATTTTAATATGTTTGATCATCACAAACCATTTGAATATCAGTAGATCCAGTTCTTTATATTCCTTAAAACTCTCACTCTTTGAGTCTTGATGCCTAAATCCAAAATATGCGATCAATTTCAGAAACCTAGGTATAATTAATTATTATAATTCAAGAAAATAGGAAATTACCTGCATTCTCTGCACTTAGTATTGATATTTTCAACTTTTACCTCAATACTCTACTAAGAATTGCAATCAATTCAAGAACATCTCAGATTAATCAGCAATTAAATTCAACAAAATCTACCAAACCATGAGCAATTCAAAAACTGCAGACAAAGACCAAATATTTTCAGCGGTTATTTTCTCAAAATAATTTCATTTTGACCTTTTAAACTCTTATTATCTCACCTTGAAATTTGCCCATTATCTTATCAACCTGAGTTTTGAATCAATCACATTAAGAACCTGCAAATCATCAAGAAAAGTTGAAGGACTAAGGAACCTCCGTGAAACTGTCACCGTCGGACTCATCTTCAGCTTTCCAATGTAAAAAGCTTCAAGAATTCATGAAAGACCAACAAGCAGCGCCGCCCATTGAGGCATTGCAATTCGCAACAGTGGCAAAATCCGTTCTGTGGAGAAGGAAAAAGTGAGGTTCCACTTTCTTTCAAGAAAATAGGACGGTTATACGAGGGTTTATTCATAGTATTTCTTATGGGTTGAATCTTGAAGCGGCCAACCGAGTTCTTGAAAGAGCCGGGAAAATGGAGAGAAAGTGGCGGAGTAATTGAACCCAGAATTCCGATGAGGGCCCATTAAATATTATTATTATTATTATTTATTATTGATATAATTTGACCACATTAAATTGGTGGCTGATGAAATTGCCTATATAATCCCTTTTTGGGTATATATAACTTGACCATATTAAATTCGTGGGTGATGGATTGCCTGCAAACATGAGTGGCTCTATGTGTAATTCTGCAACATTTGTAGGGAATATGTGTAATTTATGAACTAATACGATTAAGCATATGAAACAATACGCTTTACCATATGGAACTAAAACAAACTAACCTATGAACTAATACTATTAGCAAAAGAACTGATACTATATTGACTAATACTATTAAGAATACCAACTTAAAAGAACGAATACTATTAAAAAAATGAACTGATACTATATTAAGAAAACGTTCATATATATATATATAATATATATATATATATATATATTTTTTTTTTTAAAGCAGAAAACGTTCATATTACACATTAAGATACTATATATCAACAAAGGTTTACGTTTCTGGCAAATGCATGGACGTTACCGGAAAAAGAAACATGTTCCATCTTGGGATGAAGAAGTTGGCAGATTTTGGATCCATCTCCGATGAAGCAAGCAACAACCCAGAAATCGAGTTTACATACTCCCATCTATGGAAAATTAAATTATTTCTAGTTACTAGGGCATCGGCAAATCACTTCACCTTAACCGGAAACGTTTTGGAGCTCGACGATTCCAATTTCGACGCCGCCATTCCCAATTTCGATTTCATCTTCGTCGACTTTTACGCCCCATGGCGTGGCCACTGCAGTCGTCTCGCGCCTGAGGTTAGAGTTTCGTCCCCAATTTTTTATTTTGTTTGCAGGGTTTCAATTTTGACGCGTATAGTAATTGATGTGTTTGTGTGGGCAAATCTTCTCATAAAATTTCCACTGGTAATTTAATTTGAAGCCTTAATTTTACCAGTATTTTTCTTAAAATTTCAGTAATTATATTTAGAGAAAGCAGCTCCTGTTGTAGCTCGATTGAAACAACCTATAGTTGTAGCAAAATTAGTTGATGCTGATAAATACAAAAAACTTGCATGATATCAAGTATGTTGTTGGCATTTTAAAATGTCAAGTAAATTCAAATTTTACCAAGTGTTTTGTCTCTGAGGAATTCCATTTGTTCTCTTTAATGCTGCAGTGGTATCCAACTCTAAAGATATTCATCCATGGAGTTTTCCATTCCCAATTTCTCAGTGATACTAGTAAAAGGGGAAGAGGAAGTAGTCGGAGTTGGTGGCAGAGGCGTGAGAGATCTTCTGCTTCTACCCAGAATTCCGGCGCACCGATGAGGGCCAAAATACTCATTTTGCTCCTCTCTTTTCTGGCCATGGTTTCTGCTCAACCCACCACCAAATGGCAAACTCTTAGCGGTAACTAAATATTCTTTCTTTTCCTCATGTCATGACTGTGTAATTTAGTTCGATTCGTTGATTTAGTTATATTCTGTTCTATTCCGATGCTGGATATTTTTGAAAAATTCTAGTTCTTTAAAGGTACAATAAATTAAGAATAACATATATATTAAATCTAATTTCAATACAGAAAAAGGTCAACATGCTTATAAATTATTGTCGACTGTGTAAACTCCTTAATTTATTGTTCAATGAGTCTCTTTTGGGCAAACGAACAAATCAATAGGATTTGTAAACGGATACCATATGAATGTTTATTGAACAAGAATTGAAGAAGAAAGATTCATCTTATTCAAAGTGTTGTGAGAGTTTTGCAAAGAAGTGGGAAACTGAAAGTATGACTTGATAAACTGAAAACTAGTCTAACTTACTCTATTTATAACATATGTACAGTATCACTTCTAATACTAAAAGGTATTAGTTTACAAGGGAAAGGGTATTAGTTGAGGAAAAGCTTTATAAATGAGATATACTCCTTATTATATTCTAATGGATTGTGTGGAGAATTACAAATCCTGGTCTTGTTGGTGGTTGGAATTGATTTCTAAAATTGTTTCCAAAGACTGGTTTGTGTTGAATAATATCAGAATTGTGGGGAATGGTTGTAGTACCAAATTCTAGTTATTTAAAGCTACAATAAAGAATAACATATGAAATCTACAAGAAAAGTTAGTATAATTTTAGAAGAATTTCAGTACAGAAAAAGGTCAACATAACTTAACCATATTGTGTGTTGCTGTCAGGAAATGCGCCTTTGGTGATAGCAAGAGGCGGGTTTTCAGGGATCTTTCCTGATTCCAGTTTTCTTGCATATCAACGGGCTGCGATGACTGGGTTACCAAATTTACATGTATGGTGTGACGTCCAGCTTACGAGAGATGGTGTTGGTATCTGCTTTCCAGATACCAGTCTAAATAACGCTTCCAACATTGATCAAGTGTATGGAAACAGGCGAAACACCTATACAATTAATGGATTCCCACATGAAGGATGGTTTTCTGTGGACTTCACCCAAATTGAACTAGCATCTGTCAATTGTAAGTTTGTTTTATTTTCTTAAATTTTGTCTGAGTGATTATGTTGAAGTTTGCTTGTAAGCACTTAGCAGTGAGTTTCTCTAAATTCATTGTGGCTATATTTAATATTGGGACAGTGAGACAAAGCCTTCATTCCCGTACGGATAATCTTAATGCTAACCCGATGCCAATTCTTAGAATTGATGAAATACCAGTCTTCACAAAACCAGCCGGGTTGTGGTTAAACATTCCGGTATAGAATCACATCCTTCTTCACTTGTACATTTTTATCAGCTGTTATTTGGTGAGCCCTGATCGGTCTTGTTTTTATCCATTATTTGTGCAGTATGATGCATTTTTCAGCCAACATAATCTGAGTATGACCAGCTTCATTGTTTCCTTATCTAAACGGATGGTTATTAGTTATATTTCATCTCCTGAGGTGGGCTTCCTGAAAGGTATAGTGTCACAATTCAGAACAGGCCCGACAAAGCTTATATTTCAATTTCTGGGACGTGATGACTTGGAGCCTTCAACCAGCCAAACATACAGCTCTCTTATCAAGAATCTTACATTCATCAAAACCTTCGCTACAGGCATTCTAGTTCCCAAAGATTACATATGGCTAGTAGACAACAGCCTATAATTACAGAGTTACACCTCGCTTGTACTGGATGCTCACAAAGAGGGTTTAGAAGTTTTTGCATACACTTTTGCAAATGATGCATCCTTACAGTATAATTACAGCAATGATCCATTGGCAGAGTGTCTCTCTTTTATTGATAATGGGAAATTTTCCGTTGATGGCATGCTTTCCGACTTCCCAATAACTCCATCTGCAACCATAGGTAAAACAATATCATAGATAAGATCTCACAGTTAAATGTTCTATAACACATATCAATGAGAGTAAATAATACCAATTCCTTTTCTTCTTGCAGATTGCTTCTCACATATGGGTAAAAATGACAAAGTGCAAGGTAGGTGGTAATAGTTTTTTCACTCAGCCAGTATAGAGTTAAAAAAATTATATTTCGTTCCCTACCATGCAGCAGTCTGTCTTGACAACATACTAATTTTTTCTATCTTTTAATTCAGAAAAGTTTTGATTATATCTTCTGAGGGAGCCAGTGGGGACTATCCTGGTTGTACTGACAAGGCATATGCTAAAGCTGTATCAGATGGGGTGGATATACTTGACTGTCCTGTTCAAGTAACAAGTAATGGAATACCATTCTGTTTCGGGTTTTTTGACCTTAGAAATAGAACAAACTTTGTTGAAGAGTTTGACATGGTTTTCGCGTATAATCTCACATGGAGCCAAATTCAGGAGTTGAAGCGTAAGTGGAACTTGAAAACCGAGCTATGCATGTTTGGCGTCTAAAACTCATGAATATAATATGAAAAAGCTCATCATTGCATTTTTATCTTTAATGCAATAGACTTCTTTTCTAGCTTATATATGGTTCAGCTGGAGCTTACCTTCACATGCTTCCTGTAATAATATTGCCAAAAAATTGGGTTTGACGTGTGATTTAGCTTGTGATTGGGTATATATTTGGGACAACAAACTATAGGGTCATTATTAGTTTGTTATTTAAAATTTCCATGCAAACAGATTGATGGTGTACCTTAAAACATTGCATGTATGGCCTGTGCTAGACATCCTCTATCTTACTACAAAATTTAAATTTTTTGAAACATTCTTGATATGGGCTACTGCCTATTGAACATGACCCGACTCCTGAAGTTTTCATTTGATTGTAAAAGTTTCAATTGTTGTAAGTTGTTTGGAAATAGTTTTTGAAATTTGAACTCGTGTATTATCTTCTTTTGATTGCAGCTGTTATATTTAGCCCATATTCTTCACTGCCTCGAAATCCAAGAGCCAGCAACGATGGGAAATTTTTGCAATTGTCTGACTTTTTGGCATTTGCAGACAATGCATCTTCTGTCTCAGGAGTGTTGATCAGTATAGAGGTGAGTCTACCTTCTGCAAGTTGTATTGGATCTTTTGTTTTCCTTCAATTTCTCTGTTATATTGACTTGAAAGAATATTGGGCAGTTGTTTATGCTTCAGAGTAGAAAGTAGATGAACTAATGAAGGATGCATGATTTGGTAAATTATAACTCATGATCCTTCAACACATATATACTAGGAAAAATAAGGCCAATTCTCGTACATACATTTTTAAATGGTATTAGTTGTTATCACTAAACAGTATTAGTTGTTCTCTTTGAACAGTACTAGCTGCTTTCATTGAACGGTATTAGTTGTTTTCACTGACCATTATTAGTTGTTTCTGTTGAAAAGTATTAGCTGTTTCACTGAACAGTATTATCTGTTTTCACTGAACAGTATTAGTTCTTCTCACTGAACAGTATTAGTTGTTTATATTGAACAGTATTAGTTGAACAACAGCACACATGATTTGGTAAATTATAATTCATGATTACTACATGAGAACACTCCCAATCTCGTTATTGTGCTTACACATGCCTGTTTCCTAGGCTTTAAAGTAATAAAGTGCGACTCAAATTCTACTTTCAAAGATGAAATACTTCTGTATCGAGTTATCTAACAAAACTGATTCTGTTTCCTATCTTGCAGTTGCAGAATGCTGCATACCGAGCTGAAATGGGTCTGGGTGTATTCGTTGCAGTTACGGATCCTTTGAGCAAATCCGACTATAGTAATCAGATGTCCAAGAAGATCATGATTAAGTCTAGCGACAGTGTTGTACTGTCAATGTTTAACGACAGTGACTATGAGCTGGTGTATGCAGTTGACGAGGACGTCCGAGACATCTTGACCTCGACCATAATGGAGATAAAAAAATTCGCAAGCTCTGTGGTCGTTTCTAAGGAGTCTGTGTTTCCAACTCATGCCTCGTTTCTCATTGGCGAAACAGCTATTGTTCCAAAGCTGCATTCCCACAATATCTCAGTCTACGTCCAGCTTTTCAGAAATGAGTTTCGATCTCAGCCATTAGACTTCTTCTCGGATCCTTACGTGGAGATTAATGCACATGCTGTCTATATGGGAGTTGATGGCGTCATAACGGAATATCCTGCTACAGCGGCTAAATTCAGGAGTAAGTTCATAGCCAATTTTGTACTTCCTCTATTTATTTATAATGCCTAAGCTAACGTGTTAATATTGTTTATACATATTAGAATGAGATACATGTTTGTATATATATGTATATTCCAATTCCATAACGTGTTTATTTTCTGTTCCATTCTTATTATAACAAACACACAAGAAGCTCAAGTATGTGTGCTGTGTGTCCCTGATCTCTTAATCTAATCTTTGTAACAATATTTTCTGCTGGTGATTACTTAATTTTTAGGGAACCGGTGCTTAGGGTACGAAGTACGACCACCGTACATGACAGCACCCAAGCCGGGTGGCCTTACTCCGTTTCTGTCATCTTTGCCTCCAGCTGAACCTCCAAACCCGGTTCTAACAAAGGGTGACGTGGACGAGCCCTCTCTGTATCCCGTCCTCAAGAGGCCTCATATCAACATTAAGCTTTATGTGATTTGGTTAATCTTGTTTGTTTTGAGCTTTTTCTTATATTTCTTGAGGCGGTATGTATACTTCTTCTTGTTTGAACGATGAACTGTATAAACATTATATGTGTTCTTGAATCCATACAATATGTGATCTTTGGTTTCAAGAGTATGCCCTCTGTAGATGGAATTCACGCATTCATGTTTTGTGTTTACCTGTAGTGAGTTCTTCATCCATTGCTCCATCTTCCAGTCATGGTTTCTTATACTGATTCAGGTGCTTTATGCTTTCTCTCTCCATGTGTTGCACTTTGTATTCTGCATTAAGGTTGTCCTTTGGTGTTTTTTATTTCCTGTATCAAATGGGCCAATAGGATTTATAATAAAAAATTTAGAATTCAGAATTCAGTCATTGAGTTTTTTTTTTTTGACCAAACACCATGGGATTCAATATGAATTGCACGTATGATGCAACCAGATGTGTGCTGTTGTGATCAAGATACTCATAGTTGTGAGCAACATGTCATAGATAGAAAGTCGTAATGTGGAAAATATGTAAATATTGAATATGTCAAATATGAATGTTGTGAGTTTCTTGAAAGTGCTAGTTGCTTCATCAATAACGAAGTGAGTTGCATCAATAGCAACGTACCTTTGTTTTCGGACTATGTTGCTGGTAAGGTTAATTTGACTGAAAAAGATGCATCAAAGAGCTTTAAATTCTGTATGATTAGATGGAACACAAGTCAAACAACAGCTTCAATGCCTTGCCTCGAAACGAGATGATGAAAGCAAGGTAATATCTGTTATATGATGGATTGGCAGATGAAATGTGAGATGAGACATGCATAGTATGATTTTCCCCTTGATATCTTAAGCTTCTTATGCCAATTTGATTTGAGATGCATTGCTGTAAGTTATGTCAAGTTTCAAGCTTCTGTCACTTTCCTTCATGCTTTCAGCAGCCTTCTTTTGATATCAAAACAGGGTCTTGCTATTTAAATAGTCCCATATGAAATACCTGTTTCTCATTTCAATAGAGTAACTGCAGTTCATAAAGTCTTGAGTGATGGTACTTTTCTCTGCAAAATTTGTGTTGCATCTTGTGTATTAATTGAATAAGGTATGTGTTTTTTAGAATTAGTAATAGGCTTTCTTATTTCAGTTTATTATACAAAGTGGAGACAGTCTCTCATATGTTGATAATGTTGCCCATGCTCGTATCAGCATGCATCTTTAACTTCTCTCAGATGGTTACTAGTGTCTCTTGAAAGGTATCTTCAAAATCCAAGCTGCTCTTTGTTTTGTCTATCATCAACATCTGAAATTTGTAGGCCTTTTTTCATAACTGATGTGGAGCCAATGATGTTTCGGGAATTTGCATATCTTTTATTGGAGAGCTTAGGCTATCAAGAGGTATCAAAATCTCGTATTGTTGCTCGATATGATGGAATCTGCATTAGAAATAAACAACTTGGGTGAGACTGGGTACGTCAACTTTACACGGTTTTTATTCAGGAGTTTCGACTGTTTAGAGCTACGTATCCATTCATGGACCTGATGGAACACGTCGGTGAAGGCGGTCCGTCACCAGGATCGTTGTCGGATACCAAACGTACACATAACAAAGATAAAACCTAAACAAGCGTCTAAAGCAAGGTTTAGATTCGTTACCCTTGAAGATCGAGGCGTTGATTCCACTACAGATCTTCTAGTTTGTCCACTACAAAAATGACGGGGTTCAACGACGGTTAAAACCGTCGCTACACATAGTAGCGACGGCTTTGGCGACGGTTTTTTTACCGTCGGGAAACCGAGGGTCGCTAAGATTTAGCGACGGTTTTTTTACAGTCGCCAAATAGCGACGGCTTTGGCGATTGACATATGGGTCCGGGCCCGGGTCAGAATAACCGTCTCTAAACCGTCGCCAAAGCCGTCGAACATATAGCGATGGTGTAGCGACGATTGACTTCCGTCGCTATTAGCGACCGTCATTTTCCGTCGCTATATCGTGAATTTTTGAAAAAAAAATGGCTCGCGGTGGTTCGGACCCGGGCCCCGGGGGCGCCCGGGTGAACACTGAACCACCCGAACCACGGACCATGTCAAACCCAACCAAGCATCTCATATATAAGCCTCCAAGCCTCCCAATTAATTGAGGCAATTATTCGCTCTCATGAGGGACCGAACACGGGACCTTGAATACCGAAAGCAAGAATCAATTCCATTTCGGACACTTTAACTTTTCTTTGCGTTCTTAATTAAATTAATTCTATATGTCCTAAAAATCATTTTTTTAAACATTTTTTTAAAAATTCTTTATTTCAATTATCTTATTTATTAATTCAATCACATTTTTATATAATAATTTTTTATATAAATTAGAATTTAAATTATATTATATTATATTAAATGTATATTTTTACTTATTTTTTTAAAAAAATTATACCTTTCTATCTAAACAAATAATATTTTTCCTTTTAAACAAGTAATACTTTTCTATCTAAATGAGTAATACTTTTCTATTTAAACAAGTAATACCTTCCATCTAATCAAGTTATACTTTTCTATTTAAACAAGTAATATTTTTCTATGTAAACAAGTAATATTTTTCTATTTAAACAAGTTATATATACTTTTCAATCTAAACAAGTAATAATATCTAAATAAACAAGTTATATTTTTCTATTTAAACAAGTTATATATATTTTTCTATGTAAACAAGTAATATTCTTTTTTATTTAAACAAATAATATATATTTTTCTATGTAAATAAATAATATTTTTCTATTTAAACAAGTTATATATACTTTTGAGTGGGTGACTTTTAGGTCCCTTTCACCCCCTTAAAAAACTCTTAGGTCCAACCCTTTTTAAAAACACTCTTAGGTCGCTAACTTTATACTAAAAGACTAACTTACTATTATTTCATAACAAAAGCTGCTACCTGCTACTTC
The DNA here is from genome assembly GCA_037126765.1 of Stenogyne calaminthoides. Classification (NCBI taxonomy): domain Eukaryota; kingdom Viridiplantae; phylum Streptophyta; class Magnoliopsida; order Lamiales; family Lamiaceae; genus Stenogyne; species Stenogyne calaminthoides. The sequence continues at coordinate 523,680 of JBBCBC010000014.1, forward strand.
ACTTGTCAATTTTGAATTTCCATCTTCCTTATAAATGATTTTACAATTTTTGAATTTCATCTTTCAATTATAAAAGACTAGAATATCTTGAAAATGGCTAAAAAAATTTAATATGTTCATCTTCATCTTTCAATCCAAAAAATTCAAATTAAAAAATTACAAAAATTACAATTAATATTTCATATGAAAAATTAATATCTAACAATTACAGAAAAATTACAGAAATTACAGAAAAATTCATATCTAAAATCTAAAATTACAATCTCAAAAATTACATATCCTCATTTTCATCACGACATAAACATATTCATCAAACACATAAACATGTTCATCAAACACGTGAACACGTTCATCTCCGATTTCAGATCATCACCCTCAGAAATTAACAAGCCCAACTCTTCATAAAATAGATATTCAAATCTTTAAAAAACTTCCATATCAACAACCCACATCTTCAAAAAATCCAGAATCTTTAAATCTGCAAATTCAAAAAACACATCTACATAAAAAAAATTCAAAATTTCAAATTTCGAAACTTTAGCTGCGAGCCTCATCATACTGCTCGATTTTCCCCTTCTTTTTCCTCTTTACGAAACAAGATTGCAAAAGCTTGCGAATTCGCTGGGTGGAATCAAATTCCAGTCCCTTTTGTTGATCTTTATTTCCCAGATTCGAAAAATCTTAAATATATTCACAAAACCACCATAGATCCAAAAAAATTAAATATATATATATATATATATATATATATATATACATAGAAAATAACATATAAAAAATTACGGATGTTGACTCGAAGTATTTCGGCTTCTTCGCTGGAAATTAGAGGTCGGCCGGCGGCTGCCTTCGTCTGTGTTGCGGCGGTGGTGGCTTCATAGGTGTCTACACCGCCTTCGTTTGTGTTGCAGCGGTGGTGGCTTCACAGGCGTTCATGTATTTGGAAGATTTTTTATGGAGCATTTGGGAGATTTGAGATGTATAAGCAGATTTTTTTATGTGTGCGTGTATAAGCAGATTTTTTTTTGGAGCATTTGAGAGATTTAAGATGGAGCATTTGAAGATTTGTGAAGAACAGATTTTGTTTGTGCGTGTAGTTGAGATTTGGGAAGAGAGAGGGAGAGTGATTTGAAGAGAGAGGTGGGAGCGTGTGGTTGGGAAGAGAGAGAGACAGATTTGAAGAGTGGGTGGGGGGGAGAGAGAAGATAAGATAGAGAGAGTGTGTGTGAAGAGAAATTGGTTTGGGAATAAAAGGTGTATTGTTGGTACTTCACATGGAATTTTGTATTTTTAGTAATACCAAAATATGTTTGGACCTAAGAGTAAGAGTGATAGTGTAGTGGACTTTGAACCTCAAAGTAATTATTTATATACTTTTCTATGTAAATAAGTAATATTTTTCTATTTAAACAAGTTATATATACTTTTCTATGTAAATAAATAATATAATCTATGTAAACAAGTAATACTTTTCTATTTAAACAAGTTATATATATTTTTCTATGTAAACAAGTAATACTTTTCTATTTAAACAAGTAATACTTTTCTATTTAAACAAGTTATATATATTTTTCTATGTAAACAAGTAATACTATCTATGTAAACAAGTAATATTTTTCTATTTAAACAAATTATATATACTTTTCTATGTAAACAAGTAATACTTTTCTATTTAAACAAGTAATACTTTTCTATTTAAACAAGTTATATATACTTTTTTATGTAAACAAGTAATACTATCTATGTAAACAAGTAATACTTTTCTATTTAAACAAGTAATACTTTTCTATTTAAACAAGTAATACTTTTCTATTTAAACAAGTTATATATACTTTTCTATGTAAACAAGTAATAATATCTATGTAAACAAGTAATATTTTTTTATTTAAACAAGTTATATATACTTTTCTATGTAAACAAGTAATATTTTTCTATGTAAACAAGTAATAATTTTCTATTTAAACAAGTTATATATACTTTTCTATGTAAACAAGTAATATTTTTCTATTTAAACAAGTTATATATACTTTTCTATGTAAACAAGTAATACTTTTCTATTTAAACAAGTAATACTTTTCTATTTAAACTAGTAATACTATCTATGTAAACAAATAATACTATCTATGTAAACAAGTGCTACTTTTCTATTATATTTTTCTATCTAAACAAGTAATACTTGAATCTAAAAAAAATAACAAATATAATATACATAAATAAACATTATACATAAATGATAAATAAAAGATAAACATTATACATACATAAACAAGAAAAAAAATAGAGTTTAATAAACAAAAATTTAAAAAAAAAAAAGTGTCGCCTCATGAATAATAATAAAAAAAAACAGAGTTTCATAAACGGTAGGGATAATAATTATCCCCATTATCCCCCAAATTAGTAGTAAAAAGAAAATTATCATCGAAAGCGATTTTATCATCGCCATCGCCACCGCCACCACCGTCATCTCTGAACCCGGCCACACTGCCACTACTGCCACCACCACCGCTGCCACCACCACCGCCACCACCACGGCCAATGACTAGGCCACCGCTGCCACCACCACGACCGCCAGCGTCACCGTTCTCGAAATTAATGATGTCGAGGAAAAAATCCGGTGAACAACCCATTTGAACGACCAGAGCGAATGCAAGCCGCTGCCACTTCCGTTGATTTTCTTCTCTGAGCTCGGCCGTCACCGCCTCTCTAACTGCTCAAATTGCTCATCATCGCGGCGGGCGAGGTCGAAACAGAGGTCTGAGACGAGTAGAGTTGTGTCTCCGCGATCAGGGCGGAAGACAACCTACCGTACCCGAGTACCCGCTGTCTATTGATATCGGCCTCCTCCACATAGATTTGATTCAAATTAATTGGAGGAGCTGGTGGATTTTAAACTGACGGTTCACCAACCTGGGCCTGGCTGGCAGCTTCGACTCTATCTCACACCTCTCTCTGTAAAAATAAAATATTATAATTAAGATCAGGTGTAATAATTACGAAATACAAGATTAATTACTTACGTGCACATGGGTGGTGCGGCTGTAGGTGGAGGTCCTCGTCTCCTCTTTGTAGGGGTGGTCGAGTGCCAGCGTCTCAAGAGCGTTTAGAGGGCGTCCGAGCCGTAGTTCCTATAAACAAATAAAAATATTAATATTAATTATGAACTTAATTATTGTACAATTAAATAAATTATATTACTTACCTCCGCAGTACAATGACGCCCCATCCCCATCTTCTTTGGCTCGCATAATTTTGGCGATTCTTCCCAAGACATCTCGGTCGTATGGGATCGCTTTAAACCGCCACAATCAACCCCCATACGCCTGGGTCCAGGTCATCCGTCATATCCATGCCTTCATCCCTCCACCCGGCATGCCACCTGTAAAGCATGTCCTTGTACCGGGCTTGGGCAAGCTTACGTAAGCGGCTCAGAGAAATCGATTCGGTGTCATACCATCCCCCCACTTCGTCTATTTCTGCATTTCATTAACACAAACTTTATTAAATTTATATATAACAATATATATATATATATATATATATATATTAAATTAAAATAAGTAATCAATTATTGTACGTACCCTAAACTCGTCGAAGTAGAGTTGACGTTGTTCTTCAGACACGCCTTTCCAACTGTGGGCCCCCATTGCAATTTCAACTCACAAGATGGAGTTGGTGGCTATAGTGGAAGACTCATGACCGGGTATGATGCTGAAACATATTAAAATATTAATAAGTATAACTAACAATTAATTTTATAACTAAACAAATTAATAAGTAAGTAAAAATTATAACTTACTTTCCCTGACTCAGATCGATCGCCAGTCGAGCAGTGGGGGCTGAGCCACGATGAACAGAGACCGAGCTTGAGCTCGACCCCGCTGGAGATGACCCTGTCGGGGGCGATTGCTGCGAGCTGGACCCGCCTCTGCCGAATGTGTTAGGTTCACCGTCGGTCTAAGGACCTCTTCTTCCTAGTGCTCAAAGGAATGGACCCGTCGCCCCGACCACCACCTCTGCCTCGACCATTCATTGGCTGGCGTCCCCATTATCACGCCAAGTCCACCTTGACTAGTACTCATCTGCAATATATAAAACAAATTCATTATATTTTTTTATAACAATTTAATTAAACAACCAACAAATTTCGACAGAGTCTTGACTGTATTATATATACTCATCTTCTAGTCAACCAATAAATTTCAATTCTAATTAATTCTCAACACATGGACTAACAATCTAACCAATCAAATAATTCGACTGTATTATTATGTATTCATCCTAGTCAACCATCAATCTAATAATTCTAACCAAATTAACACACACACACACACACACATATATATATATATATATATATATATATATATATATATATATATTACATAATTATAAAACAGTTCTAACCATTTTAGTCAACCATATATCAATCTAACAATTCTAACCATTCTATAACACACACACACATATATATATATATATATATCACATAATTATAAAATATCTTAATTAACCAAACTAATCTAATCAAACTAATCTAACATGCATATACGTAATTAAAATAAATATACGTAATTGACTAATTAAACTAAAGTACATATATATAATATCGAATTATATATATATATATATATATTTATATATATATATATATATATATATATATAAATGCACGTATATAAAACGAGAAAATAAACGGTTAAAAATTAGAAAAAATACCGTCAAAAAGGAAGAATACGACGATCTGAAGTGAACCACGTGGCGAATCCTCGGATCGGCGACAACTAACGTCTGCGGCGACGGCGGCGATCTATCTATATGCGGAAAAACTGCGTCTGAATACTGAACTTGCAGGTTATATAATTGAAATTTAGCGACGGATTAGCGACGGTCATAAACCGTCGCTTTGTTCAAAAAATCATCGCTAAACTCGGCTGGGCGGTGGTCCAAGTACCGAGATGCTTCGTGCTCCGGGTCCGACTTTAGCGACGGTTATAACCGTCGCTAAATGACCCAATTTGACCCGGTTCGAATATTCCGTCGTTAATAGCGCCGGATACCAAGACCGTCGCTAAATACGGGGACTTTGACCGTCTGACGTAATCCGTTGCTAAAATCGTCGCTAGTAGTGAATATTTTTGTAGCCGTCGCTAATTTCCAACGTTAAAACCAACTTTTTTTGTAGTGGTCTCCCAACCTTGTTCGAATACCGAGTGGACATCAAACTATCGAACGTGGAGAAGGTGCTTGCTGTTTCGTCTCCTCAAAACCTAGTTCACTGGCTGCTGTATTTTCAATTTCGTGTTCTAGGGCTTTGACACGAATACAAGACTCCTTTATATATACTCCTCAGATTTCATGGGCCAGACTAGGGATCCATTAGAAAGTATATGATTTGGGCTTTTTACGGACCCAAATACTCTTATGTTCAGCCCAGAACATTATTTGGCCCGAGAACATTCATTCATCCCACTAGAGAATTAATGTTGCACTCCCGTCCTATCCCGAACCGAATCAGGGCTTTTAATAGACTTTATAATTCCTCGTGTTAAAGATATCGCAAGTCCATTAATTATTAAAGCTTCTTACTGCTTTAATTAATTAATATCTATTATTCCTTGAGTAGTACCACTCAACCTTTGTTGTCGTACGTATTAAATCCGTCTGCAGGGTTTAATACGACAATCCTTTATGAGTTTCCTCAAGGGGACGTCATCATCCTGGATGTCCAGGGCACGGTGCCCTAATGCCAATAAATAGACATCATGCGAACGATGTCACTACCCAAAATACGGAGTATGAAGAATCTACCAAGATTCTCACCTATAGTAAATAAAAGTAGTGAACAAGTGCTCCACATATCTAAATATCACACTTAGGATTAAGAATTATAAAAGTCACCAAGACCTCTAGTTCTTCATAACAGTCAGAATAGAAGAACATGTCTTATATGTGACACATTCAATACGACACAGCGCACACTACAAGAAAAAAGATTTTTAACATCGGATATTTTTTGATACTAAAGGTAAAATATTTGATACCAAAGACTTTTAGTATCAAATATTTTTCCGATACACTTCCGATATTATACCCCCGATTCTAAAGACCTGGTATCAAAAAATGAGTTCTGATACTAAATGGTGACTCTTTAGTATCAGAAAGATATTTAGTATCAGATAATAGTATCCAGTTTTTTTGATACAACATAATACTTATAGTATCTGAATTTTTTTTGCCTAATACTAAAGGTTTGAACTCTTTAGTATCAGAAGGTATTTAGTATCAAAAAATAGTATCAACTTTTTTTGTTACAAAAATGTATTTATAGTATCCGAAACTTATACCGATACTAAACGTATGGTATCAATACATGTTTTCTGATACTAAAAGATCAAATTTTTCGTATTAGAAAAATATTTAGTATTGGATTAAATTTCAATAAAATTTTGATACTAATATTTGTATTTATATATAAAAACAAATCAAATTCTAACATCCTTCCATTTTCTAGAATAATCAATTTCACAAATGATAGTCTTCATATTCTAAACATCAAAATGAGAAATAAAGTGGTTGTACAACTACTGTACAACTAAAGGATGAGTCAAATTAAACACCGAAAAATTCTACCATCTCATCCTTTATTTAATCTTCCCCTTTATTTCTCGAGCAAAGTATCTCAGAAAGACAATATTTGAGGATATCTCCACCCCTATTTTGGATCATAAATCAAGAAACCTATAGACACAATATTTATTGATGTGAGTGAGAATTCAGAATTTGTACATGTAGATCACACAAAGAAAAGGGCAAAAAAAAGGGTAAAATAATAAGCTGTAATTTTCACAGATAACAATATCCACTATACAGTAAAAAATAACACCAGCAGATACATAATTGGAATAAAAAGAAATAAGTTAGAAAACTAACATGCGTTCCACGGTTACTATTATAACAGTTCATGACAAGAATGACATTCAAACCCAATTTCTCAAAGCATGTATAATCGTGATGAGGGTTTTGGAACTCACAGGTTTAATAGTTATTTTGAAAGTACAAAAAATTTCATTCATTTGGCACTTAGTTGAATAGTTTGATCATTATCAGTCTATTACATTTTTTGTTTCTTGCACAACCTTCTCTCCCTTCTTACAAGTACACGAGCTTTAAGAAGCATGAAACATATATTCTACCCAAAGCACAATAAAGTAAAGCAACACAAAAGCATCATCATTATACCACACAAATAAATTAAGAATTAACAAATAAAAGAAAAAGAAAGAAGCTAAAAAAACAAAAAGATCAAGTCATAGTTTTAGGAATCAAGAGTCAAGATGCAAGGATACTGTCCTGATAAATTCAACAAAAATTAGAATTCAGCTCTTCACACATGCCAAAAATTTTCACATAACACAGAAACACAACAACTTAACAAACAAATATCAGCCACAATTAAAAAATCTCATAAGCTTGATAAGCGGGAGAAAATACTTATCTTCAGCAAGGAGTGCAAGTTGAAGAAGAATTTCAAATGGCTACGTGTCAACTTTCATCACTACGAACTCAGAGATCCCTCTGTTAATTACTTACCTGCTGCAACAAATTAATAAAATTCAGCACCAAAACATCAATACATCGAACACAAACTTAAGGTATAGTAAAAGTAAAAATCACTTTGAAATAGTAAATAAGAAAAAATTTAGTTGAAGATGTTAAAGTTAAGGAAGACCAAAAAAAGAATATGCTAAAATTTTACAAATAATATGCTGGAGCAGTAGATGTTCCATGTAAAATGAAAACGATCAATAACTTCTAAAAATGAGTTGGAACTGGAAATGAAGTAGTTAAGAGAAAATAAATTACATTGCCTTAGCTCAAAAAGAGCTAATATGTTTGATTATAGTGATTTCTTCTCATTAAATATTGGAGAAGAGTCTCTTGGATCGGCCTGCAAAACCACGAATGTATTCTGAAACTGGAAGCCTTAGCAAGCATTTGCTAATGCATTGGAGGAAGAGTCTCACTTGGCTTCAAAATAATGTGCTAAAGCCTTAGCAATCATTTGCTGATACATTTATGTTAAACATGAAACATAACTCTCAAATACAACCCTAAAAAGATGTGCAGGAACAGAAAAACTTCAACGTGAACCAAAAGAAAAAATTGAAATGAAAAACAACTCACCATTAAAGTAGAGCAAAAACAAAGGAGATTAGAGAAATTGGACTTCTTCTAATGAACAAAAGCAACATTATTCAACAAGACCTTTGTTCAGGTAGAAGACAAATCAAACCTGATATGTCGGCTCAGATCCACAAATAAAAAAATTAAGAATGAGATACATGGGATAAAAGGATGAAAAAAAAGAAATGAGGACCTTGGTCCGACATAAACGCAGAAAGCATTAACTACGACCTGGCTGGTGTCGACAGCGACGCCGAAAAAATAAACAAAAAAGATCTAAACAAGGGTCATAACTCAAGAAAAAAAAAAAAAAAAAGAATACAAAAATCAAAAAAAGACAAAAAGATCTAGTTTTAATGACAGATCAAATAGAATAGTAAAGTTCTAAAAATAAGCGATTTATAATGAAGCCGGGCGTTTTTTTTTTAAAGGGTTCCACAATTGGTCCAAAATAAATAAAGGATTTAGAACAAAGGTTTCACATAAAAAAATTAAAATTTCAAGAATAGATCATTCATGATATATACAAAAAAAAAAAATATTAGTTTGGAATTCAAAAATTTTTGTTCGTTAAGCGTGATATGTTGAGGAATTTTATTACAAAAGTTATTAATAAACCACATTACCACATTAAATCCAATCCGAGAAAAATCGAAGAAGAAAGGTCTTTCATTTTAGTAATTTTTCTAGATCTTCTTTTGATTTACCCATCGAATCTTCAAATCTTCATATTTCATCTTCAAATCTTCAAATAAAATTTCCTTTCACATCTTCAAATCTTCACGTATACAAACATGAATCTTCGAACTAAACTCTTCACAAAAATTCCTGAAATGAAGAAATATTTGTCCAAACAACATCATCTCTCCTTCCTGCTTCATCATTCATTTCCATGTCATGCCCAAAAATCCCCAAACAAACCCATTTTACTACACATGGTGCAGCACACCACCTTGCTGCAAACATGGGCTCTCCGTATTCCCATTCCGAACATGGGCAAACAAAACAGTTTTTTAATTTGCACCATGAACAACATTCATCAGAAAAAAAAACCCAACATAGGTCCAACATCGAAGGAAAACCCACCGATTCAAACATCCATCAGAAACCCCCCCAACTCCCACCTTGAGAAATGAAAAATATATAAAGCAAAATACCTTTTCCACAACAGAAATCCATGCCTGTAGCCCTGAAATATCACCCCACCATGGCCAAGTTTAAGATCTATTTTCATACATTCTCAGAATCGAGGAGTGTCAGTGTGGTATTTGCAAGATAGTCCCCTGTGCCATCAGTCACCAGAAAAACCGTCCGCCGCCGGGAACCTTGACGCCGCTGCCTCCAATATTTGCTCAGAGGTGCACAACCGCCGAGATCCGGCCGCTGCATCACCGACTTGGCACCGCCCGCCGAGACTGAAACCGCACCACCATGGCCACCGCCATCTCACTGCAAATCGCAGTGGTTTCGAGCCCCACCGAAGGTCGCCCAGAGTCCGTCAACCCCACCGCCTGACGTCATCGAACCAGAATCGTGCCGCCTTGGCCAAAAGTCAGCCGCCGCTGCACCGCCTAGACGGAGTCCCTACAGTACTGCTGCTGTCGAAATCCACGCCCCGCTTTTCACGTCGCACAACCACCACTACAGCACCGCCGCGTCGAATCTGTAAATCTGTGCCAGCGGAGCACCACCACGTCGAGTTGCAGGTGTGCCGTCAAGCGCCTCTCCAACGCCGGAGCTCAGCCTTTCAAAATCAACGCCGCAATATCTGCTCAGAAGTCGCGGAGTTGATACGCTCGCGTCACCGCCCATCTCCACTCACAGCCGTCGCCCCAACTCCATCGCCGCTCCACGTCGAGATCGAGTTTTTCGGCGCCGCACGGTTCAAAGGATTTCTGGCGTTGGAGGTGGACGCGCTAAACTTTTGGGGGCTCACTCTTGATGGGCTTGACCTAGTTTCAAGTGTTGAGCCCAGCTTTTCATGATTCATTGGGCCAGTTTTTATGAGGAATTGGGCCTAGGCTTTTGTTTAATACCAGGTTTTTATAAGTTAGACTTTTGGGCCCAGACATCTGTTTTGAATTAATATTTGGGCCAGAATTATCATTTATTAATAATTGTTTCGGCCCAATTATTATATTTAAAAAAAAAAGAGAAAAAAAAGGCGGGGGCTGCAACTCGGTAAAGTCAAATGCGCGAGCACTCGGGATCTCGCGAGCTACTCAAAGAATCTACGAGCAGTCCTTTTGCTCACTTCGTTCGGTTTATTCTATTAACTCCCCTTTTAATATATTGTAACTCGCATATTTTCGCATACATTAAAAGGTGGGGGCATAATTGGCGAACTGTGATTTTCCCTTTCATCATTAAGTTAATAATTTAAATTCATACATGAACATTCATCTCTCGGTTTAGTGTATAATATCGCATACATCACCTGCTTGATGAAATGCCTAAAAGAATCATATTTGACTTCACTCTCCTATGAGAAATTGCTTGCTAAATCAAAGCATTGACAATTGAACATGTCATGAGAAAAATCTTGAAATGAAATAAATATATTTTATGATAATTTTCATACTTGAGAATAATGGTGATTAGAGAAATGCCTTGCGATTGCATTCTTGAACTTTGCTAATCATGAGTGTGACTTTTGAATTCTCGATATGCTTAAGTCATTAACTATCCAGATTGGATAAAGGTAACGTGATATTAAACGACGGCTTATTTCTTGCGAGGAAATTGCTCATAACTCCAAGATTGAAAAAAAATTCCAAGTTCGATTGGGAAATGCGATAATTATCAGAAAATTCTTAATCAAATGACGAAATTATGCAAAGAGACACATCGAATTATTATCATGGAAACATAGACCATAGTCAACAAAAGAAAACTTATACGGACGACCACACCTTCATCCCTGAAGGCAAAATTTCAAAGAATGTATTGACAATCAGCATGTCAAAAACCCATTTGACTTCTCCAAAGGATCCCAAAAATTTGAAAAAAAAGGAAAAGACAAGCTCTCCCACGAAACAAAAAAAAATACAAAGCTCCTTTCCCCACGAAATCCATTGAAAAAGATAGCAATTGTTAGAGAGCAAATTGTTTAATGAACAAATCAATTTGATGTTCATTGAAATGAGAGAAAAACCTAAAGACTTAATATGTTTGATTCCGCTGATTTATTTCGCTTTTCGATGAGTCGCCCAGAGATTTCATGAAAAACAATAATTCTCGAAAGCAAGAACAAAGAAGAGACAAAGAATAAGACCCAATCGGCGAGCTCATTTCTCTCAACGAAAGCAACTAAGACTCTCGATGAGCTCACCGACGAAAGCAACAAAACTAAAAGGAAGCTCGGCGGCAACAAAGACTCTCGACAAGCAACAAAGACTCGACGAAAACAAAGACTCTCGGTGGACGAGCAACTCTAGCAACAAATGGACTAAGACTCTCGACGAGCTCACTCTTTCTCGAAGTCGCAACAAAGATGAAAGCAATTAAGACTCTCGGCGAGTTTAGCTCACGACAACAACAAAGACTCTCAAAGCATGACCGATGAGCTTCGACGATAACTAAGACTCGGCGAAGTTCGGGGCCCGACGAGCAACAAAATTTGAGATCACGAGCAACTAAGACATCGACGAAGCAACTAATAAGACTCTCGATGAGCTCCATCTCTCGATTAACAATTAATATAGGATAGTCGAAAGCACAAAAAAATGACAAATGTTTTACCAAGGCTACGGCGGGGCTCATCTCAGAAAAGCGAGCACATAAAAGACTCAGATCACCTCAGAGTGCGAGGTCAGAAAAGACTCGCATAAAGCGGGCTCAAGAGTACGAAAGCACAAAAAGACTCAGACAGAGGCTCACCTTTGAGTACGAGCTCATAGAAAATTGACGATGAGCATAGGAAAATCTCCCGGGGGCTCGTCGTAACAATCGAGACCTCATAAGACATCCGAATAGGCTATGAAGGGCAAATAGTGTGACCGCAGACGATCGAAGGACGTAAATCTTATCGGGATATGAAACAAGATCGAACTTCGAAGTCAAAGCCCGACCTTGGGGGGCTATTGTTGTAGCACAAATCGGATATGTGCTCATTTTTAGGGCCTACTTTAGGCACAAATCGAAGACAACAGAGATCGGTACCCAAAAAATATGGATCCATGTTGTGAAAGCATGTTGACGAGGTCACTTTGACCGAGATACCATAGGAAATCTTATCGAGGATATGAAACAAGAAACTCGAACGGTCAAAGCCCGACCTTGGGGCTATTGTTAAAGCACAAATCAAACTGGGATATGTGCTCAGATCCCCAGGCCTACTTTTAGGCCCAAAATCGACCGGCGACAGAGATCGGGTACCCAAAAATACGTGGATCGGACAAAGCATGTTGCACGAGGTCCGAGATACCATAGGATAAAAGGATGGAATTTTACCAAGGCTAACACCCGCAGTCCAAAGAGACATCAAGGCCCAACCGGAGGACGGGCCGAGCGGCCGGGAGACCTCGATTCGACATAAATGCAGAGCAATAAACGAAGAAGAACTTTCCTAAACCATACCTAAATGACTTTCCAAAGGTACCTAAATGGCTAATTCCCTGCAAATCTCTGAAGGCCTGGGTCAATGTGTAAGCGAGGTCCGCGAGGTCGACAACCTCAACGAGCGACCTCCCTCGAGGACGATCCATAGGCGAGGTCAAAAAGAGAAGAATAAAGACTCTGAGCGGGCGACCTCCCCCGAGGTCGCCCCATGAGCAAAGTCGCCAAGCACAACACAAGAAGATAATCCGGCCAAATCAAGAGTCAACGTCAACCTCACGAGACGAGACAAAAGCATTTAGTGTAATGTAGATCTAGTTTTAATGATTAGATCCACAGTTGTAATAAAGCCTGAAAATAAAAGGTTTATACGAGTTTGGAGGGTTTTTTGGCCTATCAAGGGTGGTCCTCTCCTCAATAAATAGAGGACCACACCCCATTGTAAAGGGGCTCTTCCATTTGACCCTCATTCATGATATATACAAAAAAAATAATATTCAAGGGAAGAACTCAAGAGTTCTTCCCGCAGTGTTCTTGTTCGTTTATTACGTTTGATAGTTATTAATCGGTTCACATTATAGCCACATTAAATCCATATATCCGACCCGATAAAATCGCTATCAACAGTCTGTTTAGGGCAATTTTCACGTAGAGAAAGACATAAAGGCAGGCTCAATAGCAAAGGGAGCACACTGAACTTTGGAGCTAAAGTAGGTAAGAGTAAATTTAGATTTGAGATCAATTTAAATGCTATGAAATTGACAGAATGAGCTATGAGGTTACAACAGATTCTCAAATAAGATGAGGCCTCTGTGACAATCAGAAAAATTATCTCCTAAAACAGGGGTGACAATAACTGAAAGCAAACCTGCAGAAAGGAAGATATATAGCCTTCAAATTCCAGCAGCTGCTCTGGTTTCTATGAATTAGCCGTCTCCACATTCTTGTCCCTAAAATACAGATGCACATAAGTTGAATTCCCAAGGAACCAACTTAAAAGTAGATACTTTATTTTTACTCTCCACATTGCAAAAAATATGAATCATAAAAATGGCATATATATACTTCATATGTTAATCACCGTACCTGCTTCCAGATTGGTTTACTCTCCCATCCTTTTGCCAGCTTGCACACCTCCTCTGCAAGCTGGTAAGTGCATCAGCTCTCTTAAATCAATTCACCTTTCATTTGAACACTAGAATAGAAAATAAATATATAGGAAACTTACTTCAGTGTTATATCTGTTTCATAAGAATAATACAAGCATGGACTTGATTCAACTATCTTCAACAGAGTCATAAAGTTTATACTACAACTTAAACCAATAGTTATGTTCAGAACTATCTCAATTGTGAATACTGTTTATATCTTATAAGGAACTTGACAATGTGATCTTTTGTGTGATTACAAACGCATCACATTGTCTACAATATAAGATAAGCAGACATACAAGCAATTCATAAGAATGCAATAATGTGAAAAACCATTTATTTCAGATAATAAGGAAATCAAATATACATCCACAAAAGTCCACTAAAAGTTTGCTTTACAGTATGCACGAACAGGACCAGCAGCAGCTGTAAGTCAGATTGGTGTTTGAACATGTGTTTGTTTTATTATGTGATTATGCAAACTTAAATGGGGCATCGAGTCTACAGTTGCTGTTTGTTTGATATAAAATGGGGAATGTGGAGCTTGTCCTTGGAAATTATTATACAACAGACTGCTCATGTCTTGCCTTTGTAACTAATTTTATGATTCTTATTTTCATGCGCAGTTAGTTTTTGACCATCTGAAAGAAATTTTATTAGGAGAAAGTTCCTTTATATTAGTTGTGACCGTCTAACCTTCTCATTTCTCTCCATGTTTCTCACGATAATAGTCAAAATAGTTAGTCTTTGTTTTGAACTAGTACTTTTATGCTTCTACAGCTAATACTGTTGCTTATAGCAGTTTAGTATTAAGGTGGTGCATTTTTGTTCCCACTACAAAAAACGCGCGTTTTACCGATTAAAATTAGCGACGGTTACAAGAACCATCGCAAATAGCGACGGTTACGGTCAAATGATCAAAGTCAACAATTTTAGCGTCGGTTTAGAGAACCGTCGCACATAGCGACGGTTTTAGCGACGTTTTGGACTAACCCCTTTAGCGACGGATTAGCGACGGTTTTTTTTTTTTTTTAATTTAAAAAAAAATATTTTTTTTATGTTTCAGGATTATACTAGGTTTTTTAATTGTTGTTAATGCACCTTACCGTATATTTAATTTATAGTCACTTGGAGAAGAGTTCCACCTGACCGTAGTAAGATCTATTTCAAGGAGTTTACGCTATAAAATTTAATTGATAATATATTTAAATATATATATTGACTAAAAGTAGTACTTGTTTAAATAAAAAAGTAGTACTTGTTTAAATGAAAGTATTACTTGTTAAATGAAAAATATTACTTAAGTTTAAATAGAAAAGTAGTACTTATTTAAATAAAAAAGTAGTACTTGTTTAAATGAAAAGTAGTACTTGTTTAAATAGAAAAATATTACTTGTTTAAATAGAAAAGTAGTACTTGTTTAAATAGAAAAGTAGTACTTGGTTAAATGAAAAGTATTACTTGTTTAAATTAAAAGTATTATTTAAATAATAGAAAGTATTACTTGTTTAAATGAAAGGTATTACTTGTTTAAAGGAAAAATATTACTTGTTTAAATAGAAAATAGTAGTTGTTTAAATAAAAAAGTAGTACTTGTTTAAATGAAAAGTAGTACTTGTTTAAATGAAAAGTATTACTTGTTTAAATAGAAAAGTATTACTTGTTTAAATAGAAAAGTAGTACTTGTTTAAATGAAAGGTATTACTTGTTTAAATGAGAAGTAGTACTTGTTTAAATGAAAAGTAATACTTGTTTAAATGCAAAGTATTACTTGTTTAAATAGAAAGTATTACTTGTTAAAATGAAAAGTATTACTTATTTAATAGAAAAGCAGTACTTGTTTAAATACAAAAGTAGTACTTGTTTAAACGAAAAAGAGTACTTGTTTAAATGAAAAGTATTACTTGTTTAAATAGAAAAATATTACTTGTTTAAATAGAAAAGTAGTACTTATTTAAATAGAAAAGTAGTACTTGGTTAAATGAAAAGTAGTACTTGTTTAAATTAAAAGTATTACTTGTTTAAATAATAGAAAATATTACTTGTTTAAATGAAAGGTATTACTTGTTTAAATGAAAAGTATTACTTGTTTAAATGAAAAGTATTACTTGTTTAAATAGAAAAGTTGTAGTTGTTTAAATAAAAAGTAGTACTTGTTTAAATGAAAAGTATTACTTGTTTAAATAAAAGAGTATTACTTGTTTAAATAGAAAAATAGTACTTGTTTAAATAGAAAAGTATTACTTGTTTAAATGAAAAATAGTACTTGTTTAAATGAAAAGTAGTACTTGTTTAAATAGAAAAGTATTACTTTTTTAAATGAAAAATAGTACTTGTTTAAATGAAAAGTAGTACTTGTTTAAATAGAAAAGTATTACTTGTTTAAATGAAAAATAGTACTTGTTTAAATGAAAAGTAGTACTTGTTTAAATAGAAAAGTATTACTTGTTTAAATAGAAAAGTATTATTTGTTTAAATCGAAAAGTAGTACTTGTTTAAATGAAAAGTAGTACTTGTTTAAATGAAAAGTAATACTTGTTAAATAAAAAGTATTACTTGTTTAAATAGAAAAGTAGTACTTGTTTAAATAGAAAATATTACTTGTTTAAATGAAAACTAGTACTTGTTTGAATAGAAAGTATTACTTGTTTAAATAGAAAGTAGTACTTGTTTAAATAGAAAAGTAGTACTTGTTTAAATGAAAAGTATTACTTGTTAAATTAAAAGTATTACTTGTTTAAATAGAAAAGTAGTACTTGTTTAAATAGAAAAGTAGTACTTGTTTAAATGAAAAGTAGTACTTGTTTAAATGAAAGATATTATTTATTTAATTGAAAGGTATTACTTGTTTAAATGAGAAGTAGTACTTGTTAAAATGAAAAGTAATACTTGTTTAAATGAAAAGTAGTACTTGTTTAAATAGAAAACATCACTTGATTAAATGAAAAGTAGTACTTGTTTAAATAGAAAATATCACTTGATTAAATGAAAAGTAGTACTTGTTTAAATAGAAAAGTCGTACTTGTTTAAATGAAAGGTATTATTTATTTAAATGAAAGGTATTACTTGTTAAATGAAAAGTATTACTTGTTTAAATAGAAAAATAGTAGTTGTTTAAATAGAAAAGTAGTACTTGTTTAAATGAAAAGTAGTACTTGTTTAAATGAAAAGTAGTACTTGTTTAAATAGAAAAGACTGAAAAGTATTGCTTGTTTAAATAGAAAAGTAGTACTTGTTTAAATACAAAAGTAATACTTGGTTAAATAAAAAGCATTATTTGTTTAAATTAAAAGTATTACTTGTTTAAATAGAAAGTATTGCTTGTTTAAATGAAAAGTAGTGCTTGTTTAAATAGAAAGTATTATTTGTTTAAATAGAAAATAGTACTTTTTTAAATAGAAAATAGTATTTGCTCTAAAAAAATGAATTTGTAGGACATATACAATTTGAAAAGAATATAATCATTTATTTATAATTTATAAAGTAATATATATATATATAATTAGTATTTTAAAGATTATTAGATAGTTAAATTAAATAAATGATTTTTTTTTAAAAAGTGTAAAAAAAACAAATTAAAAATAAATAAATAAATATAATTTTAATTTTAATATAATATAATACAATTTAATTTAATTATTATATTAAAATGTGGTTAAATCATTAAATTAGATAATTGAAATAAAGGATTTAAAAAAAATTGAAAAAAAAATAATTTTCATGACATATAGAATTAATTTTATTAAGTAAACACAAGAAAGCAAGTGTCCGAACAGTTTGATCCCCGCTCAAGCGCCCATAGGTCCCGTGTTCGGTCCCTCTTGGGAGCGAAAATTTGCCTCATTTAATTGGGAGGCTTGGTGGCTTATATATATGATATACTTGGTGGTTGGGTTCGAAATGGTCCGTGGTGCGGGTGGTTCGGTGCCCACCTGGGCGCCCCCTGGGCTCGAGTTCAAACCACCGTGAGCTTTTTTTTTTTTGTAAATTCATTCTTTAGCGACGGTCACAAAAAACCGTCGCTACGGTTAGCGACCCTCGATTCAACGATGGATTTTTTTCCGTTGCCAAAACCGTCGTTAATGTTGTTAGCCACGGTTTTTTCCGTCGCTAAGACAGTTGTTAAACCACGTCTTTTTTGTAGTGTCCCTTCAATATATGAAGGTGAAAACTCTTGGATTGTAAGTACTTTTTCATGATGAATAATTCGTATTTCCAATTCTCTTTTCAATCATGTTCTTATGCTGACTGGTTTATTAAATTCACAATGTTATAGTTTTTATTATATTAGACGGTTGTAATGGATAACAAATTTAGGCAAGTTTAATGGATAAAACATTTAGGAAAAAATTTGTGTGAGGCGGTTCACAAACTAGTACAAAATAACACATACTCCTTCTAAAATGTTAAAATGTGTCTTTTTTCAATGTGAGACGATCTCACTCAAGACCTACTCAAATTTTATTAACCGTACTAACATAATCACTAATGAGATTTGGATTTTCTTTTTGACTCAAGCTAGTTTTACCTGTTAAGAAAAAACATGGTTACCTGTTACTAGCTTGCCCTTCAGGCACAATCCATGTGTTTTCTTAAGGTGTAGTATCATTTGGTTTAATTCTGACTTGGGACAGCCACAAGTAGTTCCAATTTTTAAGTGGCAAAACATAATTACTGCGAATTTGAAGGCGGTAGAGTAGCATAGAAAAAGGTTTAGTAATGTGCATAAGTGCCAAGTTTGATATTGGAGAGCACGCAAAATATATACTAATTAAGAAACGAACAAGAAGTTTAAACCTCTACTTTTTATGTGTTGAATCACAAGGCAAGCGCAGATTACAATTTTCATATAAAAAATTTTTACTTTTCAAAACCTTACAATAAATAATCCTTTTTCCTTTCCTTATTTGCAAATATATATGAGACATTGAGACGAAACATAATTTGGACATTGACGTTTTAAGACTTTGGGAGGGGTGAGTGTTTCTCCTTTATTGAAATCGTTCGTGAGAATCCTTTCACCGGATTACGTTTGTGGACTTGAGACATATTTGAGAAGACACTTTGGGTTGATCCATCGTCTCAACGGTTGTCTATACAAAATGTATGTAATTTCGTAACTCCTAGTTTCCGTATGCTTATGATTTACGTGAATTACGTGTACGCATGTTGTTGTTGCTTATTTAATTATTATGTTGAATTAATTTAGGATTGGTTCATGTTAGTAATTAATTGAATAATTTAAATATGTATTTAAATACACCTCGAATAGATCCGAGGACCCCGTATTTCCCAACAAAGCATCGGTTTCGAGCTCTGTATTTAAATTGTTATTTAAATTTGTTGGACATTAAATTTTATTGAAAATTGGATAGTAGAATTGCTAGATTTGTTTTGCAGGTATCCAATTGTCATGATATTTAATGTGTTTTATTAATTTCATGCGTATGATTGGTTTTAATTCGACTCGTTCAAATTTGTTTTTCTCGTGAGAAAATTCACGAGTAGATTAGGCTATTTGATTTGTTCAATGTAATAGACTGGTCTAGATTTAGGTTTATTTATTTTTGTAAAAATAAATTATAACTTGATCGAAGACGAAGACGGAGACGAGAAGATAAAACGGACCCAGAACCGTGACGCTGGCGACGCGGTATCGCGCTAAACGCGTTAAGGGAGGCACGCATGTTTAACATCGCCCGATGCGTGCGCTGGCGTGGGGACGTTACCAAGACGCGTGGGGCGCGACGACGTTACCCGCGCGGGCGTGGCGACGCCGCCAGCGTCTTGTTAACGGGCGACGGCGCCAGCGCGGCGCTGGTCGGTTTAGACGCTGCGGGCTTCGCCGAAAGGCCGCCGAGGTCATTGGTTTTTCGCCCAGCGAGCGGCGTGTCTTTGCGCTTAAAGACGGGCGCGGGCCGCGGCCAAGGGGCCAACCGGATGCGGACGTGCATCCCGACTATGAGCTACTTAACGTGGCGATTCGAGACGGAATTTTTTTTCGAGACGAACGAGTGAGAGAAATTTCAAGACGAAGCTTCTTAAAAAATCAAGCCAAGGAAAATCAAACCATGACAATTGGATAATTTGTGCCAAATGTGTTTATTTTCTGCTTTGCTTGGTTTATTGTTGTATTTTCTTATGCTTTATTTAATTTATTTAAATATGTTTGCATGAGATATTGCTTGTGAAAAATCTCAAACTCAAAAATTACTAAGTATGTTTTATATAATTAATTTGGTTTTGAATCAAATTAATTTTGACCTCCATGATTTATTTATTTGTGAATTCTTTTGGAGAAATTCCCCTAAGGGACGGCCAAAAGAAAGCTTTCACATGAATAAATTCTCAAAAAGATGATTGTGAATTATTACTAGTGGCGACGATGACCCTCCCAAGAGGCTCGTTCAAAATGAAATAATAATTCTGTATTTAATCATGATTATTACTTAGGTATAAAATTGATATGCATATACTTCTCCGAAGTCCCTGTCAATTTTATATTGGTCAAGTGGGAGCCAACTATTAATTAATTTTTTTTTAATTAAAGGTTTGTAACTGTTTTTGTTTGTAACCTACTTAAATGTGATTTAAATGATGACCCACCCACGTGGCTCATTTAAACTATTTTAAGATGTTGGCTGATGCATGTTCATATTTTTTTTGAGATTTTAATATGATTCATGTGATCGAATTATGTGATTTTTTTTGTGTTGATCCGAATATTGACACAAGATGTATGTTTATTTCAGTATCATCATGTCGCAACCTTTTAATCCACTGTTCAGTATACTGAAAGACAATTTGTTTACTAGAGTAAACTATTTTGGTTGGAAACGAAAACTTATGATTGTCCTAACGGCACAACAATCCAAATGGATACTTGACACACCAAAACCCGGAAAACCAGCTAAGGATGCTAGTATGTGGGAAGAGATGAACTATAATGAATGGGAGTTGGCCAATGAATTGATGAAAGATAGAATCTTGGCACATATGTCGGATTTATTGAAACGCCTTCATCAAGGATTTGAATCAGCTGCAGACATTATGAAAAATCTCGAAGCGAAGTTTGCACATCCGTGCCCAAATGGCAATCCAAAGCTTCAGGCATGACATGGTCAAGCTGAAAATGGAAGAAGGAAAGACTGCAAGGGTGCACGTTCTTAGGGTTATGGTTCTTTTTGAGGAACTTGCAATTCTTGGCGAAAAATGTGATTTCAAAACTAAAGTTGATTTCATTCTCAATTCTCTGCCAAAGAGCTATGATCACCCCTATGTAAAATATCTAATGGAAGATATGAAAATTTACTGTGGATGATCTTGTTAGTGCTCTTACTTTGGTCGAAGGGAAAATAGAGCGCAAGAAAATGAACTTGGTTGCAAACGAGTCATCTTCTCATTCTAGGCCAAATGGAGGTAAGAATGATGAAGAGACGAAAATGATAAACCAATTCTACTCAAATTCCATCAAAATGAAGGTCTAATTAAGAGGAAATGTTTGGAATGCGGTAAAAAAGGACATTGGAGATCGGCCTGTTCCAAACCCAAGCGGAATGGAAAGAAAGGTAATTCTCACGCACTAGTTGTCGAAACCGGTTTAGCGGCGTATGCTACCCATTCGTGGGTAGTGGATACGGGATCCACTGATCATGTTTGTTTCACCTTACAGGGGTTCAAACGGACCCTACAACTTAGTGGAAGTGAGATCCTCATCACGCTAGGCGATACTACGAGAGTGGCAGCTGAAGCAGTGGGAGACGTGCACTTGTCTTTTGAAGACAAAAGTTTAATTTTAAGAGATGTTCTTTATGTTCCCAGTTTTTTCGGAAAACCCTTATTTATGTTTCTAAACTATTTTCTGATGGATATTCAGTTTGTTTTAATAGACAAGTTACTATTTTACACAACGATGTATTTATCTGTCATGGAACTTTACGGAACAATCTCTATACTATTAACTGTGCACACCACTCACAAAATGCATCCTGTAACACATCGACCGTTTCGAGCACCAAAAGAAAACGTTCAACTAATGTGAACGAGACACTTCTTTGGCATCTAAGATTAAATCATATTAATCCAAATAGAATCCAAAGGTTGGTCCAAGATGGTTCATTGGAGTCCCTTCGGGTTGAACCATTTCCAACCTGTGAATCATGTTTGGAGGGTAAAATGACCAAGAGGGCATTTGGAGCCAAGGGGCTTAGAGCTAAAGAAGTGTTGGAAATCATTCACACTGACGTGTGTGGTTCAATGCAAATCAAAGCTAGAGGTGGCTACGAGTATTTCGTTACTTTTATCGATGATTACTCAAGCTATGGGTACGTTTTCCTAATGAAGCATAAATCTGAGACCTTTGATAAATTCAAAGAATTTAAGGCTCAAGCAGAGAATCATAAGGAAAAGTGTATCAAGTTTCTACGATCTGATCGTGGAGGCGAATACCTCAGCGATGAATTTTTGAACTACCTGTCAGACGAAGGGATTGCATCCCATTTGATTGCACCCGGTACCCCTCAACAAAACGGGGTTGCAGAACGAAGAAACAGAACACTTTTGGAAATGGTCAGATCAATGATGAGTTACGCGGATTTGCCAAAATCGTTATGGGGTTACGCCTTGGAAACAACATCATACATTCTAAACTTAGTGCCATCCAAATCGGTTCCCAAAACCCCTAGAGAATTGTGGAAATGGCGCAAGCCCAGCTTGGGACACATGAGAATCTGGGGGTGTCCGGCAAACGTGTTGGACAAGGAAGCCGGTAAGTTGGATGCACGTTCGGAATTAAGGCTGTTTATAGGATACCCCAAGGGAACTAAATGATGCATGTTCTATGGTCTCGAAGATCAAAAGGTCGTAATAAGTACGCACTTTAGATTTTTGGAAGAAGACTATATGAATGATAGAAAGCCTAGAAGTGAGATTACCTTAGAAGAACTTAGAGGGCCAACTCCTTTGACGATTGTACAAGTCGATATACCAAGTGTCACACCTACACAACCAGAACCTCGTCGCAGTGGGAGGGTTGTTAGACAACCTGACCGATTCTTGGGGATAAGAGAGTTTTTGGACTTGATCTCGGAGAAGAATCAGACCCATGGTCATATAACGAGGCGATCCAAGACAAGGATGCACATTCTTGGCAAACTGCAATGGAAGCCGAAATGGGTTTAATGGATCACAATAAAGTGTGGGAGCTAGTCGAACCACCTAATGTGGTGAAACTCATTGGATGCAAATGGGTATACAAGAGGAAAAGAGGACCGGACGGAAGGTGAAAACCTTCAAAGCGAGACTCGTGGCGAAAGGGTATACCCAGAAAGAAGGGATCGACTATGAGGAAACCTTTTCGCCCATAGCCATGCTCAAGTCCATCCGAATTCTCTTGTCGAATGGATGTCAAGACAGCTTTCCTTAACGGAAGTCTTGACGAGAAAATCTATATGCAACAACCTGAGGGCTTCATTGAAAAAGGCCAAGAGCGTCTGGTTTGCAAGCTGAGGAAGTCCATTTATGGACTGAAGCAAGCATCCCGTGCTTGGAATCAATGTTTTGATCAGGTTATAAAATCCTACGGTTTTGATCAAAATAATTTCGAAAGTTGTGTTTATAAAAAGCGTGACGGAACTGCCTTGGTATTCTTAGTACTATTCGTAGATGACATTCTGCTCATCGGGAACGATGTAAAGATGTTGTCGGACATAAAGGCATGGCTGTCAAAATAGTTTGATATGAAGGACTTGGGAGAAGCTGGTCATATCTTAGGGATCAAGATCACTCGAGATCGCAAGAAAATGATGATCAGCCTCTCACAAGCTTCATACATAGACACTGTTTTGAAGCAATTCAGCATGCAAGATTCCAAGAAAAGTTTTGTACCTTTCAGACACGGAATCCATCTATCCAAAGAAATGTGTCCAAAGATGCAGAAAGAGATAGATGACATGAAGAACATTTTTTATGCTTTGGCTGTGGGAAGCCTCATGTATGCAATGCTGTGCACGAGACCAGATATCTGCTTTGCCGTAGGCATGGTAGCAAGATATCAAAGTAACCCCGGGAAAGAGCATTGGACTGCAGTTAAAAACATTCTGAAGTATCTGAAGAGGACACGAGACAGAATGTTGGTTTATCAGTCAGATAGTCTAATCCCCATCGGTTACACGGACTCAGATTTCCAATCAGACATAGACTTCAGGAAGTCAATCTCGGGTAGTGTGTTTTTGCATGGGAGGAGGAGCCATGACATGGAGAAGCGTTAAGCAGAAATGCATCGCCGATTCTACCATGAAAGCCAAATACGTAGCTTCTTGTGAAGCAGCGAAGGAAGCGGTTTGACTCAAGAACTTCTTAGTGGACTTGGACGTTGTTCCGAATTTGCCCAACACAATCACGGTTTACTGTGACAATGCCGGAGCAGTTGCAAATTCAAGGGAACCGAGAGCCCACAAAGCCAGCAAACACATAGAAAGAAAATACCATCTTATACAAGAAATTCTTTAAGAGATGAGACATAGAGGTGGCAAAGATTGCATCGGAAGACAACCTAGTAGATCCATTCACAAAGGGTCTGCCTCAGATTACATTCGAGAGACATGTGGAAGGAATGGGTGTCAAGAGCATTGCCAATCTGCTTTGAGTATAAGTGGGAGAAATAGGTTAGTGTGAGTGACATTAGATGTCACGTAGAACACGAGCTGTGCTGTAGTATACTTAAAAGCAGACTTTGAGTATAAGTGGGAGATTGTTGGGGTTATACTGGAAAGTATGCTTTTTACTTTGTATAACCAAACTGAATTTCTTATTTATTTACTAAAATAAATTATTTATCACTGTTGCATTAAATATGATTTAATGTTAAATATATTTACTGCATACCTGTTCAATAAATAGTACGTGTTACATTGTAGTTTATTCGGTGATACCAGATTACGGAAGATCAAATTAACAGTTCCTCATAACTAAGTACAAATTCACAACCTAGATGGAAATGAACAATTCATCGTGAAAGGTTGAAGTGTAAAAGCTCAGATTGACTTGTCTTGACCAAGAGATTACACTAGTGCATTATGATGCGCTGAATAGGACCTACAGGAGGATAAATTCTTCAGCACTGAATATAGAAGAATTAGATCTCAGTGGTTCGTTATTTCTTAATCTCCGTTCCTTAAATAGGATCGTGTGAAATTAATAACTATTTTTTGACTTATGATGGGAAGAGAATCAACGTGATTCGATACCTTATATCTTGGGCAATATTATTAGTTACACGACGATTGCTAAGATTTAATACTGAGAATCGTGTGAAAGCACGTCTTGCTTGATTTGTCCCCTTGGTGGGCTCAGAAGCTTTATCATACCAAATCTTGCAAGTGGAAATTTATTTCGAGTATAGATAATAATGTTGAGTTGTCTTTACCCAATGGATAAAGATATTAATTAATATAAAGTTTTTTCAGTGGCTTAATTAATTAGTGGACTAGATAATCTTAAACGCGGAAAATAGTAACTGGGAGCCATATTATTGTAGCATCATAATATGGATTAAGATGGATAGTTCAATATTAATTTTATAGTGGAGTAAATTAATATTAATGGGCTTGAATAATATTTTAGCTTAATATTATAAATTCATAGCCCATTGGAGGTCCAATCTTAATTCTCCTAAAGGCCTCTCAAATAGCCCAAATTAAAGTCCAATTAATGAAAAGGAGAAGAAAATATTATTGCCTATTTTTCCATGATATTTTCGAAAATTATGAGTAGGAGAGAGAAAAGATTTTCTTGATTTTCTTGGAAAGATTTTATGGAATAAGTATTCTTGAGATACAAGTTTATCCCATAAATTCAAAAAAAGTCAAAGATATTTTTTCCTTCCCTATTTAATTGAAATTTTCGAAAATTAGCAAGGCAAGAAGGAGGAGAAGATTTTGTTGGGAGATATTTTGGGAAATATAATATATTGGATATATTCTAGATTGTATCTTGAGGAAGAAGCAAGAAAATTTCCCAAAGACCCAACTAGGTCAAATTTTCGTCCCCCCTTGCTCTATAAATGGGGGATGAATTTTTCATCCCCAATGCAATTTCATGTGTTGGAAAAATTAGAAATCCACAAAGGTGGTGGCAAATATTTTTAGTTTTCTTCTTTATTGAAATATTTCGTGAGAATCCTTCCACCGAATTACGTTCGTGGACTTGGGACATATTTGAGAAGGCACTTTGGGCTGATCCATCGTCTCAACGGTTGTCTCTACAAGAAGTATATAATTTCGTAACTCCTAGTTTTTGCATGTTTAGGATTTACGTGAATTACGTGTACGCATGTTGTTGTTGCTTATTTAATTATTATGTTGAATTAATTTATGATTGATTCATGTTAGTAATTAATTGAATAATTTAAATATGTATTTAAATACACCTCGAACAGATCCGGGCACCCGTATTTCCCAACATGATCACTTGAATTCATTTCAGGGTATCATTAATCAATTGTCAGGAATGAATATCAAGTTTGAAGATGAAGTACAGGGCTTATGGCTTCTTGGTACATTGCTGTCGGATTAGTGGGAGACTTTCAGGACATCTTTGTCTAATTCAGCCCCCGATGGTACCATTACCATGGATTTAGTTAAGGGCAGTATTTTGAATGAGGAAATGAGAAGAAAATCGCAGGGCTCTTTTTAGCAATCAGAGGTTTTGGTCACATAGAAGAGGGGGAGAAGTAAAAGTAGAGGTCCAAAAGACAAAAAAAAAAGGTAGGAGCAAATCCAACAGATATAACAAGATTGAGTGTTGTAACTGTGGCATTAAGGGACACATAGCGAAGCATTGCAGAAAACCCAAGCAAGATGACAAGAAAGATAAAGGGAAAGAAAAGAAGAATGAAGAAGCGAAAGATGATGACCGAGTGTCCACTGCAACAAGTGACTTTCTTATCTTTTGTGACTATGAAATTGTTAATCTTGTACATCGTGAGAGTAGTTGGGTGGTTGACAGTATATGTTCACCTCCTACTTGTCAGGTGACTATGGAAATGTTAGGATGGGTGATGATGGCTTAGCTAAAGCCATTGGAGTTGGAGATGTATGTTTGCATACTAGTAATGGTGTTACACTAGTTTTGAAAAATGTGAAGCATGTGCCTGATCTTCGATTGAACTTGATATCCGTTGGGAGACTTGATGATGAAGGTTTCTGCAGTTTGTTCTTTGATGGTCAGTGAAAGCTCACAAGAGGTTCTTTGGTTGTTGCTAGAGGCCAAAAACATTCCTCATTGTACTTGTTGCAAGCAAAGCTACTTGATCGCTCTATAAATGCAGTTGAGAATGAAGGGATAATCGAGTTGTGGCATAGCAGACTCAGCCACATTAGTGAGAAGGGATTGAAGATTTTGGAGAAGGAAATCTCATTCCAGACTTGAAGAATGCATCTTTGAAGAAGTGCTCTCACTGTTTGGCAGGAAAGCAAACCCGAGTTGCTTTCAAGACCTCAACTCCTTCCAGAGCATTAGTTTCATGGATATATTGTGTTTGGATTATGTGGTGTATTCTTAGTTGATGTGGTCTTATTTATATTTTTTGTTTGTATTTTCACAGTTCTCACAAAAGATTTATTCCGAAAAAGAAATTGATGAAGTACGGAAGGAGTGGGCCGAATGTCTATCAAATTACATTGTTGATCAGTAGAGGTGGTCGGAAGATGATAGCTAACAATTTGTTTTTGTGATTTCGAACAAGTTCTTATCTTATTACTTATTTTGAACAATGTATGAATTGATTACTTAATTGTACGAAGTTTATTGATTCTTATTATTTGTTTCATTCAGTAAAAATGTGTATTATATTTATATTTTGAAACAATAGAAAACATAAAACAACAGGTTCAAAAATAGTATTAACAACGGGGAAGAACCGTTGTCGTAGATAACTTTAACAACGGGTCAAATAAACATTTAACAACGGTTTTCTCCCGTTGTCGTAGATATTTATGACAACGGCTTAATATGAGTTAACACAACGGGTAAAAATCGTTGTAATAAGCACCTACGACAACGAGTTAGTATGAGTTAACACAACGGGTAAAAACCGTTGTAATAAGAACCTACAACAACGGGTAAATATGAGTTAACACAATGGGTAAAAGCCTTTGTAATAAACATCTACGACAACGGGTCATTATGAGTTAACACAACGGATAAAAACCGTTGTAATAAACACCTACGACAACGGGTCATTATGAGTTACGACAACGGGTAACTGCCGTTGTGATAAACACCTACGACAACGGGGATTACCCGTTGTCATATGTACGGGACCTACGACAACCCCATCATCCACAACGGGGGGAAAACAGCTACGACAACGGGGATTACCCGTTGTCAAATCCAATTTCTGGCATAGTGGTAGTACGAATATAGTAAAGATTCCCTACAATTTATTTACAAAATTTTCTTATCACACGGGCATTAATTTCCATTTACAAATAAAGTTGCCTATAAAAATGTAATTCGTAGGTAAACTTATTTGTAGGTCATTTCTAAACTACAAATAGGATTGCCTTAAAAAATGTAAGTTGCCTAGGGAATTATCTTTTGTAGTTAATTTGTTTGCCTATGAAAATTATAAATGTGTAGGCGGTGGTGTCTTTGTAGGTAGTTTGTATGTCTATAAAAATTCTAAAAATTTGTAGGCAAGTCGTAGGCAATTCTTATTATTATTAATTAAGGACCAAATTATTTTTTGTTGAAAAATTTTCTAGCTATGTAGAAAATTTCGTAGACAATTCTTTATTTTCTTTTAGTGCAATGGATAATGGGTTTAAGAAAATATGTTTGAATTATTATCTTGATTTAGACGGTTAATTAATGAATTCTTTCATTAATTTTAAAGTGTATATTTATTATCACATGTCAATACGTAGTAGATAGATCTCATTTAGATGTAAAAAACAAAAAAATTAAAAAATTGAACCGACTAATTCCCATTTAGACGACCTACGTGCTAAGCGGTTCGAATCCATCCACTGATTTCTGACTTCTGCACCCTTGGTTATAAGTCAATTACTCCATTCATTAAAATTAGTGTGAAAATTCTTTAAATACATCGGTACATATTTTTCTAATGGTATTAATAATTTTTATTAAATATAGTTATTTTACTAAATAATATTAATTATTTTAATGAATAATATATATTCGTTGTTTTTCATTAAACAATAATGTTTGTTATTATTTTAAAATATTTTTAAGTCATTATTAATTATTTTTAGTAAATAATATTAATTGTTTCTATTAGCCAATACTACTAATAGTTCAATATTGCACCCAAGTATTATTCATTTAGGAAAAATAAAAAATAACCGCACGACAACACGTGCCATAACTCTATAACTGAGAGGAGAAGAGTAGACTAAGGATGCTAAAAAAAGTTCAGAAGATGCAATAAAAACTACCGATCATCATCAAACACATTTAAAATATCTAAATTGAGTGGCTCTCATGTACACCCGGGTGCACCGTGCACTCATAGTACATTTTAGAAACGTGCAATTATTTTAAAAAGAAGTATGTAATTATGTTCTCATATTAACAGTTGCATTTTTCTGTGTAAATAAGTCGCACTTTTCAGCATAACAAGTTGCACGCTTCTAAAATGCACTATTAGTTCACGGTGCACTCGAGTCCACGAATTGATATACAACTCCGGCCAGTCGGTATGATAAAGAATAGAGTAGGTCTTGTGTGAAAATTTTCATGTGGAAAAAATTAAATTTTGCAGCCAAATCTTAGTAATAAAGCGGCCAGATTAATTTGCTACCATAAGATTTAGTAGCGCAGCGGTAGCTGGGATTGTGTTTGACCGATTGATGCATGGTTCGATTCCCTTTAATGGCCAATTAACTTTTTTATTTTATTTTTTTTCCATTTCTTTAATTTATAACTTAAAAAAATAAAACAAGATCAGTTGTTCTTTGGAATCGAACCGTGGTCACAAAAGCACTTAAAAAATAAGCATACCACTAGAACACTTTGAATATACATTTGGTAAATTTCTCATTAATTTATTTACCCTTTCTTGTATTTTTAAATATTGAGAAAATATTATTAACCGTATATAATTAGTGTTATTACACGTCAATTAGAATAGTTGATACACATTTTCTGTTTTCATCTCACTACAAAACTTAAGTACACACACTCAACAAAGCCTAAAGTAATTATTGTCAAATCATTTGCCCAAGTATAAAAAAATTTGAATTAATAATTTTATAAAATACTAAATAATTAGAACGTAAATACGAGGGTGCACCTTTTCATATAGGAAAATAATTATTGTCAAATCATTTGCCCAAGTATAAATTTCTTGTATTATAAATTCAAAAAAAACATAGGAAAATGTAAATTCTTAAGAGTTTTAAATTTAAACTAAAACAACATTACAAGCAAAACATAAACAATATTATAGACAAAACATAACAGTATTACATTAGAAATATAACATCATTACATTCTTAACACAAGCAAAAAGTAAATCTAAAAGATATTAAATGCAAAATTGAAGCAGCATTACAAGCAAAATATAAAAACGTGTTTCTGAAGAAAAAATATAATAGTATTACATGCGAAAAAATAACAGTATTACATGAGAAACATAACAGTAATATATTCAAAAACATAAGAAAAAGGTAAATTCTAAAAGATATAAAATAAAAATGAAGCAGTATTATAGGCAAAACATAATAGTATTACATGCAAAAATATTTATATAACTATGAGAGCGTATCCTACTCCACATTCTGAGTTATAACCACTTTATTTTCCATCTCATGGTTTATCACATCTATACTTGAACCACAACTATGAATTTAAGCATAACAAATTAATCTAGCATGGAGTCAGAATTTTAATGTAATTTAATCGATTAATATAAAGGAAGATTGAAACTAGAATAAAGTCATTCACAAACAAGCAAAAAATATAAATAAACACAGGCAAATGAGAAATGCAGAAACAAACGTATAAACAAAAAGAGAAACCTTACAGTAAATCGTACGTAGATTTCTTTACTATGGTATCCACGTAATCCCCTTGCTCAGATCCGCACAGATTTACCAGCGTTGAATCCCGAGATGAATTTGCTAGGAAAATTCTGACTAGAGATTTTATGGAGAAATTAGGTTTTCTTGTAGTGAATAATGAATCCCTAGGGTCTCATATATATAGGGGAAGACCGACTTAAATCTTAAGCTATCTTTATTAGGAATATCTTTCTTAATCTTGCAAAACAAATCTCATAGATATATTTTTCCCTACATATATTTTCCTACAATAATATTCCATATATTATTTGGGATTCCTATTTAATTAAATCTAATTTAATTAAACAGTAATAATAATTAATTCCAAATTAATATATTATTAATTCTCCATAAATTAAATATTAAATCCAATTTAATACTTAATCAACCAACTTTAATTTGATTAGGGAATTTCTTGTTCTGTGACCCATAGACCCTTATATATCGAGCGACTAGTCAAACTAACGGAATTGAACCCTAGACAATAAATCAGACATTCTCAATATATGAGGTACGTTGCGAGAAACGTGTAACTACCTGTAACTGAAACATGGGTTATTACGATAATTTCCTTTCATTCGCGAATACTCGATTAAGTCTTGAACAAGATGAAGTGTCTATTCAAATAACTTAACCATATTATCTCTAATCCTTAATTGATCATGTATGCACACTTGGCCACAAAGTCCAAGTTGACGTGCATCGGCCAATGACTTAGATCTAATTATGATGAGAAGATGAATATTCTCTCTAAATTCACTTTGAGGAATGAATCATATTCTTGGCTCAACTACCACGCACATGCACTTCGTGATGAACCCACTCCAAGTCATATCTACCCATGGAATGATGCAAGCGTCGGTCATGGTCAAAGTTCATCACTCCACACATGTCGTGCGTATTGACCTCAAGTCAAAGGAGTATCGCATCACTCCCACTAACCGAGACACCCGTAGACACATATTGTGGAACTACATCAAACGGTTTTTCGGATGGATATACCAATACCCTCTAAGGTATCTGTGCATAGTAAGTGAGATCTTACTACACTCTCTAAGAGTATGATGCAGATCGCACACCAATCTCAATTGCATCATCAATATCCCATTCTTGATGATCCTTGATCGGGACTATTTGAGAATCATGCTTAAGTCATCTGAGTTCTCATAGTCTCAATGATAGTAGTGATTCATGGGAACACAAATAAGAATAAATGCAAACAACCAAACATAATATTCAAACAAGTGTAATGCCATACATTTAATATTAAATAAATAATAATATTAAATCAATGCTGAATATTATCTTAGTATTATGTCCTTGCAATTGGATTGTCTCTAGGACACTAACACTAACAACAATATCATTCAGCCCATTAATATTAATTTACTCCACTATAAAATTAATATTGCACTATCCATCTTAATCCATATTACGATAATATGGCTCCCGCTTATTATTTCCTGTGTTTAAGATTATTTAGTCCATTAATTAATTAAGTCACTGAAAGACTTTATATTAATTAATATCTTTTTTCTTGGAGTAAAGACAGCTCAACATTATTATCCATACCGAAAACTAATTCCACTTGCAAGATTTGGTATGATAAAACTTATGAGCCCACCAAGGGGACAAATCATACAAGACCTTCCTTGCACACGTTGCTCTATATTAAATCTTAGCAATTGTCATGTAATTATTAATATTGCCCAAAATACAAAGTATAGAATCACTCTCTGATTCTAAACCCAACGCAGATCAAAGCAATAAATACTAATTACACACAATCCTATTTAAGTGACAGAGATTAAGAAATCAACAACCACTGAGGTCTAATTCTTCATCCCATAAGTCAGTACGGAAGAATTTATCCTATCTGTAGGTCCTCTTCAGCACATCACAATGTGCTAGTGCAATCTCTTGGTCAAGATAAGTCAATCTTAGCTTTGCACTTCAACCTCTACCAATGGAGTGTTCAATTCCATCTAGGTTGTGAAGATGTACTTTTATTTACAAGGAACTGTTAACGTGATCTTTTGTGATCGGGTATCACCACATTAACTACAATTAAATATGTACTTATATTGAACGTTTTGCAATAAATAAATAACATTCATTCATATTTAAAGCATCAGTGATAAATCATTTATATTCAGTAAATAAGAGTACATTAGTCTGTTATCACGTAAAAGCATACTTTCATGTATAACCCCAACAGGAAGCTCTGCAAATTATAAACGAGACGAAGACGAAGAAAGGATTTTCAGAATTTGGTCCATATATTTATAGTTACAGAGAGGGGTCGAAGTTCAAATAAAGAAAACTTCAATGCCTCGATCTACACAATCCACACGAAAATCGCGCGTGGAGGCCACTGCGACCTCCCATTGGAGCGAATCGCGGCAAAAGTCAATATGACGAAACAGCTTGTCACGTCGATTTGTATAACAGAGAAAACTTTTTGCATGCCCAAGGAAAACGGCACGCCAAGATCGAGGATCCAAAGGTCGTGAGGTCGTCGCTCAGAAAACCATCAATCAGGTCAAGGCCCAGAAGCACAGCTCATGACCTCGGCCTGAGGGGCAATTGTTGTGGCCAGCTCGCAATCGACT
This sequence comes from Stenogyne calaminthoides, assembly GCA_037126765.1. Classification (NCBI taxonomy): domain Eukaryota; kingdom Viridiplantae; phylum Streptophyta; class Magnoliopsida; order Lamiales; family Lamiaceae; genus Stenogyne; species Stenogyne calaminthoides. The sequence goes on from JBBCBC010000014.1 coordinate 557,265, forward strand.
TGCCACATGACTTAGAAGTCGATAGGTCATCACTCAGATAAAGCCCAGAGGCAAAGAAGACCGACCTATGGCAAGTCCACAGGTCGGAGTCCTGACTTAACCCATGACTCAGAAGTCCCATAACGGTCTAGGTGCTAGGCAAGCCGCAAAATCCGCCCACAGAGCTCGGCCCGCAAATGGCGCACAATGACTGAGACAACCATTGACTCGACAACATTGGATTCACGCACAAAGGGATTGAAGCCCCCATAATGATAGACTTTAATTCTATTTATCTCATATACACGGGAAAACATGTATAAATAGGCCTCAAGGGCCACACTTGTAAGGGATCAATTTTTACTATTTTGAGCAGAAACTATAGTGAGATTCATACGTGGCTTGGTTAGCCCCCACATGTAGTCTCTTTAAAGATGAACTGGGTAATAAAATCGCCTGAGTATTTATTTTTCCGTTTATGTTTTATTATATTTAATACTTATTGGCCGGAATATTTATCCTGGCACAACAAACTAATATATTAATTTTAAATTATTTTTTAAACTGTATTTTATTATTTACTATTTAACCCTTTCAAAAAAAAATAAAAAATTAACGAATATATATAATATTTTAAATCGTAAATTGTATTTAGATATACATATATCACAATCTGGTTAATTATATACACACTAGTATGTGGCAGATACCCACAAGTCAGTCTAATACAACAGTCGTTACCCGGTTTACATGCACCTACTTATACAACTTTTTATTTTATTTTTGTTCATTATATATTTCTAAAAATTTCCCACCAGCATAAAGAACCAAGAAGTAAAATTAACAAAGCGTGCAAACAATTAATATTACAACTTGTTCCAAGCTGGTCAGACACAAACAACCAAATCTAAACCCAATTCCTGTTTTGGATCTGGACTTTAGATCTACAATTTCAGCGGCTTATGTTTGAGGCACTTTGAGATGAGTAGTGAATGCAGGAAGAGTGTTTCGAAGCTGAGAACGTCAGGTTGGGACGACGAGGAGAAGACCAAGAGCTGCCATAGGTATAATTTGAGAAGTTCAAGTACTTGTTTCCATTTTGTTGAAAGAGTGGTGCATTGATTTGAGTTTGAATTTTTCAGGTACCAAAGAGAAGAAGCAAAGATTCAAGATTGGGTGAATTTGCAAAGTCCAAAAGGAGAAGCTGAATCAAGAAAGCTTGAGGTACTACTTAAAATTGTTCATTGCATCTTAAATTATATTGCTAAACTATATTGAAGCTTAAATAGATTCTCCCTCCACCCATTTTAATCGTTCATTTGCATGCAAAGAAGCACCGAACCTTGCAGGCAGGCCGGTTCAATAATTTAAAGGGCCCTGTTCGATAAAATATTTAGGCCCTATATATTTATTAAAAAAACTGATAACTAGACAAATATATTGATTTATATTTAAAACCAATGTTTTAAAAATCGGAACTGGAAGTTGAGCCGGACGACCCCAAAAAAAGGTTGGACCGGGGTCGGATCGGTCGGACCGGATTGAGCCGGTATGACGTCATAATAAATATTATATATATATATATATATATATATATAATATGCATAATCTAAAATAAAAATAAAAAAAATAAAAAATCAATGGGCTGGGTTGAGAAAAAAGAAAGATAAATGGGCTGGGTTGAGAAATTGTTAAAGCAAAAAGAAAGATAAATGGGCTGGGTTGAGATTTGAGAAGAAACATAAAGGGCCGTAAAAAAAAAACTTAAAACCTTATCTCTCTCTCCCTTCATTTTTTGTTTCTTCAATCGGTACCTTCCCCATCCTTCTTCCCCATCCAGCCATCCTTCTTCCACATCCCAAAATCCCCTTCAATTCATCCCACAATCAATCAACAACACAGATCCCCAATTTTCCCACATGCCAATTTTCATCGGGAAAAGCCACCGCCTCTGCCGCCACCCCGCCGCCGCGCAGATCTCGGTCGGAGCCGGAGGAAGTTCTTCCTCTTTTTTTCCTTGTGAGTTTCTTGTGTTCATGGGTGGGGTTTGATTTTTTTCGGCCGGTTTTCGGGCTTCCGGCGTCGGGGCATAAAGATCAACGACGGTCAAAGCGCTGGGCGGCACCGGTTTAGGGCTTTTCAGTTTTCTCACTTTCTACTCTTGAGTTGAGTCTGAATCTGAAATTCTGAACGTTTTTACTTTTTAGTAAAAAAAAATATTATTTTAATGAAAACCGGTCAAAACCGCCGGTTTAACGGTTGACCGGTTTCCGGTTTTGACCGGTTTTCAACCGGTTTTTCCGGTTTTTGGGGTAGCGGTCCAATAGCGGTTTTATATACCTCTATTGGACCGGTTCGGGGCGGTTCACCGGTCCGACCAGCCGGTCGGACCGGGTTTTTAAAACATAATTTAAAACTATCGATTTAATGCTCATGAATAGTATTTTAAGTAAAAAAAAATTCAAGTATAAGTAAAATTTATCAATGTAGAACCTAAATAATTAAAAATACAATATTCATTTTTAGCACATTTATCAATTTTTCTAATCATAAGATACATAAAATGTTTTATAAGAAAAAAAAAAGTAAATGAAGAAGAATGAGAACAAATGTAAAAGGAAAAGAAAAAAGAAAAAGGAGACATCATATATAAGAAGTAAGTGAAAGTGAAATAGATTTAAGTTAAAAAGAAATTTTAAATTATTTAAAATTAATTAGACAAATTAGATTAGAATTAAAAAAAAAAAATTAAAAATAGCGCTACATTATAAAATTAGATTAAGAAAAATGAAACTAAAAAAGAGGTCTAGATGGAAAAAGAAAATTTCAAAAAACTGAATGGGAAAACAGTATTACAAAATATTTACCAATTTATAATTATTAGAGTTCAAACCTTGGACATCAAAGACACAAATTATGTGTTTTGACAAATTAACCTTCAAGACCGCCAATTGAATTAGGAAAGTTCTCTGATATAGTGTACTTCCCGACATAAAAAGTGCGACAGTACATGTAATCAGTCTTTTTCAATTCTTCTTCAAATGGTTAAGGATTTCTTTTGTCTGTTGACGAGCAAACTACATTCCATTTTCCAGCTAATGCTTCCTATATGACCATTGGAAAACGAAGTGCGATATGAGGAAAGCATTACACCTGTTTTCTTAGTCCAAAGCACCATATTTACCTAAAACAAACTTTTGGCTTGCGATTGAATATGAAGATTTGGTAACTTTGACATTAATAGTATAAATATATAAGTATTAGTTCTTTTAATTAAGTTAGTGGGGTATTTTTTATAACTGTCAGGAAGCCTCACTGGCCACTCACTCTTCGTTAAGGACGCCATCCTCTCCTCCGACCAAGGACGGACCTACACGGGGGCCAAGGGGTCACTGGGCCCCCCTGGCCCCACTTGAACTTTTTATATGTATATATTTATAATTAAGACACACTTGTATGAGACGGTCTTATAGTAAAACGGAGCATAAATTGTGTATTAACGCTTTAATATTTTGAAAGGATGAGTGTTATTTGTGTTAGATTGTACCCTATATCATGTAAAAAACCGTCTTATACGAGTGTTTGTTTCCTTTAAACAAAATATTATGTGCATCATTTTCACCAATGTTTTCAAAACCGGGTTGAACCGGCCGGTTCAACCGGTTGAACCGGGAACCGGCCGGTTCAACCGGTTGAACCGAGAACCGGCCGGTAACCCGGTTAAAAAACACATATATAACCGGATTTCAGGTTGAACCGGGTTGAACCGGTCAAAACCGGTCAAAACCCGGTTCAACCGGAAAAAACCGGTTTTTTTTTTATTTTTTTTAAAAATTAAATTATTAATTTATATTAAATATTTAAAATTTTAAATCTATATTCCTCTCACATTTTTCTCTAACACTTTCGATGTGGGATAAATGTATGAGGTGGGACAAAATTTATAAAATATGATATGAAAAGTTATAAAATATATATTTAAATTTTTGTAGGTGTATATTTATTTTGTTTTTTTAACTAAACATAGAAAACGGTTGAACCGCCGGTTGAACCGGTCCGACCGGTTGAACCGCCGGTTGAACCGGTCCGACCGGTTGAACCGCTGACCGGTGGTCTGTCCGGTTCGATCACCGGTTCGGTTATGAAAACATTGATTTTCACCGTACACCACTATTACTAATATTTGTAAAAATCAACACTCTATAAATAAAATGTTGATCTTTAGGTGAGAAAGGGGTAAGCGAAAGAGAGAAAGAAATATGTATAATTCACATTTTAAATATATATAAATGTATTCGACTCTGTTAATTAATATAAAGATATTTAGTCCAAATAATTCCCGATAACATATAAAAATTCAAAAGTGCATTTAGCTACATTATGTTATAAATTGGGCACCCCTTGGGGAAATTCCTGGGTCCGTCCCTGCCTCCGACGATAGCACCGCCTCGCCGAAACCCCACAGTACCGTCGACACACCACCTCCGCTCAATTGCTATCGCCAAAACCCGCGGTTAAATTGCCGAAACCACCGCCTCCATCAACATCAGAAGTCCGGTTAGAGAGCCTTAAGGTTTTATGGTATTTTCATTTCAATATCTAACATAGATTAGATAATATTTTGCAATTTTTTCAGTAAGAGGGAGCCCAGAATTTATTTATTTTTTGTTTGCTCATGAGTCACTATATATATGAAGAGTATAAATTTATATAAGAAAATCAAAATAAATTCGTAATTTAGTCGGAAATAAAATTTATAAATAAAATTTATGTTAGAATTAGTGAGTATGTGAGTTTATATGAATACGTTTCGTAAAAGAAAATTTGAAATGATTATTATATATAAATACGAATATTTGACCTACATCTATAATTTTTCGTATACATTTCTTAAACCGTGATTTTGTGTGAATATATGAAGTTAATTTGCATGAAATGTCGAAATTTCTGAGTAGATTGCATAAATGATAAATGGACCAAAATCATATTAATTTGAGAGAGTTTTGATTTTTGTTTTTAATGGAATTTTCGTAGGAGTATCTTGTTGGGATGCTATATGTCAGGATTTATCGGGATGACTTCATAAACAAAAGTTTAAATTAACGATTATTACTAGCATGAATTTACCTACATGAATTCAAATAATAATCAATCCAACAACAACATGCAAACAATAATTTACGTAAAAGATCATAGCATGCGGAATTTCTAGGAGTTTACGTAAACGTACCCGTTGGAGAGACGGTCTGAGACAGGCAGGAACAGGTATCTGGCAACCAACCAAAAGTCCTTCTCAAGTATTCCCAAGTCCTTGCTCAACAACCTTGGTGGGAGATTCTCCAATGAACAATGATAAAACAAAGGAAAAATAAATAATTTATTGCACAATTTTTGTGGATTTCTAATATTTTCAACTCATGAAATTGGGTTGAGATGAAAAATTCATCCCCTATTTATAATAGAGAGGGGGGAACGAAAATTTGGAGCCAAACTAGGGTTAGGAAAGATCTTTTCTTGATCTCCAAGAAATCTTGAATATATCACATATATTCTTCTTTCCATGTGTATTGTTCCACAAAAATCTCACACCCTTTATTAGCTTAATTTTCGAAAATAAATAGGGAGATTTGCAAGATTGGATCTTTCTTGAATTTATGAGATATTCTTGTATTCCAAGAATATATATCTTTCTCCATAAAAATATTTTCAAGAAAATCAAAAAAATCTTTCTTCCCTTTTATTTCTCTATAATTCGAAAATTACTATTAAAGAAACCAAGTGGGAGATTTCTTGAATTTATGAGATAATCTTGTATTCCAAGAATACTTATCTCCTTTCCATAAAATCTTTTCAAGAAAATCATTCTCCTTCTTTTTCTTTAATATTTTCGAAATTTAAGGAAAATATGCAACAAAGAATTTAATTTATTTTAAGCACCTTTTATTAATTGGGCTACTTGAGGGGCCTTTAGGAGAATTAAGATGGACCTTCCAATGGGCGTTTTTGAATTCCAATATTGAGCCACACTATTATTCAGACCATTAATATTAATTAATTCCACTATATAATTAATATTGCACTATCCATCTCAACCCATATTACGGTAATATGGCTCCCGGTTATTATTTCCCGTGTTTAAGATTATTTTGTCCATTAATTAATTAAGCCACTGAAAAATTTTATATTAATTAATATCTTTTATCCTTGGAGTAAAGACAGCTCAACATTATTATCCATACCGGAAAATTAATTCCACTTGCAAGATTTGATATGATAAAGGTTTTGAGCCCACCAAGGGGACTAATCATGCAAGACTCTCCAAGCACACGATTCTCTGTACTAATTTAGCAACTCTCATGCAATTAATATTATTGCCCAAGATATAGGGTATCGAAGTCGCAGTGATTCTCTTTCCATTTATAAGTCAAAACAATAATTATTAATCACACACAGTCCTTATTAAGTGACAGAGATTAAGAAATCAACAATCACTGAGGTCTAACTCTTCATCCCTTAAGTCAGTGCGAATGAGTTTATCCTCTCTGTAGGTCCGCTTCAGCGCATCAAATGCACCAGTGTAATCTCTCGGTCAAGACAAGCCAATCTGAGCCTTACACATCAACTTCTACCAATAGATTGTTCAGATCTATCTAAGTTTTGAAACACACACTTGTTTACAAGGGACTGTTAACGTGATCTTCTGTGATCTGGTATCACCAAGGTAACTACAATGTAACACGTGCTATTCTATGAACGGTTTGCAATAAATATATATAACATTCAATCATATTTAAAGCAACAATGATAAATAATTTATTTCAGTAAATAAGTGTTTAATACATGGGTTATACAAAGTAAAAGCATACTTTCACGTATAACCCCAACAATCTCCAACTTATACTCAGTTTGCTTTTAAGTATACCACATCATATCTAATGTATTACTACGTGACAATTTTATGTCACCTACACCAACCTAATAACATTTCTCCCACTTATACTCAAAGCAGAATGACAACGCACTTGATACCAATTCCTTCCACATGTCTCTCGAATGTTAACTGAGGCAGACCCTTTGTGAATGGATCGGCTAGGTTGTTATCCGATGCGATCTTTGCCACCTCTATATCTCATCTCTTAACAATTTCTCGTATAAGATGGTATTTCCTTTTAATGTGTTTGCTGGCCTTGTGGGCTCTCTGTTCCCTTGAATTCGCAACTGCTCCGGCTTTATCACAGAATACCGTGATAGTTTTGGGCAAATTCGGAACTACGTCCAAGTCCACTAACAAGTTCTTGAGCCACACCGCTTCTTTCGTTGCTTCACAAGCAGCTACATATTCGACTTCCATGGTAGAATCTACGATGCATTTCTACTTAATGCTTCTCCATGTTACAGCTCCTCCTCCCAAACAAAACACACTATCTGAGGTAGATTTTCTGGAATTTAGGTCCGATTGGAAATCTGAGTCCGTGTATCCCACCGAAAATAAACTGTCTGACTGATAAACCAGGATTCTATCCCGAGTTCTCTTCAGATACTTCAAAATGTTTTTAACAGCAGTCCAGTGTTGATTTCCCGGGTTACTTTGTTATCTTGCTACCATGCCTACGTCGTAGTAGATATCCGGCCTCGTACACAACATTGCATACATAAGGCTTCCTACTGCCGACGCATAAGGAATGCCTCTCATGTCATCTATCTCCTTTTGTGTCTTAGGGCACATATCTTTGGATAGATGGATTCCATGTCTAAAGGGTACAAAACCTTTCTTGGAATCCTGCATGCTGAAACGCTTCAAAACTGTATCTATATATGAAGCTTGCGATAAGCCTATCATCATTTTCTTACGATCTCGAGTGATATTGATCCCAAGGATGTGCCCAGCTTCCCCTAAGTCCTTCATATCAAACTGTTTTGACAGCCATACACTCACGTCTGACAAAACCTTTACATCGTTTCCGATTTGCAGAATATCGTCTACATATAGTACTAAGAATACCAAGGCAGTCCCGTCACACTTCTTATACACACAACTCTCGAACTCATTTTGATCAAACCCATAAGATTTAATTACCTGATCAAAACATTGGTTCCAAGCGCTAGATGTTTGCTTCAGTCCATAAATGAACTTCTTTAGCTTGCAAATAAGATGTTGTTGGCCTTTCGCAATAAAACCTTCGGGTTGTTGCATATAGATTTCCTCGTGAAGACTTCCGTTTACGAAAACTATCTTGACATCCATTTGCCAGATCTCAAAATCTAGATGTGCACCTATTGCCAAGAGAATACGGATGGACTTATGCATGGCTACGGGCGAAAAGGTTTCTTCATAATCAATACCCTCTTTTTGAATGTATCCCTTTGCCACTAGCCTAGCTTTAAAGGTTTCTACCTTCCCGTCCGATCCTCTTTTCTTCTTGTAGACCCACTTGCATCCAATGGGTTTTACCCCACTAGGTTGTTCAACTAGCTCCCACACTTGATTATGGTCCATTGAGCCCATCTCGACTTCCATTGCTGTTTGCCAGGATTCCAAATCCTTGTCTTAGACCACCTCTTTGTAGGACTAGGGGTCTGATTCACTATCCCCGGGGATGAAATCCGAAGATTCTCCAATCCCCATGAATCTCTCAGGTTATCGGACAACCCTTCCACTACGATGAGGTTCTGGTTGTGTCGGTGTGACGCTTGGTATATCAACTTGTACAGTTGGTATTGGAGTTTGCCCTCTTAATTCATCTAAGGTAATAACACTTTTGGGCTTTCTATTGTTCATATAATCTTCTTCCAAGAATCTAAAGTGTGTACTGATTACAACCTTTTGATCTTCGGGACCATAGAACATGCACCCCTTTGTTCCCATGGAATACCCTATAAATAACCTTAACTCTGAACGTGCGTCCAACTTATCGGTTTCCTTATCTAGCACGTATGCTGGACACCCCCAGATTCTCAAGTGTCTCAAACTGGGCTTGCGTCCGGTCCACAACTCTCTCGGGATTTTGGGAACCGATTTGGATAGCACTAAGTTCAGAACATAAGTCGTTGTTTCCAAAGCATAACCCCAAAACGACTTGGGTAGATCTCAATAACTCATCATGGATCTGACCATTTCTAAGAGTGTTTTGTTTCTTCGTTCTGCCACCCCGTTTTGTTGAGGGGTTCCGGGTGCAGTCAATTGGAAAACAATTCCCTCTTCTGACAGGTAGTTCAAAAACTCATCGCTGAGGTATTCGCCTCCACGACCAGATCGTAGAAACTTGATACTCTTTTCCCTATGCTTTTCAGCTTCGGCTTTGAACTCCTTGAATTTATCAAAGGTTTTCGATTTATGCTTCATAAGAAAAATGTACCCGAACTTTGAGTAATCATCGATGAAAGTCACGAAATACTCATAGCCACCTCTAGCTTTGGTTGACATTGGACCACACACATCAGTGTGAACGATTTCCAACACTTCTGAGGCTCTAGTCCCCTTGGCTCCAAATGCCCTCTTGGTCATTTTACCCTCTAAACCCGATTCGCAAGTTGGAAATGGTTCTAGCTGTAGGTCCTCCAGCAAACCATCTTTCACCAACCTTTGAATCATATTCAGATTAATATGACCTAATCTGAGATGCCAAAGAAGTGTTTCATTCACATTATCTAAATGTTTTCTCTTATTGTTCGAAACAGTCGATGTGTTATAAGATGCATTTTGTGAGTGGTGTGCACAGTTAATAGCATAGAGATTGTTCCATAAAGTTCCATGACAAATAAACACATCGTTACGAAAAACAGTAACTTGCTTATTAAAACGAACAGGATATCCATCAGAAAATAGTTTAGAAACTGAAATAAGGTTTTTTCTGAAAAATAGGAACATAAAGAACGTCTCTCAAAACTAAAACTCTATCTTCAAAAGACAGGTGCGCATCTCCTACTGCTTCAGCTGCTACTCTCATAGCACCGCCCAGTGTGATGAGGATCTCACTTCCACTAAGTTGTCGGGTCAACTTGAACCCCTGTAACGTGAAATAAACATGATCAATGGATCCCGTATCAAGTACCCACGAATGGGAAGCATACGCCGCTAAACAAGTTTCAACAACTAGTGCGTGAGAATTACCTTTCTTTTTGGCCCACTTGGGCTTGGAACATGCAGACCCCAGTGTCCCTTTTCACCGCACTCCAAACATTTCCTCTTGCTTAAACCTCGATTGGTTGATATTGTGTTGGTTTGGTCTAGTCTTCTTTCCTTCTCCTTACCATCCCTTGGCCTAGAAGAAGTGGAAGGTCCATTTGCAACAAAACCATCACCCTTGTGCCCCATTTTCTCTTCAACCAAAGTTAGAGCTTTTACTAGATCATTCAAAGCGTATTCCCGATCGCTCATCAGGTAGCCAATATAGAAATGATCAAAGCTCTTTGGTAGAGAATAGAGGATGAACTCAATTTTGGTCTTGAGATCACATTTTTCGCCAAGAGCTTCAAGATCATCGAAAAGAGTCATTACCCTAAGAATGTGCTCCCTTACGGGCGTTCCTATTTCCATCCTTATCATGACCATGTCATGCCTGATATTCTGTATTGTCATATGGGACGGATGTGAAAACATCTCATCAAGATTCCGCATAATGTCAGCAGCAGTTCCAAATCCTTGGTGAAGAAGTTTCAACATATCTGACATGGATGCCAAGATTATGCCTTTCATCAATTCATTGGCTTGCTCCCATTCATTATACCCTATCCTGTCCATAATACAGGTATCAGCAGTAGGTTTTTCGGGTTTAGGTGTGTAAAGCACCTAGTGGAAATGTTATGCGTTTAGGACCGCTTTTATTTTACGACTCCAATTGACATAGTTCATCCCAGTTAATTGATGTTCTTTGAGCATATAATTTAGTGGATTAAAAGGTTGCGACATGCTGAACTGAAATAAATAACAATTGTATAAGCACAAAATTATCACATAATTTTGATCACATTATTCATATCAAAATCTCAAATCAATATGAATATGCATCAGCCGACATCTCAAAACAGTTTAAATAGGTCACGTGGGGTGAACTGTCTATTTAAACACATTCAAACAGGTTACAAACAAGAACATTTACAAACTTTTAATTCATAATTAATAGTCGGTTCCCATTTGACCAATATAAAATTGACAGGGACTTCAGGGAAGTATATGCATATCAATTTTATACCTAAGTAATAACCATGATTAAACATATAATTATTATTTTGTTTTGAACGAGCCTCGAGGGGAGGGTCATCGTCGCCACTAATAATAATTCACAATCATCCTTTTGGGAATTTATTCATGTGAAATCTATCTTTTGGCCGTTCCGAGGGGGAAATTTCTCCAAAAGAATTCACAAATAAAAAAAATCATGGAGGTCAAAATTGACGTAATTTTATTATCCGAAATAAAATTTTTAATAAATAAAACATACTTAGTAATTTTTGAAAGTGAGATTTTCTTTTTGACAATTCAAATAACATGCAAACACATTAACAAATAATAATGCATGAAATTAAAACAAGCATCAAGACAAAATAAATGAAGTTAGACACACATATCCAACTGTCATATTTTAAATTTCAAGTCTCGATCTTAAGAAATCATCTCTTTGTTGGCCTTCATCGTTCGTCTCGAAAAGCTCCCACTGAAACCGCAACAATTCTTTAAAAAAATATCCTCCATCTAGGCCTCGAGACGACATCCGGCAACGGGTAGCTCACAGCCCGGAATGCGTGTCCGCGTGAGCCCAAGTGCACGCTCGAGTCCGAACCGGCCATCCCGCGCCCGTCGCTCTGCAGCCTTCGGTAGCGAGCACATCGCCCGGACGGATCCACGAGCGCTTGTGCGCGCGCTCGCGCCCCTGCATGCTGTAGCGTGCGCCCGCGCGCCGCCCAGTCGCTACTGCCCCCCATCCGTGACTGCCTAGTGCCGCGCGCGGTCGCTAGGCCTTCGGCTTAGCCCGCGTGCACGCTTCGGCTCACGTAAGTCCGGGCACTTGGTCGTCCCGTATTTAATTCTCCATCTCCGTCTTTGTTCTTGATCCGGTTATAATTTATTTACAAAAAATAAATAAACCTAGATCTAGACTAGTCTATTACATTGACCAAATCAAACAAATCCTAATCTACTCACAGATTTTCTCACGAGGCAAAACGAACTCGAACGAACCGAATTAAAAACCAATAAATTATTTACATATAAATAAAGCACATTAAAATACCATGACAATTGTATACCTGCAAAATAGATCTAACAGTTCTACTTTCCAATTTCAATTTTAATGAACAACAATTTAAATTACAGTTTAAAAGATCAGAGTCCGAACCAGGGCTCTGATACCAGTTGTTGGGATACGTTATGCCAGGATCTATCGGGATGACCTCATAAACACAAATTTAAATTACCAATTATTACTAACATGAATTAACCTACGTGAATTCATATAATAATCAATCCACAACAACATGCAAATAATAATTCACGTAAAAGATCCTAGCATGCAGAATTTCTAGGAGTTTACGTAAACATACTCGTGTTAGTGTTAATGTCCTAGAGACAATCTATTGTAAGGACGTAATACTAGATGATATTCAGTTTGATTTAATATTATAGTTCACTTAATATTAATGTATGGCAATACACTTGTTTGAATATTATGTTTTATTGTTTGCATTTATTCATACAAGTGTTCCCATGAGTCATTGCTGTCATTGAGGTTGTGAGAACTCAGATGACTTAAGCATGATTCTCAAATAGCGTCGATCAAGGATCATCAAGAATGGGATATTGATGATGCAATGGAGATTGGTGTGCGATCTGCATCATACTCTTAGAGAGTGTAGTAAGATCTCACTTACTACGAGATACTAGGTATCTCATGATGGATGCACAAATACCTTAGAGGTTATTGGTATACCCATCCGAGAAACCGTTTGATGTATTTCTACTATATGTGTCTACGGGTGTCTCGGTTAGTGGGAGCGATGCGATACTCCTTTGACTTGAGGTCAATACGCACGACATGTGTGGAGTGATGAACTTTGACCATGACCGACGCTTGCACCCGTCTATGGATAGATATGGCTTGGATTGGGTTCATCACAAAGTGCATGTGCGTGGTAGTTGAGCCAAGAATAAGATTCATTCCTCAATGTAGATTTAGATAGAATACTCATCTTCTCATCATAATTGGATCAAAGTCATCGGCCGATGCACGTCAACTTAGACTTTGTGGCTACGTGTGCCATACATGATCAGTTAGTGATTAGAGATAATATGATTAAGTTATTTGAATAGACACTTCATCATGTTCAATACTTAATCGAGTATTCGCGAATGAAAGGAGAAAATCGTAATAGCCCATGTTTCAGTTACAGGAAGTTGCACGTTTCTCGCAACGTACCTCATATATTGAGAATGTCTGATTTATTGTCTAGGGTTCAATTAAGGCCGTTAGTTTGACTAATCGCTCGATATATGAGGGCTTATGGGTCACACAACAATTAGTTCCGTTTTACGGATTATAGTTGGTTGATTAAATGTTAAATTTGATTTAATATTTAATTTATCGAGAATTAATTAATAATAGATTAATTTGGAATTAATTGTTATTAATATTTAATTAAATTAGATTTAATTATATAGGATTCCCAATAATAATATATGTAATATTATTATAGGATTTAATATATATGGAATCAAATCCGTAGAGATCTGATATACATGGGAATTAAATCCGTAGAGATTTTATATATGGGAAATAAATCTAAGAGATTTATTTTATAAGATTAGGGATTTTATTTCCTAATCAGTTTAGCTTAAGATTTACGCTGGGTCTTCCCTATATATATGAGCTCTTGGGAATTCACAAATAACGTTAATTCATTGTTCTCTCCATAAGATCTAGAGTTAGAATTTTCCTAGCAAATTCATCTCAGGATTCAACGCTGGCAAATTCGTGAAAGTCCGTGATTGGGGATTACGTGGATACCATAGTTGAGAAATCTGCTCTCGAGTTACTGTAAGATTTCTTGTTATGATTATTGTAATCATTTATGCAATTATATGTTCGTTGTTGGTGAACTGTCTAATTCCGCTGCGCATGTATTACGTGTTTATGTGCCTGCAAATTCCAACAACCCGTTCGAGAGATAATCTGAGATAGGCAGGATCAGGTATCTGGCTACCAACCTAATGTCCTTTTCAAGTATTCCCAAGTCCTTGCTCAACAAACTTGGTGGAAGCTTCTCCAATGAACAATTATAAAACAAAGGAAAAATAAATAAATTGTTGCACCACCTTTGTGGATTTCTAATTTTTCCAACTCGTGGAATCGTGTTGGGGATGAAAAATTCATCCCCTATATATAATAGAGGGGGTGGTCGAAAATTAGGGCCTAATTAGGGTTAAGAACGATCTTTTCTTGATCTCCAAGAAATCTTGAATATATCTCATATATTCTTCTTTCCGTGTGTAATTTTTCACAAAAATCTCACACCCTTATTTACCTTGAATTTTCGAAAATAATAGGGAGATTTGCAAGATTGAATATTTCTTGAATTTATGAGATATTCTTGTATTCCAAGAATACATATCTTTCTCCATAAAATCTTTCCAAGAAAATCAAGAAAATCTTTCTTCCCTTTTATTTCTCTAAATTTTCGAAAAATACAATTAAAGAAACCAAGTGGGAGATTTCTTGAATTTATGGGATAATATTGTATTCTAAGAATACTTATCTCCTTTCCACAAAATCTTTCCAAGAAAATCATTCTCCCTCTTTTTCTCTAATAATTTCGAAATAAAAGAAAAATATGCAACAAAATATTTAATTTATTTTAAACACCTTTTCATTTAATGGACTTTAATTGGACTACTTGAGGGGCCTTTATGAGAATTAAGATGGACTTCCCAATGGGCCTCTGAATTCCAATATTGAGCCACAATATAATTCAGCCCATTAATATTAATTAATTTCACTATATAATTAATATTGCACTATCCATCTCAACCCATATTATGGTAATATGACTCATGATGGTCCCGGTTGGAAAACCCATTTTGCACGTGCGGAAGCAAAACATTTCAAAGCGATGCATATAAAACAGGGGTGAGGGCAGAGTGATTACAGATTTTTGCATTTTAAGCTCATGTGTTGTGTTATGCTTATAATCGAATGCATTATGACAAGATAAGAACATAAAGCAGTAAACAACACAACAATGTATAGTGGTTCGGAGACTCAAGCTCCTACATCCACTCTCCCTGTTCCTAGGGAAATTCCTTCAAACGGGACTTATCACCCTCCACGGGATTGCCTATAGATATTTACCGAGCTCTCACTCAAACTGGACTTATCACCCTCTCGGGTTCGCCTCGGGACTTATCACCCTCCACGGGATTGCCTACAGATGTTTAACGAGTTCACACTCCAACGGGACTTATCACCCTCACTCGGGATTGCCTATACAACTACCTCACTTCACCATGGGGTTTGGATTTGGTGTTGTCTCCAACTATGGTGAGATTTTCTCTTACATTTGTTTAGCCTCAATGCTAAGGTTGGGAAAATCTCTCTAAGCTTAGGATACATCGTGGGTTGCTTAGATTGGGTTCTAGAACACTCTTTGAATATATTTGTATATCTACAGACTTGTGTTCTAGGGTGGGAATGCTTTTGAGTATAACTCTCTTTGGCTCTGTAGCATTGTTGCTATCTTCTTCGCACTTCCACTCTCCACATTGATAATGAGGGAAGAACTTGTATTTATAGTGTGGATTTGAATGTTACCGTTGGAGAGAATCACATTCAAATCCATACTATTCTCTCAGAAGTTCCGCAGCCTTTTCCATTTGGTTGTCTTCTCCTCTCATTGGTCCACGCCACCGATCTTAACGGTTAATATTCCTCGATTCCTCGCCTTGGAATCATTCAGATTCTCTCGAGTCTTGGATCCGTCTCGAGCCTTCAGGTCTATCTGAGCCTTCAGGTCTATCTGAGCCTTCAGCTGACTTCTCTTCGGTCGGACTTTGTCTGATCAGGTGTACTGACACTCAGGCTAATTGAGTTCAGTTCTTCTTGTCTTCGCATAACCCGACCCTCGTGTCACTGCTTTTCGAGCTAACCGATCATCGCCAGCTGCTCGACTCTCGGTGAATATGACTTCGGATGACTTCTCTTCCGATGACTTTTCTTCGATCTAGTATCAGATTTACGGTTTTCGATATCTGATTTCTTCTCGTCTGATCTGATCAGCTCACATATCAGTTTATTTGCATCAGATTAGTTTATCAGATTATCATATTAGGTTAGCATATCAGGTTAACACATCTGGTCTCAATCCGTCGATCTTGACCGCGCTTCATCTTCATATCGATCTCGATCACGTCGATCTTGATCGGTCTCATCCGCTCTTCTTCCGATCGCAACCTTCTCTTACGATCCGGTCATCGATCCGGTCTCTGATCGATTCGGAGTTTTTGGTCATCGATCATTTGACCTTCCGATTCTTCCGATCGGTGGCTTAGCTTTTCTTCTCTTCGATTTTGCTGATTTCATCGGTTTAACCGAACTCATCTAACTCATCGATCTCGTCGGTCTAAATGCTTGACCTACTTTGATCTCGATCATCTTAAATACGATTTCGTGAGTTCCCCCTCAACTTGTTCTCTCGTTCCCCCTCAACTTGTTATCTGTAAATTAGCTTTAATAAGCACAAGTTGATAATGTTTTGGCACAATTCATCAAAATTAAAATATCCCAACAACTCCCGGTTATTATTTCCCATGTTTAAGATTATTTTGTCCATTAATTAATTAAGCCACTGAAAAGTTTTATATTAATTAATATTTTTATCCTTGGAGTAAGGACAACTCAACATTATTATCCATATCGGAAAATTAATTCCACTTGCAAGATTTGGTATGATAAAGGTTCTGAACCCACCAAGGGGACTAATCATGCAAGACTCTCCAAGCACAAGATTCTCTGTATTAATTTATCAACTGTCATGCAATTAATATTATTGCCCAAGATATAGGGTATCGAAGTCGCAGTGATTCTCTTCCCATTATAAGTCAAAGCAATAATTACTAATCACACACAGTCCTTATTAAGTGACAGGAATTAAGAAATCAACAACCACTGAGGTCTAACTCTTCATCCCATAAGACCGTGCGAATGAGTTTATCCTCTCTGTAGGTCCGCTACAGCGCATCAAATGCACTATTGTAATCTCTCGGTCAAGACAAGCCAATCTGAGCCTTACACATCAACTTCTACCAATAAATTGTTCAGATCTATCTAAGTTGTGAAACACGCACTTGTTTACAAGGGGCTGTTAACATGATCTTCTGTGATCTGGTATCACCACGGTAACTACAATGTAACACGTGTTATTCTATGAACTGTTTGCAATAAATATATATAACATTCAATCATATTTAAAGCAATAGTGATAAATAATTTATTTCAGTAAATAAGTGTTTAATAAATAGGTTATACAAAGTAAAAACATACTTTCACGTATAACCCCAACAGTAACTGCTACTTACGTAGAATTGCAATAACCGCTAATCACATAGCATTGCAATAACTATTACTTACGTAACATTGTAATATCTACTACTTACGTAGCATTGCAATAACCGCTACTTTCGTAGCATTGCCCATGGAGATGATGGTCTCACTCCCACTAAATCGTTGGTAGTAATGATAATAGGAATATTTGACTTGTCATATTCCACATTGTACATAATTATAGAATAATATCTCTTGTTCTAATTGTAGAGTTTTATTTTCCGTAATTACCGTTGTATCTCCTATTATTAATAATACCTTTTTCCATCACCTCATTAATGATGATCCAAATCCTGTTCTCACATAGAATATGGTCGTGCTTTCAAAAATATTTGTGAACAATTGTCTGGAATTGGGCGACCCGTTCCGGAATCCGATAAAAGCCACTTCTTTCTCAACGGTCAAGGGCATCAATTTATGGGTTTCACCTACACTCGTATGGCCCTTTCTCCTGTTCCATCTTTCCGTGATCTGCTTAATCAAGCAAAACAGTATGAACAACTCCAACGTGTTATGGAGGCAGCCCCGCCTTCTAATGCAGCGTTCAAAGCCGATCGAGGTAGGCACCGCCGATCGGATCACAATTATGGCCATCGTCAAGGCTCGGGCTCCGGTCAGTGGCAACATGCCTTGAGCGCCGGTTCTGGAAATTGACAGCAGTAGTCCGGTTCTAGGGCTAGACAACAGCCGGGTAATTGGCAACAACAACCTGGTAATTGGCAGTAGGGTTCATCTAATAGGGGTCGTGGTTCATCCAATTTTTCCAACAATGGGGGTCGTCGCCCGCCTCATTTTCAGATATGTCGTGGTGAGCATTATGCTAATCAGTATCCTCAATTTCTTTATGCTCGTACTGCAGGTCATTCGGCTTAGTTGGCTTAGGCTTTTGCCACGTCCGACAAAGTTTCGGATCCCACTCCGGATTGGTACTTGGATTTGGGAGCGTCTGCTCACATGACGTCTCAGGCCTCTACACTGGACTTAATTGAGCCTTACACTGATAATGGTTCTGTAATTGTTGGGAATGGTGATTCTTTATATATTTCCCATATTGGCTCTAAAATATTTCTTCAGATGTTAAATTGTTGGATGTTTTGGTTGTTCCCCATATAACCAAAAATCTTTTATCTATCAGAAAGTTGACTGTTGACTATCCTGTTGATGTGATATTTTCTGATAAATTCTTTGTCATTTAGAATCGGGTTACAAAGAAAATACTGGCTCAGGGTAGATGCGATAATGGGCTTTATATTCTTGATCGGGGTATTCCGGCTCTAGTTGTAACAATTCAAACAAACACTTTACATGCTAGTTATGATTTGTGGCATTTAAGCCTGGGGCATGTCCCAGTTTCTGTTATTTCCTTATTAAATAAATTAGGACAATTGTCTGTTACTTCTTCATTGCCGAACCCGAATATTTGCTCTTCTTGTCAGTTGGCTAAGAGTAAAAGATTATCGTTTGATTTGAATAATAAACGTGCTTCTGCTGTGCTTGATTTAATACATTGTGATTTGTGGGGGCCTGTACCTGTATCTACTTCTAATGATTTTCGTTACTATGTTGCTTTTGTGGATGATTTTTCCCATTTTACTTGGTTGTATCCTCTTCGGGCAAAATCAAAATTTTATGATATATTTGTTAGGTTTCACACCTTTGTTTGTAACCAATTTTTGAGCACTATAAAAGTTTTCCAGAAAGATGGGGGGACTGAATTTGTGAATTTCAAGGTGCGCACTTTTATGGACTTGCATGACATTCATCACAGATTATCCTGTTCTTACACACCACAGTAGAATGGTCGTGCCGAGTGCAAACACCATCATATTTATGAGACCGGTCTTTCTATGATGTGTCATGCCCATGCTCCGGCCTCTCTTTGGTTCGATGCATTTGCCACGGCTGTCTTTGTTATCAACAGGCTTCCCTATTTGGTTTTGCACTATAAATCTCCTTTCGAGCATCTTTATGGAATTACCCCTACTTACTCTAATTTTTGGCCCTTCGGTTGTCGGGTTTTTCCCTTTCTTCTTGACTATGTTCCTCACAAGCTAGCTCCTCGAAGCCATCCTTGCATTTTTATTGGTTACAGCAGCATCTATAAGGGTTTCGTTGTCTAGATCCGGACTCATCCAGAGTAAACACTACTCGTCACGCTCAATTTGATGAATTACTTTTTCCATTTGCTCTGGGATTCGAACTCACGTGCCTCTCGGGAGCTTGAACTCACCACGTTCTTTGAGCATACGGGCACACCGCTTTGTATTTTACCGCCTCACTCGACTCAGCCATCATCGATACCTACCTCGGCTCATGTTCCCGTTCTTCATGACACGATCGATGTCGTGCCTCTACATGTTCAGCCTGAGCTTGATCCTGTAGTTCCTGAGCCACCTGGTGCCATTTCTCCATTTCAGCCAGCTTCTCCGGAGCACCTTGCCGAACCCATGCCACCTGCTCCGCCTACTTCCCTCGTCCATCCGATGATCACGCGAGCTCGGGTGGGATCTTCAAGCCCAAGTACCCCGTTGATCTTTGCACTACAACTTTAATTATGGCTCTCACTGCTCATTCCGAGCCTCGGGGGTTCAAATCTGCTGCTAAATCTCGTCATTGGTTGGCCGCCATGCAGGAGGAAATTGATGCCCTTCGTTCGAATAACACTTGGGTTCTTGTGTCTCGTCCTCCGGGCACAAATATTATTTGTTCGAAATGGGTATTTTGTACGAAGTTTCATGCTGATGGTTCTGTTGAGCGTTATAAAGCTCATCTCGTAGCTCAAGGATTTACTCAAATACCTGGCACCGACTTTCATCATACTTTTAGTCCGGTTGTCAAGGCCGCTACGGTTCGTATTGTTCTTGCTCTTGCAATTCATCGTGGTTAACATCTTCATCAGCTTGATGTAAAAAATGCATTTCTAAATGGTGTTCTTGACAAACCCATTTTTATGGCTCAGCTGTTGGGGAATTATTTGCACGGATATATTCGGTATGAATATTAAAATGCAAATTTAATTCTAACAATTATTACTAGCATGAATTAATCCTATATTATGCATATAAACAGTTCACGTAAATCCTATGCATGCGGAATTACTACGAGTTAACGTGAACGTACCTCTTGGAATGACAATGATCTCGTTGATTAGACACACCAGAAAAACCTTCCCAAGTATTCCCTTAATCCTTGCTCGACAATCCGGTGGTAGGATGCTCGCGAACAATTAACAAAAGGAAAACAAGCTTTGTTGCACCACCTTTGTGGATTTACTAATTTTTCCAGCACATGGAATTGTACTTGGGAATGAAACACTCATCCCCTATTTATAGAGTTGAAGTAGCCGATTTTTTGCTCATGGAATAGGGGAAAAAATCTTTTCTTGATCTCCAGAAATCTTGAATATATCTCATATATTCTTTTTCTCCATAATTAAAATATTCCATAAAAATCCCATTCACTCTTGTTATGGTGTATTTTTCGAAATATAGGGAACAAGAATCCAAGATTTGGATCTTCTTGAATTTATGAGATATTCTTGTATTTCAAGAAATACATATCTTTCATAATATCTTTTCAAGAAAATCAAAAAAATCTTTCTAGTCCTTTATATTTCAAAATTTTCGAAATTTACTATATGGATAACCAAGTGGGAGATTTCTTGAATTTAATGAGATAATCTTGTATTCCAAGAATACATATCTTCATTCCATAACAAAATTCAAAGAAAATCTTTCTCCCCTTTTAATCCATAGTTTTCGAAAAAAATAGAGAGGAAAAATAAGGCAACAATATTTATTTTATTTTTAAACACCTTTTTCAGTTATTGGACTTTATGTTGGGCTACTTAGGGGCCTTTAGGAGAATTAAGATTGGACCTTCCAATGGATCTTGAATTATCAATATTGAGCCACAATATTATTCAAGCCCATAAATATTAATTAATCCCACTACATAATTAATATTGCTCTATCCATCTTAACCCATATTACTGTCAATATGGCTCCCGGTTATTATTTCCCGTGTTTAAGATTATCTAGTCCATTAATTAATTCAAGCCACTGAAATAGCTTTCCATTAATTAATATGTTTTGTCCTTGGTTAAGGAACGGTTCAACATTATTATCCATACCGGAAACTAGTTCCACTTGCAAGATTTGGTATGATTTAGCTTATGAACCTCCCAAGGGGGCAAATCGAACAAGCGTACTTGCACACGATTCTCCGTATTAAATCTTAGCAATCGCATGTGACCAATAATATTGCCCAAGATAAAAAGTATTGAATCTCGTTGATTCTCTACCCGTAATAAGTCAAAGCAATAATTACTAACCACACGCGATCTTATTTAAGGGACAAAAATTAAGAAATAACGAAGCACTGGGGTCTAATTCTTCCTAGTTCAGTGCTGAAGAATTTGTCCTCCTGTAGGTCCTATTCAGTGCATCAGTCATGCACTAGTGTAATCTCTTGGTCAAGACAAACCAATCTGAGCCTTACACTTCAACCTTTCACGATGGATTGTTCATTTCCATCTAGGTCGTGAATGTTGTACTTTTGGTTACAAGGGACTGTTAATTTAATCTTATGTGATCTAGTATCACTAAATTAACTACAATGTAACACGTACTATTTATTGAACAATTATGCAGTAAATATATGTAACATTCGATGATATTTAAAGCATCAGTGATAAACAATTTATTTCAGTAAATAAGTCTGAAATTCAGTTTTGATTATACAAAGTAAAAGCATACTTTCAAGTATAATCCCAACATCAGCCCCCTGGCTTTGTTGATTCTCAATTTCGGACCATGTATGTTGTCTCAAAAAAGCTCTATACGGCCTTCGCCAGGCTCCTCTTGCTTGGTTTCAACGATTTAGCTCATTTCTCTTGACCTTGGGTTTCTGTCAAAGTCATTTGGACTATTCACTTTTTTATTTCCATAATGGTTCCATCACTATATATCTTCTTCTTTTCGTGGACAATATCATTGTTACCGAGAATGATGCAACTGCTATACGTACCTTCGTTGATCGCACGCATAAGGAGTTTGCCATTAAGGACCTTGGTCGTCTAAATTACTTCTTGGGCTTAGAGGTTTCTTATACTTCGGACGGTTTATTTATTGGCTAGTCCAAATATGCACATGACATCCTCAAACGTGTCAATCTCCTCGATTCGAAACCTATTAGTACGCCTTTAGCTGCTGGTGAAACTCTTGTCAGCTCACGCTCTTCTTTCAAAGATCCGACCTTGTATAGATCCTTAGTGGATGCTCTTCAGTATCTCACGATCACTCGTCCTAGTCTTTCTTATGCTGTGAATCTCGTCAGTCAGTTTCTGCATTTGCCTACTGATGATCACTTCTCGGTTGTGAAATGTATCCTTCTGTACGTTAAGGGCACTATTCATTTTGGGTTGTCCTTCACTCGATGTTCGGACTCTACAATTGTTGGTTATTCCGATGCTGATTGGGCTAGATGCATCGAAACCCGTCGCTCTACATACAACTACTCTATATTTCTCGGGGGAAATTTTGTATTTTGGAGTGCTAAAAAGCAGCCTACTGTCTCACGTTCTAGTTGTGAGCCAAAATACCGAGCTATAGCTAACGCTGTTGCAGAGTTGGTTTGGATTTCTCATCTATTGCTCGAGCTTCGGTCCTTACCATCCTCTCTGCCTATGCTCTTAAGTGATAATAAGAGTGCAATATTCTTGAGCCAAAATCATGTTGCTCACAAGAGGGTGAAACATATTGATCTCGACTATCACTTTGTTCGGGAACTTATTTCTTCGGGCAAAATTTCTACTCGTTTTGTCCCTTATAATCTTTAGCTGGCGGACATTTTCACCAAAGGCTTACCTCGGCCAGCTTTCGAGTTCTTACGATCCAAGCTCTGCATTCGTTTACACCCCACGCATCCCTTGGGGGGGGAGGATAATAGTGATAATAGGAATGTTTGACTTGGTATATTCTACATTGTAGATAATTATAGAATAATATCTATTGTTGTAATTGTAGAGATTTATTTTCCGTAATTACTGTTGTATCTCCTATTATTAATAATACCTTTTCTCATCACCTCATTAACGGTGATCCAAATCATGTTCTCACAATTGGATTATCTAGCATCCTTGAAACATTGAAACAAACATGATTAGTGGTTCCCGATGCACTACCCACAAATGGGAGCATACACCGCTAAACAAGTTTCAACAATTAGTTTTTGAGAATTACCTTTCTTCCCAACCTTTTTAGGTTTGGGACAGGCTGACCTCTGATATTTTCTCAGACCGCAATTAAGCATTTTCGTTTGTCGGTCTTCTTCTTGACACCTCTTAATGCTATTTTCTACGAGAACAAATTTCGTATGGCTATCTGACTTGCTTTACGATTCTGGTGAGCGAAGAATTCATTAAGATCTGTCATAATAGCTGCAATGGTTTCCAAGTTTTGGTGTCGGTGTTGCAACACATCTGATGTTGAAGTCAAGATGATACACTTATCCATTTTATTGGATTTCAACCATTTCTTACGATATTACTTATTTTCCTCACAATCGTAGTCTCAACGAGTCTAGGTTCGTCAAGGACTGACTTATGCGATTGAATGGTCAAGACAATAAATAATTTCCAATCTATATAGTTTCCTATACAACTCTATTGACTTTAAGTATATTAACAGTGGATTAAAAGGTTGTGACATGCTGAACCGAAATAAATAACATTTGTATAAGCACCAAATACCACATAGTTTTGATCACATTATTCATATCAAAATCTCAAAATAATATGAATATGCATCAGTCGACATCTCAAAATAGTTTAAATAGGTCACGTGGGGTGAACTGTCTATTTAAACACATTCAAGCAAGTTACAAACAGAACAATTACAAACCTTTAATTCAAAATGAATAGTCGGCTCCCACTTGACCAATATAAAATTGACAGGGACTTCGGGGAAGCATATGCATATCAATTTTATACCTAAGTAATAACCATGATTAAATACAGGATTATTACTTTGTTTTGAACGAGCCTCGTGGGGAGGGTCATCGTCGCCATTAATAATAATCCACAATCATCCTTTTGGGAGTTTATTCATGTGAAATCTATCTTTTGGCCGTTTCGAGGGGGAAATTTCTCCAAAAGAATTCACAAATAAAAAAATCATGGAGTTCAAAATTGACGTAATTTTATTATCCAGAATAAAATTGTCAATCAATAAAACATACATAGTAATTTTCGAAAGTGAGATTTTCTGTAGACAATTCAAAAAACATGCAAACACATTAACAAATAATAATGCATGAAATTAAAACAAGATCAAGACAAAATAAATCAAGTTGGGCACATATATCTTGGGAAATACGGGGTGCCCGGATCTATTCGAGGTGTATTTAAATACATATTTAAATTATTAAATTAATTACTAACATGAATCAACCTTAAATTAATTCAACATAATAATTAAATAAGCAACAACAACATGCGTACACGTAATTCACGTAAATCCTAAGCATGCGGAATCTACGAGTTACGAAATTACATACCTCTTGTAGAGACAACCGTTGAGACGATGGATCAACCCAAAGTGCCCACAAACGTAATCTGGTGGAAGGATTCTCATGAACGATTTTAATAAAGGAGAAAACCAAAAATATATGCCACCACCTTTGTGGATTTCTAATTTTTCCAACACATGGAATTGCATTGGGGATGAAAAATTCATCCACTATTTATAATACTAGGGTGGTCGAAATTTGGGTCCAAATTGAGATATAAGAAGATCTTTAATTCTTGTGCAAGAAGTAATCTTGAATATATCCAATATATTATTTTTCCCATAAATAAATTTTTCACAAAAATCTCCTCCCTTATAAATAGGTAATTTTCGAAAAATTCAATGCACAAGAAGGCAAGATTTTATTTCTTGAATTTATGGGATAATCTTGTATTGCAAGAATACTTATCTTTTTCCATAAAATCTTTTCAAGAAAATTAAGAAAATCTTTTCCCTTACTTGTCCCATAATTTTAAAAAATTTCAAGTAAAATAGGGCAATAATATTTTCTTCTTATTTTCATTAATTGGACTTATATTGGGCTATTTGAGGGGCCTTTAGGAGAATTAAGATTGGACCTCCAATGGGCTATGAAACGTTAATATTAAGCCAAAATATTATTCAAGCCCATTAATATTAATTTACTCCACTATAAAATTAATATTGAACTATCCATCTTAATCCATATTACGATGCTACAATAATATGACTTCCGGTTATTATTTTCAGTGTTTAAGATTATCTAGTCCACTAATTAATTAAGCTACTGAAAAAGTTTTATATTAATTAATATCTTTATCCTTGGAGTAAAGACAACTCAACATTATTATCCATACCGGAAATAAATTTTCACTTGCAAGCTTTGGTATGATAAAGCTTCTGAGCCCACCAAGGGGACAAATCAAGCAAGACACACTTGCACACAATTCTCCGTATTAAATCTTAGCAATCGTCGTGTAACTAATAATATTGCCCAAGATATAAGGTATCAAGTCATGTTGATTCTCTTCCCATCATAAGTCAAAGCAATAGTTATTAATTTCACACGATCCTATTTAAGGAAAGGAGATTAAGAAATAACAAACCACCGAGGTCTAATTCTTCTATATTCAGTACTGAAGAATTTATCCTTCTGTAGGTCCTATTCAGCGCATCATAATGCACTAGTGTAACCTCTTGGTCAAGACAAGCCAATCTGAGCCTTACACTTCAACCTTTCACGATGAATTGTTCATTTTCATCTAGGTTGTGAGTTATGAGGAACTGTTAATTTGATCTTCCGTGATCTGGTATCACCGAATTAACTACAATGTAACACGTACTATTTATTGAACATGTATGCAGTAAATATATATAACATTCAATCATATTTAATGCAACAATGATAAATAATTTATTTCAGTAAATAAATAAGAAATTCAATTTGGTTATACAAAGTAAAAAACATACTTTCCAGTATAACCCCAACAATCTCCCACTTATACTCAAAGTCTGCTTTTAAGTATACTACAACACGTCTCATGTTCTACGTGACATCTAATGTCACCTACACGAACCTAATAATATTTCTCCCACTAATACTCAAAGCAGATTGGCAATGCTCTTGACACCCATTCCTTCCACATGTCTCTCGAATGTATTCTGAGGCAGACCTTTTGTGAATGGATCTGGTAGGTTGTCTTCCGACGCAATCTTTGTCACCTCTATGTCTCCTCTCTTAACGATTTCTCGTATAAGATGGCATTTTCTTTCTATGTGTTTGTTGGCTTTGTGGGCTCTCGGTTCCCTTGAATTTGCAACTGCTCCGGCATTATCACAGTAAACCGTGATTGTGCTGGGCAAATCCGGAACAACGTCCAAGTCCACTAAGAAGTTCTTAACCCAAACCGCTTCCTTTGCTGCTTCACAAGCAGCTCCGTATTCAGCTTCCATGGTAGAATCGGCGATGCATTTCTGCTTAACGCTTCTACATGTCATGGCTCCTCCTCCTATGCAAAACACACTACCCGAGGTTGACTTCCTGGAGTCTATGTCTGATTAGAAATCTGAGTCCGTGTAACCGATGGGGATTAGACTGTCTGACTGATAAACCAACATTCTGTCCCGTGTCCTCTTCAAATACTTTAGAATATTTTTAGCTGCAGTCCAATGCTCTTTCCCAGGATTATTTTGATATCTTGCTACCATGCCTATGGCAAAGCAGATATCCGGTCTCGTGCACAGCATTGCATACATGAGGCTTCCTATAACTGAGGCATAAGGAATGCCCTTCATGTCATCTATCTCTTTATGTGTCTTGGGACACATTTCTTTGGATAGATGGATTCCGTGTCTGAAAGGTACAAAACCTTTCTTGGAATCTTGCATGCTGAATCGCTTCAAGACAGTGTCTATGTATGATGCTTGTGAGAGGCAGATCATCATTTTCCTGCTATCTCGAGTGATCTTGATTCCTAGGACATGACCAGCTTATCCCAAGTCCTTCATATCAAATTATTTTGACAGTCATGCCCTTACGTCTGACAACACCTTTACATCGTTCCCGATGAGCAGAATGTCGTCTACGTATAGTACTAAGAATACTAAGGCAGTTCCGTCATGCTTTTTATAAACACAACTTTCGAAATTGTTTTGATCAAAACCGTAGCACGGGATGCTTACTTCAGTCCATAAATGGACTTCCTTAGCTTGCAAACTAGATGCTCTTGGCCTTTTTCAATGAAGCCCTCGAGTTGTTGCATATAGATTTCCCCGTCAAGACTTCTGTTAAGGAAAGATGTCTTGACATCCATTTACCAGATCTCAAAATCTAGGTGTGTAGCAATCGACAAGAGAATACGGATGGAGTTGAGCATGGCTACGGGCAAAAAGGTTTCCTCATAATCGATCCCTTCTTTCTGAGTATACCCTTTCGCCACGAGTCTCGCTTTGAAGGTTTCCACCTTCCCGTCCTATCCTCTTTTCCTCTTGTATACCCACTTGCATCCAATGGGTTTCACCCCATTAGGTGGTTCGACTAGATTCCACACTTTATTGTGATCCATTGAACCCATTTCGGCTTCCATTACAGTTTGCCAAGAATCTGCATCATTGTTTTGGATCGCCTCGTTGTACGACCATGGGTCTGATTCTTCTCCGGAGATCAAGTCTGAAGACTCTTCTATCCCCAAGAATCGCTCGGGTTGTCTACCAACCCTCCCACTGCGACGAGGTGGATTGACTAGTTTGAAGGCCTTGAGGTCATCGAGCGTAGGCTGTATTCGCGAAGTGTCGAACGGGCGAACGAGTCCTGTTGTGCCCCTGGGCCGAATCTCCGGGTGCATTCCGCCAGCGCAATGCTTGTGGGTTTCATGCCGAGTAGCCTCGATCAGGTGACCAGCTCATCCGTGTGGCGGGCGCGGACGATGTGGGCTGAGCGCCGGGGCGAACCTCTAGGGTGAGCCATCTTGTCGGTTCGGAATGCGTGTCCAGCGGGGCAATGCTCGGGTTCAAGTATTCTTCATTCTGTCAATTGATTTGGCTGAATTCCATTTTTTGTCGGACGAGGTCATCCCCGAGGTGCCCAGTTCGGACGATGAGGTCGACAAAGTAGATCGTAGGTTGAGGATGCGGGAGTCCGTGCCTCGCGGACCTCGCGATGTGGTATCGAGGCTGACCCAGACACGAGAAGAGAGTCACTTCGCCGCGAAAGACGTGGAAAGTTGGGTGACCGAGGCTGAGCTCTTCTCGTGGAGGGAAAAGTTTCAAGTCCCCTAGCGATGTCCATTTCTGGGTCCCTGGACATAAAATCGATTATGCCGACCAAGTCCCGGATGGGTGCGTAGCCATGAACTATGATACTATGAAGGTCGGATTTCGCTTCCCGCTCCATCCCGTGATCTCGTAGCTATTGCAATTCTGGGGTCTGGCTCCGACACAAATTACTCCGAATGTGTGGAGTACGATGGTTGTGTAGGTATGACACTTGGTATATCTACTTGTACAGTCGGCAAAGGAGTTGGCCCTCTAAGTTCTTCTAAGGTAATCTCACTTCTAGGCTTTCTATCGTTCATATAGTCTTCTTCCAAAAATCTAAAGTGTGTACTTATTATGACCTTTTGATCTTCGGGACCATAGAACATGCATCCTTTAGTTCCCCTGGGGTATCCTATAAACAGCCTTAATTCTGAACATGCATCTAACTTACCGGCTTCCTTGTCCAACACGTATGCCGGACACCCCCAGATTCTCATGTGTCCCAAGCTGGGCTTGCGCCCTGTCCACAATTCTCTAGGGGTTTTGGGAACCGACTTGGATGACACTAGGTTTAGAATGTAAGCCGTTGTATCCAAGGCGTAACCCCATAACAATTTTGGAAAATCCGCATAACTCATAATTGATCTGACCATTTCTAAAAGTGTTCTATTTCTTCGTTCTGCAACCCCGTTTTGTTGAGGGGTACCGGGTGCAGTTAACTGGGATGCAATCCCTTCGTCTGACAGGTAGTTCAAAAATTCATTGCTGAGGTATTCGCCTCCACGATCAGATCGTAGAAACTTGATACTCTTTTCCTTATGATTCTCTGCCTGAGTCTTAAATTCTTTGAATTTATCAAAGATCTAAGATTTATGCTTCATTAGGAAAACGTACCCATAACGTGAGTAATCATCGATAAAAGTAACGAAATACTCGTAGCCACCTCTAGCTTTAATTTGCATTGGACCACACACGTCAGTGTGAACTATTTCTAGCACTTCTTTAGCTCTAAGCCCCATGGCTCCAAATGTCCTCTTGGTCATTTTACCCTCCAAACATGATTCGCAGGTTGGAAATGGTTCAATCCGAAGGGACTCCAATGAACAATCTTGGACCAACCTTTGAATCCTATTCGGATTAATATGACCTAATCTTAGATGCCAAAGAAGTGTCTCATTCACATTAGTCGAACGTTTTTCTTATAGTGCTCGAAACGGTCGATGTGTTACCGGATGCATTTTGTGAGTGATGTGCACAGTTAATAGTATAGAGATTGTTCCGTAAAGTTCCATGACAGATAAACACATCGTTAAGAAAAATAGTAACTTGCTTATTAAAACGAACAGAATATCCATCAAAAAATAGTTTAGAAACAGAAATAAGGTTTTTCTGAAAAATAGGAACATAAAGAACATCTCTTAAAATTAAACTTATGTCTTCAAAAGACAGGTGCACGCCTCCCACTGCTTCAGCTGCCACTCTCGTAGCATCGCCTAGCGTGATGAGAATCTCACTCCCACTAAGCTGTCGGGTCCATTTGAACCCCTGTAAAGTGAAATAAACATGATCAGTGGATCCCGTATCCACTGCCCATGAATGGGTAGCATACACCGCTAAACAAGTTTCGACAACTAGTGCGTGAGAATTACCTTTCTTTCCATTCCGCTTGGGTTTGGAACAGGCCGACCTCCAATGTCCTTTTTCACCGCAGTTGAAACATTTCCCCTTAGCTGACTTCTTCATGCCACCCTCTCCATTCACCTTTCCTTTGCCCTTGGCAACGCTTGAGTTAGCTTGGCTTTTTGCCTTCTTTTTTTTCTTACCTCCTCTTGGCCTAAAAGAAGAAGATGGACCATTTGTCGCCATGGCTTGGTTGCTCTCTCCCAATATTCTCTCCGCCGAGACTAAAGCTTGTAGCAGACCAGGCAGTGTGAACTTTTGATTGTTCATTTGGTAGTTGAGCCTGAACTGCTCGAAGCTTTTTGGCAGGGAATGGAGTATGAAATCGATTTGTGTCTCGATATCATATTCAACACCAAGGACCTCAAGTTTATTTAGGTGAGCCATCATCTGGAGAACGTGCTCAATTACGGGCATTCCCTCCGCCATCTTCATGGGGAGCATGTCTCTCATGGTGATCTAGCGAGCCACACGATTCTGATGTTGGAACATCGATTTAAGATTTGCCATGATGTCTGCAGCAGTTTCAACGTTTTGGTGTTGGTGTTGCAACACATCTGACATGGAAGCTAAGATGGTACACTTTGCTATTTCGTTGGAACGCTCCCAGTCAGCATAGTCTTTCTTATCCGTTTTGCTGGACTCATCAGTTGGCTTTTCTGGTTTGGATGTAGTAAGAACCCAGTTGCGATGTTGTGCGGTGAGGACAATAGTAAGTTTTCGATACCAATCAACAAAATTTTCTCAAATAAGCAAATTGTCTTTCAGTATATTAAACAGTGGATTAAAAGGTTGCGACATGATGAAACTAAAATAAACATACATCTTGTGTTAATGCTAACACAAAGAAAATTACATAATTCGATCACATGAATCATATTAAAATCTCAAAAAAAATATGAACATGCATCAACCAATATCTTAAAACAGTTTAAATGAGCCACGTGGGTGGGTCATCATTTAAATCACATTTAAGCAGGTTACGAACAAGAACAGTTACAAACCTTTAATTAAAAAAAAAAAGTTGGCTCCCACTTGACCAATATAAAATTAACAGGGACTTCGGCGAAGTATACGCATATCAATTTTATACTAAAGTAATAACCATGATTAAATACAGAATTATTATTTCATTTTGAACGAGCCTCTTGGGCCACTAGTAATAATTCACAATCATCCTTTTGAGAATTTATTCATGTGAAAACTTTCTTTTGGTCGTCCCTTAGGGGAATTTCTCCAAAAGAATTCACAAATAAATAAATCATGGAGGTCAAATTAATTTGATTCAAAACTAAATTAATTATATAAACATACTTAGTAATTTTTTTGAGTTTGAGATTTTTCACAAGCAATATCTCATGCAAACACATTAAACGAATTTAAACAGAAGCATAAGAAAGAAAATACATCAAAAGAAAACAAAAATTAAACATATTGGGCACAAATTATCAAATTGTCATGGTTTAATTTTCCTTGTCTTGATCTTGAAGAAACTCTTGATTTCTCCCACTCGTTCGCCTCGAAAAAAATCCATCTTGAATTGCCACGCCAAGTAGCTCATGGTCGGGATGCCTGACACGTCAGTGACACGCTGGCCGAATAGTATCCCTTGCGCCCCTAAGCACGGCGTGCGTCACCCTCGAACCTCGGCAACCTCATGCAGCCGGCTGGGTCTTGCCTATCTGTAGCGTGCCGCCCATGCCTCAGCCACTCCGCCAAATCCGCTCGGCCCGTCGTTCTGCGCCAATGGCGTGCTTATCGTGCCCTAGAATGCTTTGTGTCGTCGTCGGTGATCGGCCGATGCCAAGCGCCGTGCCCGTGCGCGCTTGGCGATGTCTGCGTCGTGCGCGTGCCTCCCTTGGCATGTTTCACGCGATGCACGTCGCCCGCGTACGGTTTCAGATCCGTTTTAATTTCTCGTCTCCGTCTTCGTCTTCGATCAGGTTAAAATTTATTTTACGAAATAAATAAACCTAAATCTAGACTAGTCTATTATATTGAACAAATCAAATAACCAAATCTACTCGTGGATTTTCTCACGAGAAAAACAAATTTGAACGAGTCAAATTAAAACCAATCATACGCATGAAATAAATTAGGGATGTCAATGTGGCGGGTTTTAACCCGAACCCGGCATGAATCCGCCCCGGATTGGGCTGGTTAAAACCCGGTCAAAAGAAAACCCGCCGGATGCTGGGCGGGTCATGGTATTAGGCAAACCCGCCCCGTAACCCGACCCGTATATATATATATATATATATATATAGTATATATTAAATGTATTAAGTAAGAATGCAATAGTAGTTTAATAAGATAGCAATACTATAATAAGAAAAAACAGTATAATAAGATGTCTATTTTGATGAGGTATGTTTGATTAATGAATAATGAGTAAATGTAGTCCCTTTTGTGCTCTCTTTAATGTGAGATTGATTATGATATTATGTATTTTTTGTTTGTTTTAATTTGATGATTCTAGTTTATGTTTTATTTTTTAGGAACAATATGTATTTAAAAATGACATGTATGAAAATAGGAGTACGAATTAAAAAATAAAGGGAAAACGAAATTAAATATGAGGGGCGGGTTAAACCCGCCGGGTTCATTGGGCGGGAAGGGCAGAGCGGGTCCAAAAAACCCGGTGGGGTGGGGAGGGCCGGTTTCGGGTTAGAAAAAAAATGGCGGGGCGGGTTACGGGTTTGGCCAAACCCGCCCCATTGCCATCCCTAAAATAAATAAACACATTAAATACCATGACAATTGGATACCTGCAAAACAAATCTAATAATTCTACTATCCAATTTTCAATAAAATTTAATGGCCAACAAATTTAAATAACAATTTATAGACAGAGCTCGAAACTGAGGCTCTGATACCAGTTGTTGGGAAATACGGGGTGCCCGGATCTATTCGAGGTGTATTTAAATACATATTTAAATTATTCAATTAATTACTAACATGAATCAATCCAAAATTAATTCAACATAATAATTAAATAAGCAACAACAACATACGTACACGTAATCCACGTAAATCCTAAGCATGCGAAATCTAGGAGTTACGAGATTACATACCTCTTGTAGAGACAACCGTTGAGACGATGGATCAAGCCAAAGTGCCTTCTCAAATATGTTCCACGTCCACGAATGTAATCCGGTTGAAGGATTCTCACGAACGATTTTAATAAAGGAGAAAACTAAAAATATATGCCACCACCTTTGTGGATTTCTAATTTTTCCAACACATGGAATTGCATTGGGGATGAAAAATTCATCCCCTATTTATAATACTAGGGTGGTCAAAATTTGGGTCCAAATTGAGATATTGGAAGATCTTTAATTCTTATGCAAGAAATAATCTTGAATATATCCAATATATTCTTTTTCCCATAAATAAATTTTTCACAAAAATCTCCTCCCTTATAAATAGGTAATTTTTTAAAAATTCAATGCACAAGAAGACAAGATTTTATTTCTTGAATTTATGGGATAATCTTGTATTGCAAGAATACTTATCTTTTTCAATAAAATATTTTCAAGAAAATCAAGGAAATCTTTTCCCTTTCTTGTCCCATAATTTTCGAAAATTTCAAGAAAAATAGGGCAATAATATTTTCTTCTCCTTTTCATTAATGAACTTATATTGGGCTATTTGAGGGGCCTTTAGGAGAATTAAGATTGGACCTCCAATGGGCTATGAAACTTTAATATTAAGCCAAAATATTATTCAAGCCCATTAATATTAATTTACTCCACTATAAAATTAATATTGAACTATCCATCTTAATCCATATTACGATGCTACAATAATATGACTCCCGGTTATTATTTCCCATGTTTAAGATTATCTAGTCCACTAATTAAATAAGCCACTGAAAAAGCTTTATATTAACTAATATCTTTATCCTTAGAGTAAAGACAGCTCAACATTATTATCTATGCCGGAAATAAATATACACTTGGAAGCTTTGGTATGATAAAGCTTCTAAGCCCACCAAGGGTACAAATCAAGCAAGACGCACTTGCACACGATTCTCCGTATTAAATCTTAGCAATCGTCGTGTAACTAATAATATTGCCCAAGATATAAGGTGTCAAATCATGTTGATTCTCTTCCCATCATAAGTCAAAGCAATAGTTATTAATTTCACACGATCATATTTAAGGAATGAAGATTAAGAAATAGCGAACCACCGATGTCTAATTCTTCTATATTTAGTACTGAAGAATTTATCCTCCTGTAGGTCCTATTGAGCGCATCATAATGCACTAATGTAACCTCTTGGTCAAGACAAGTCAATCTGAGCCTTACACTTCAACCTTTCACGATGGATTATTCATTTCCATCTAGGTTGTGAATTTGTACTTAGTTACGAGGAAATGTTAATTTGATCTTCCGTGATCTGGTATCACCGAATTAACTACAACGTAACACGTACTATTTATTGAACATGTATGTAGTAAATATATATAACATTCAATCATATTTAATGCGACGGTGATAAATAATTTATTTCAGTAAATAAATAAGAAATTCAGTTTGGTTATACAAAGTAAAAAACATACTTTCCAGTATAACCCCAACAATATCCAATTGTCATGGTTTAAATTTCAAGCCTTGATCTCGAGAAATCGTCTTCTTTGTAGCCCTCATCGTTCGTCTCGAATGGCTCCCACTGAACCGCAATAATTCTTAAAAAAATTGTCCTCCGTCTTGGGTTAGGACGACGTCTGACGATGGGTAGCTCACGGCCCGGAACGCGTGTCTGCGTGCGCCTAGGCACACGCCCGTGTCCACAAGCTGGCCATCTGCATCGCCCATTGCCCATATCTCGCAGCGGCGCGCGTCGCTCGGGCATATCGCGTCCCGCGTGTTCCAATGTCGATGCCGCCCGTTGCCATGCTCCGTGCGATCGCATCCCACGCGCGCCCGTGCGCACATCCGCTTCACCCCGTACGCGATCGCTTGGCGACGCATGCAGTCGCTAGGCCTTTGGCATAGCCCATGTGCGCTTCTTGGCTCGCGTACGTCCGGGCACTTGGACGTCCGTCTTTAATTCTTCGTCTCCATCTTTGTTCTCAATCCGGCTATAATTTATTTACAAAAAATAAATAAACCTAGATCTAGACTAGTCTATTACATTGAACAAATCAAATAAATTTTAATCTACTCGTGGATTTTCTCACGAGGTAAAACGAATTCGAACAAATCGAATTTAAAACTAATAAATTATTTGCATGTAAATAAAGCACATTAAAATACCATGACAATTGGATACCTGCAAAACAAATCTAACAGTTCTACTATCCAATTTCAATTTTAATGAATAACAATTTAAATTACAGTTTAAAAGATCTGAGCCCGAACTAAGGCTCTGATACACCATGATGTTTCTCAGACACATGTTTCCTGGAGTATTTTTCAAGATTGAATATTTTGTGATATAAATAATTACTCTTTCATCAAGATCCATCTCATCTTAATGGGTAAACTTTTATCAAATATCACAACATTAAGTAAATCACTCTCACTTGGATCTGATAGAGAGTGATTATTTCAATCTGAAAATGGTATAGTATTTCTAATATCTCCCCTACTAGGAAATCTTTTTCAGAAAAAATTGACATTATGTGATTTTATCTCATGTCTTACTCTAAACTTCTTGATCTCCGATCAATTTGTATCCATTGGATTTAGCGCAGTATCTTAGAAGATACATTTCTAAATCCTTTAGACCCTTGTTGATCTACAGATACCAAGATTAACTAAAGATCAAGTCTGCAACTTTCTAGAGTTCAGATGAAGTTGACTTAATCAACTATGAATAACTTTATTCAATATGTAGATAATCATAAATAACTCATCTTTTCAAAAAGATAGTTAAATTAATTGTTCTATCATGGATCATGTCATATCCAATAACATTCATTCATTCTTTCAGTCACACCATTGAGCAATGGTGTATAAGGTTTTGATGATCGTCGGATTATACAATTTTCATTACACAGTTCCTTGAACGGCATGGATAAACATTCACGTCCTCTTTTGGTTCTTAAAACCTTTAAGGTTATGTCATTTTATTCTTAGCCCCATTTAGGTAATATATGAAGCAATCCAATGCTTCATATTTATGAGAAATTTTAGACATATAAAACGCGAAAAATTATCAACTTAAGTAATGAAAAACCAATAAGTTCCATGATTTTCTATTTGACATTCATAAAATCACATTTATCAAAATAAAATTATTGCAATGAAAAATCAACATCAATAGTTTTATCAAATGGTTTTTCTTATCACTTATGAACAAGACAATATTCACATTTTGATAACTCGACTTTTAAAGACTAACTCCAAAGTCCTTCTTTTCAAATCAGTTATTCCTGTCCCGCACAATGTGACTAAAGCTAGTATGCTAAATGTCATCATTTACACAAGCATAACTAGTGGAACAAATGTTTAGTAATTCATGAATTATCATCATAATACTAAAATAATTGTTCTCCTATAGTAAAAAACCATATAAAACATAGAATGATTGTCCAGTACCATAATGCACATTGTATATCTATCACAACCATCTCTAATATAAATTTCAAAATACATCTCAATCATAGAAGAAAGATATAGAGGTGAGATCCTTAATCATGATCTCCAGAGTAAACAAGACATCATGCAGTATGAAACATTGACCATTGTCAATCTCAAGTTTGCAAGTCCCTAGACTTCAACTCGAACTTAGTTTCCACATACATTCATTTCGCCCCATTTGGAACATGATGATGTAAATAAAATGTCCACTCATCATAGTCAATGGTCTGCGTTTCCTGAATCTATAATCCACAAGGATAAAATTCAGTCAATAAATACACCACGATAGACAATTATGCTAAAACTAAATAATTACAATGAATTTCTTTGTCCCTCTTGGACTCAAGATATTCATGAGTAAAATGATCAACCTTGCATGTCATCTAATTTTCAGTTTTGCATATCTCTTCTTCTTATTCTTCTTCACAATAGAATTAATTTGAAGTTTAACTGCAGTATTTCTAATTTTATACTGCTTGTCATTTCCTCCATTCCTTCCAGTATGTCTTATGTTTAGAGTAAGAAGTGTGTGTAGAACTGGATTCAGGAACCAGAACACTTGATGAAGACTTGACAGCTCAAAGTACGATATCCTTCAGCTCAACAATAGGAATTGAATAAGCGAAAGTCTTAATAATTTCATCACTGGACGTGATAAACCTCAAGTGCTCCAATTGTAAGGAAATGACCATGCATATTTGTTGGGTGGTGGAGTCTGAGTTGCGGAATGAGTCCAGGGAGGACAAGACGTTCGACCTAGTTGAGGTCGTGCACTTCCGCTTCAGTGTCAGTCTCCAGGTTCAGTCTCCAGGTGGGAGATTGTTGGGTTATGGAGCTTGAGTGAAACGGGATGCAGGGCGCAGAAGGTGCTCGACCAGTGCTCGGTCGAGCGCCCCCCTATCCAGCTCCATGAGGGCGCTCGAGCTAGATAGTTGATCGAGCAGAACCGCTAGACCAAATGCCCTGGTCGAGCGGTTCCGGAGGCCGAGACGCGGATTAGGGCTTCGACCCAGTTTCATCTTTTAGGGTTTCGGTGTTTTGTATAAATACCCCCCTGACTCCCCCATTGTATCTTGCACTACTTGCATTATCTTATACGATATAGTAGATCTCTCCTGGCTTGGTAGTGCCCCCAGACGTAGTCATTCCTGACGAACTGGGTAACCAAATTATTTGTCTCTAAATTCCTAGTTCTATTATTTTCTCCATAATTGCTTGTTTAATTCCTAACAATATTAGATCTGAATTTGATGTTATTCAGAAAGTGAAGTGCTACCATACTTCTCTATCAGATATTACAAAATATCGTAAGTTGTAAGGTGTTGCACACACTCAAGGATCATATTATCTATAATTGAGCTCACCCGTTTGTCATGAGCTAGAAATTTCTTATATTCCAAGCAAAGGTAAGCCTTTTGATCGATCCATTTTGATCTGAATCTACATTCCAATCCCAGGATCTTCCATAACATGGTAGATATTCAAGATATTTTCTTTTGGATAAACTTCAAATTTATAAATTAGTACCCATCTAATCTTATCATATTTAATGTGCACATGTTTTTCTTGTTTTATTTCAAACATAGAGGAGAGAGTCGGGAATAAAAAAAAAAATTAAAAAGAAAAAAATCATTTCTTGACATTTTCTTTTTCTTATTTAGAATAATTATACTTATCTTGTTTATGCTTGGCTCTGTTAAAAAAAAATTCAAACAACGATGATGACTTTATATTGCAGATTCCAGGGATGAAGGTGAACCCGACTCTATGTGTTGTATGAGAGAGAGAGGAGAAGATACATGGAATGATATCAAGTTTTAATTTGGAAAAAAAATATGGCATTTGTGGCATAAATCCTAAAATATATAATCAAATCTAAAAATATATAAAAAAAAATGTATATGATGGTAAAAGGAAAAAAATAAAAAAATAATGTGGCATTGCCATATAAGCGGAGGACACAAATATAATGCCCATCGGTAATTTCTATATCATTCTCGTCTCTATAATTTCAAACTTTTAGATGAGACGAAATTTTTTCATTGTATCAGAGCCTTTAGGTTCACGCCCACATCTTGGATTCGATTCCCGTTGAAAGCAATTCCACTCATATTAAATTATCCACTCGATGAGTCTCTTTCCAATGATGAAATAAGAAATTTCAACTCACGAGTGAGGGCGAGTGTTAAAAAAATTAAATAAAAGAATTAATTTCACACATCTCTACAAGTTCAACCTTTTAGATGAGACGGAATTCTTTCACTAATGTTAGCCGTTAAGAATTTAAAATATAAATTCTTAAGAGTCGATGCACTGTTACACTTACACATGTTATAAAAAAAAACATTTAAATTCAAAATTTGTCTTATTCGCCTACTGAAATACTCACTAATTCATTTTTATATTTCTTCCATATTAGTTGATTCCGACTGTTACAAATTTGACGGTTTCACAAAAATATAGATGGAGTAATTATATGTAATGTAACTTACTCGGAAGATATTAATTTGTATAAAATAGAAAATATTAATTCATCATTGTACATAGAGAAAATGTAAGACATATAACTAATACTAGGGCGACCTCCTTAGTTGTCTATAGAAAAAGATGGGTTCCATATCTGGTCCTACAATTCTCTTCATATTTATCTGAGTTTTAGTAGTTTCGGTGGTCGCGGATTGGCAGGAAATAGACACTTTTCACAACCCGAAGCTGGATAGAATTACTGATTTCGCGGTGTGCGAATATAACAAGGCCGCGAAACCCTATATTGACTTTCCCACAAGGGAGAAATGCAACCGGCAGCAGAAGGTACTGATTACCGGGTGGAGTTAAGAGCGCGTTGTGGCGCCGACTTTTATGGCACATACTATAGGGCGGTGGTTCATGAAGATGCATCAGGGGAAAACCTACAACTATGTTCCTTTGAAAAAATGTAGTACATAATTAATTGTGGCATCTACAACAATGAACAATTGAAACTACTTCATCTTAGAACCACTCAAGTTGTGCATCAATTCTGGAATAACTAAATTTGGATAATTTAAATGGGGATTAAATTTGGTGCAGGAAATTATCATCGTTTTGAAATTGGTCCCGATTATTTTGATTTTTAGGTTTTGGTCCTATAATAAGTTTAAGAAAATTTTAAAATTGGTCATCGATTGGCTATGGTGGGTAACCTATCCGGTCAATGAACATGTGACATTTTATTTATTTTTTATTTTTTTTACATGTGGCTATATTTATTGGGTTTTCATGTTAATGTGACATTTTATGCTTTAATAATTTATTAAATTAGTAGAAAAAATAATAAAATTTTAGAACGATAACAAATTATTTAATATTTACTTAAAAAATATTTAATCCTTTTTAAATGTGTTTGATGATGATCTGCAATTTTTGTTGCAATTTAGATTATCAATTAAGGCTCCGTTTACTTTGTTAATTTAAGATTATATTTGATATGATTATGTGGGATGAAATTTTGGGATAAGATTAAATTTTCTAGCCTTATCCTTTATTTACTTAGAAGATTTAATAAAGACAAAAACTTGTGTGAACCCGAGTTCACCATGAACTCGGGTTCACTAAGTATCACTGTTATGCATAAAAACTATCACTGTTATGCACAAAAACAATCACTGTTTAAAAAATGCTTTATATTTTTAAACAGTGAAAGTTTTTATGTATAACAATGATAGTTTTTATACATTACATTGATAGAGTTCATGTATAGACCTGATTCATAAGAGTGTTACTCTATAATAAAAGTGATTGTATAATACTTATTTTATTCATTATTTAATTTAGTAAATTTGATGATATAAAATTATATTTTACCCAAATACCCTCAAAACTTATCTTTCAAAATTTAATTTTTCCAGCGTCTGCAACCTCCCCTCTCCATTGTCAGCGCATTGGATTGCATTAATGGACCCCTCTATTTTATCTGTCTCAATATAAACCACAGTCGAATTCACCACGAATTGGGAAAAGAGAACCAATCGTGTGAAATAAGGTTTTAATTTTAATTTGCAAATTTTTTGCTTCAATTTATTTTGCTTTCGATCAATTAATCGAGAAACTTAAAAAAGAGAGAGAGAAAGAAATATGGATATTGTCATGAGCATGAAATATGGAAAATGGATGATCTATTATATTCTTCAGGGCTTGGGCCCATTTCATTTATAGTGGGCTTGGGGATTTAATTATGGGCTCGCTCAGGTTAGAGGAAGTTGAAGAGTCGGGCGCTCAGGTTAGTCTGAATGAGGAGGGCTCGCTCAGGTTAAAGGATGCTGAAGAGTCGGGCACTCAGGATTATCTGAGCGAGGAGAATGCGTCTGAGTCTCAGGATACACCTGAGTGTAATTATCTGAACGAGGGACCTGAGTCTCAGAAT
The DNA here is from genome assembly GCA_037126765.1 of Stenogyne calaminthoides. Taxonomy (NCBI): domain Eukaryota; kingdom Viridiplantae; phylum Streptophyta; class Magnoliopsida; order Lamiales; family Lamiaceae; genus Stenogyne; species Stenogyne calaminthoides. The sequence continues at coordinate 598,808 of JBBCBC010000014.1, forward strand.
CCACCTGAGTGGATTTATCTGAATGAGCAAGAATCGCCGAGGCAAATCCATCCGGTGGGAGGGGTTTTTCTCTTTGAGCCTCAGGTGGGGTTTCCTGAGGGCCTTTCTACTGAGCCTCAGGTGGGGTTTGCATCTGAGCCTGAGGGGTTTTCTACTGAGCCTCGGGTGGGGTTTCCGTCTGAGCCTGAGGGGTTTTCTACTGAGACAAATCCACCTGAGCCAAATCCACCTGAGTGGATTTATCTGACTGAGCCAAATCCAAGCCAAATCCACCTGATCGTATTTATCTGAACGAGGAAATGTTGGGCTTTTCAGTGTTGGGCCCAAACACTGAGAATGATCTAGAATCTCCTTTATCTATTTTTAATTCTGTATTTAAATTATCTAAGGAATATCCTTCTGTATGTGGACCCCACTGTTTGTTACAAATATGGCCAACTGCCGATGAATGAGATATCAGAAAATTTACAACTATTTTCTCTCCTCTAACTATCTCTCTTCCTATCTAATTCTCTCTCCCAATTTCTTCAAATCTTCAAATCTTCATCTCTTACTCTCTTCCTCTATATGCAATTTTTCTTCATATTTCCAGAAAATTATACAAAAATATGGATTATAGTGATGGTAGCAATGGGATCGCTACAATTGGTATCAGAGCCCACTATTCTCGGGTAGTGGGTTATGAGCCTAATCAACGGCTCAAGGAGGAAAAGATCTTCCATGAAGGCGATTTAATTGATGATTCGGGAATTGCAATTGGAAAAAAGTTTCAAGGTATTCAAGCTATGAACCCCTTACCTAAAATCGATTTCCCCCATTTTGATGGTACTCGTCTTAGGCTCAGGTGGATTTGGCCCAGTCAGATAAATCCACTCAGGTGGATTTGGCTCAGGTGGATTTGTCTCAGTAGAAAACCCCTCAGGCTCAGACGGAAACCCCACCTGAGGCTCAGTAGAAAACCCCTCAGGTTCAGATGCAAACCCCACCTGAGGCTCAGTAGAAAATCCCTCAGGCTCAGATGCAAACCCCACCTGAGGCTCAGTAGAAAGGCCCTCAGGAAACCCCACCTGAGGCTCAGTAGAAAACCCCTCCGACTCAGATGGATTTGCCTCAGGCGAATTCTGCTCATTCAGATAAATCCACTCAGGTGGATTCTGAGACTCAGGTCCCTCGTTCAGATAATTACACTCAGG